>JALJCO010014171.1:0-645664 GCA_023101725.1 Atherinomorus stipes | reverse complement strand
CCTGTCCCGAGGGGGCGGGGCTAAGGTGAAAACCGGAAATGGTCATATAGGTGTGTTCAGCATCTGACCAGCATCATACGTAGCAATTTTGGTGCAGATATCTGGTTTTATGCCAGAGTTATATCAGTTTCGTGTTTCATGGCGAGAAGGTCAACTTGAAGGCTCCGCCCCCTCCACACGCTTGCAGATTTCTGAATGCAGAGCACAACTAGAAATGTCACATGCCTTCTGAACACAAAGAGACCATCGGGATGACCGTACCATTTGCGGTTTGTGAGGAGTTAACGCAAATGCGACGTGAGTGAAACGCCAAAATGGCGACTTTGACCCAAAATGGCCGACTTCCTGTACACTTGGCACCACGACGTTAAGAGGCTTTTTTGTCCGCCCCGACATGTAGAACAAGTGTACCGAGTTTCGTAAAGATCGGTGACATGCAGTTCTGGGGACCTTGCAAAAGGTGGCGCTAGAGCTCAGTTTTGCCCGAGCGGTCACGAAAATGGCAAATTATGAAATTTTTCGATTTTAAATGGGGGGGTAGCCAAAATTTGGTGACTTTTCGAGCATGTTCAGGCCCCCAAAAATGCAATTCATTTGACGGGAGAATAATAATAATAATAAAAGAAGAATTAAAGCCGCAAGCGGCGATGAAGGCCCTCGCACCTCTGGCGCCGCTCAGGCCTATGCACCGCGTAGTCTGTGTCATGTTCTACCAGTGTGCCTAATTTCATGGCATTTGGTTGATGTGGTAACTCAGAATGATCTTTTGAAGTTTTTAGGGGGCGCTGTAGAGCCCCATTTAAACTACTGGAACACGTCTCAATGTTATCTGTGTCCTGTTCTACCAGTGTGCTGAATTTCATGGCCTTCGGTTGATCTGGCAGCCCAAAATGATCATTTGAATGTTTGCAGGGGGCGCTGTAGAGCCACATATAAATTTCTGAAAGATCTGTCCATGTTCTACCAGTGTGTTGAATTTCATGGCCTTCGGTTGTTCTGGTAGTCCAAAATGATCATTAGAAGCTTTGTAGGGGGCGCTGTGGAGCCACATTTTAACTTCAGGAACAAGTGTCCATGTAAACTGTTTCATGTTCTACCAGTGTGCTGAATTTCATGGTGGTCGGTCGATCTGGTAGGCCTAAATGATCATTAGAAGGTTTGCAGGGGGCGCTGTAGAGCCACAGTAAAAATTCTGGAACATGTGTCCATGTAAATGAGATCAGGTTATGAACATCATCATCTGTGCCAAGTTTGATCAAGAGCTGGCCATCCGTGTCTCATTTACAGGCACTTCCTGTCCGCAGGGGGCGGGGCTAAGGTGAAAACCGGAAATGGTCATATAGGTGTGTTCAGCATCTGACCAGCATCACACGTACCAAGTTTGGTGCAGATATCTGGTTTTATGCCAGAGTTATACGAGTGTCGGGTTTCATGGCGAGGTCACCTTTTAGGCTGCGCCCCCTCCACACGCTTGCAGATTTCTTAATGCAGAGCACAACTAGAAATCTCACATGCCTTGTGAACAGAAAGAGACCATCGTGATGGCTGTACCATTAGCGGTCTCTGAGGAGTTAACGCAAATATGTCATCAAGAAATCGTCAGAAAAATGGCACTTTTTTCAAAATGGCCGACTTCCTGTCGTATTAATCCAAATGGTCCAAGAGGGTTTTTTGTAGGTCCTGACATGTTCTACCACTGTGCCAAATTTCATGCTTGTGGGTCATTGTGGTGGGCGGGGCTGATCATTTGAAGTTTTGTAGGGGGCGCTATTGAGCCATTTTTAAAGATATCCAAAATATGTCCACGTGAATGAGTTCAGGGGATGACCATCATCATCTGTAGCAAGTTTGGTGGAGATCGGACCTTTCTCTGTGTCATTTCCACGTACTTCCTGTTTCCATGGCGTTGGGCTGATATTCGCCATGGTTACGTTTGGCGTAACGACTTGAGTTTTTTATTGTGGCATCGTGGAAGGGTTTGACACGTTTGGAAGCACTTTCAAATCCATCGGCTTCATCAATGAAGTTCTGGACCCCAAGCACTGAAAAGTGACACTTCCTGTCGCCAGGGGGCGGGGCTAAGGCGAAAACCGGAAATGGTCCTATAGGTGTGTTCAGCATCCGGCAGGCATCATACGTAGCAATTTTGGTGCAGATATCTGGTTTTATGCCAGAGTTATATCAGTTTCGTGTTTCATGGCGAGAAGGTCAACTTGAAGGCTCCGCCCCCTCCACACGCTTGCAGATTTCTGAATGCAGAGCACAACTAGAAATCTCACATGCCTTCTGAACACAAAGAGACCATCGGGGTGACCGTACCATTTGCGGTTTATGAGGAGTTAACGCAAATGCGACGTGAGTGAAACGCCAAAATGGCGACTTTGACCCAAAATGGCCGACTTCCTGTAGACCTGGCACCACGACGTTAAGAGGCTTTTTTGTCCGCCCCGACATGTAGAACAAGTGTACCGAGTTTCGTAAAAATCGGTGACATGCAGTTCTGGGGACTTTACAAAAGGTGGCGCTATAGCGCAGTTTTGCCCGAGCGGTCACGAAAACACCAAAATACGAAATTTTTCAGATTTTCAGTGGGGGGGTAGCCAAAATTTGGTGACTTTTCAAGCATGTTCAGGCCCCCAAAAATGCAATTCATTTGAGGAAAAAGAATAAGAATAAGAATAAGAATAAGAATAAGAATAATAAACGTTTGCAAAAAAAAATATTATTACAATAAGGCCTTCGCACCGCCTTCGGTGCTCGGGCCTAATTAAAGCCGCAAGCGGCGATGAAGGCCCTCGCACCTCTGGCGCCGCTCAGGCCTATGCACCGCGTAGTCTGTGTCATGTTCTACCAGTGTGCCGAATTTCATGGCGTTTGGTTGATGTGGAAGCACAGAATGATCATTTGAAGCTTTGTAGGGGGCGCTGTAGAGCCACATTTACACTTCAGGAACACGTGTCCATGTAAACTGTTTCATGTTCTACCAGTGTGCTGAATTTCATGGTGGTCGGTCGATCTGGTAGGCCTAAATGATCATTAGAAGGTTTGCAGGGGGCGCTGTAGAGCCACAGTAAAAATTCTGGAACATGTGTCCATGTAAATGAGATCAGGTTATGAACATCATCATCTGTGCCAAGTTTGATCGAGATCTGGCCATCCGTGTGTTATTTACAGGCACTTCCTGTCCGGAGGGGGCGGGGCTAAGGTGAAAACCGGAAATGGTCATATAGGTGTGTTCAGCATCTGACCAGCATCACACGTACCAAGTTTGGTGCAGATATCTGGTTTTATGCCAGAGTTATACGAGTGTCGGGTTTCATGGCGAGGTCACCTTTTAGGCTGCGCCCCCTCCACACGCTTACAGATTTCTTAATGCAGAGCACAACTAGAAATCTCACATGCCTTGTGAACACAAAGAGACCATCGTGATGGCTGTACCATTAGCGGTCTCTGAGGAGTTAACGCAAATATGTCCTCAAGAAATCGTCAGAAAAATGGCACTTTTTTCAAAATGGCCGACTTCCTGTCGTATTAATCCAAATGGTCCAAGAGGGTTTTTTGTAGGTCCTGACATGTTCTACCACTGTGCCAAATTTCATGCTTGTGGGTCATTGTGGTGGGCGGGGCTGATCATTTGAAGATTTGTAGGGGGCGCTATTGAGCCATTTTTTAAGATATCCAAAATATCTCCACGTGAATGAGTTCAGGGGATGACCATCATCATCTGTAGCAAGTTTGGTGGAGATCGGACCTTTCTTTGTGTCATTTCCATGTACTTCCTGTTTCCATGGCGTTGGGCTGATATTCGCCATGGTTGCGTTTGGCGTATCGACTTGAGTTTTTTATTGTGGCATCGTGGAAGGGTTTGACACGTTTGGAAGCACTTTCAAATCCATCGGCTTCATCAATGAAGTTCTGGACCCCAAGCACTGAAAAGTGACACTTCCTGTCGCCAGGGGGCGGGGCTAAGGCGAAAACCGGAAATGGTCATATAGGTGTGTTCAGCATGTGACCGGCATCATACGTACCAATTTTGGTGCAGATATCTGGTTTAATGCCCGAGTTATATCAGTTTCGTGTTTCATGGTGAGAAGGTCAACTTTAAGGCTCCGCCCCCTCCACACGCTTGCAGATTTCTGAATGCAGAGCACAACTACAAATGTCACATGCCTTCTGAACACAAAGAGACCATCGGGATGACCGTACCATTTGCGGTTTATGAGGAGTTAACGCAAATGCGACGTGAGTGAAACGCCAAAATGGCGACTTTGACCCAAAATGGCCGACTTCCTGTAGACCTGGCACCACGACGTTAAGAGGCTTTTTTGTCCGCCCCGACATGTAGAACAAGTGTACCGAGTTTCGTGAAAATCGGTGACATGCAGTTCTGGGGACTTTACAAAAGGTGGCGCTCTCGCGCAGTTTTGCCCGAGCGGTCACGAAAATGCCAAAATACGAAATTTTTCAGATTCGTCTGGGGGGGTAGGCAAAATTTGGTGACTTTTCGAGCATGTTCAGGCCCCCAAAAATGCACTTCTTTTGTGAGAAGAAAAAGAAGAAGAATAATAAACATTTGCAAAACAATAGGCCTTCGCACCGCCTTCGGTGCTCGGGCCTAATTAAAGCCGCAAGCGGCGATGAAGGCCCTCGCACCTCTGGCGCCGCTCAGGCCTATGCACCGCGTAGTCTGTGTCATGTTCTACCAGTGTGCCGAATTTCATGGCGTTTGGTTGATGTGGAAGCACAGAATGATCATTTGAAGCTTTGTAGGGGGCGCTGTAGAGCCACATTTACACTTCAGGAACACGTGTCCATGTAAACTGTTTCATGTTCTACCAGTGTGCTGAATTTCATGGTGGTCGGTCGATCTGGTAGGCCTAAATGATCATTAGAAGGTTTGCAGGGGGCGCTGTAGAGCCACAGTAAAAATTCTGGAACATGTGTCCATGTAAATGAGATCAGGTTATGAACATCATCATCTCTGCCAAGTTTGATCGAGATCTGGCCATCCGTGTGTTATTTACAGGCACTTCCTGTCCGGAGGGGGCGGGGCTAAGGTGAAAACCGGAAATGGTCATATAGGTGTGTTCAGCATCTGACCAGCATCACACGTACCAAGTTTGGTGCAGATATCTGGTTTTATGCCAGAGTTATACGAGTGTCGTGTTTAATGGCGAGGTCACCTTTTAGGCTCCGCCCCCTCCACACGCTTACAGATTTCTGAATGCAGAGCACAACTAGAAATCTCACATGCCTTGTGAACACAAAGAGACCATCGTGATGGCTGTACCATTAGCGGTCTCTGAGGAGTTAACGTAAATATGTCATCAAGAAATCGTCAGAAAAATGACAATTTTTTCAAAATGGCCGACTTCCTGTCGTTTTAATCCAAATGGTCCAAGAGGGTTTTTTGTAGGTCCTGACATGTTCTACCACTGTGCCAAATTTCATGCTTGTGGGTCATTGTGGTGGGCGGGGCTGATCATTTGAAGATTTGTAGGGGGCGCTATTGAGCCATTTTTAAAGATTTCCAAAATATCTCCGCGTGAATGAGTTCAGGGGATGACCATCATCATCTGTAGCAAGTTTGGTGGAGATCGGACCTTTCTTTGTGTCATTTCCATGTACTTCCTGTTTCCATGGCGTTGGGCTCATATTCGCCATGGTTGCGTTTGGCGTATCAACTTGAGTTTTTTATTGTGGCATCATGGAAGGGTTTGACACGTTTGGAAGCACTTTCAAATCCATCGGCTTCATCAATGAAGTTCTGGACCCCAAACACTGGAAAGTGACACTTCCTGTCGCTAGGGGGCGGGGCTAAGGCGAAAACCGGAAATGGTCATATAGGTGTGTTCAGCATCCGGCCGGCATCCTACGTAGCAATTTTGGTGCAGATATCTGGTTTTATGCCCGAGTTATATCAGTTTCGTGTTTCATGGCGAGAAGGTCAACTTGAAGGCTCCGCCCCCTCCACACGCTTGCAGATTTCTGAACGCAGAGCACAACTAGAAATGTCACATGCCTTCTGAACACAAAGAGACCATCGGGGTGACCCTAGCATTTGCGGTTTCGGAGGAGTTAACGCAAATGCGATGTGAGTGAAACGCCAAAATGGCGACTTTGACCCAAAATGGCCGACTTCCTGTGGACCTGGCACCACGACGTTAAGAGGCTTTTTTGTCCGCCCCGACATGTAGAACAAGTGTACCGAGTTTCGTGAAAATCGGTGACATGCAGTTCTGGGGACTTTACAAAAGGTGGCGCTCTCGCGCAGTTTTGCCCGAGCGGTCACGAAAATGCCAAAATACGAAATTTTTCAGATTCGTCTGGGGGGGTAGGCAAAATTTGGTGACTTTTCGAGCATGTTCAGGCCCCCAAAAATGCACTTCTTTTGTGAGAAGAAAAAGAAGAAGAATAATAAACATTTGCAAAACAATAGGCCTTCGCACCGCCTTCGGTGCTCGGGCCTAATTAAAGCCGCAAGCGGCGATGAAGGCCCTCGCACCTCTGGCGCCGCTCAGGCCTATGCACCGCGTAGTCTGTGTCATGTTCTACCAGTGTGCCGAATTTCATGGCGTTTGGTTGATGTGGTAGCTCAGAATGATCATTTGAAGGTTTGTAGGGGGCGCTGTAGAGCCACATTTACACTTCAGGAACATATGTCCATGTAATCCTTGTCATGTTCTACCAGTGTGCTTAATTTCATGGCCTTTGGTTGATGGGTTCGGCCAAAATGATCATTAGAAGGTTTGTAGGGGGCGCTGTAGAGCCACATTTACACTTCAGGAACACGTATCCATGGAATCCGTGTCATGTTCTACCAGTGTGCTGAATTTCATGGCCTTCGGTTGATCGGGTCAGCCAAAATGATCATTTGAAGGTTTGTAGGGGGCGCTATAGAGCCACATTGAAAATTCTGGAACATGTGTCCATGTAAATGAGATCAGGTTATGAACATCATCATCTGTGCCAAGTTTGGTAGAGATCTGGCCATCCGTGTCTTATTTACAGGCACTTCCTGTTTTCAGGGGGCGTGGCCATGACGTCATCACATCATGCGAAACAGTTCACGGTATGCCTGTCATCATCTTGCCAGTTTGGTAGAGATCTGGCCATCCGTGTATTATTTACAGGCACTTCCTTCCCGAGGGGGCGGGGCAAGGTGAAAACCGGAAATGGTCATATAGGTGTGTTCAGCATCTGACGGGCATCATACGTACCAATTTTGGTGCAGATATCTGGTTTTATGCCAGAGTTATATCAGTTTCGTGTTTCATGGCGAGAAGGTCAACTTTCAGGCTCCGCCCCTCCACACCTTCCAGATTTCTGAATGCAGAGCACAACTAGAAATCTCTCATGCCTTCTGAACACAAAAGACCATCGGGGGACCGTACCTTTCGTTTATGAGGGAACCATCAATGCGTCCTGCACTTTACCCAAAATCCACTTCCTTACACTTTTCACCCCTACTTTTTTTCCGCCCCCATTAAACAAGTTACCGCAATCACATGCGTTCGGCTTTCGGTGGCGCTCGCGCAGTTTGCCCGGCGCCAAAACACCAAAAACGATTTTTCAGCCTACCAAAATTGGACTTTTCAGCTTTCGCCCCCAAATCATTTAAAAAATAAAGCCGCCCGCATGCCCCCCCTCTGCGCCCCGCCATCACCCGACCGTCATTTCACCATCCAATTTCATCTTTATGTGTTAGCTCAAATATCATTTAAGGTTTGTAGGGGGCGCTGTAGAGCCACATTTAAACTTCAGGAACACGTATCCATGTAATCCTTGTCATGTTCTACCAGTTGCTAATTTCTGGCCTTCGGTTGATCTGGCGGCCAAATGATCATTAGAAGGTTTGCAGGGGGCGCTGTAGAGCCACATTAAAATTCTGGAACATGTGTCCATGTAAATGAGATCAGGTTATGAACATCATCATCTTGCCAAGTTTGATAGAGACTGCCACCCGTGTCTTATTTACAGGCACTTCCTGTCCCGAGGGGCGGGGCTAAGGTGAAAACCGGAAATGGTCATATAGGTGTGTTCAGCATCTGACCGGCATCACACGCACCAATTTTGGTGCAGATATCTGGTTTTATGCCAGAGTTATATCAGTGTCGTGTTTCATGGCGAGAAGGTCACCTTTCAGGCTCCGCCCCCTCCACACGCTTCCAGATTTCTGAATGCAGAGCACAACTAGAAATCTCACATGCCTTGTGAACACAAAGAGACCATCGGGGTGGCTGTACCATTTGCGGTTTCTGAGGAGTAACGCAAATCGCGTGAGGAACGCCAAAATGGCCCTTTGACCCAAAATGGCCGACTTCCTGTCTCGCTTTTGTGCCCTTCCCTGTCCCCCTCTTTGTTGCTCTTGAGGGGGCGCTATTGCCATTTTTAAAGATTTTCAAATATCTCCCTGTGAGTTCAGGGGAGACCATCATCATCTGTAGCAAGTGGTGGACGGACCTCTTTGTTCATTTCCATGTACCTTCCTGTTTCCATGGCGTGCCCATGGCGTTCGATCTTATGCATCTTTACACGTTTCTCCCTCTCATCATTCCAAGTTTTGCCCCACCACTGATTTACAGGACACTTCCTGTCCCCAGGGGGCGGGGCTAAGGCAAAACCGGAAATGGTCATATAGGTGTGTTCAGCATCTGACCAGCATCACACGTAGCAATTTTGGTGCAGATATCTGGTTTTATGCCCGAGTTATATCAGTTTCGTGTTTCATGGCGAGAAGGTCAACTTTCAGGCTCCGCCCCCTCCACACGCTTGCAGATTTCTGAATGCAGAGCACAACTAGAAATCTCACATGCCTTCTGAACACAAAGAGACCATCGGGGTGACCGTACCATTTGCGGTTTATGAGGAGTTAACGCAAATGCGACGTGAGTGAAACGCCAAAATGGCGACTTTGACCCAAAATGGCCGACTTCCTGTAGACCTGGCACCACGACGTTAAGAGGCTTTTTTGTCCGCCCCGACATGTAGAACAAGTGTACCGAGTTTCGTAAAAATCGGTGACATGCAGTTCTGGGGACCTTGCAAAAGGTGGCGCTAGAGCGCAGTTTTGCCCGAGCGGTCACGAAAATGGCAAATTATGAAATTTTTCGATTTTAAATGTGGGGGTAGCCAAAATTTGGTGACTTTTTGAGCATGTTCAGGCCCCCAAAAAGGCAATTCATTTGACGGGAGAAGAATAATAATAATAATAATTAAGAATAAACGCTAGAGATACAATAGGCCTTCGCACCGCCTTCGGTGCTCGGGCCTAATTAAAGCCGCAAGCGGCGATGAAGGCCCTCGCACCTCTGGCGCCGCTCAGGCCTATGCACCGTGTCGTCTGTGTCATGTTCTACCAGTGTGCTTAATTTCATGGCGTTTGGTTGATCGGGTCAGCCAAAATGATCATTTGAAGGTTTGTAGGGGGCGCTATAGAGCTACATTCACAGTTGTGGAACATATGTCCATGTAATCCGTGTCATGTTCTACCAGTGTGCTGAATTTCATGGCCTTCGGTTGATCGGGTCAGCCAAAATGATCATTTGAAGGTTTATAGGGGGCGCTATAGAGCTACCTTGAAAATTCTGGATCATGTGTCCATGTAAATGAGATCAGGTTATGAACATCATCATCTCTGCCAAGTTTGGTAGAGATCTGGCCATCCGTGTCTTATTTACAGGCACTTCCTGTTTTCAGGGGGCGTGGCCATGACGTCATCACATCATGCGAAACAGTTGACGGTATGCCTGTCATCATCTGTGCAAAGTTTGGTAGATATCTGGCCATCCGTGTATTATTTACAGGCACTTCCTGTCCCGAGGGGGCGGGGCTAAGGTGAAAACCGGAAATGGTCATATAGGTGTGTTCAGCATCTGACGGGCATCATACGTACCAATTTTGGTGCAGATATCTGGTTTTATGCCCGAGTTATATCAGTTTCGTGTTTCATGGCGAGAAGGTCAACTTTGAGGCTCCGCCCCCTCCACACGCTTCCAGATTTCTGAATGCAGAGCACAACTAGAAATCTCACATGCCTTCTGAACACAAAGAGACCATCGGGGTGACCGTACCATTTGCGGTTTATGAGGAGTTAACGCGAATGCGACATGAGTAAAACGCCAAAATGGCCACTTTGACCCAAAATGGCCGACTTCCTGTACACTTTTCACCACGACGTCAAGAGGCTTTTTTGTCCGCCCCGACATGTAGAATAAGTGTACCGAGTTTCGTGCAAATCGGTGACATGCAGTTCTGGGGACTTTACAAAAGGTGGCGCTCTCGCGCAGTTTCGCCCGAGCGGTCACGAAAACACCAAAATACGAAATTTTTCAGATTCGTCTGGGGGGGTAGCCAAAATATTGGGACTTTTCAAGCATGTTCAGGCCCCCAAAAATGCAATTCATTTATGAGAAGAAAAAGAATAAGAATAAGAATAATAAACATTTGCAAACAAGGCCTTCGCACCGCCTTCGGTGCTCGGGCCATGAAGGCCCGGCGACCTCGCACCTCTGGCGCCGCTCAGGCCTATGCACCGCGTAGTCTGTGTCATGTTCTACCAGTGTGCCGAATTTCATGGCATTTGGTTGATGTGGTAGCTCAGAATGATCTTTTGAAGTTTTTAGGGGGCGCTGTAGAGCCCCATTTAAACTACTGGAACACGTCTCAATGTTATCTGTGTCCTGTTCTACCAGTGTGCTGGATTTCATGGCCTTTGGTTGATCTGGCAGCCCAAAATGATCATTTGAATGTTTCCAGGGGGCGCTGTAGAGCCACATATAAATTTCTGAAAGATCTGTCCATGTTCTACCAGTGTGTTGAATTTCATGGCCTTCGGTTGTTCTGGTAGCCCAAAATGATCATTTGAAGCTTTGTAGGGGGCGCTGTAGAGCCACATTTGAACTTCTAGAACATGTGTCCATGTTCTACCAGTGTGCTGAATTTCATGGCCTTCGGTTGTTTTGTTAGCCCAAAATGCTCATTTGAAGGTTTGTAGGGGGCGCTATAGAGCCACATTTACAGTTCTGGAACATATGTCCATATAATCCGTGTCATGTTCTACCAGTGTGCTGAATGTCATGGTCTTCGGTTGATCTGGTCGCCCAAAATGATCATTTGAAGGTTTGTAGGGGGCGCTATAGAGCCACATTTGAACTTCTAGAACATGTGTCCATGTTCTACCAGTGTGCCGAATGTCATGGCGTTTGGTTGATGTGTTAGCTCAAAATGATGATTTGAAGGTTTGTAGGGGGCGCTATAGAGCCACATTTAAACTTCAGGAACACGTATCCATGTAATCCTTGTCATGTTCTACCAGTGTGCTGAATATCATGGTCTTTGGTTGATCTGGTAGGCCTAAATGATCATTAGAAGGTTTGTAGGGGGCGCTGTAGAGCCACATTAAAAATTCTGGAACATGTGTCCATGTAAATGAGATCAGGTTATGAACATCATCATCTGTGCCAAGTTTGATCGAGATCTGGCCATCCGTGTGTTATTTACAGGCACTTCCTGTCCGGAGGGGGGCGGGGCTAAGGTGAAAACCGGAAATGGTCATATAGGTGTGTTCAGCATCTGACCAGCATCACACGTACCAAGTTTGGTGCAGATATCTGGTTTTATGCCAGAGTTATATGAGTGTCGTGTTTCATGGCGAGGGTCACCTTTTAGGCTCCGCCCCCTCCACACGCTTACAGATTTCTTAATGCAGAGCACAACTAGAAATCTCACATGCCTTGTGAACACAAAGAGACCATCGTGATGGCTGTACCATTAGCGGTCTCTGAGGAGTTAACGCAAATATGTCATCAAGAAATCGTCAGAAAAATGGCACTTTTTTCAAAATGGCCGACTTCCTGTCGTATTAATCCAAATGGTCCAAGAGGGTTTTTTGTAGGTCCTGATATGTTCTACCACTGTGCCAAATTTCATGCTTGTGGGTCATTGTGGTGGGCGGGGCTGATCATTTGAAGATTTGTAGGGGGCGCTATTGAGCCATTTTTAAAGATTTCCGAAATATCTCCACGTGAATGAGTTCAGGGGATGACCATCATCATCTGTAGCAAGTTTGGTGGAGATCGGACCTTTCTTTGTGTCATTTCCATGTACTTCCTGTTTCCATGGCGTTGGGCTGATATTCGCCATGGTTGCGTTTGGCGTATCGACTTGAGTTTTTTATTGTGGCATCGTGGAAGGGTTTGACACGTTTGGAAGCACTTTCAAATCCATCGGCTTCATCATTGAAGTTCTGGACCCCAAACACTGAAAAGTGACACTTCCTGTCGCCAGGGGGCGGGGCTAAGGTGAAAACCGGAAATGGTCATATAGGTGTGTTCAGCATCTGACCAGCATCACACGTAGCAATTTTGGTGCAGATATCTGGTTTTATGCCCGAGTTATATCAGTTTCGTGTTTCATGGCGAGAAGGTCAACTTGAAGGCTCCGCCCCCTCCACACGCTTGCAGATTTCTGAATGCAGAGCACAACTAGAAATCTCACATGCCTTCTGAACACAAAGAGACCATCGGGGTGACCGTACCATTTGCGGTTTATGAGGAGTTAACGCAAATGCGACGTGAGTGAAACGCCAAAATGGCGACTTTGACCCAAAATGGCCGACTTCCTGTAGACCTGGCACCACGACGTTAAGAGGCTTTTTTGTCCGCCCCGACATGTAGAACAAGTGTACCGAGTTTCGTGAAAATCGGTGACATGCAGTTCTGGGGACCTTACAAAAGGTGGCGCTAGAGCTCAGTTTTGCCCGAGCGGTCACGAAAACGCCAAAATACGAAATTTTTCAGATTTGTCAATGGGGGGGTAGCCAAAATTTGGTGACTTTTCGAGCATGTTCAGGCCCCCAAAAATGCACTTCATTTGGGGAGAAGAATAAGAAGAATAAAGAATAATAAACATTTGCATTACAATAGGCCTTCGCACCGCCTTCGGTGCTCGGGCCTAATAAACGCTTGGATTTCAATAGGCCTTCGCACCGCCTTCGGTGCTCGGGCCTAATAATAATAAACGCGCATTCAATAGGCCTCGCCCGCCTTCGGTGCTCGGGCCTACTTAGAAGCCGCAAGCGGCGATGAAGGCCCTCGCACCTCTGGCGCCGCTCAGGCCTATGCACCGCGTAGTCTGTGTCATGTTCTACCAGTGTGCTGAATTTCATGGCGTTTGGTTGATGTGGGTGCTCAGAATGATCATTTGAAGGTTTGTAGGGGGCGCTGTAGAGCCACATTTAAACTTCAGGAACACGTATCCATGGAATCTGTGTCATGTTCTACCAGTGTGCTGAATTCCATGGCGTTTGGTTGATGTGTTAGCTCAGAATGATCATTTAAAGGTTTGAAGGGGGGTGTTGTAGAGCCACATTTAAACTTCAGGAACACGTATCCATGGAATCCGTGTCATGTTCTACCAGGGTGCTGAATTTCATGGCCTTCGGTTGATCGGGTCGGCCAAAATGATCATTTGAAGGTTTGTAGGGGGCGCTATAGAGCCACATATAAATTTCTGAAAGATCTGTCCATGTTCTACCAGTGTGTTGAATTTCATGGCCTTTGGTTGATCTGGTAGGCCAAAATGATCATTTGAAGGTTTGTAGGGGGCGCTGTCGAGCCACAGTAAAAATTCTGGAACATGTGTCCATGTAAATGACATCAGGTTATGAACATCATCATCTGTGCCAAGTTTGGTAGAGATCTGGCCATCTGTGTCTTATTTACAGGCACTTCCTGTCCCGAGGGGGCGGGGCTAAGGTGAAAACCGGAAATGGTCATATAGGTGTGTTCAGCATCTGACCGCCATCATACGTAGCAATTTTGGTGCAGATATCTGGTTTTATGCCAGAGTTATATCAGTTTCGTGTTTCATGGCGAGAAGGTCAACTTTCAGGCTCCACCCCCTCCACACGCTTGCAGATTTCTGAATGCAGAGCACAACTGGAAATCTCACATGCCTTCTGAACACAAAGAGACCATCGGGGTGACCGTACCATTTGCGGTTAATGAGGAGTTAACGCAAATACGACGTGAGTGAAACGCCAAAATGGCGACTTTGACCCAATATGGCCGACTTCCTGTAGACTTGGCACCACGACGTTAAGAGGCTTTTTTGTCCGCCCCGACATGTAGAACAAGTGTACCGAGTTTCGTAAAAATCGGCGACATGCAGTTCTGGGGACCTTGCAAAAGGTGGCGCTAGAGCGCAGTTTTGCCCGAGCGGTCACGAAAACGCCAAATTATGAAATTTTTCGATTTTAAATGGGGGGGTAGCCAAAATTTGGTGACTTTTTGAGCATGTTCAGGCCCCCAAAAATGCAATTCATTTATGAGAAGAAAAAGAATAAGAATTAAAGCCGCAAGCGGCGATGAAGGCCCTCGCACCTCTGGCGCCGCTCAGGCCTATGCACCGCGTAGTCTGTGTCATGTTCTACCAGTGTGCCGAATTTCATGGCGTTTGGTTGATGTGGAAGCACAGAATGATCATTTGAAGGTTTGTAGGGGGCGGCTGTAGAGCCACATTTACACTTCAGGAACACGTATCCATGTAAACCGTTTCATGTTCTACCAGTGTGCTGAATTTCATGGTCTTTCGGTTGATCTGGTAGGCCTAAATGATCATTAGAAGGTTTGTAGGGGGCGCTGTAGAGCCACATTAAAAATTCTGGAACATGTGTCCATGTAAATGAGATCAGGTTATGAACATCATCATCTGTGCCAAGTTTGATCGAGATCTGGCCATCCGTGTGTTATTTACAGGCACTTCCTGTCCGGAGGGGGCGGGGCTAAGGTGAAAACCGGAAATGGTCATATAGGTGTGTTCAGCATCTGACCAGCATCACACGTACCAAGTTTGGTGCAGAGATCTGGTTTTATGCCAGAGTTATATGAGTGTCGTGTTTAATGGCGAGAGGTCACCTTGTAGGCTCCGCCCCTCCACACGCTTACAGATTTCTGAATGCAGAGCACAACTAGAAATCTCACATGCCTTGTGAACACAAAGAGACCATCGTGATGGCTGTACCTTTAGCGGTCTCTGAGGAGTTAACGTAAATATGTCATCAAGAAATCGTCAGAAAAATGGCAATTTTTTCAAAATGGCCGACTTCCTGTCGGTTTAATCCAAATGGTCCAAGAGGGTTTTTTGTAGGTCCTGATATGTTCTACCACTGTGCCAAATTTCATGCTTGTGGGTCATTGTGGTGGGCGGGGCTGATCATTTGAAGATTTGTAGGGGGCGCTATAGAGCCATTTTTAAAGATTTCCAAAATATCTCCACGTGAATGAGTTCAGGGGATGACCATCATCATCTGTAGCAAGTTTGGTGGAGATCGGACCTTTCTGTGTGTCATTTCCATGTACTTCCTGTTTCCATGGCGTTGGGCTCATATTCGCCATGGTTGCGTTTGGCGTATCGACTTGAGTTTTTTATTGTGGCATCGTGGAAGGGTTTGACACGTTTGGAAGCACTTTCAAATCCATCGGCTTCATCATTGAAGTTCTGGACCCCAAACACTGAAAAGTGACACTTCCTGTCGCCAGGGGGCGGGGCTAAGGCGAAAACCGGAAATGGTCATATAGGTGTGTTCAGCATCCGGCCGGCATCATACGTAGCAATTTTGGTGCAGATATGTGGTTTTATGCCCGAGTTATATCAGTTTCGTGTTTCATGGCGAGAGGGTCAACTTTAAGGCTCCGCCCCCTCCACACGCTTGCAGATTTCTGAACGCAGAGCACAACTAGAAATCTCACATGCCTTCTGAACACAAAGAGACCATCGGGGTGACCCTACCATTTGCGGTTTATGAGGAGTTAACGCAAATGCGATGTGAGTGAAACGCCAAAATGGCGACTTTGACCCAAAATGGCCGACTTCCTGTAGACCTGGCACCACGACGTTAAGAGGCTTTTTTGTCCGCCCCGACATGTAGAACAAGTGTACCGAATTTCGTAAAAATCGGTGACATGCAGTTCTGGGGACCTTGCAAAAGGTGGCGCTAGAGCTCAGTTTTGCCCGAGCGGTCACGAAAACGCCAAATTATGAAATTTTTCGATTTTAAATGGGGGGGTAGCCAAAATTTGGTTAGACTTTAAGCATGTTCAGGCCCCCAAAAATGCACTTCTTTTGACGGGAGAAGAAAAACAAGAAGAACCGAAAAAACGCTTGCATTTCAAAGCTCCGCACCGCCTTCGGTGCTCGGGCCTACTAAGAATAAACGCTTGCATTATACAGGCCTTCGCACCGCCTTCGGTGCTCGGGCCTAATAAGAATAAGAATAAAGAATAACAGAGTTTCAATAGGCCTTCGCACCGCCTTCGGTGCTCGGGCCTAATAATACGGAATAAACGCTTGCATTACAATAGGCCTTCGCACCGCCTTCGGTGCTCGGGCCTAATAAGAATAAGAATAATAAACATTTGCAGAACAATAGGCCTTCGCACCGCCTTCGGTGCTCGGGCCTAATAATAATAAAGAATAAACGCTAGAGTTTCAATAGGCCTTCGCACCGCCTTCGGTGCTCGGGCCTAATTAAAAAAAAAAAACAAGCTTCAATTCAGCCCTTTGTCAGCCTCCCTCAGACTCTTGTTACAGACTTGTTGATGGGAGATATGCAATTCTTTTCTTTTCTTTTTGTTGTCTTTTTTCACATTCAAAATATACAGTAAATGGAAATTTTACAAAGACAGGTCATAGAGTGCCGGGAGAAAAAAAAAGGCTTATAACAAACCTCCACCTACTGTATAACAAAGAAAACAAAACAAAAAATAAATGTGATCTTTTTAAAGAGTATAACAGAATAAAATTTATACAGTAATTTTCAGTAATATAAAACTAATTAATATTAATGAAACTCAGCTACTGTATATTTAAGTGAATACATGCATCTAAAACATTCAAAATCAACAATCAAATTACCTTTAACATTGACTTTCTCATGACTTTCAGGATTATGACAGTTGTTTGCTAATATTGTTCCACAATCTCACCCCCTCCGTATTTTTTTGAAAAATGGCTGCTTGATGAGTAAATGAGGAAGATGAAGATTTGCTGATTGTTGTGTCACATAGGAATGGACCTCTGAATTAACTTGAAAATAGGACAGAAAATGACCTGGAAATTTCATAGAAATAAAAAATCTGAAAGCTACTAAAGGCAGGGTGGATGATGTTTTCCGGGAGCATTTTTTACTATATTGCTTAAAGGCCTCCTTCCACTGAAAACCCGTTTAACTTGCTCCTTCTGAAATATAGAGGGTTTCCCCTTGTTTACTTACACATTCTGACTTGCTAGCGTTGCGTTCCCCCCAGTCGGCTGTGCTTTCTCATCAGAGAAACAATACGAAGAAAAGAGCGAATCGGGAACAGCCTCGCAGTTCTACGTCACATTGCAAATAGCGTATCCCACGTGGTTTTTATATCTTTCCATTGGAAGGCAGGTAACCCTCCACTACACACTAGAAGTGGAGACAGCACGACTGTAGCTTCGGAGTTGAGAAGCTAATTAGCTAACTGTTTGCTAGCATGGCAGAACAAACTTGTTTGTCGGCTCTACCAGAAGATACCAGAAGGTTTTTTTTAAACAGAAACGATGCAGAATGCATTCAATAATAATGGAGAACACAGAAATATTAATGAAATGACCACGGAAGTACAACTTTAAAGTCTTCTTCACACCCCGATTGCAGCCAATTAATTAAATGTTTTCACACAAAAACTTTAAAAAAAATAAACACCTGTGGACCAGACAGGACTGAAAACACCTCATCCAATGAAATTACGGCCCGTGCTTATTGATTGAATGATTATATGTCCATCAAACTCGACTGCTGTTTGTCCCCCTCCCACCCTCCCCACGCATGTATGCGCGTGCAACTCACTGTGACCATCTGACAGTGCAGACGGCATGGCTGCTCACTGCTCTTATCTATGCCGCAGTTTGCTCTTAAAATCCACTGATTTTACGAATGTGGATCAAGTCATGGAGGTGTTGGTGTTTGCAGTGAGGATGTTTTACACCGCAGAAGAAGTTGGAGGTGAGATAATTATCACTATTTTCTTTTAGCTTCTTCCTCTGCTGTTTACTGGCGAGCTCATAAGCTGTGGGGGGACTGTATGGGGTATTGGGGGTATAGAGAGGTGGGGGCATATGTGTGGGGGGTAGGGAGGGGTTGGTGCAGTTATGTGGGGGGGGGGAGTGCATGTGTGTGTTAGAGGGTATGAGGAGGTGGGGGTAGGTGTGGACGGTAGAGGGAGGAGAGTGTTGGGGGTGGAGGGAGGAGTGAGTGTGGGTATGTAAGGTCGGAGAGCGGAGTGGGTGGGTGTATGTGTGTGTGTGTGTGTGTGGGGGGGGGGGGGGGTACATGGAGGTGTTGGGTAGGGCTGGGCGGTGTGGGCGGGGTTTCGTATCTCGGTGTTCGTGCCGGGCATCTTGGTGTCGGTGTGGTGCGGTGTGGCTGCGGGTTGGTGGGGGGTGCGGTTTTGTTTGTGGCTTCCGGGGCTTTGTATGCGGGGCGGGCGCGGGGGGGATCTGTATCTTTTGTGTGGTTGGTCTTGCGGTGTTGATGTCTTGGGTGTCCGTGTCTCGATGTGGATGCGGTGACAGTGTATCTTTCAGCCCTAGTGTTGGGGTAGGTGTGTGGGGAGTGTGTGTGTGAGCGTGGTGGCGGGGTAGAGGGTGGTAGAGGTGGTGGCGCCCTGGTGTCAGGTGTGTGGGGCAGGGACGTTGGGATGTGGGCTGGCCTGCCTTGGGGGGGTGTCGTCTGGGGGGTCCGGTCCTCCTGGGTTTCGGTTGGGCCGCCCAGGTCGGGGGGGGGGGGGGGGGGTGGCTGCTCCTGGGCGCTTGGGCCCTGGGCCCGGCGCTGTCTCTGCTCCGGGGGCGCCCGGCGCCCGGTGGGGTCGGCAGCTGCTGGTCTTGGTCCGCTGGGGCCTGGGCCCCCAGACCGCGGGGGGCTCCGGCTGGGGCCGCCTTTTGCCGCCCTTCGGGGGATGCATGTCCGCTCTTTGGGGGGGGGGGGTAGCTGGGATCTGGGCCTCTGGGTGGCTGCTGGGGGCCTGGGTCGTGAGCCTTGCGGGCTTCCTCCTCCTTGCAGAGACGAGGCTGCATCTGCATGACTGTATCACCATGGAGACCCTTTATTATGCATGTTGACACTGTGACACTGCTTTCCATTGCGATGACTAGGTTTTACCTCTTCTCTACTTCCCATTGCGCTGACTAGGTTGTACCTCTTCTCTGCGTAGTTCTGCATGTGTTTGTATGATCTGAGGATATCTTTTTTTTCTTTTTACTTGTCCTGTCCAGCATCGAAGCAAGCAGAATGGAAATCTGATTGCTTTATTCTGTTGAACAGTTTTGCTTTATCAAGCGGAGCTTTATGAACATAAGGCTCCACTTGATATCATGTTTATTCATTTTATTTCTTTATTTAAACATTTGTCTATTACACCATTCCATTTCATACTGCTGGGCCTGACAAGGGAGAAATGAAAGTTGACAGAGGTAATGATAGAAAGTGAAACAGAGAGAGAGGAGTAAGGAAGAGGAAGAGAGAGAGGAGAGAAAACATGAATCCACTTACACAGTTCACTGGTACATCTGTACCGCGATCCCTATACAACCAAGGTCTCTGTTGGAAAACAAAACAAGCAATCCCCTACAGGAGGACCTGCAGGTGGCTTAAATATCCTCAGATCATACAAACACACACAAACACACGCAGAACTACGCAGAGAAGAGGTACAACCTAGTCAGCGCAATGGGAAGTAGAGAAGAGGTACAACCTAGTCATCGCAATGGGAAGTAGAGAAGAGGTACAACCTAGTCATCGCAATGGGAAGTAGAGAAGAGGTACAACCTAGTCAGCGCAATGGAAAGCAGTGTCACAGTGTCAACATGCATAATAAAGGGTGCTCCGTGGTGATACAGTCATGCAGATGCAGCCTCGTCTCTGCAAGGAGGAGGAAGCCCGCAAGGCTCGCGACCCAGGCCCCCAGCAGCCACCCAGAGGCCCAGATCCCAGCTACCCCCCCCCCCCAAAGAGCGGACATGCATCCCCCGAAGGGCGGCAAAAGGCGGCCCCAGCCGGAGCGCCCTGCAGTCTAGAGGCCCAGGCCCCAGCGGACCAAGACCAGCAGCTGCCGACCCCACCGGGCGCCGGGCGTCCCCCGGAGCGGAGACAGCGCTGGGCCCGGGGCCCAAGCGCCCAGGAGCAGCCACCCCCCCCCCCGGACCCGGGCGGCCCAACCGAAACCCAGGAGGACCGGACCCCCCAGACGATGCCCCCCCAGGGCAGGCCAGCCCCCACCCCAAAGTCCCTGCCCCATACACCTGACACCAGGGCGCCACCACCTCTACCACCCCCTACCCCACCACCACGCTCACACACACACTCCCCACACACCTACCCCAACACTAGGGCTGAAAGATATACCGTCACCGCCCCCACATCGAGACACAGGCACCCAAGACATCAATACCGCAAGAGCAACCACATACAAGATACAGATCCCCCCCTGCGCCCGCCCCGCATAAAAAGCCCCGGAAGCCACAAACAAAACCGCACCCCCCACCAAAGCGCCCGGCCCCCAACCAACCCGCAGCCACACCGCACCACACCGACACCAAGATGCCCGGCACGAATACCGAGATACGAACCTCCGCCCACACCGCCCAGCCCTACCCAACACCTCCGTGTACCCCCCCCACACACACATACCCCCACCCACCCCGCTCTCCGACCTTACATACCCACACTCACTCCTCTCTCCACCCCCAACACTCTCCTCCCTCTACCGTCCACACCTACCCCCACCTCCTCATACCCTCTAACACACACATGCACTCCCCCCACATAACTGCACCAACCCCTCCCCACCCCCCCACACATACGCCCCCACCTCCCTATACCCCCAATACCCCATACAGTCCCCCCTTACATGTCCAGCCCCGCCCATCCCTTTGACCTATCACACTCCCGCCCTTCCTTCCTTCAGCCCCTCACGACCATCCCTACTAGACACTCACGAGCATGCCACTCCTTCCTCCATCCCCCCTTTCCTCCAACCACTTACCCACATCTCCTCCCTCTTCCAGCCCAAGTTCCTCCCTCCCACATTTCCTCTTTCACACTCTCATTCATTATTCTCACATACCCACCTCTCTCTTGCCCATGCCCTCGTGCCTCCTGAGTGGTAGCTCGGGCCGGGGAAGGAGCCGCGAGCTCCAAGCCCCCAACACGTTCCCCCCCCACCACCCCCCATCCCCCACCCCCGGACGCAGCAGGCCAGGCATCCCCCAGGCCAGCTGAGGATATCTAAGCCACCTGCAGGTCCTCCTGTAGGGGATTGCTTGTTTTGTTTTCCAACAGAGACCTTGGAATGTTGTTTAGGGATCGCGGTACAGATGTACCAGTGAACTGTGTAAGTGGATTCATGTTTTCTCTCCTCTCTCTCCTCCTCTTCCTTACTCCTTTCTCTCTGTTTCACTTTCTATCATTACCTCTGTTAACTTTCATTTCTCCCTTGTCAGGCCCAGCAGTATGATATGGAATGGTGTAATAGACAAATGTTTAATTAAAGAAATAAAATTAATAAACATGATATCAAGTGGAGCCTTATGTTCATAAAGCTCCGCTTGGTAAAGCAAAACTGTTCAACAGAATAAAGCAATCAGATTTCCATTCTGCTTGCTTCGATGCTGGACAGGACAAGTAGAAAAAAAAAAAAAAAAAAAAGGCTGCTTGATGAGTAAATGAGGAAGATGAAGATTTGCTGATTGTTGTGTCACATAAGAATGGACCTCTGAATTAACTTGAAAATAGGACAGAAAATGACCTGGAAATTTCATAGAAATAAAAAATCTGAAAGCTACTAAAGGCAGGGTGGATGATGTTTTCCGGGAGCATTTTTTACTATATTGCTTAAAGGCCTCCTTCCACTGAAGACCCGTTTAACTTGCTCCTTCTGAAATACAGAGGGTTTCCCCTTGTTTACTTACACATGCTGACTTGCTAGCGTTGCGTTCCCCCCAGTCGGCTGTGCTTTCTCATCAGAGAAACAATACGAAGAAAAGAGCAAATCGGGAACAGCCTCGCAGTTCTACGTCACATTGCAAATAGCGTATCCCACGTGGGGTTTATATCTTTCCATTGGAAGGCAGGTAACCCTCCACTACACACTAGAAGTGGAGACAGCACGACTGTAGCTTCGGAGTTGAGAAGCTAATTAGCTAACTGTTTGTTAGCATGGCGGAACAAACTTGTTTGTCGGCTCTATTTCCTGTCTGTAACGAAATAAGAGCGGAGGGCGGAGCTTCCTTCATACACTGATGGGAGGCAGCCAATCAGACGGAAATTCATGAGAAGGACCCGGAAAAGCCTGCCGTTGGACCACAAGCCTCTCTTCTAGTATACAAATACAGCTGGATACAAAGCAACCAGAAGGTTTTTTTAAACAGAAACGATGCAGAATGCATTCAATAATAATGGAGAACACAGAAATATTAATGAAATGACCATGGAAGTACAACTTTAAAGTCTTCTTCACACCCCGATTGCAGTCAATTAATTAAATGTTTTCACACAAAAACTTAAAAAAAATAAACACCTGTGGACCAGACAGGACTGAAAACACCTCATCCAATGAAATTACGGCCCGTGCTTATTGATTGAATGATTATATGTCCATCAAACTCGACTGCTGTTTGTCCCCCTCCCACCCTCCCCACGCATGTATGCACGTGCAACTCACCGTGACCATCTGACAGTGCAGACGGCATGGCTGCTCACTGCTCTTATCTATGCCGCAGTTTGCTCTTAAGCCCCGTTTCCACCAGCGGGTCTGGGTCGGGTCGGGCCGGATCGGTCCACGTTTTTTTGCGTCTCCACAGATAAAAACTGGGACGGGTACCCTTATATCCGACCCGACCCGGACTACTTTTTTGGCACCCTTCGGTAGGGGTACTGATCTAACCGATCCGGACCAAAGAGGTGGAGCTAATACACAGCAATCAGCTGATTCATTGAAAAATCCGCCACTTCCCGCGTGACCCAGCGTAAAAACAAAGCCGGGGTGACTCCTTTCTGTTTCTGTCACGTGTGGCGCCGGTGTTTTGGTTAAACGGCGTTACACGGCGATGATGTCACACAATCACGTAGCAGCGCTGTCCAGCTAATTATCCGCCTCCAGAATAAGGGTACAGGTTGCTGTGGGGACACAGCGGGAAATCAACACATCCGTACCCAAACCCACCCGATCCGGCCTGGCCCGGCCCGACCTGACCCAGACCCGCGGGTGGAAACGAGGCTTTAAAATCCACTGATTTTACGAATGTGGATCAAGTCATGGAGGTGTTGGTGTTTGCAGTGAGGATGTTTTACACCGCAGAAGGAGTTGGAGGGGAGGGAATTATCACTTTTTTCTTTTAGCTTCTTCCTCTGCTGTTTACTGGTGAGCTCATAAGCTAGCCAATCGGCTCTTCTCGGTTATCTTCGCCGACAGCCATCGGTGCACACGTTCCTGTGTTGCTGGTGGTTGTATATTTTTAAATGTAGCTTGCTCGAACCATTTTTCCAGGATCCCCTACCCTGCCGTTAAAATCATAAATGGTAAGAATTTTAAAATTCTTTAGTAAGGGAATTGATGGAGTAAATGGGACAAACCGGCTTATGACTCAAACAGAATGCTTCTGTAGGACCAAGATTTTATGATTATATGAGTTGGAAAAGATTTTGCCCAAACTACATGACAATAAGAACGATATGGATAAATCAAACTACAGTATAAAGCAGGTGAAACTTGTGGTGATGAGGTGACTCAGTCTTCTTATTATCCCAAATGGCTCATTAACTTTTAAATGAACCCATTCTATGTACAGTATCTCTCCAACATAGGTTCTCAATGACTCCAAAAAATGTACTTGATAGTACTTGAGGGGGTTCAATTGAATCAAGTTTCATTTGAAATACAGCTTTAGGGTGCAGATGCTTTGCTGCATGATATGCTTTCAGCTGGTGAGTAGTTTTTTTTTTTATTTCAGTACTGTTTTAATGTCTTAATGTGTGCTTTAATAATATTATATAAAATACTGTATGTTGTCCTCGTTACCTCTTGTTTTTGTTACTGCTGCCATGTTGACCAGGTCGTGAAAGAGATAATTTCATCTCAACCATTTACCTTGAAAAAAACTAATGGGTAAATAATACTGTATATATATCTATAGATAGATGTAGATAGATCTAGATAGATGTAGATAGATATATACTGTATATATATATATATATATGTGTGTGTGTGTGTGGGTGTGCGTGTGTGTCTGTGTTCTTCGTTAAATTATTGCAAAGGAAGTGGGGAGTGATAGCAGACCTGTGACATATTTCCCATAGTGAACAACAGTTGGCATCACAGACAGGCGCCATGCCACACATCAGGTGTCTCAGCATGTTAGCAGCATGTTTAATGTTGCGTATCACTTTAAATAGTCACATGAGTGAGCTAAACTTGGGTATTGGTGTTAGACTGGAGAGCTACATGGGTCTTGCTTTTACAATGAAATCACATTGATTAGTTTAGAATGGGTTTGAAAAAACGAGACATACCGCATGTAAGAGGCGATCATTCTAAAGAAGATGCTTTGTGTCCTGCAGACCCTTAACCACAGACATTAATGTTAGCTTTATGGTGACATAAACATGTGGTTAAGAGATGTGTAGTAACAGGGATGAATGGGCTCATCAGGAAACTGGGCCCAGCTGTGCACCTGAGTGGAAGGTCATGAAAGCAGCTCCATGAATCTCCTCAGCCTGCCACAGATCCCCATGATTTATCCCCAGCAGGAGAGACCGGCCGTAAGAAGAGGTCAGGTGCATCTAGTATGCAGCAGTCCGCATATAGCCTGTACCAGGATGCCCAGCCATTACACAGGAACACAAGCTGCAGCTGCATGCCTTTGTGCACCTCTAACTGTGCAGGTGCACAAACCAATGACAAACATGTATACATTTTTCTTTTTCATATTTACCTCAAGATCATTAGCTACAGCAATTCTTTTTTGTTCACTTGTAACCAATACAAACTACCAACAAAAGCCTGATAAGCAGTGCTGTTCCTCCTCTGATGCTGCTGCCCCAGCAGATGCTGCAAAGCTGATTGCACTTTCCACAACAGACTTTTAAAGATGTAGTCTATAAGAAAGTGCCCTTGGGGGAGTGGGTAGCTCAGTGATTATGTTGCGAGCTTTAGCGCAGCAGACCTGGGTTCAAGTCCCTGACATGGCACTTCGGTGAATCACCGTGGGCCCCTGAGCAAGGTCCTTAACCCTCACCAACTGCTTCCTGTGCACTGTAATTGGTTGCCCACTGCTCTCAGGTTCAATCTGAGATGGATTAAATGCAAAGAACAGATGTCCTAATTGAGATTATTTAAGTATATATTATTATTATTTGTCAGCGTTGCATTTCCAGTCGAGTCTGTTGTCCAGTTGAACTCCAAGGTATTTCTATTTATCCACCACCTCCACCTCCTCTCCCAGGATGTAGACAGGACTATGCTGCTTATTCTTTCTCCTCCTGAAGTCAACAATTATCTTGTTAGTTTTGCTGGTATTTAAGATAAGATTATTGTTACCACACCATTTCACAAACTGATTGACCAGTTCCCTGTACTCGGCTTCTTGTCCATCACTGATACACCCCACAACTGCAGAGTCATCAGAGTATTTCTGTACGACAGGACTCAGAGTTGGACTGGAAGTCTGTAGTAAACATTGTGAAAAGGAATGGTGAGAGTACAGTTCCTTGTGGTGCTCCAATGCTGCTGACCACCATCTCAGATGCACAACCTTGCAGTCAGATTTGTTAATTTTTTTCCCTTCAATGTCTCAAAATAGAACATTGACAGTTTTATCTATTTTCCTACAAGTTATATTGTTTTACTCTTTTTTTTAAATCTTTACCCTCTGTGAAAAATCCCCATAAAACTACATGCAATAACACATCTGTAATTAACTAGAAGTTCTTGTAATGCTAAATGAAACGACTATAAAAGCAACTATACACATTGACACAGAACTTGTCAAATTTTAGGATATATATGTGCATATGCTCTCATTAGAAAGAGAAACAAAATTTGAACATGTATAGCAGGCCTATAAAAACTTCATGACAATCTAGCAATTAAGTTAAATATGCACGTTTGCTGATACATATGTATTTGCATAACTGTTTATTCAACCGCTCATCCATGCTAAACTGTCTAATGCAGTTGTGAAAATTTAATTGGATCAAATGTCCCACAGAGAGACTTGACTTTTCGGCATGTTTGAAGAAACATCTCATTAAACATTGCCTGTTAATAAAGTTGATACACAACTTAGTGGTATTAGCCATTTTTGTCATCTAAATATGTAAGAATCAGATGTATAATATGGGGAAAAAATTATTCATAACAGAATTGACTAGATCCGCCTGATAAATGAAATGGAATCTTGATAGAATAAAATCATGGACACTAATCTCAGGCTGATGGATGTCATGGCTCCATTGTCCTCAGAAGAGGTGGTTCATATTCCAACTGCTTCCAGCCAACATGAAGAAACGTAGGGTGTTTTCACACAGGACCTATTTACTGTACAGTGGGTACGGAAAGTATTCATACCCCTTTAAATGATGGTTCTACTCCTTCATTGGAGTCCAGCTGTGATTAATTAAACTGACTGGACTTGATTAGGAAAGGCACACACCTGTCTATATAAGACCTTACAACTCAAAAATTTGTTTTTTGTCTGTCTGCAGCCACTGTGGAAGATTTTGACCTTAAAGTTGGAAACCCCTCAGAAAACCAATTAAAAAGACGTGAGAATAACCTCAATAAATTCGGATTTTTCTAAGGCTACTTTTTAATAAAGAAAAATAATAAAACGATAAATATCTGAATGAAGGCACAATGATAAGATGAACCATGTCACTCTAAAGAAAACTGCTACATTGTCCCCACTGTCGAAAAGAAGATTTGGAGAATTGGGGAAAAAGTTCAGCACAGCATGTTATTAGCTTTACATATTAAGTGGCTAAATCCTGTCCAGAGTTCATCTGTACCATTACTTTCCTTATCCCCATGCCCTTCCAAAGTTCTCACTCTCATTTGACATTTAAAAATTTTGTCTTTTTGAGTGCATTTAAGTCTTGCAGCTCTACAAATGTGCCATACTGGAAAAATATTAAACATTTAATTAAGTTAAGACGAGCTTCGGCTTAAGTAAAGTCATTGTATTGCTTACCTGCTGTGAAATCTGCTGCTGGGTCT
This sequence comes from Atherinomorus stipes, assembly GCA_023101725.1. Classification (NCBI taxonomy): domain Eukaryota; kingdom Metazoa; phylum Chordata; class Actinopteri; order Atheriniformes; family Atherinidae; genus Atherinomorus; species Atherinomorus stipes. The sequence goes on along the minus strand of JALJCO010014171.1, from coordinate 618,365 downwards.
CTTTGTTGATCAAGTCAGCCCATGACTAAATATTCATTTTCAGGATGATTTTAATGGTCACCTGTGTGACATGAAGTATATTAAAATACATTACAGTACCTTAAAAATGGAAACAGGATCTTACTGTGTTTGCGTTTTGGACTTAACTTTTAAAAACAAAGAAAGGTCTCCTGCTGTTGCAATTTCATGCCTTCCATTTGTCTGAAGTTGACGTGACTGCTGCACAGTGCTGTTCAGACCAGTTTTATTGGGCTGTTAAGTGTCCCAGTAAGTGGATGTGGAAATGTTAGATCAGAGGGAATCTCTGTAGAAATGTCCTTGATGTTGTCGGAGCCATTGTGTCTTACACTGGCCGGGTCAGTATGGTGTCTCCTAAGACTGACCATCCTTTTTCTCATCCACTAGGAAAAAGTTGCATCATTGGCTTTGAGAACAATAAGAAAGGAAGCAGTGTCGAGGCAGGTGGATAATGATCCAAATCTTTTACAACTCTAAAGCCTAATTGATAGTCATCCGTAAAGTGCTCTATGTAGGTTACAAAGAGCCCTCGGCGTCGATGGAGAGCCTGTCGGAGAGCCTCTCCGTCGTCTCCGGCTGCACGAAATATTTTTTAAGTGTCCGTCACTTCGTCAAGGGACGACGGAGATGGCAAGGGCTGTGATTGGTCTACCACTACGTAAACACTAGCAGCGCCATTGTAAACTGCCTAGCCATGAAGACGCAGATATGAGTCCAACCGAAGAACGTTTGGCTGAAGAAGTGAGGAAATACCAAAATCGCCCCATCGTCTTTATTTTGCATCAAAAGTATCTGTTATTCAGCTGCAGCAACAACAATGGTCTTTCTCTCTCGGACGCCATTGCTCACTGTAACCAGAAGCAAAATAACCATCGAGGTTATCGACCATCGGCATCATATGAATAGGTCAGTCTTGTGGAGCGACCCCTACTTATCTGGCGGGAAATTGCACTGTGTATGCGGCACCATGACAGAGAACTATGAAGGCTGGAGGGACCTCCGTCGTTACGCAGTTGGATAACGCATTATGCAGTCGGAGAAGCATACTGTAGCCTTAAGGCTAACTTGTACTAATTTACTTAAAGGCCTACCATTACAACACAGAAAGCCTGAGAAGATTCAGTTTGTCATTCAGCGATCCTTTGCCTTGATTTGCTACACAGTGCTGGTTTCATTTATTACTGTTTGTTTGACCTTTTCTAACAGTCATAAATTTAGCTGTAATGTTAACGTAAAAACTGTTGTTCATGGACCACCTTCCCCTGCTTTGATAAGACCCCATCCAGGCTCAAGACTCATCAAAGTCACTCCTATGTTTGGCTACTATACAGAGAGCAGCCTTTCACTGTCGCTGGTATACTAAAGTGGACAGAGAGAACTAACTGTGGAACCTTGCATCATATTTATATATATATATATATATATATATATATATATATATATATATATATATATATATATATATATTCTTTTTTTTTTTTGTTATACTGGTAAGATCCCCTAGGGGAAATTAGGGCTCTGCATTTCACCCATCTCTGTACAGTGGTACCAGAGAGCAGTGGGCTGCTACTTAAAGTGCCCGGGGAGCAGTTGGCAGGGTTAAGGACCTTGCTCAGGGCTCCACAGTGGTTCACCTAGGAGTCGTGTCCGGGACTCTAACCCGGGTCCTCCGCGCCAAAGCCCATGACGCTATCACTAGGCTACCCACTCTCCAATAAACATTAATTATAACATTTAATAAATGTTAAAAGATAAATAACGCAAAAATAACAGTAAGATATTTGTTTAAGAAGCAGTTTAATGCTCTTCTCTATGGATGTCTTTGATGTGTGTGTTTGACTTCACAGGAAAGTTCACAGATTTTACAATTCAAGTTTTAATTGTGTCATGAAGAGTGCATGTGTTTTACTGTGATTTTTCTTGCGTGTGATTTTCTTGCATGTCGTGCTTAATGTTCTTGTATACATTTCTGCCAGTCTGACTCTGGGACTTTGTGACAGCACTGATTTCCCTCCTCTGCCACGGATTCATGGAGTGGTAACAGGTGGGAATGATTAAGGAGCAATCAAGACTGGGAGACAAGACTCAAAAGAAACCCAACAGTCACTTGGAGTGTGCTGCTGGTGTGCGTTCCTTCCCCAGTCCTGTTGGGTGGCAGGCATCTGATTTTAAAGAGTTGACCTTTGCTGGATCTACGGAGTTTGTGCATCGGCTTGGCAGTAGTGATGGGCAAATGAAGCTTCCTGAAGCAATGAGGCTTCAGAGCCAATGGGCTATATGCCCGGCTCCACTACTTCCTGAACTTCAGACAGCACCTTTGCTTCCTGTCTTTCATTACTGGTTGAACTAATTACTCCAGGTGTGTCTGGCCAGTTACTGAGGTCAGACACACCTGGGTTAATCAGTTCATCCAGTCACAACAGACAGGAAGCAAAGGTGCTGTCTGAAATTCAGGAAGTAGTGGAGCCGGGCATATAGCCCATTGGTTCGGGAAAAGGTTCAGTACTCGGAGCTTCATCTATGCTCCTCTCTAGTGACATCAAGCGTCCAAATGGGTCCATAGCAGCCCGAACAACTCTGCACTCAAACCATCTCAGTCGTGCCCATGACCAGGAAATAAAGGATTTATCTAATAAATTCTCAGCATCCAGCACATACTATGTGCATTAGTTGTGCCTTTAAGTATTTGACTAATTATAGGAATGGTTTGAAAATAAAAAGTTGCAAAAAAGAAAGAAATCGCGGGCGGGATTTGAACCACAGACTCCTGAGTAAAAGGTGAATGTGCTAACCACTGTACTATGGCAACACACTAATTTAAGGGGCACATGATCTATTTGTCCCGAAAAGATGGCATTCCTGCATGTCACATAATTTTGATTTAATATGCACTGACTATTGTGATCGTGATATTTACTTATGTGTTGAGTTCAGTGCTTATGGAACTCCACAGAGGAGACATGGAACTGAAATCTGTTAATTGAGGAAGAGGAGCTTCTTCAGTGTTCAGGTTGGCGACTTCTATTAGTACAGATCATCTTCAAATAATCCCCGTCATGGGCAGGTGATGCAGGGGAACGGAAATCAATGGGAAAGCTGATAATACTGCTGATTTCTGTGGCCGTATGTCAGAGGATCTTCCTCTTTTCTCTTCTTTCAGCTCGGATAAATATCTGTCCACTTCAGTCTCGCGACCACTGAATGTTTCATGTGCAGATGTGAAACACAGACCGACACGTTACGTCATCTGCACAAACCGAGGTTTCATTTTGCTCTGGTCACGTGATTCCTAAGCTGATGACACAAGCTCCGATACGAAGCTCCGTTAGGAACGCCCCCTTTTACTCGATACACGCTTCGGAGTCTCGGGTTCATCGAGCACATCACTACTTGGCAGTGACTGATCCCAGCGTTGGTAATCTGACGACAGCCACCCACTGTGAGTCCAATTGTTGCTGGGAGCCGGGGCGGCACTTCATGTCCTCTGCTCTGGGCCTGTACTATCCTCAGCCTAGGTGACTGGTCTTGCGGCATCAACTACAACCACTGGGAGTTAGATTCATCTACTCCCAGTTTGATGGTGAGTCCCGCTTCTGGTTCCCACTGTAGTTGCCACCAGCTGAACTGGGCCATGTGGACTGACTCTCCATGCCTTCAAGCCCTATGAATTTTAAAGAAGTGTTGTCTGATTTTGACGTGCTGCATGTTTTGTGAGATACTGGCGGCTTTCTTTTTTGTTGTATAGGGGTGTTGACCTTTGTTGAGCAGTCTGAGTTTGGATTCTTCTGGACTCTGAAACAACACTAGATTCAGCTGATGCGGGATTGATGCCTTGTTCTGGGAGGTATTTGGACAAGCCGTAGCCGGAGTTATCAACTGGAGCATGGTTGACCTGAACTCTTAAGACTTCTGATTGTAATAAAATTGATTTTATTTATTTAACGTGACCTGGGTTGTCCTCTGTGATTGCTCCCACCATACTGAACCTGTTTAAGAGTTAGTTTCCCAGTTTCTGGGTGGCGTTGTCGAGTAGAGAATCTCTTTTTCCAGTCATATTACAATTGCATAAAAGTAGAAGAAACTAGATATGCCAGCAGTAGTTTGTACAGTATAATATAACTGTCCTGTTATGGTTGATTTTAGTAGTGAAAAGTAAATAAGATTATTTATCCAAAAGAAAAAGTATCAGAACATACTGTATCTCTTATACGGAAAACCAAAGTACCCTGACTTGTTTTACAAATGTAAATAGGTAAGTAAACAGGCAAAGAATACGATTTTTTTCAGTGTAAGACCAAGTGGCAAAATGGGGAAAATCAAGGTATTAAAATAAGAGAACAACAATAAACATGCCCATGTTTGGTGCCTCTGAGGTAAAAAGTAAAGGTCTTGGACATGTGACTGCAATGAGTGTGTGTGCCTTGAGGATTTTGGATTGTTTTTAGAGTTAAACTAATTGTTCGACTTGGAAAAACATTGAGCTCTTATCTCAGGCCACAGCAACTCACAATAGGATGTTGCCAGATAAATAAAATATGTGTACATTTAGAATTTTTCAGTGATGGAAAAAGTATTGCGTCAAATATTTTGTTCTAATGGTATTTGACAGTGAGTAAGAATGTAGAGGGTAGTATTCCTTCTTTCCTGTTTGGACATTCGGTTGCAGTCTGATGCAACCCACAAGAGCTTTTCCTAAATAAACTGATGGAAAAATGAAATGTAGCTCTTTTTATTCTTTGCTTTGTTAGATCTGTTCTAACAAAATAAAGAAAACAAAACAAAATCAGGGTTGGGGTTGGGGTAAAAAAGGACGTTGCTTGCACAGGTTTTAATAATAAATATGACTGAAAGTAAAATACTCATTAAATCAAACATTGCTCAACCTTTCATTAAAAACATTGGGAAAAAATGATCTAATATAAAGTCATTTTGAGCAGCCAAGAAAAATAAAGTCGTTTTTGTTTTCAAATCATTGGTGCATGGAGGAATCCAAACCTCCATGGTCCTGTGTGAAAAAGTGATTGCCCCCCCCCCCCCCCCTGTTAAAACATAAATGAACTGTGGTTTATCACATCTTTGGAAAGCAGAGTTCAATTTCACTATCTACACCAAGGCTGGATTACTGCCACACCTGTTCTCAATCAAGAAATCAAATAAGACCTGCTTGACGAAGTTCAGTAGACCAAAAAGATCCTCAAAGGCTAGACATGTTGCGCTCCAAAGAAAGTTCAATTAAAAAATGAGAAAGTAATTGAAATCTATCAGTCTGGAAAAGGTTCCAAAGCCATTTTTAAAGCTTTGGGACTTCAGTGTACCACAGTGAGAGCCATTATCCACAAATGGTGAAAACATGGAACAGTGGTGAACCTTCCCAGGAGTGGCCGGCCGACCAAAATTACCCCAAGAGCACGGCGACGACTCATCCAAGAGGTCACAAAGACTGGGTAAAAATGGGCATGGCAGAGTTCCAAGACCAAAACCACTGCTGCGCAAAAAGAACATAAAGGTTCATCTCAGTTTAGCCAGAAAGCATCTTGATGATCCCCAAGACTTTGGGAAAAATACTCTGTGGACTGACGAGACAAAGGTTGAACTTTTTGGAAGGTGTAAGTTCCATTACATCTGGTGTAAAAGTAACACGGCATTTCAGAAAAGGAACATCATACCAAAAGTAAAATATGGTGGTTTTAGTGTGATGGTTTGGGGCTGTTTTGCTGCTTCAGGACCTGGAAGACTTGCTGTGGTAAATGGAACCATGAATTCTGCTGTCTACCAAAAAAATCCTGAAGGAGAATGTCCGGCCATCTGTTGGTGATCTCAAGCTGAAGTGCACTTGGGTTCTGCAGCTGGACAATGATCCAAAACACAACAGCAAGTCCACCTCTGAATGGCTTAAGAAAAACAAAATGAAGACTTTGGAGTGGCCTAGTCAAAGTCCCCACCTGAATCCCATTGAGATGCTGTGACATGACCTTAAAAAGGTGGTTCATGCTGGAAAAGCCTCAAATGTGGCTGAATTACAACAATTCTGCAAAGATGAGTGGGCCATAATTCCTCCACAGAGCTGTAGAAGACTCATTGCCAGTTATCACAAACACTTGATTGCAGTTGTTGCCGCTAAGGGTGGCCCAGCCAGTTATTAGGTTTAGGGGGCAATCACTTTTTTACGCAGGGCCATTTAAGTTTGGATCCCCCCCCCCTTACTAATAAAAATCTTCATTTAAAAACTGAATTTTCTGTTTATTTGTGTCTTGTATCTCTGTCTCACGTTTAAATTTGTTTGATGATCTGAAACATTTAAGTGTGACTAACGTGCAACAAAGTAAGAAATTAGGAAGGGGGCAAAAACTTTTTTCACACCGCTGTATATATTTTCAAAATATTGGAACTTTTTGATATGTCAGTGATTGATTTATTTTTGCAGCTTCTTCAACTCTATATACTGTACAGATAGATAGCCTTTTATTGTCTAGAAAATGTTTTACCTTTGTTTCACACACGCGCACACACGCACACCACACAAACAAACCTCTTTTTTAGATAAATTTCCAGATTTAAGATTAAACTAAGGTATACACATGAAAAATTATAACCTTATAGCTAATTAGGTACACTGTAAAAAAAAAAAACCTGCGTTATTAATGGTGAAAAACTGGCAGCTGTGGTTGCCATTGTTTCACTGTAAAATTTTCCTTTCTACTGTAATTTTAACAGTTAAAAACCGGTAAAAAACAAAATAAAACAAAAAACAACTGGTTGCCAGTTTCTCACTGTAAAAATTACATCTACAATGTAAAAGACATAATGGTGTCTTAATTAAGCAGTTGTAATTTTTACAGTGATATAGTTCATGAAGGATTGAGAATGATGGCTGGGTTTATCATTATTATCCTATTGCAGACCCACTTTTCATTGACAGAGTTTTTTTTCAACTCAACTATTGGAAACACAGGGCTGGACAGTCGCATGGTGGTCAGCACCGCAGCCTCGCAGTAAGAAGGTTGCTAATTCAAGTCCCGGCTGGGGAGGGGGTTCGAACAATTCCAGCAGTGGCCTTCCTGTGTGGAGTTTGCATGTTCTCCCAGTGTATCCCACCATCCAAAAACATGCATATTAGGTTAATTGGTCACTCTAAATTGCCCCTAGGTATGAATATGAGTGTGTGTGGTTGTCTGTCTCTCTCCGTTGGCCCTGCGACAGACTGGCGACCTGTCCAGGGTGAACCCCGCCTCTTGCCTTTGTGATAATAGCTGGGGTAGGCTCCAGCAACCCCCGCAACCCTGAACTCGATAAGCGGTACAGAACATGACTGACTATTAAAAACACACCACAAAATTTCTTGGTGTTCTGGTGGATCTTTTCTTCAGTGAAATGTTAAGTGTGCTAAATCACGATCAATCCAACCCTATGCTTCAGAGCTGGAGAGGTGCTCTAATCAACTTTTATCCAAATATAACTAATCACTGCAGCTAAAACATGTACTTCAGGTGCAGGAGTTGCTCTAAAAGGACACTACTTCAGCCCTTGTACTTGCAGATACATTGATATAACCACTGTACCTTCAGCAGAGGTCTTTTTTAAATGCCCCTTTTTTTTTCTTTCCCAAATTTATAGCTGTTACAACTTGTTTTATTTATAAAAATGTTTAAACCTCCTTCAGATGCTCATTTGCAAACCTCTAGTACTGAATTACACAATGAGGAAGCAGTTAAGGGTTTCCTTCTGATGGCTCCTCCACGGTCCTATTTATGCGGGTTCACCACTGCTCAAGATTCTGTTAAATATTCATGATGGCCTTTTGCAAATACATGCTGTTATTCAGATTCATTACAGTTGATGCTTTAAACTGTTCATTTACATACGAGGAATGCAAGTTTAACTGTAACTTACAATTATTACAAATTACAGTAATACTCTGCTGAAAAGGCACCATAAATTTCCAGCAATTCTTTGTTGTATGAGGCATGCAGCAGAGCTCAATTGGCCAGCCAGAATTGACTAATGTGTTGGCCTGGAAAAATCAGGATGGGCCTTATATTTTTAAAGCTGATACGAGATGTAGGTGTAAAGGTATTTTGATTAAAAATATATGTCTGGCACTTTAAATTAACCTATGGGAAAAAAAATTATATACATATATATATATATCTATGAGAAAAAATAGTATGTATAGTAGAGATAAACTCCAAAATTGGACATCTGTTAATTTTCACTAAGACCCGAAACAAATAAAGTGGGAGAGAACGAGAGATTGTGTGTATGGAACTTTATTGTTTTGCCGCTTCACAAGTGACATTCTTATGTGTTTACTGAGCTGATAGTACGGTGGCCCACACCGTACATTTAAATCAGCTGGCGAAAATACTGGTTAGCTGATTGGATAAGGCATCTGTCTATCACCACCTATGTTGGTGATAGACGGGCCAAATCAACCAATCAGATCAACGAAGCATATACGTACTAACAGAGCGACGACTAAAACACAACCACAAGCCAGGCTACTCTTGCTGCTGCCAGCAATGGCTCGTTAGCTCAGCAAACAAGAAACATGTTGGTAGTAATTCCGATAAAATTTGAGTGATAGCCACGCTGATGTTAGTTTCATCCGCTAAAGCCACCATGTTGTTTAGACTGAACTGTCGTTTCTTGTTGCGTCACACCTCCACCCGCCTCAAAGCCAACGCTGATTGGACGTTCGTTTGGTGAGCTGCTCCAAATTCTCTTCAACAGAAAGTAGCCAGACTGATCTGTGAGTGAAAACCTGAAGCTCGCGAGATCAGGATGGTGTCACGAGGCTAATGTTGCACAAACTTCCTTACCAAAACTCACTGCTGCCATGTTGCAGTTTTTGTATATGAAGTGCACTTGCACCTGTGGGCCGGCGTATTATAGCACAAAAATTCAAACAACTGGGGGGAAAAGCCATTCTGCTCTACTTTAGCACCTCAGACAGTTCCATGCGCATATTTCTCCCAATGCAGAGCAGCTATTTAAATGAAACATCACATTGATAAAATATGTTTAAGTTTGGAACTTTTGAACACATAATAACCGTAACATGCCATGGCAGACCAGAACATGTAAAATAAAACCACAGTCTTACTGGCAGTTTCAACATCCACCCAGAGCACACCAGAGGAAAGCCTCCACCAGAGCCCCAAGGGTCATGGAGCACAGGCCTCGGGGGACTGTAAAGGCTGAGATAGTGCTGGAGTACCATCTTCTCTTAAAACTACTCTGACTCTCCTCACACTAATACAAAAATCACTCAAACATGATAATCAAGGTGCAATCGTGTAACAGTGACATTTCATAGGATAAAGCAGATCTGTTCAGCAGTAGGGATTAAATTAACAAAAACTGTAAAAAGAATTTTCCTTGAAGCAACAACCACAGTAATGTGCCGACATGAAAATCAGCACAAATGAGTCAAAACAACCAAACACTAAGTTGTGGCTGTTTATTGCGTTTTCATCACATGCAAATAAATATGCATGTGCATTCGCACATGACTGAGCTGCTATAACAAAGCATTTACATAATTTCTCAAGATATCAGTTTGATTTTGAATGTGTTAACATGAGATGCAGAAATCAAATAAAGCATGAGCTCATATGCACACAGCCTGCAAAACAAAGACAAACCCCCTGCAGACATCAAGAACAAGCGTGTAGACAGGAATAAATCAGAGCTCCAGCCAGGCAGATGAGGTTTATTTCACACTCGAGGAGTGGCTTGGCCTGTGCAGCACCGGGGATCATTAATTTCAGGGAGACAAGCACTGTGGCCTGGGGCTGGCACAGGTATGCTGGAGCTGGCTGGGCCCCGGGCCACCAGCCTACAACTCTAATGGTCTCATTGTGTTATCAGTTGTCAGATAGTACAGAGCCGGTGCTGTTGACCTAAATTGAGGTGTACACCAGCCAAAAATTACAGGCGCTTGCTCAGGGAAAGCGGCTGGATTTGGAGCTGGAGTGTTGCTGGTTGGATCTGGAAAACCAGATAAGACTGCAGAGACAAAAGTTGAAACTGTATCATGGGACAGCTACATAAAGGAGCAGTGCTTCGATTTTCATGAGTTTCATTATCATCCCATTTAAAGAAAATAATTTCTGGATTTGAATAATTAATGCACAGCAGGAGCAACTCTTCTTCCAAACTGCCTTCTTCTCTCATTTCACTGGTATAACTCAGATGCTGTGTGCCCCATCTGATGATCAGAGAAGACCAGTCTCATTGATTATTAATGTTGTCTACATCAGTAACATCAGTTGAAAGCACTTACTTCCAGAGATTTCAACATCTTTAGAACACCTTGCTCATAAATTTGGAGTCATCTCATTGAGGAAAGATAAAATAAAATCTAATCTCAGATTTGCACAATGAAAGCAATGCTCTGGGGCATGGAAAAGTATTTATTAACCAAAGAAAGAAGAAAATATAGAGGAAAAACTATTTTTAGTTAAGAAATGTAATCATATAAAAAAAAGGCTTGCAGAACCCCTTTAGCAGCAATCATGTAAAGAAATAATTTTCTGAGTTGTCAAATAATTTTGGTTCACTCTTTTCTGCTCTGTTGATGTATGAAGTTATTATGTTCTTAGATTATGTTTACTTTATTTGGGTTTTTCCTTTTTTTCCTTATTTATTTCAGGTAATTAAGATATGATTAAGATTTTGCTTTTTCTTCCGCTTTCTTATGGTCTGGTCAGGACGTTTCTGGGCGGAGATTTCTGTTTATATTGTCAGCCAATGACAGAGCTATGGGCATGACGCTGTGTGGGAATAAGCTCATGATTGGAGCAGACGCCAGACATTCGAACTCTCGAAGGGGAAAAAAAAAGAAAGAAAGAAAAATGGCGGATGCACCGAAAAAAAGGTTAGAGCTTTAGATGGGTGCAATTGGGAAAACCAGGGTTAATATTGGTTTGGCTTTTACCCGCTTTTGAGGTCTGAAGGAGAGGCTTGAAGCTGAATAGGCTGAAGAACGAGGCGGCCATTAGCCTGAGAGGGAGGGGCGCTCAGTTTGAATACTGTTGTTTGTAAACAGAAACGGGGGGAATTCGGACTCTACCTTTAAAAGGACTAGAGGCAGGAAATGTGAAAGAATAAAGAACCATGTCCAGGTTTTTAATCCTAATGGGTGATGAAGCGCTTAAAAAAAAAAAAAGGAACGAGTCCACCCATGTCTCTCTCCGTTGCCTTGAACAGGCTCCGTGCTGCACAATGCGCTTTCCTGTGCTGTCCTGCGGATGTGACGTCAAATAACGCTGCATTTGCGTCCCCGACTGCTTTGATCCAGGAAGGAGACAGTCGCAGTAAATTCAAACACTGTAAGGGATAGTTATGGATTTTTCTGCCATCAGCAAACGATCCAGATCTACTGAAAGATACTAAAATGTAATTACGAAGAAAAAGACTTCATCAGTGAAGTAAACAACGTTATAGCTTTAGTTTGTGCACACTCCCGTGACGCCTTGGCTCATGGCTGCAGTTACCTGCAGCGCCAGTCGCAGCAGTCACGAGTCTCTTTTCTTAATCTTGCCTCAAGGTTAAGAAAATCTTAATATCAAACTAAAGCAGACATTTGATATTCAGCTGTCTTTTTTTTTTTTTTTTTTTTTTTTTTTTTTTTACTTGTCCTGTCCAGCATCGAAGCAAGCAGAATGGAAATCTGATTGCTTTATTCTGTTGAACGGTTTTGCTTTACCAAGCGGAGCTTTATGAACATAAGGCTCCACTTGATATCATGTTTATTCATTTTATTTCTTTATTTAAACATTTGTCTATTACACCATTCCATTTCATACTGCTGGGCCTGACAAGGAAGAAATGAAAGTTAACAGAGGTAATGATAGAAAGTGAAACAGAGAAAAAGGAGTAAGGAAGAGGAAGAGAGAGAGGAGAGAAAACATGAATCCACTTACACAGTTCACTGGTACATCTGTACAGCGATCCCTGAACAACCAAGGTCTCTGTTGGAAAACAAAACAAGCAATCCCCTACAGGAGGACCTGCAGGTGGCTTAGATATCCTCAGATCATACAAACACACGCAGAACTACGCAGAGAAGAGGTACAACCTAGTCAGCGCAATGGGAAGTAGAGAAGAGGTACAACCTAGTCATCGCAATGGGAAGCAGAGAAGAGGTACAACCTAGTCAGCGCAATGGGAAGCAGTGTCACAGTGTCAACATGCATAATAAAGGGTCTCCATGGTGATACAGTCATGCAGATGCAGCCTCGTCTCTGCAAGGAGGAGGAAGCCCGCAAGGCTCACGACCCAGGCCCCCAGCAGCCACCCAGAGGCCCAGATCCCAGCTACCCCCCCCCCCCCAAAGAGCGGACATGCATCCCCCGAGGGCGGCAAAAGGCGGCCCCAGCCAGAGCCCCCTGCAGTCTGGGGGCCCAGGCCCCAGCGGACCAAGACCAGCAGCTGCCGACCCCACCGGGTGCCGGGCGTCCCCCGGAGCGGAGACAGCGCCGGGCCCAGGGCCCAAGCGCCCAGGAGCAGCCAACCCCCCCCCCCGGACCCGGGCGGCCCAACTGAAACCCAGGAGGACCGGACCCCCCAGACGACGCCCCCCAGGGCAGGCCAGCCCCCACCCCAACGTCCCTGCCCCTCACCCCTGACACCAGGGCGCCACCACCTCTACCACCCCCTACCCCGCCACCACGCTCACACACACACTCCCCACACACACCTACCCCAACACTAGGGCTGAAAGATATACCGTCACCGCATCCACATCGAGACACGGGCACCCAAGACATCAACACCTCAAGAGCAACCACACACAAGATACAGATCCGCCCCGCATACAAAGCCCCGGAAGCCACAAACAAAACCGCACCCCCCACCAAAGCGCCCGGCCCCCAACCAACCCGCAGCCACACCGCACCACACCGACACCGAGATGCCCGGCACGAACACCGAGATACGAAACCCCGCCCGCAACGCCCAGCCCTACCCAACACCTCCATGTACCCCCCCCACACACACACATACACCCACCCACTCCGCTCTCCGACCTTACATACCCACACTCACTCCTCCCTCCACCCCCAACACTCTCCTCCCTCTACCGTCCACACCTACCCCCACCTCCTCATACCCTCTAACACACACATGCACTCCCCCCACATAACTGCACCAACCCCTCCCTACCCCCCCACACATACGCCCCCACCTCCCTATACCCCCAATGCCCCATACAGTCCCCCCCTTACATGTCCAGCCCCGCCCATCCCTCTGACCTATCACAGTCCCGCCCTTCCTTCCTTCAGCCCCTCATGACCATCCCTACTAGACACTCACAAGCATGCCACTCCTTCCTCCATCCCCCTTTTCCTCCAACCACTTACCCACATCTCCTCCCTCTTCCAGCCCAAGTTCCTCCCTCCCACATTTCCTCTTTCACACTCTCATTCATTATTCTCACATACCCACCTCTCTCTTGCCCATGCCCTCGTGCCTCCTGAGTGGTAGCTCGGGCCGGGGAAGGAGCCGTGAACTCCAAGCCCCCAACACGTTCCCCCCCACCACCACCCCCCATCCCCCACCCCCGGACGCAGCAAGCCAGGCATCCCCCAGGCCAGCAGATCCCCCGCAATGCAGCCAGCCTTAACCACTGGCGCGTGAAGCAGCCACTGTCCCCCCCCCCCTCCCCCCAGTAGCGCCCGGGAGACCGGGGTATGAAAGGAAAGGAAAGGAATGAAAGGTAGAGCAGGGGGGGGGGGAGGTCTTGGGAAAGGAGACCAGGGGGGTATGAATTCCCCCCCTGGAAAAAGAGCCGTTACCGGCATTAGGTACCCCTGCCTCCCGGGATCCCCCCAGGGCAGAAGGGGGCAGGCACGGCCGCCCCCACGGCCCGGCGACCAGCGTTCACCACAGAGGGGCCAGCCTCGGCCCCTGGAGGCGCTCGACCACCCCAGGCCAGGGAGGGGGGAAAAGGGACGGGAGCGGAAAGGGTCGGCGGGGGGGCCAGAGTCACCGGCCCAACATCCCCAGGCCTCGCAAACCCCCCAAGAGGCACGCAGAGATATTCAGCTTTCTTAAGCTCCCGCTACAGTGTCAGTCAGGTTGAGGTCCTAACTTTGGGTCACTGTAACACCCTAACTCTTTTCAACACTATCAAACCATTCTGTTGTAGATTTACTGCTGAGCTTGGGATTGTTGACCTGTTGCATGTCTCAGTTTTCTGACAGATAGCTTCGTATTTCGCTCAGAAATTGCTTTCTGATCTTTACTTTAAATGTATAGTTCAGATCCATTTATTAGATCCTTGGCAAATTTTTCTTTTTAGGAAACATTATATATGAAATTGACTTCAAAACAGAATGCGGAGTCATTAATCAATCCCTGTAGATGGTTTTCAACCTGATGTCTGAAAACTTTGTCATATGTCAAACAGCACATCAAATACTGACATTCTGCATAGAATTAAGTGATGTCAAGTTCCGATGGCAGGTTAGTAATTTACACAAACATAAAGTGACATTTGTAAATCGCGTTGTACTTATTCCAGCTCCAGGTGTATTTGTTTAGCATTGCCAATACTGGATACCTGACGAGTTTAATAGTTACAGGAACAGATATGACTTGACAGTTCTTCAAGGCCAGGAATCTGAAATACCAATCATAGCTTCTTAATTTAAACTGACAATTTTGATGAGCTCATGTACATGTCTGGAGCCTCTCTGATGGAAACCAAATGTGACATTTATTTTTGATATGAGAATATTGGATGTTATCTGGTGTAGACTGAATAGCCTGAAGTGAATTAGCTCAACATGAAAGCTAGGGACAAGCCTAAACAGCGACTCTGCCCTGATAAGTTTGAAAAATACCCGAGCCAAGACCTCCATCACTTGTGATTATTAACTGACTCAATCTGAATTATCCACAGAAGCAAATGATATAACCATATCATGGTTATATCATGGTGGAAATCTTATTTCACCTAAATTCATATGCATCACTCCAATATTTTTTTCCCTGTTTTCCTGTTTTATTTCCTGTAGTTTTGTTTTTTGTGGTAAATCTTATGCTTGTGTTTTTATTATTTTAGCTTCCTGTTTTTAATGTTTTATCTGCCTGTACAGTGTCCTTGGGTGCTTTGAGAATGTGCTTTTAAAAAAATGTATTATTATTATTATTATTATTGATAATAATAATAATAATAGAAGGAAGTGACCTAAAATATTGCTTGGGTAGAGGGGAAATCAAAGCTAAGAGCACGTGTTTGAAGAAGCCAAGGTCAAAAAAACAATGAAGCGACTGGAAAATATCTTGTGGACAGACATGGAGTAATGATGAGACACAAAGATTTCCACTTTCACTCCTGGCCAATGGGCTTTATGCACACCTCCACTATTTCCTAACTTAAGCCAGCTTCTTTGTCTCCTGTCTTTCATTATTGGACAATTTGATTAATATAGGTGTGCCTGAACTCACTTACCATGAGGACTATGGCCAGACACACCTGGATTAATCAGTTTGTCCAATAATGAAAGGCAGGAGACAAAGAAGCTGGCTTAAGTTCAGGAAGTAGTGGAGTTGTTCATATAACCCATTATGGAGCCCAGGGTTTCTTCTTCCTGCTTTTTCATCATTGATCAGTGGTTGTTTTGGGGAGTATCGCCCCCTAGTGAGCAGTTGTTGTAACAACAGCAGTTTAACCAGATGGTTTGGTCCGCTTCAGTTCCGTGCAGTTTGAATGTAAACCAGAACAAACAAAGGTGTGAAATTTTTTCGGGAAATCCCGGCCCAGTCGGGGGAGTCACTGAACTATCCTTCTGTGAATGCACCCTTCAAGATGAGTATTTTTGCCCAATCACTCTCCATCTCCACCTTTATGTCCAGTTATGGTCAACCTCAGTTCCAAAAGAAAAAGGTGGTAACAACCAGTAGGTGATTTTGCGTTGGCCACTGACATCTCTTGCATTCTGTAATAAATCTGTGGTAGGTTCACCACAGGCATAAATTCTTGCTTCAAATGTCGAAGCCTTTCAACACTCACTCCAGACCACACCTGAGGAAAACAATTAGCTTTATAAGAACTCCAAGGGTTCATTAAGACTGAGGAAGGATCCAAACAAGGAAAGCCTTCACCTTGACACCACCACAATCCCACACTAAAACGGTTTGCCAAACCAAACCCCTTAAAGTCCACATCACCCTCTTCAGGAGGCACTGCAAAAAAAGGTTGAGGTACCATTCAAACACCTGCAGATAGACTTTGATAGACGGTGATTGACTTCTCCAGGAATTAGTGTTAGATTCGGACAAAAGCAACGAGATGAGCAGGACTGTTGCCACACGGCTAAACCCTGGCCCTACAATCTACATGAGACAGCTAACTTCCCCTCCTTACACAGTAACAGCTAACCACCTACTGGTTGTCCTCATCACTGGCAGCCCTTAATGACTGCAAACAACACCCTGCCTCCCAAAAGAAACAGCACCGTTTTGACTGGAGAATTCACACCCTTCTTCTCCTTACAGCTTTGTCTCCTCTTGGTGACTTCCTCCTCTGTTAATTGTACACCTGTGCTCAGGCTGTCTGCTACAAGTGGAGTGTGATACTGTAAGACTAGGTATCAATCCAACAAAAGTAAACACTGTCAGGGCCAGTATTGCAGATGCCAATGCCAATGAAGGTAGATGAACCATCAAATTACTAAAACTGAATAAATTTCCAATTTACCTTACAGGTTAACCTAATGGGTTAAATTGCAGTTATAAATTGCCCCTATAGGAGTAAATGTGAGCGCGCATGGTTGTCTGTCTCTGCATTGGGCCTGCAACAGACTGGACAGACTGGCGACCTGTCCAGGGTGTACCCCGACTGTTGCCTGATAATAGCTGGGATAGGCTCCAGCAACCCCACCACCACCAAGGAGGTAATGTAGTTGCCAGCATTTGCCTGTTTGTCTCTTAGCTTGTTAACAAAATTACTCAAAAAGTTAAGAATAGATTTGGATTAAATTTTCAGGAAATGTTAATAAAAGCACAAGGGAAAACAGGTTAAGTTTTTGTCTTGACCCAGATTACTGTCTGGATTCAGGAATCTTTTGTAGGGATTTTTTCTTTAATCATTGTAAAATAGGGCCACATGGGTGGGGCTGAGGTGCTTAGTGGTGATGTGCACTCTCCTACTGCTTTTCTAGTTAAGTCTGTTACACTCGTACTTTAGATACAGTCATCTCTTTATTCAGGTTTCTGCAATGATGCACTTTCCTTTCTGCATTTAGTCCAAAACTCCTCAGCATGACTTTTAACAGGATGTGTGCTGACTTTGTTACTATCCATGGTGCTTCGCCTGTGATTCGCCTGTACTTCCACAGCATATAGTTCCCCTATCGAATGCCGCCTAGTCAGTCCTTTGATTTGAAATCGGCTTGGCATTTGTACTCGATCAGAAAACGTACCGTACTGTACCGTCCTCTGCTGCTTATCCGGGGGCGGGTTGCGGGGGCACCTGACCAGGGAGGCATCCTAACCAGATACCCAAGCCACCTCATCTGGCAAAATCTTGAGTTAATTAGTTCACTTTCACTTTTCAAAACACCAGATTACAGCAACTATGCTAAGCTAAGCTAAAGTCAGTACTGCCAGATTCAGAGAATGACTGGGTCGGTTAGAAAATGCTTCTGCCCACTTGTCCAACTCAGGGGACTAAGTTGGACAAGGCTTAATTTCACCCAGGGGTGGCATATGCATTTAAATGTGTTAATGAGAGAGTTAGAGGGGTAATTATAACTACAAATCTAAGCCATACTATATTCAGAGTGTTTCTTTCACATGAGTTTCCATCCGCTTGCATAAATTTCTTGTTTTACAAGTGAATCTTACAGTCTTTTACAAATTATGTTATTTGCTGTTGTGTAAATTTCTACCTGAAAATATATCCATATTATCCGCCCCATGGCTGTGATCCTGGGCAGTGCCTGTTTCCTTATCTGCACAGCTGAGTCATGTGACTGTATAACATCAAAACAAGAGGGGGAGAGGGTGCAAAGAGTGACAGGAGGCAGCACTTCAGACACACACAAACAGCCAGGTTGCATTTTTTTTTTATAAAACACAGAAGTGCATGCTCCATACAGGAGAAAAAAATAGTCTGAAATATCAATAGTACACTAATATTGATCAATATCAAGGCTGGTATCTGTGTTATCCGTATTATCAATATTTGGATCAGTCTGTCCAAGTGGCTCATTTAAGTTCCACCCACTTTTAAAAGTAGCACACTGAATAAATTAAATTCAATAAATAAAATTTGAAGAGAACAATAATCTATGACTTTATTATAGGATGTTTCTCAGAAATAAAATGATATTTGGTAACCAGTTCTTTCATAGAGACAGAGATACTGCAAAGAATAAGAAGGTTCAGGCTCTGTATCTCGTACAAAGATGTTAGAATCACACACACAAATGGGATTATGAAACTGTCTCACAGGTCTAATAATACAGTCACACACAGCTGTAAATCAGGTCTGGACAGGCCTTCAGGGGAGACGGGGCGAGTGGCATTTTCCACAGTGATGGGTATGGTGGAAGAGAGGCAGCCATTAGTCCTTGACGTGGAAACATGGTAATCTCCAGTTTTCTCAATAGGCAGAAATACAGTCCAGACAGGGTACTGAACATTTACCTCGGGTGTTTAGATTGATTTTTTTTTTCCAGATTTCTGTTTTAATGAAATGTAATAATCATTAAGGTTAACTGGAGAGTAATTCTTCAATCGTGGTGTTATCAATGATTCAACATGGCCGTTTGATTGATTAAACAATTTGTTCACAGGAAGAAAAACATTTGTTGGGGGTGTTTTGGGGAGTAGTAGCCGAGTGGTTGGGAAGGCAGACTTGGGGCCGGAGGACCTTGGTTAAAGTCCCCAAACTTGCAACAGCATGAACCACTAGGAGCCCCTTATCATGTCCATTAACCCCCCAGCTGCTACACAAGTACTGAAACATCACTGCCAATTGCTCTCTTGTGAATCCAGAGGTTTGTAAAATGCAGACGCTAATTTCCCAAGATGGATACATAAAGTAAGTGTTATTATTATTTATCTTGAAGAACAAGCCATAGACTAAGACACTCAATTAATCTCAAAAGCTGTAAGTGAGAAAATTAGTCGCATCATGGACATATGTAGGAAGTATGTACAAATAGAAAACTACAAGCCTGTTGCTAAAATTGCCTGTAATCGCTGCTCCTGCTTTTCATTTGTTCCTTAGACTTTTTTGAATCATTGTTTCTCTGCATGTTACAATGCTTCTCTTTTTACCAAATAGTGTGCATGTAAATTTTGTAGAGAAGTTGAATATTATCAGCCTACTTTTACTAATGGCTGATATTGGCATTTAAATGTAATATCAGAAATGATTGGTAATGACTTTCTATTGACACCTTTTACATAATGCTCATATTACACATCAAACTCTCCAGCTACTTCGCTCATTCAAAATGTCTAAATATGAGCGATACAATCTCAAGTTGTAAAGGTATAATAATGATTGTTTAAATTTTGTGAAGAAGTATAAATTTCCCCTTTGTGATATGTGTTTGTCATGATTATCTCAGGGAGAATGAGATCCAAGCTGCTCTTGGAGGCAAAATGAATATGTGACTTTCTTTGTAGCTTAACTTAAAATAAAGTAGTTGCCATTATTTGCACAGATAATGTTTAAAGTTTATTGTCAAATGTATGTATGATGATGTGTTAATTCCAAGACAGGAGATATATGATGTTAGTTACCATTTGTGATGTTAGTTACCTTGCATATATACAGTAGGTGTTGGTTGATATTGGTATTGGAAATTAAGAATTGGAAAATATCAGTATCAGATATGTTAAAAAGCTAACATCAAACATCCATAAAATGTTGCCATTGCTATTATGTATGTACCAGTGTATGCTTTATTTTTTTCCTTTGGCCCAGGAACTTACTATATATGGAAACTGGTTCTCAGCTGACCTTCCTGGTTGAATATAAGTTAAATATTATTTTAGATAATTTAAAAAAAGAACAAGCTTGAACATAACCATGGGTATGAGGGAGCAGAAAGGTTGTGTTCTGAGCTCATGTTCAATGCTGAAGCGTACTTGCAAGACCACATCTGTGGGCATCATGTCAAAATGCTCTTTTATGATTTTCTACGTGCATCTGCTCTGTGCACTCATATCATTCTGGATGCACACCTTGATTTAACATGGATCTCTTTTGATACTGATTAAGCACCATAATGTAAGGGAGAAATGTTTCAATATCAAAGCATAAAATGCTGTTGCATGTGCAAAAGACATAATTCACGTCCACATTTTCCAATCTTGGTATATTTGTTTGTCTGTTTTAGCCTGATTTAATCGATTAAACACTGCATGTTTGATTTATTTGCTCAATGCACAGATACATCAATGTGTATAGACACAGAGCAGGGCTCTATTTAATATGACATTAATTCCTTTGAAAACAGGATATTTGACTAACAAAGCTTGATTTATTTAGGGCTGCTGCACATGCAACAATCAGAATATTCATAGCTTGAAATCAGCAGGGACAGGTGTGTAGACATTTTCTGCTTCCAGGCTTGTGTTTCGCATCATTTATTTGTCCAATGCACAGGTCAGAGGAGACGTTTAGACATGCTGTGGTTCCCTCTGATTTACACATTGCAAACTGAGCAACAATACAAACATGAAAGCAGCCTCCTGCTCTTGGCATGAGAACTGTATCTCGTGCACATGTGATAACATTGTGCACCAACATGGAAAAAAATGGCCTCTTTTTTTTTCTATTACCGTATAATTATTTATGTTTTCTTAAGTGTACCCTAGAGCTATGTGGGTCTGAGTGAGTCAGGACTGCTTTGCACATCACTAGCTCACAGTCTATCTCATGTTAACTTTCTGATGCCAGTTTAGTTTTGAAAGTGTACAGTGTGTGTGTGTCTGTGATCAATGGTGACTCATACATTTCAGCTCTTGTACTGCATTTGCAAAAACTCATAACAGCTCTCAGACAATTTGGATAAATGTCAGGAAATGAAAATGTTACAGAAATCTAGAGGAAGAGGAGTTTATACGATCTATGGCACTGTTAAACCAGTTCGTTCATTAATTCTAAGCTACCGCTCTAACTGTGCCCCCCTTCTTCCACCTCCCTCCTTCCTCCATCTCACCAAACAGATGGAGGTGTCAGTGGATTTCCACCTAAACACACGCCAGGGTGGAGCTACGGGGCTTATTTGCATGTTGGGGAGTGAGGAGCTGTCTGAGTGGGTCACAGAGGTTCCTGGGCTGACCCAGCTGTGTCGTCTGTCTGCACAAAGAGGTCAAGGGTAGGTGAGCAGTGACAGGGGCAGGAGCTCTGCGGCTTTTTTTCTCTGCACAACCTCTGGATGCACCTTCTGTCCTTGGTCTCATCTTGTAGAGCTGATAAAAAATAAGGTTGTGTTAGAAGCCCAAAGGAACATTTCATCATCCAAAATAAATTCTCATTTCTTTTTACTCAGCCTGCTCCTATTTATTGTAAAGCTATCAGGTTGTTTGCAGCAGGTGACTAATGAGAGAGGATCTGTTTGATTTTTCGTCTGTAACAGCGTGAGCTACCTCCCACAGTCTAGATCTGCCATAAACATTTATGTGTAGAAGAAAATACTCCTAATTGCAAAAAGCTGTTATACAAACGATGTCATGTGTGAATCCAAAATTAATCTGTGGCCATAAACTGAAAAGCAATTATGTAATAAGTTTGATAGCTTAATGTATCTGTGCATAATTAAAATGAAAAAGAGGAGAAGAAGAAATGTGATCTTTCATAGGTCTTAAGGTTGGGTAAGGACCGCCTCAGGTGAATTAGAACTTGTGACATATTACAATATGTAATCAAGCCAAAATAAACTAGAAAAGCACTCAGAGAGCGCAGACCTCCGCCAAGCAGCTCGGCTCCCTTATTTTTGTGTGTTCTGGATCATAGTATATATCAAATATATATTAATCTTGGGAGCAATGGGAGTCCCCCGCATGTACGCTTACCATCCCTGAAAGGAAAAAAAAAAGCATCTTTTCTTTTTCTTTTTTCTTTTCTTTATTAAGATCCCCATTAGTAATTGCAGCAACAATTACTATTCTTCCTGAGGACTAATTTCACATTACATATTTTACATTTTTACACTATTACCCACACTCTCTTCCTCACCCCCCTCCACCCATACAACCCATCCACCCACACACACACACATCGTCAAGTCATTTCTTTAACAACAGCTCACTTAATAACAATTTTCAGACCAAAACACCTGATGTTGATTTCCCCTTTCTCCAACATTACATACACAAATGACCACATAAACAAGATTACTCACTTTTCAATTCATACAGCAGCCAAGTAATATGCATCTGCTTTCGTTTTCCTGTCTACTGTATAAACAAAAAAAGTTTCAATTTCTTCTTAAAATAATTTCTTTCATTTTCCAACAACAAAAACCCTGGTAATGCATTCCATTCAGCCATTCCTCTGTAATAAAATGTCCTCTTAAACTGATTTGTTCTGCCCGAAGGCAGGACACACCGAGATGTACTTGTCTGTCTTGTTCCATAATTATGTCTGTCTGCAAAAAATTCAAAATTAATAAAAATAACTTCTGGCGTACGAGTTTCAATGACATTTCGAGTAAATGACAACAAGTAATATTTCAATCTATTTTTTACTGAAAGCCATCCCAAGTTTTTATGCATTATACCTGTATTAGTTCTATATGCACAGCCCAACGCAATTCTTGCTGCTTTATTCTGTGCTACTTGTAATTTTTGTAAATTTTTTTCATTTGTGTTTGACCATACCACTGCTGCATAATCCATTTGAGACAGTACCATAGATTGTATTAGTCTTTTACTTAGCCATTGTGGAATATATGCCCTACAATGTTTAATCATTCCCATACTCCGCCCCATTTTCCTAATCATATTATTAACTTGGCTATTCCAAGACAGTGTGTGATCTACCATTACCCCCAATAACATAAATTCTTCCACTTGCTGAATCACATCTTTTCCGATGTTTAAATACAGTTTTGGTGACATTTTAAGATGATAATTAGACCCAATTACCATACATTTAGTTTTACTTGTATTAATAATTAACTTATTGTCTGTAATCCATTTCTTAACCATCTCCAACTCCTTATTTAAAATAAACTCAAGCCGAGTTGCATTACTGTCTGACCTATACAATGTTATGTCGTCTGCATATATTGCCATGCTTGCAAGTTTGGTAATTAGTGGAAAATCATTAGTAAAACTGAAAATAAAAGTGGTCCTAAACAACTGCCCTGAGGTACTCCACACCTAATCTTCTCCACCTCTGAGTAACTGCCATTAAAATAGACAGTATACTCACGGTTTCTTAAATAACTTCCTATCCATTTTATAGCAGATTGTTCAAATCCATAACATTCTAATTTTCTCAACAAAATTTTATGATGTAACACATCAAAGGCCGCACTTAGATCTAAAAATACAGCACCAATCAATTTCTTATTATCAATTTCCTTTAAACAGTAATCAGTAATCTGAGTCAGAGCAGTAGTTGAAAAACCTTTTTTAAATGCATGCTGATACTTGGAATTTAGCCTATTCACCTCAAAGTAATCTTGTATTTGATCATACACAATCCTTTCCATTATTTTACTTACTGCTGGTAAGATACTAACTGGTCTACTGTTTTGGCCTGAAAACTTTTCTTTTTGATTCTTAATTAACGGTATAATTTTTGCTTTTTTCCATATTGATGGAAAGATGCTTTCTGTCAAACTCACATTAATAATATGGGAAACAGGCAAATCTCAATGGCTCAATGGCGGCAACTTTCTAGTCAGTCAGGGTGGGCCTTCTTCCTCCATCCCTCCACCTGTTTTGGCCACACTGTGACAGTGAGCAGCCATCTTTGGCTTCACATCCAACTTCATGTGGGAACACTTCTTATTTCGGCTTTTATGCGCAACTCTGACCCCCCAGCAGCACATCACAGACTCTCCCACTCACCTCTCTTCTGTTTGTGTGTAATGCCGGAGGACAGCTGCCATATACATATTTTGACCCGCTTCTACTTAAGTTTGTTCTCAGCCATAAGCCTACTCATGTTTTGTCTTTTTGATGGTGCAATTAATCGTGTAGTTGTGTGTCCCCAGCTTTATTAGACTGGTCTGGACTCTGGTCTCAGAGGATTTGTTATAAAAGACCATGACAGCAAGAAAAAACAGAGTTATGAAAGGAGTACTTTATTTAATGTGGTGGATGTCTTTATTTAGGTAAATATTTAAAAAAATAGATTATTTCATTCATTAACATTTACTGTAATTTAAAATAAATCTGATGTTACTCATAAAGTACTCAGTACTTGAGTAGTTTTTTCAGTGAGTGCTTTTTACTTTTACTTGAGTAATTATTTGAATGACTACTTTTTACCTGTACTTGAGCAATATTTTTCTAAAGTAACAGTACTTTTACTTGAGTATGATTTTTGGCTACTTTAACCACCTCTGGTTAGCTCTGAATGTTTACCCTGGAATTGATCGAAGTAATAATAAATAAAAATTCTATAAAATCATGACATCGATCTTGAATTGTGGTTAAACAAGAATATTAAAAACAAACAAAAACAAAACAAGTAAACAAGCATGATGGGGCTCTGTAGCTAAAACTTTGTTGAGGCAATCACTGCAATCAGGTGTTTCTCTAATGTTCAAAAAGACTTCTGCACCTGTTGACAGTTCATGGGAAAGGTGCTCTCATGTGTCTCGGCCCGTTTTATTTGTTTTTTTCTTATTATTATTTCCAAACATGATTTAAAAGCAATAATTTATTTCACTAAATTGAAATTCTATAAATTTTTTATTTATTATAAGTTTCTTTAGTTTCTTGTTATTTGAATCACTATTGTGAATTTAGCCGTTTCTTTCATTAGAGGGTATGAATAATTTGGAGGACCATTGTAGTTTTTGAAGTTGGAACACACAGTAATCAAGCTTTTTTAAGCCTCACCTGAAATGTTTTTCTATTTTTTAACTTCACATGCTGCCCCCCCCCCCATCTTGGCAGACATGTGCAACCACTGCTTTTTATTTTGCAACTGTGCGTTCAAGTTGTCTCAGAACTCGTTTTTCCAAGGTAATTTTCTGAGGAAGTGACGTGATGAACTCGTTTTTCCGAGATACGAGACAGATTGTAGATTTAAAGATGGCGGTGTCCAGTACCATTGCTGTGTTTATTAAACTTCTATATAAGAGATTTTCTGATCATAATTTCCAAGTGTAAACAGCACCGAATTGTTATTGAATTTTACAGTCTCACAGCGGTCTTTTTTTCTTTAAAACGCAGCGAGATTATGTGTTGTTTATTAAACACACACTGAAATTAGCTGTTGGTATCATGGTAACAGTGTTATAACGCCTGTGTTTATTTTTCTAGCTAGAAAGGTCTTATTTTCTAGCTGTTCTAGCTCACAAATAGGCTGTTTTGGAGATTTCTATTTTTTCCCCCCGAGTTGGTGAAACTGGAGCACAAAATACCTGGTAATAGCAGCCCATATCGACTCACACCCACAATAATGTCCTCTCTGTTCCATCTTTTCTCCTGTCTCCTCCTTGTTTTGTTCCTGATCTTGCTATCCCTTTTTCTGTCTTGAGATCATTTAATTTAAACACTTTTAATACCAGTTGGATGGATGAAGCTCCTACAGTACATGGATGCTCTGCTTATATCAGCCTTCAGAGGAATCATTTTACCGGAAAAAAAATCTCTTGCAACCCAAAAGCATTTAGTTATCTGATACGGCACACATGACGATTTTTGCCTGTTTTTGCTGTTATTAACTTACATTCCCAACAACTTTAAAGTCAGATTAGTTCTGTGTCTTCATGTCTTCACCTGCTTTTCAGGAATTTCCCCATAAAACTGAATGCTGCCATATACGCTCAACAAATCCAGCAGAATGCATCATCACCTTCTGCTACCACGTTTCCATTGCTGGCAGGGCCGTAGCCAGAGGTTAAAAGATACTGAGGTCCACCATGTTATGTGGTCCACACATTTCAAGAGACCATTTAAAATGGAAGCAACCTATGTTTCACATAAACATCTCCTTCTCTTTCATTTCCTGATATAGAATAGAATAGAATAGAATAAAAGCCTTTATTGCCCACCAAGTTGGGAAATTGTTTTCTCTTACCAACATACTGTAGAAGATAAACATGTAACTTTAGAAAAAAAATGCTCTAAAATGAACATTTGTTCCCAAACAGTTTTTTAAAAGGTAAGAGCTAAAGAGCTGCAGTTATAATAACCAAGTAAATTGATCATTAGTATATATTCTTCCCTCTTCTTTTTACTCTTCTTCCCTTTCAAGTTTCTTTAGTTAACCATCAGAGATAACAAAACTGAGACTGACTGATGTTATTGTTTTGTCTTATAAAATAGATTTCTGTCATTTCTTTCGCTCTTGAATCTCAGGATCTGTTGAGAAGTCAAGACTGGTTTAGTAATGAGACACTTTGTACAAACATAAAATGACACAGTCACTTCTTTAAAAATGTATATTCAAATAATATCCAGGTTTAAAATCAGTGAAGTAGCTGCACGTTGCATGCAATGAAAACCATGTAGACTCAATCACAGACCCGCACCAGGTAACTTCAGTAAGTATGAACTCTACACAGAAGAACTCAGTGCAGCCCCTCCTCTTTTTATCCTTTCACTGGTCTGTCTGCACAGTGACAGATGCAGGAGAGAGCGGCTCAGCTTTATGTGATAAACAAAGTGGGAACGTCGTTGTAGGGAGTCTCTGCTCTGTGTCTGGTTCATCAGATGATTCCAGGTGTTCTGAGTGTGATGAGTTTCACCATTTACTCCAGGAGCTGACGAGGGGCGCTTTAGCTGTCTGATCGGCCCAGTTTAAAGTCCTGCTGTCCCGATGCGAGACGGCATTATAAGCCCAGTACATTCCATCGGCACAGCAGGTCATCAAACCGCCGTTCAGAAACCGGGACCAGTGTTGTTTTTGGCAGCTATCTGAGTTTTAGTCTTAGTCTTTCTGACGAAAATGCTTATTAGTTTTAGTCACATTTTTGTCATTTCTGTATCTGATAGTTTTAGTCTAGTTTTAATCGACAAAAATCAAAAAAGTTTTGGTCTAATTTTAGTCAGTTAGGCTATATTTTTAAAAAAGAAAAGAAAAACTGACCACTATGGAGGCCATGCTGCCAGTCACATTTGAGCAAATAGGTTTGTAGCCTACAAATATGTGGAAACAGAAAGAAAGGCTATGTTCCATTGCAAGTGAAGACAGGAGTTAATGGTGAGGTATTATAACCATGTGACACCTGAAAGTTTAATTTTGTTGTGTTATTGTATTGTGTATCTTTTCTTTACCTGCTAAGGGACTACTGATGCTAGCTTGCTAATGCTAATCCAACATGTTTACCTCTGTTACTACATATGTTCATTAATGTGTACTGTCCCTTTCAAATAAACAAAAAGTTTGAAGATGGAATAAATGCACAGAATTTTAAGGCTTCTCATAAAAATACTGAATGCAAAAAGTTTTTTACATGCAAACCATTAATTTTCATTCAGGTTCTTTTTTTTTTTTTTTTACTGTCTTTATTTTTGTTAAGCACTTTGAGTTGCATTTTATTTGTATGAAAAGTGCTATATAATTAAAGTTTGATTGAATTTATTGCAAAATTAAGGTAAAATATAGGGCTGCAAATATCTTAAATTAAGAGCCGTTAGGGAGTCGAAAGAGCCGGCTCTTCTTTTGAAGCCAAATCAAAAGAGCCGGCTTTCTGAAAAGAGCTGAACTTTTCCCACCATTTCTGACCAACGCAACCAAAGCAGCTGCGTGTCTGACCAGTGTGCACCAGTGTCCTGCATGAGTTCGGATACCCGACAGTAACCCGCAAAAACGCTGTTTAGCAGACAGAAATGACAAAGATTAATATTACGGTTAAGGAGTGGGCAGATATTTATGTGGTTCGGGCGGGTCGCGGTGAGAATAAGATTATTTTTCGTTGGCCATGACATGTCTTAAAGATCAGGCACTGGGATCATTTCCAGCAGGCAGAGACACCGCTGGTGAGCAGGAACGAAGAACACAGTTACAACCAGGATGATGATCTTTTATGCAGGAATCTGTGAATTTAGGAAATTAATGTGTGACGTGCGGGTCAGGTTTGACAGGTTAGTGGGTCTCGGTTCAGGCGGATGCGGGTTGGTAAACCTGCAGAACTCTTATGTGCACGCGGCTGCACGCTAAGTGGTGGTCCCAAACAAGAAGAGGATGCAACTACTTTTTAAACTTTTAACAGGCGGACTAATGCAGAATAGGTAGACATTTCCTGCATAATGAACGTCTGACAGACCAGAGATGAACATTTTCATCCAGTCTTGTCTCGTCAACGAAGATTTACACACGTCTCATCATGTTTTAGTCATCAGAGACATTTTAGCTCGTCATCGTCTCGTTATCGTCATGGAAAAAAAGGGGCGTTAACAAAATGATTTCGCCGTCGTCATCGTTAATGAAAACAACACTGACCGGGACCGGACGCAGATCACAGTTTCTCCTCCTCTGAATTCAGAGAGAGAGGAGATTCCCCTGGTTCGTCTGGGTGTTTCCCATCCTACCATAAAATGTGTGTCTGCGCCATGACACTGACTCGCTCTGACTGGTTGGCGCCCTGCGTCAAGATGCCAAAGTTCAGATTTTCCAACTCCGGCGTCTGCCGCCCTTGACGCATGTAACGCACGTCAAACGCTAAAAATCTCAAAACTCGACGCGTGTGACGCACCGCAGGGTTTTTGACGCCTCCTAAACGCGCATCAGCCATTAACATTGCATGTAAACCTGACGACCGTGACACCCAATTCACGTTTGGTGCGTAGGCAGCGCAAGACGTTTTTAATGAACTCTAGAATGTAAAAAATAATTACTCTCCATACTCAACTCTGAAAAGAAATATATATACAGTACATTGGCATTTGCTGCGTGACTGTGTGGACTGATTGATGAGTACTCAGTGACAGAGCGAACGGTGTGCTGCTGAGACGCTGTGCTGCACCTTATTTCGCACATTGGAAGGCGATAGAAGATATAGTTCCTATATTGTACAGTTTAGTTGGTTTCTATGTGTTCATGTTAATGATAACAATGAATAACATCTGATTTAACTTGAGGATCAGTTCTATAACATAAATTGTTGGTAGGGAAAGAGTCAGTATTTCAGTATCAATCCGCATTCTCAGGTCCGTGTTCTAAGGTAAATGCTTTTAAGCTATGTGGTTATTTGATTAATTTTATTATGTACATAGTGGAAAAATATCGAGGTCCAGACCTCGGTGTCCTCAAAGATAGCTACGGCTATGATTACTGGTACATTGCAGATTTGATTCCAACCTGAGAAAACAGACGATCATCAAAGCTCCTAGCTAGTTATGTCGTCTACCCTTTTACAAAGTTTCTTTTTATTTTCTTTCCATCGAGCTTATATATGCTTGCATGATGATCCACTTTTGGAACCTTCCGTTTCTTCTTCTCATCTTATTTGTTCTCTCTGGAAGAGAAACTGAAAATCATACATACTGTATGCTTCCCCCTTTTTAGCACACTGACACAAGAAACAAAAAAAAAGAAGGAAAGAAACTGTGTGTTAACATATGGAGATATCCAGTTCTGTCAGTGTCAAGCATCTTAAGAAAGTAAATAAATAAATAAACTCTGATGTTAAGCTGATGAGACAGATGGTTCATTAAAGAATCACAAGTATCCTGCTAAGTCTTCCACTCACTCCGGGAACAGGCTGAGACCGAGGCTGCTGCAAGTTTGCTTTGCCGTGCATGCCGCTGCGATAAGAGCAGTTGGATCTGAGTGGAGCATTACAGCCAGAAGACTTTTAAGTAAAGGTTATTTTTCGAGTGTATGTCGGAGAATCACGAACTCTGATGTGGACTTACATGACCCTGTGGAACCTGAATTGAATTATCTGTTGGGTCAAACATTCGCTCTTTTCTCCTTCCCCTCTTCTTGTTTTTGTTTCTCTGACTTTATCTGCATCTTCAGTTTTGCTCGCTCTGCTCCCTGGACAGCCACCAGGTTTTAGTTTCCATGGCAACATTTTTTTTTCTGCAATTAAACTGCGGAAAACTCAGAGTGTTTTGGATTGAAACGACTTTCCAAAACATTTCATCCAGCTAGGGTGCATGTTCTTGCCTTTCCTCCCACTGATGATAAATTCCTTTCTTAGTTTTCACCAGCAGTCCTGCTGCTGAAGGACATAAAAATATATGCACTCAGTGTGAAGATTATCAGTGAGATGGGCTTACTTGGATAAAACCTCCTTTTAATTAGATTATTTGTTTCTAAGACTGATTAATAAAACCTACTCTTATTTATTTGTGCTCATTCATATTGATAGTGGAAGAATAAAGGGTTTGTCCAAAAGATTTTGTGATTTTGAGATAAGCAAAACCAATATACTGTAAAATAGACTGCAGAGTATTTTCATTAGCTTTAATAGTATTTTCAGTTGAAGTACTTTTCATGTGATTATTATGATTATTCAAACTTATACCATAATACTCTTGGGGACACATACACTGATATGAGTGTGGTGAAAGAATACTTTGCTAAAAGGCTGCAGATTAAAACTGATGGCCAAAACTTAGATCCCATCCTCTGATCTGATTGATTTGGGCTAAAACTCATCTGTGACTGGATGATAGCTGTGGAGAAGAAAATTTAAGCCATGTCTCAAACCGCACACTTACCCAAGTGCACTGGAATTCAGTGTGTAGTGTGCACCATATACTTTGTCTGTAGTCCACACTATTGTCACTAAATGCTGACCCAAACAGAGCACTGCACTTACAGGAAGAGATGGACTAGCATTGCCCGCTAACATGAGCTAACTCTTTTGAGCCGGTATAACCACGGCCTCAAACACATGACCAGATCAGAACTGTCATCAGGGAGCGAACAGTTTGGTAGCATGCCACAATATACATTAGTAATTATGTCTAAATCATTTCATAAATGTTACTTAAATCAGTAGCATAGCCTCTGATGCAGCAGGGGTCACCACCGTTTCGTTCACCATTGTTATTAAGCTCTGAAAGCAGTTCGCAAGTCCCGCCTCTTCCACTACGACAGCAAGATGGCGTCTGTTTAGTGCGAGTGGTGTGCTTTGTTTTGCACTTCATTTTTGGCCATTATTAGGGCAGCATCCTGGTACTCAGTGCACTCAATTTTTGCTTAAATGACACCATGAACACTCTACATACTCAAAAAGAGTGTTTGAAGTGTTTGAAGTGCTCAAGTGCGCGGTTTAAGACACGGCCGAAGTCTTAATGTACTTTACAATGACAATGAAGTTTATCATTGCACTGTTGAGCTCACCCTGAGCTCCATCTGTGCTGATCCCCACACACTCCTCCCATTTCACATCTGCCTCTTTTAACTAAAAATCAGAGAAACAACTTGTCTTCAGTGGTCTTCAGTGATTTGTCTATCACTGTAATAGATAACTCTTAAGTATATAAACAGGAATCCCCTCCATCAGACATTTCATCTGTTTGCACAGAAAAATTGTTTTTTTATGTTTATTTTTTCAAAACTTGGCAGTTTTCTGAAGACTGAATAAAATGTCTGAAATGTTTTCATGAAGCTGCTACAAGGTTACAGTAAAAGAAGTTTCACTGTTTTAAAATCAACACCTCTGCACATAAAAGCCCGTTTCAGGAGGTGACTGGACTTATGAAACGTTTTTCTAGTCATTTGACCAGCCAAGCGCTTTTACCAAAAGTCAAACTCCACCAGTGAAAAGTGAAGCCGATGCGGAGGTGCAGTTCACCCGTAATTCACTCGAGGCTGGATGCTAGAGATGTGAGGTTCATAAACCAATCAATTCTTTTGAAAGGTTCTTTTAAAATGAACAATGAGTAGAGATGCACCGATCGATCAGTAACCGATCGCTATCGGCCGATAATGCCCCTATCGGTTTTGATCGGAGTTCTCGAAATAGATTAAAGCAAACCGATCAGATGACGTTTACAATAATGTTTACACATGATCGTTAAACTGTGATCTGTGTTCGGTCCCGGGTTTCTAAACGGCGGGTTGATGACCTGCTGTCCTGGTGGGATTTAATGGGCTTCTAATGCTGCCCCGGTGCAGGACTACAGGTAGTTTAACCGGGCCAGATCAGACAAAAGCTGCGCCATCGTCGGCTTGAGGCTCCTGGAGTAAATGGTGAAACTCACCAAACGCAGAACACCACTGAAAAAAAAACAACTAAATAATCTTAGAAAAATAGTTTGACAGTGCTTTAAAGATTCTGACCAAACCTACTTTTTTGCTGCTACTGAGCAGCACATCTAAGAGGGTGTGACCCAGTGGAAGTGGATTACTTGAGTTTACCAAATACGGACCAAGGGCCACTAAAAAACTTTTCAAACATCTTTGCTCTACATGTCTGGAACAAACTCCCAACCAGGGGCAGGGCTTCTGGGGGGGCTGGAGGGGTGGCACGCCACCGGCCCGGGGCCCTCAGGGGCCCGGATTGGAGGCAGGACCCAAGGGAGCTTGGCCTCCACCAGGCTCAGGGGAGCTGCGGGCTCTGTTCAGCTGATGTTTCCGACTGAAACCCGGTGTATGATCAAATCCTAAAAACGTCATACGCACAAAAGTTTTCAGATGTATGAATCTGTTTGCACGTATGGATCCAGGTACTTTTCCTTTGTACATCCCAATCAACGTGGAATTGAGCGCACATGTTGGAGTACCTGACGCCTCCCTGTCCACACCCCAAAATAAATACGCAAATGACATTTAAATGAGATCTGCAGCGGAGATTCTCCTCTCTGCACCATCAGAAACACAAAACATGAGCATGACAGTGAATGAAAATGAAAAAAATTCACGGAGAACGAACTTGATGTGCAAAAATGTGCAATTTAGCACGCTGTTGTCCGGCATCACACCCTAACAGAAAAGCAAATGGGAGCGTGTGTGACGCAGTCAAAGATGTGGGGTCAGAGTTCGCAAGTGGTCCGACTTCAAGTTGGATGTGAATTGGAGAACGGCTGTTCGTGACTGCTTTTCTTCTTCCAGAGGTGGTGGGAGTTCACGCGGATGACTCCGGTCTAAAGGTAAATGAATATATATTTGTGAAACGTGTGTTTATACAGTCGCCTCCTCACAGTCTGATGTCACTGGAAATACCATATTTATTAGCTGACACAATTTATTGCCATAAGAGGACATGCAGCATTGGGAATTCCTCCTGCATTTCATGCGTCACAGCCTCGGGGATTTCCTCGTCCCCCGGACGCAGACGTAACCGACCTGCTACTATGAAATTGCCATACCGGCCCTGTGTTGGCATCGGTGATTGCCCAGATCATCCTATAGATGTCCTCACAAATTAAGTGCATTAATAAATAAATCGGCATATTAGTAAATTTATTCGCCGGAGCGCGTGGAGGCGCAGCTGGGGGTGTTGCGCCACCAGCCTGGCTTCAGCTCTGCGCACAGAGGTGGTCTAAACCTAAAGCGTCTGACCAGCCAGTTATCATGAAATCAGTAAATCTTCTCGACCTCTAAATACACTCTCTCTGTATATCCACCATTTCTAATGTCTTCTTCCAGCTAAAGCAGCTGCTGGACAGGAGCCTATTTTTGCTCCACTTTGCGCTTTTATATCCACTCATAATTGCAGATGCAGGTGTTCATTGTTTATGAGGGCTGTTTGTTCATGTGTGTGATCATATCACTCAGTCTGGGGACTCGTTGTTTTCACATTTATTTCTTATAACAGTTTCCAGCGTCGCCTCCAAGTGTCGCCAAAATCTCGACAGCTGTAGAAATGTTCGCACGCCAGCCATGAAGCTGACGTGAAGCACCGCACATTTCCATGGTCACTCCATTCTTGATACATCTCCACTTTACCATGGAAATGATCGTACGCCACGTTTTTGTGCATACGGACCCTTTGTACATGAGGCCCCTGATCTGCACAGCTGTTTTAAAACGTTTTTCTCTTTGTTTTTAATTTTAAATCATGCTTTTATTCTTTTACTTTTTTTGCTTCCTGTCATGTGCATCCCGCTGTAATGCTGCTGTTTTATGTAAAGCACTTTAAATTGTTGTGTATATGAAATGTGCTTTACAAAAAAAACTTGCCGTGGGTACTTTCTCTCTAGAACTGAGTTTCCACTTATGTCCCCTTTAAGAACAAGAAAAAAGTTTTTGCATCTTGCAGAATATGTAACAAATTTAAAGGTCATGTTCCATTTTACACATATGTAGAAGCCCTTGTAGTGTATCAGGTCCACACTGAACATTGCCAATGCAAAAATACAAAAACTAGTCCGACGGGGCTTCCCTGACAGGAAATTCCTGTCACTCCGTGACAATAGCACCCCCAATCAACAAACTGGAAGTGACATAGGGGTAGGCGAACGCTCCCGACTCTACTGGTAAAAACATGGATTACAGCAGAAGGAGTTCGACTCTGAATACGACATTCATCACAGCTTTAATGCTGAAGGCCACATATAGATGTAGAGACATGAAAATGTGTAAAATAACATTGAAAAGAATTATTTTCTAAGTCACCTCTCGATTAGTTTTCATTTTGAGATCATGTGTACAAGATGTTTGGTGTCACACATTTAGACCTTCCACGGTCTTTACACCGTTTAAAAAATCTATTCCTGTTTATCTGATTAATTTCATTATATTTCAGCAACCATCATTATGTATTTGTTGAGTTTTTCAGTGGGTTTAAGGGACAGTTGCTGATTAATCTCCATTTACAGTAGACGGACTCCGCTCCAGCAGATCACCTGGGGCATGATTATCCGCCAAACAGCGACTGCGTCCGTGTGTTTACTTCCACCAACAACCGGCTCCGTTAGACCTCAACAAACCCCAGCAGCAGGACATTTTCTCTTTGACGCTGTCCACAGATGTCTCTGCTAACAGCAACACCGTCTCACTGCTCATACAAAGTGCTTTTACATATTTTTGGAGACCAAATGTGGAGAAAAGTCGAGCGAGCCGCTGAAAGTGACCGATGAGCCGATATCAACCGTCCTGGAAGCCAAACATGAGCTCAGTCTGGAGGGACGACAGTTCCTACCTTTTCTAGTTACTCTGCGGTCAGAAACCCTCCTTTTCCCGGGATTTTGTGCTGAAAAGGCAGCAGAGAAAACAGTGTCCCGCTCTGATGCAGCGGCAGTCCTGCGAGCTGCGGGCGGACCGAGTCATCTCTCCCCGGTTCGTGAGCCCGGCGCCACCGCTCTCTCTGTAGGAAAACAATGGGACACAAAGCGTTTTTCTTTTTTCACCACGGATCATGTGTACGGGCGTTTTTGAGTCCTGCCTCCCACTTTAAGCTCTTGATGTTGAGAGGAACAGCGAGAAACAAACACTGAAACCTGCAGAAACTCAGCAGCTTTGCCGGCTAAAGCTAAGCTAAAGCTAAGCTAACGTTTTCATGGCCATCTGTTGCCGTTTATCTGTTATTGCTTTGCATTGGTCAGCTGTGGAATTCACAGGACTGCACCTACTCTGACGTCAGAGGTCACATGATTCCAAAACTGTGCGGTGGTTGTGAAGGAGAGTTTTATCCCCTCCCCTTCCCTTTTTAAGTAATACTTCCTGGTTCTTGTCAACTTAAGAGACCTAACAGTTAATGCCTCATCACAGGGAATGATTTTCTGCCATTATAAAGAACATGAAACATACACTTTAAAGGGACTGAAAGCGATTTTTCACTGCTAGGTGTGTTCTTGCACACTGTGTGTAGAGACCAAAACAGTGTGTGTCATGTTTAACAGTTTTTGTCAGTTTCATACTCCAAGAAGAGCAAGGACTTTTTTTTTCTCCGGTTCTCAAGACAATTCGCGAACCTGATTATTGTCTGACTGGTTGGACATTAAAGCTTTTTGAATGATCAAAGTGGAGACATACAACCATGGTATGCGCAAGGCACGAGGCTCTACATGTAAAATCGAGGACATGCCTGATGTACTGTTAACTGCCTTCAGGCTACAGACAAATACTCAAGATAAATTTGAAATTAAAGGATAACTTTTTCTTTTTTTCAATCATGACCTTATTTCTAGGAGTTTATACGTGCATTTACTCACCTGAAAAATTTCTGCATCACTTTGACTCCTTTTGAAGATATTAAGTTGAGTCACCCTTTGGCGTACATCCATATAATGGGAGAGATGGGGCAGCCTCTGTAGAAGGCATTATCTGCTGTAAAACTGCCTTCATTTCATCAATGCTTTAAGTAGAATGAACGAATGAATGAGTACTGTTGTCCTGTGAGTTCAGAGTTAGCTCTCTTGTTAGTTTTTGGGAGGTTTTCTCAACACAGCCACACGCGCCCTGATGGGTGCATGCTGCAGTACGGCTTTAGAAAGCAACTCGCTACCCTGTTGCGAGCAAACTGAAAACTTTGAACCTCTAAACTCACAGGACAATGCACTCGTTTGTTTGTTTGTTCTCCTTAAAGGAATAGTACAACTACTGAACGATGTGTGTTCATTTTCTATTCACCCTCATGCTGAGCAAGACTCTGGAGCACTTTTTTAATATCTCAAATGCAGCCGATTGGACAGGTTTTCATTTTCTCCCAACTTTCATATAATAGGGTTCACTGGCTACTGAACCAAAAAGGTCCCTAAAAGTCCACAAAAACTTGGCAATATTCCTCCATACTGCTCGTCCAATGTAATCTAAGTGTCTTGAACAAGTGGCGTCCATAATTTACTCAAAACGACACCATTTAGTATATTTTTATAGCCGAAACAGTACTTTCATTTAATAGTAGTATCGGACCATATTGGGTATCAGCCGATACTCTCAGCCCAGGTATCGGTATCGTACTGGATCTGGAAAAAAAATAGATCAATGCATCTCTAATAAAAAAGATCCTAGCTCAGATCCAAGCAGAATAAAAGCAAGCAAAAAAAGATAACAAGAATAACTCAAAGACAAAAACTCATGTTTGCAACATTCACAAAGATATAAAATCACAGTAGGTTTACTGACAATAAGCTAGATCAACTTTCATGTGCTATTCAAGTCATCTGCTGAAAATTCCTGTATATCGCAATCAATATCTCTGGGTTAGAAAAGAAATGCAGTCCTAACATATGTATAGTCCTCAAAATTATTCATACCCTCCAATTAAAGAAGAAAAAAAAACAGCTGTTGGTGAAATAAGCTGAAATTGACAAAAGTAATAATAAATATTCTATGAAAATCATGAGATTGATTTTGAATTGTGGTTCAACAAGAATATTAAAAACAAACAAACAAAAAATAAAACAAACAAGCATAATTGTTGAGCAACACTTTGAGCCAATCACTGCAATCAAGTGTTTTCTCTAATGTTCAATAAGACTTCTGCACCTGTTGACAAGTATTTTGGTCCACTGTTCATGGGAAAGATGCTCTTATTTGTCTGTGACAGTTATGGTTTTTTTAATTATGATTTCAAACCACAATTCAAAAGCAATATTTTATTTCACTTAAATATAATTTTTGAATTTTTGTTTATTATTAGTTTCTTTATTTTCTTGTTCTTTAAATGACTATTGTGAATTCAGCCTTTTCTTTAATTGGAGGGTATGAATAATTTTGAGGACGACCAAACAGTATATACAGTAAATGATCCTGAGGACAGTCCATATATGCAGACGTTATTTTGTGTTTTTTCTTTTTACACTACTTCATGTAAGTTTAAGTGTAGGTGCTTTTGGATGTGTTTTCCTTTTCAGTCACATTGCTATTCAAACAGATGAGTCTGAGCTTATGATGTTGTGTAAAGTGTGTGTGCAGGTTTGTGTGTGTGTGTGGCCTGGAAATTATCTGGTCATTCATCACTGCCTGAGCAGCCGAGGCTAGAGACCATCCATCTTCCCTGCCTTTCTCAGCCAAGGCTGACACTCAAGGTGTTTGTATGACTTAATGTTCCTCCCTGCAGGATTTTGGGGCAGCTTGCACACAGCTCCGAGTGTGTTTTTCTCTCTGTGCACATGTGAGACTGTTCAGCTGATGTTTATCTGCCGGCGTGTCTGGATGTTTAACCTGCTGCAACAATGGATCAGTGTCACAGGCCTCATTACATCAGGTTTACACGCAGCAGAGACCCCAATGAGATTAGGAGGTGTCGTTATTTTATTTAACCGTAAAAAAGACAGCATTTCATTGTGTCTATATATCCATCATTGTATAAGAGGAGGCTCCTCCTCATGTTTCT
This sequence comes from Atherinomorus stipes, assembly GCA_023101725.1. NCBI lineage: Eukaryota > Metazoa > Chordata > Actinopteri > Atheriniformes > Atherinidae > Atherinomorus > Atherinomorus stipes. The sequence goes on along the minus strand of JALJCO010014171.1, from coordinate 580,002 downwards.
CTCTAGGATACAGCACCTGAGAAGTGTTTGCTGAGGAATATTGGCAAACACAAAAGCTCACCACTCTTATCGACTGCCTCAGGCTATGACCTTAGAGGAGAGTGTGTATATGTCTACATCACTTTGCTTGTGTGCAAGTGGGTGCTTACAGCTACAGGCTTCTCCCATTCTCCTGCTAAAGGTCAGCCATCAGACAATATTGAGCTGCGCTAAAGGTGAAAGAAATGTGAAATATGCTAAATGATAAAGCATCCTGTTCTTCTGCCATCCCACTCAGTTTGACTGAGATGATCTTTTCTCGTGACATATGGAAGCCAAATGATATAGACCATGGTGTGAGCTCATTAATGCACCTCATCGCTGGTTAACAAGGAGTGACATGTATATTTCTCAGTTCGAATCGTGACTGTTACGTACAGGATGGTCACACAGAGACGACATCGCAGTAAACGGAGACACACAATTTGTTGAAATAACATGTCAGCACCTTGGAGGGTGATGAGCTGCTTTATTGACTGCATGTGTTAGAAAGTCGTCCTCTTTTCGCACAGTTCTGTCATACCTGCCTGGTTGGTTACCAGGGTGATGACACTACCACGTCTGTGAAAGCAGTAGAAATTTATTCAGTCATAAAAGAGCAGAAATAGAGTTTTTACTGCTGTTGTTGCACCCCAACCCGACAGTAAAATGGATATATTTTAAATTTTATGTAATGGACCTGAACCATGAATTGATTGAGGTCGGGTCAAAATTGAGTTTTAATTTAATAGATTTTTTTTTTTTTTTTTTAATTTGAGAATGGTGTAATTTTAAGAGTCACATGATCTCATGCCTCACAAGCAGCAAAATGATGTGCAATTAGCTTTTGAAGTGAGATTTCTGGGAATGTATGCAATGGGGTTTGGTTGTATAAAAATAAATAGATAAAAACTGGTATCCCGTCCAATCATATCTGCCCCAGTGAATAAAACTAAATAAATATGATATACAGATGAAAAGAACTGAAAGGGCAGACAACCAAAACTCATAGACGAGGCACAAGGTACCACAGAGGCCGGTGGTAACCCTGAACAGGCTGCACAGCTCCACAAGACTCCAAAGTGCTTGAGTGGCGCGTCGCTGAAGACGGGGTGCAGTAATATTGCACTAGTTACAAAAAAGGAAGAGTTCATTACTTTGAGGATCTGAGATCGATGGATCATTTGTTCATGACTTTTGTCCAGTCAGAGTCCAGATGTTAATTTATTTAATATTAAAGGAATAGTACACCCACAGAATGATTTAACTTTATTTTCCACTTACCCTCATGGTGAGCAAGACTCTGGAGCACTTTTTTAATATGTCAAATGCAGCCGGCGGTCAGTAAGGCTTCTCTTTTTCCCCCAATTTTTAATGGAGTTTGCCGGGGATCAAGGCAAAAAGATCCATAAAAGTGCACAAAAACTTGTCAATACTCCTCCATACTGCTCGTCCAATGTAATCCAAGTGTCCTGAGCGGGTAGCATCCAGAAATGACTCAAAACGACGTCATTTAGTATATTTTTAGAGCCTCAACATCGCATGTCTGGGAAGCGTTCTCTTTTTCTTTCTTTCTTTGTTTTAAAATCAATATCCAACCCCTCCTGTGTTTGTCCCGGTTTGTTGCTCTTAGCACAATGTAAACTGCGAATTTCTTCTTCTACGCTTGCATTATAGGCAGAGTAGGCTCTGAACACCGAGGCTTCCGTAGTGTCGCAAACAAGCTTCGGCGCGCTTGCAGGAAAAAGGATGTATCACTGTTTAGGCTCTAAAAATGCACTAAATGGCGTTGTTTTGAGTAAATTCTGGATGCTATCCACTCAGGACACTTGGATTACATTGGACGAGCAGTATGGAAGAATATTGACAAGTTTTTGTGGACTTATATGGACCCTTCTGGCTCGAAACCCGGGGAACTCCATTTTATCAAAGTTGAAGGAAAAAAAGAAGCCTTCCTGATCGCCGGCTGCATTTGAGATATTAAAGAAGTGCTCCAGAGTCTTGCTCACCATGAGGGTAAGTGGAAAATAAAGTTAAATCATTCTGTGGGTGAACTATTCCTTTAATATTCAAGCATAAATGAAAACGAAAAAAAAAAAAACATATAGCGTGTTGTCTTTTTTACTGAGCTTTATCAGAGGGGAGGCATACTGAGTGATTTTAAACACAGTGGTATGACTTAGACCTTGCAGAACTAATCCAACTTGAAGGAGCTTGAGCAGTGTTGCCTGGAGGAACAGGCACAAATCCCAGTGGCTGGATGTGCCAATTTTATGGAAGAGTTTGTTTCATTTGTTGCTTGTTTCAGTATAACAAATTTTGGCACTGGGCCGCGAGGTGGCTGAGCTGGTCCAGCAGGCATCCCATAAACTGAAACTGAAAGTCAAGCCTTGGTTAAGAGTCCTGAGCCATGACCCACCTGCTACATGCAGCCCCTCTCCTTCTATGCCCACATTCCTGACACTGGCTTTTTTTTTTTTTTTTATTAAAGGCCAGTGGTCAATAAAAACAAAGACAAAAAAAAGAAGAAAAAAAATGAAAAGAAAGAGGAACATTTGTGTGTGTGTAGCACGTGAATAGAAATCTCAAAACCTGAGTGGTTCAGAACTTGTTTTTCATGTTATACATTCAGTCGAGGGACAGATGAGACTTGTGTCAAATTCTATCATCAGGGAATTTCATTTATTTATTTATTTTTACAGCATCTAATGCTAGCTCCTAATAATTTTTCTTATAACAAACAAACAAACAAAAAGATTCCAACTATTATACAGAAAATCCCATTTACAAAGCCAGTTACTCTGGCTTATGTCATGTTTTATGAGTTTTCATTCTCTTTTGGTTTACTTCATGATATTATTATTATTATTAGTAGTAGTAGTAGTAGTAGCAGCAGTATTATGTTGTCTTTGCTTCTGGCTCCCCTGTTACACCTGAGTTTTAGTTTGATGACCACACTTGTTCCTTATTTTGTCATCGGTCTGCATGGTTTCCTTTATACTTCACCAGTTCATTGTTGTCATTTAGTTGTTGCTGTCCTAAGTCTGCGGGTGCAGTCTGTCCTTCCATCTCGTCTTCCTGCTTAAGTTTCGTTTGCTCTTTCTAAGTTTAGTTCTTAGATTATCCTGCCTTTAAATAAAGTCTCAGTCAAGTCCACTTTTATGTCTCATAGTCCTGCATTTGGGTCCAATTCCTTCAGTTTTCCACAACAGAATGATCTGACACCACAAAAGATTCAAAGATAGCCTAATCTGGAAACCCAAACGGAACACTTGAAACAGATATCTATTAGAAGGCATTTAAAACTGAATCGCGGCGACCGAAAAGACAATAGAAAGCAATTTTGCGGAGACTGAAGTGGAGGTGCTTGTTGGTGAAGTGGAGCCTCACAAAATCATTTTATGTGGGCGTCACAGGAATCACAGATAAACGTAAGTCTGATGAGTGACAGCAGGTTGTTGTGGCGGTGAATGATGCAATAGAAGACTGTTCCAGAAGTCGCTGTGGAGGAAACGCTGTGTCAGATCGACTATGTGCAGAACACAGAACACCTGCTTGGTGTGGTGCAGCGCGATTCCCCCTCCCATCTTCTCCCCTTGCCTGCAAACACCTCCGCCGGTCTTTGGTGAGGTTGATGGCTCCACAACAGAGCGTGCTGTGGTCAGCAGCCGCTGATGCGTCGACGTGGGCACGGTTTCGGTGGTCGATCTATCTGGGTCCAGTTCATAAACAAAAGAGCTGCAAAAGTAAATGTGATTATTAGCCGGTCATCATCATCATCATTGGGCCAGGAAATCCTGAAAACACGCTCCCTTCTAATTTTCCCATCTGTAGGTCCTCCAGCAGCACCGATGCAGCATTAGTGTCCCCACAGTATTAATATGTTTATACATCAATCAGTCTGACGTTGGTCCACCCTTTGCAGCTAGAACAGCTTCAACTCTTCTGGGAAGGCTGTCTACAAGGTTTAGGAGTGTGTTTTGGGGAATTTTTGACCATTCCTCCAGAAGCGCATTTGTGAAGTCACACACGGATGTTGGACGAGAAAGCCTGACTCTCAGTCTCTGCTCTAATTCATCCCAAAGGTGTTCTATGGGGTTGAGGGCAAGACTCTGTGCAGGCCAGTCACGTTCCTCCCCACCAGATTCTGCATCTATGTCTTAATGGACCTGCTTTGTGCACTGGTGCACAGTCATGTTGGAAGAGGAAGGGGCAGCTCCAAACTGTTCCCACAAAGTTGGGAGCATGGAATTGTCCAAAATGTCTTGGTATGCTGAAGCATTCGGAGTTCCTTTCACTGGAACTAAGGGGGCCAAGCCCAGCTCCTGAAAAACAACCCCACAACATAATCCCCCCTTCACCAAACTTTACACTTGGCACAATGCAGTCAGACAAGTACTGTTGTCCTAGCAACTGCCAAACCCAGACTCCTCCATCAAATTGCCAGATGGAGAAGCACGATTCATCACTCCAGAGAATGCCTCCGCTGCTCCAGATCCAGTGGTGCCGTGCTTTACACCACTGCGTCCCACGCTTTGCATTGCACTTGGTGATGTATGGATGGATGCAGCTGCTCGACCATGGAAACCCATTCCATGAAGCTCTCTGCGTACTGTTCTTGAGCTGATCTGAAGGCCACATGAAGTTTGGAGGTCTGTAGTGATTGACTCTGCAGAAAGTTGCCGACCTCTTCGCACTATGCACTTCAGCATCCGCTGACCCCACTTCTTCAGTTTGCATGGTCTACCACTTTGTGGCTGAGTTGCTGTCATTTCCAAACACTTCCATTTTCCTATAATACAGATGACAGTTGACTGTGGAATATTTATGAGTGAGGAAATTTCATGACTGGATTTGTTGCACAGGTGGCACCCAGTTCACTGAGCTCCTGAGAGCGACCCATTCTTTCACAAATGTTTGCAAAAACAGTCTGCATGCCTAGCTGCTTCATTTTATACACATGTGGCCATGGAAGTGATTGGAACACCTGATACTTTTGGCAATATAGTGTATATTCATTCACATTTGATAAACAGTTATAAGGTGGCAGCCCTTTTGTAGCTTCTTGATTAGACCAATGCAGTTACCCGATTCAGTGTTCAGTGAATGAATGAATGAATGAATGAATGAATGAATGAATGAATGAATGAATGAATGAATGAATACGTAATCTCAAAGGGAAAATGCAATAATGCATTTTTTAAACTACTGCAGAAATCTGGGTTTGAGGTTGAGCTTAAATATAGTCTGCCCTCTCTTTGGTCCCAGATAAGAAAGCATGCTGTTCACTTGTCAGGGTTGAAAAATGGAAACTGCCCCCTAATATTTCATAGTTGGAAGATGTTAGAAACCATTTGACCAGAGGCTAAAACAACTCTACAATCAAGTTAAAGCCCTTCTGTGGAACCAGTGATCACTTCCCACCAGCATGAGTCATCGGCTGCACTGTAAAAACACAAAGGACAGAGCTGAACTCTACACTTTGAAATCCTCCCTACTTCTTATACAACTTTAACCAACATGATCCAACATTAATAAATAAACCAAAGCACTTTCAGAAATAAGTCGGCCACAATCAGCATCATTTATTTACATTTAGGTCTAAGGAGGTTTTATTTAACGTCATTAATGGAACATACACTGCGTTTTCAGTTCAAACTGAGGAGTTACAGCTTAATCTTCCCTGCAGCACAGCTATGCCCCAGTGAGCTTATTAATGGAATATGCCACCATGCCAAGTCACTGTGCCTCACGACCTTTCGCAAAACTCCCGAGCTCCCTGATGCTCGCTTACCTCCAGCCATATACACACAAACAGGAGCAGTAATCGTGCATACACATGCATTTATGCACACTCACACTGTCGAACGGGGGGATGTTCAAAGAGACGAGCAGCCAGACAAACACTTGCATGTGTATGCTGCGCCCTACAAAAGGAACCCTCCCCACCCCACCCCCTGCACGTTCTCTGTGGGCTCAACAAACAAACACTGCTAAGTCGCTCTTTGGATTCATGTGTCGACTTCTGTGTCAGCGTATGTTTTAATTTGAATAGATTTCAGGTGGCTTCACAACCAAAGTCTGCCTGCCCTTCCTATGCTTTGATCCAGCTCACATTAAAGCTTCAATTCCATCTTCTCTCCTTTCTTCTCACTTTTTCTCTGAGCCCTTAAAAGGCATCAGTGTGCCATCTATCACGTTTCTACTCTTCACCCTGCTCGTCCCTTTGCTCTCACCCCACATCCTGTAATGTCCTCTATTTTGAAGAAACGGACATCTGAAACCTCTAAATTCTCTGAATCTCACATTGAGAGCTGGGGTATTGTGCTGTGGGCGCTGACATTCCAAAGATTTAAGTGGTCACCATGGTTACAGTTATGGGGTAGTGACCTGCTCACAACCATTGCATCTGGGGTTAAGACTTACTTGACCTTTATTCCAACATTACAGATTTACCCCAATGCCCAAGCACACTCCCATAACTCTTACTTCACATTCAGCTGTCATCATGTGCCTACTAAAATGTGACATCTCAGTAAAGATAATCAGGACAAAAATAAATAAATAAATAAATAAAAATCTTAATTTTCCAAAACAGAGGGGGAGTCCATGTCCTGCAGAAGAAAAATTATTCTATCGGGCAATGAATTCATAGTTGGATGTAACGATATGAAAATTTCATATCATGGTTATTATGACCAAAATGACCAGTTATTATTGTTATGATATTATTTAAATAATGTAATGTATCTTTAAAAATATCCAGAATGGGTCTAGACATTGTCATCTTTAAAGGGGGAAAAATCTCCAGAGCACTTTCCACGGGGGTTCTTATGTTGCCTTCCGCCATGTTTTCAGAAATTAAACATTGCGAACTGGGACTGCTGCTGGATTTCCAGGCAATGAGCAGCATCACTGGGAGTGTTTTAAAGTGCAGTAATCAATCACGGATTTAACAATAATTAAAATCTGAAACGGTATTACTAATCGCTGGAAATTTGATCACGGTTTCATTTTACCGGTAATCGTTACATCCCTAGATGGATGGGTCTCCTTTGAACAGTGAATGTCACATCCTGCATGTTAAACTCCATCTGAACTGACTTTAATTTCTTTATCTCTGCTAATAAAGCTGTATTTAGTATTTTTTGTTTTGATGAAATGAGGCCGAAGGTCATTGCAGTTCATTTTATTTTCACTCAAATTTTTTTCAGTTTAGCTAGCCAGAGTTCTCCGTGGTAAAAAGACTAAACTAATAAGCTGCGTTCTGTTTAAAAAAAAAATCTGAAAGTTGGATAATGAATTAAACTCTTCAAGTTTTGACCTCATAAAATTATGTACAGTGTGTACCGTGAAGGGGGGACTTATTAATATAAAGAGTGTAGGGTTTAGTACTAAAATATTTTCAATTGTTCTATAACAGGATTGTATTATTATTATTATTATTATTATTATTATTACTGGTGGTGGTGGTAGTCTTATCAGTAATGATGACAACTTTGACATGTCATCAGCTCTACTTAAAGGGACACCATGTAACTTTTGACTCAAACATTGGCCTAATGTAAATAATAATAGATGATTTCTGGGGTCAATATACAGTTCTTGACACATATCGTTGCTCCGACCCCCCCCCCCCCCCCCCCCCAAAAAAAAAAAAAAAAAAAAAGGAGTTTGATATTTGCTCTGGACATTCACATGGCCTCATCAGGGCACAAAAGATTATATTATACCCCCATAACCACAGAAAAGTGAAATTTGACGTCATGGCACCTTTAAAAAGTCAACTGAGTTACTGTATGTCTTATTGCAAAGAGACTTGGACTTTGCCCAAATGTGTATGCTATTCGGGATCACCCCATTTTGTAGGGGTGTCTGAATGTCCAGAAAGAAAAAAAGTAGGGCACTCAAAATTACCTACAATGCATCTTAAAAACTAGTGAGCTCCAGTGGTCCCTAGACAGGTCAATATAGACCACAATGCACGACATTGTGTTTGAATTTGAATTTGTAGGTTTTCTACTGTTGTATTTTTCATCTCGTTTTTACTGTGCTTCACCTTCAGACTGCGTAATGGGTTATCCAACTGCGTAACCATGGAGACCCCTCAAGTCCTCACAGTTCTCCGTCATGTTGCCGCATATGCAGTGCAATTTCCCGCCCGATCAGTAGGGGTCATTAGGCAAGACTGGCCTCATCCCATGATGCCAATGGTCGGTAACCTCTGTGGTTATTTTTTACAGTGAGCAGTGGCATCCAGGAGAGAAAGGCTGTTATTACTGCTGCTGAATAATATTGAAACAGAGATAACTTTGATGCGAAAATGGAGACGATGAGATTTTGGTATTTCCTCACTTCTACGACCAACTGTTCTTCGGATGGACTCATATCTGCGTCTTTGTGAGCTAGCTGGTGTTTTAAAAATGGTGCTGCCAGTGTTTATGTTGTGATAGACCAATCACAGCCCTTGCTGTCTCTGTTGTCCCTTGACAGAGTGACTGAGAAAATATTTCATGCAGATGGTGACGACAGACAGGCTCTCCGACAGGTTCTCAATGTAGAGGGCTCTCCGTAACCTTCGTAGAGCACTTAACGGACTACAATAAATTAGCTTTGACTCATACAGCTGCTTTAGGACCTTTTAAAAGCGCTATATAGATAATAAAAAATAATAATACATTTTATTATTGCGGGCAGGAGCGCTTAATGGTGCAAGGAGGCGAACGTGGAGAGTTCGGAGACCTCTTTTTTTTACCACCTACCCACCTCTCCTCATGTTCCCGTTTTCTCTCTGCAAAGTTGCGCCCTCTGAGGGGCTGCGTGACCACGGTCTGCCTGATCCTGTCTTGGTGTGTTCTTTTGTTTGTGTGTCTTGGATGGGTTGTACTGAAACATGAATTTCCCCTCGGGGATCAATAAAGTATCTTTGATACAGCAACAGAAAAAAAGGAAGAAAGAAAACAAAAAGAGGAATAAAATACACTTTCAGTTAATAAAATATTTTCATATAAAACTATGGATTTGATTTGGAATGACATCTTTCTGTACGTTGTGGGTGCCACCATGACAGCTGGTTATGAAGTGATCTGCGGCAAGAAAAAATAGTCAGCTTTGTCTCCGAATCGCCAGCAGAATGAGTGCACTAGATAGTGTTTTTTATTGTGCAGCCCTATGAATGAGGGGTTAGGGCAGGGGTCGGCAACCTGCGGCTCCGGAGCCGCATGCGGCTCTTTAGTCCCTCTGTTGCGGCTCCCTGGCATTGGAAAATGAATTAATGACTATTCTACTAAAGTGTATTGTATTTTGGTTGGTTCACTTTAATAATGTGATTCTAAAAGACCAAGACAAATGTCCCCTTGAGAGACAATAAAGTTTCTTATCTTATTCTAAATTTGAGGATTATGATGATCCCTCTGAGGGATTCATGTGCAGTTGCGCACTTTTCCCGAGTTCTCCGAGCACTGCAAATGCAGCACGTGAAATAAAATCCAACTCAATTATTAAAATAAAGACATAATTTATATTTTACCATTTTGCAAAGCAGCCCATTGAGTGTCAGGTGCAACACGCAGGTAACTGCAGTAAAACGGCGAGTAACTGTCCAGCACGCTATGATGCGTCAATCAGTGTTAATAACTGCACTTCATGCTCACGTGCCGCTATTGTGCAGCATAGCATGATACAGTCCTATTGAATCAGCAATCACGGAATTAAACATTAAAAACGGAATTAATTACAAACAAAGAATATCACTGAGCGTGGACGTGTCGCGGAGCGCTGAACTTTCCTCCTGGCGCACTATCCCACGAACGCCTCACAGCGGAGCGTCTCTGTTGCGCTGTTGCTGCAGTTCTGGCATTTAAAGTGAATAATAAACGAGCAAAAGCTTATTTGTCCACTCCGACCCTGTCATGCTGCGCTTTGATCACTTCTCCAGCCGACGATAGAGAAGAAAAGTGTCTGATGCACTGAGCATGTTCAGCGCTGCGTGGGCAGATTCATTTGTTTTCACTGCTGACCAGATTATTTTGCGTAGCTATGTTCATATTTTGTGAAACAGTAATTTCATTTTTCGGGTAGCTTACTGCACGCGCCAGTAAAAGGATGACGGCACAGACAGGACAGCGTGTTTGGTTTGCTGCTGGTAGATTATTAAAGCTGCGTCTTTTTCCATCCTACATAAATACAACTAAAATAGATTTAAAAAAAAAAAAGTGACCTTCAACCCGACGTCTTTTCTTTTTTTTAGTTTGAAATGTTTTTTCTTTTTGCTGGATGCAGAAATGTGATTTTGTTTTCTCGTTTTTATGTTAAATGCAACACATTTAACATTAAAGTTTTATTTAATTATCAATGTTAAAAGTCAGTTGATGCTCCAGTGTTTTCTTTATTGTAGGAAACGGGTCTAAAAGGCTGTTTGGCTGAAACAGGTTGCCGACCGGCTTATTTAAGACTTTTACATTTTTGCGGCTCCAGACAGATTTGTTTTTCGTTTTTTTGGTCCAATATGGCTCTTTGAACATTTTGGGTTGCCGACCCCTGGGTTAGGGAGTAGGGAGGACATTCGGACACAGCACTGTGTGAACAACGGCACGGCCCCTTTAAGGTCGAGCCAAAGAGGAGAAGAGAGAGAGATGAACAGCATGTCAGCTGATCTGAGACACCGCACGAGTCGGAGTGGAGAAGAGAAGCAGAGCGGAGGAAGGTTATCTGCTGTCCATGAATGTTTCCAGTAAAAGCTTCAACAATAAAAACCACACAGGCCTCTAGTTTAAGCAGAGTCCCGTGTCTGCTTCTCCACTGCTGGGTAAAGTAAAGAGAGTTAACCCTGGAGTACCTCTGCCGCAGGAGAGGTTAACAGCTGTTTTCGTCAGAGTTTTCAGGTAGTGGAGGCAACAGACTAGAACAGCACAGTTACTGAACCATCATAGAAATGATGCTTCAGGATCAAAGAGACCAGGCTGGACGATGAGGAAAATAGCTGGTATTGCTGTTACTGAATACTCCTGTGGATGCAGTGTTTACTTACATGTACTCCATAACAGCCACCATAAACAAACACAGCTAGTCCAGGTTCCATCAGACATCTCCCTGACTCACTTTGCCATCCACCTACTGTACAATAAAGCACACTAGAGCCAACATAAAGATAGAAATATAACAAACAAGATAAAAAAAAAAAACACTGATTTATAGAACACACACACACTAAAAACTCCTGGGTCAAACTGCTGGGTTAAAAAGGGACCAACTAATTTCTGGGTTATTTCAACCTAGACATCTGGGTTGTTGGGTTGTTGACCCAACTTCTGGGTCAAAATAACCCAACATTGTAGTCAACATAACCAAACTTCTCGAGCAGATTATGTTTTGCATTTTTAGTGTTTTAGCTTATTGTTTTTAATGTTTTATCTGTTTTTATACAGTGTCTTTGTGCACTTTGATAAGGTGCTTTTAAATAAAATGTAAAATGTATGATGATGATAATGATGATGATGATGATGATGATAATGATGATGGGAACAAATTGCATGATGGGGAAAAAATGCTGAAAGAATCTAGGTGTAGTCTTGTAAATAGTGACCCTGCAAGATTCCCAGTCTTTGTAAAATCTCAGTCTGAGACTAAAATCTGTCTTTAGAAGTAAACTAGTATGAGACGGTGGTCTTCATGGAGTTTTTTCCAAATCTTTAAAAAGTCCTCTAATGTAAGCCAAGCATTAGTCATTCAATACAATACTATATTGAATGTCAAAGTTTATGACACTGTACATTGTTTGATTTTAAATCTCAACCAGAAAGTAATTTACAGTAAAGGCAACACCTTGGGGATTAAGATTAAAAACACTTTGTACATTCTGAACAACAATGTTCAATTATAAAAAGCTGATGTTTGTTCAGTCATTAAAACATCTGGTGTTCCATGTCATAATGTCATAATAAACCTGTTGCTGCAGCAGCACACCTTCCTGCTGTTTTCCAGTGTCTCCAATACTTGCTGTCTTCCACCAAAAAAGCAACCACAGATTTCAATTTCTCACACCTTTAAGAACTTTTAGCACTGATTTTACTCGTATATCGAACCTAGTGAGGTCTCTTACTGCTGATTTGGATAAACTCAACAGGTTTTCACTCACTCTCATTGGTTAGCCTGTTTAACATGACCAATTGCAGAGAAATTAGAACAGAGAGGCAGAACTTACATCTAAAAATGTGTTATGTCAGAGCAGATTTTTCAGCCATCCAGGTCAGAGTAACCTGAAGTGCTAAAAAGAAAGCTGACGGACTTCTCTTATAGGTTTGTAAATGAAATTCACTTCTCATCCAAATAGAGCTTGAATGTGTTAGAGCTGAACATCTGGAATAAGAGAAGGAAAAACACTATTTAACTGTTCTAACTATTCAACCATTTAAGATATGAGATAGTTATTTGCAGAAGTTTTGTGGACAAATTGTAAGAAGAATTATTCGTCCAAAGTTATTAAAAAATATTTGACATAATAGAATTAAATTTGTATTTACAAGGTATAGGATGTTTTATCAAATGCAAATTGATTTCCTTGTTCCAGAGATGCAGCTTCATCCTTTCTTCTTTAATTCTTCTCATCCACATTGCCTTTAATGGTCGGATTACTTTCAATAAAACCAGAAAGAATCAGTAATTTCACAAGATGCCATTATCAAGACTGAATGAACTTAAGGACACCAGCTGATTGACCTCTTTTGGTAAATACATTCCTCAAGTTCCCAGCCAACCAGAATTTCCATTAGCCATTTTTTTTCAGAAAAATTTGAAATATGAAGAGCAAATGAAGGCATTTAATTTTACCTGTTTTTTTTTTATTTTTGTATTTTCTTTTTTTCCCACTCAGGGCTGGATTTATCAAGATCCAAATTTGCGTGTAGTAATTTGCCCACGCTCTCTGGAATTTTGCGCGAGGGGCTGAACCATGGTTTGCAGGTGATTTATCAAGAATGAAGGCGCAAATGACAGCGAGTGCAAACGTGTTGGAAATGCCCCTGTATAAATTTGGTTTTACATGTTTCGAGGTTTGCAGCATGGCGAATTGCGAGAGATGACAGCGCAAAAGGAAATATGACGCCAGTCGTCTGATGAGGATGGAGATATTAGGAGGACGAAATAAACAAAAATAATTTAAAATATGTATGATAAATGATATAAAAGGTATCTTTGCAAAGCCTCAGAAGTGTCCAGTTTATGGGGACATGGATCGGGAGTTGCTGAACAAATGAAAGTGTCTGCAGCTCCGACATGGTCTCTATTACACAGGAGTTGTGCACTTTGGCACAATGCCAGCGGCTTCAGAGGCTCACACTGCCAGGTGATCCTGTGGTCCTGTCCGGGTGCTAAAATCCAAGTTAAAACGTGACATTGGCAAAAAGAAAAAAAAAAAAAAGGGGGGGGGATAAAAAGACAAAATTAATGCAGCTTTAGTTCTCATTAAGCTACACAGTGGCTGCAAACTTTCATTTATCCAGAATATTTTATACCCGTGTTAAATAGTGGTTTGCTGTATTGATTTTATTGAATCAACAATGAGAACTAAATACGCTGCCCTCACTGCTCATGAAAAATGATTTTGAATCAGATGTGTGCGTGTCCAGGATTGTCCCTCTCAGAAATTCCAGCCTTTTGTGCACAAAGCTGCAAGTTTGCACCTGCTTTTCAGACGTACAAAAGTAGACCCAAAAAAACAGCAATGCGTCTCACGGTTGATAAATCGCCTTGCGAGTACTAAAGTAATACATTTATATTTTCTCCTCCCATTACACGCACTTTTGTGTGTAAACGCCCCATATTGCATATTTATTGCAGAAAAAGTACTAAATGAATAAGAGGCGCTATTTTGCATGTTTTAAAGACCGAACCCTTTTAGCACGTTGTTGATAGATCAGTTTGTACATTTTTTAGCATGTGCAGTGAGATAGCTCACGCTTTTATACACGCAAACCTTTGATAGAGCTGGCCCTCAATGTTCTTTTTCCAAGCAAGGAAAGTGACTTTTGCTCTTCACGCATTTAAATGATCTAGTTTAAACTTTAGCTTAGTAATTTTTTCTGCATGAAACACCAGCAGCTCACTATCTAAAAGCCATTTTGTATCAAATGTCATGTATTCCTTTTTCTTACCTCCTTTTCCACCGTTGACATTCTCTTCTATCTCCTTTTATTTCTTGTTAACCAGTCCTGTTCTTTACACCGTCCAACCACCGCTTCTTTTTTTTTTCAGTTCTTGGTTAATTTGTTTACATTTCACTCAAGTGGAAAAATCCGGCAGTGGAAAGTGCCAAAAGTTTCAGTTCACCCCTCATCAAATAGGCGCTGGCTTCCAAAAGTGACCCAATCCCTAAACTCCCATGTTAAAAAGGCCAACTTCCCAGCAGAAATAGACATCTCTTCAGCCTGGTTCAAAACATCAGCTTAGGTTTAATAGGTCAAGTTCTTAATGACAACTGTGAGGGGGGGTTAAATTTTTTTAGAACTCCTTCATTTAGATGTTATTTAGGGCAGGCTCACACTTGGCACGATTGGTTTAATCCCGTTTCAACTCACCGGGTGTCAAAAGTCTCCTCATTCTCATGGCCTGGTCACACTTGCAAAGTTGGAAATGTACCAGTGTGCCTCCACGTCATGTGACCGCATTTGCGTCGGTGACAGCGCCTGCTTCACACCAGTCCAGCAGGTGGCGATGATAGTCATTCGTGTTGTTTGACATCCACTCAAACATGCTGATAAAGCTTTCTACCGTCACAGTTTTCTGACAACTGCCTCATGGCGAGCTTGTGTAAGCTGCTGAGCTCATCAAAAGCTGCTTATCATGTTTCTGAGGATGTTGTTTCTCCTCTACTTCACGTTTTCGAGCGGGGACAGGGCTTCTATGTAGGCCATGTCATTACATCTTCGTCACGTGTGTGAATAACTCAATCGTTCCGTGCCAGCAACCATTGCAGACCACCTATGGAGGTGGGTCTGGGCACTTTGCTGCAGCCATCGGTCAGACTGAAGTTAAAATGTAAAGCAGGTTACTCCCCGCTGCCTGTACCCGGGATATACTTCAACCTTGCCAAGTGTGACCGGCCCCTAAAGCTTGAAATCAGGGGCATAATTGTGGTGGTGGTGGAGGGGGTTGATTGACAGGTTGCTGTCTGCGCTGGTGCTGGTGGCTAGCTTCCTGCTGGCTTCCAGTGAGGCGTCAGCCAGTAGCAGAGAAGCATAACTGCGGGTTTTAGCCGGCTAACAGTGTGTCATAGCTTTAGCTCACCACCTCTGGTAGCTCCTGTTAGCTCTGGCTTAGCTTGGTTCGCTCTTATGCTGCCTTCATGCGGCATCAAAAAGATGATCCTTTCCACTTGTTAAGTGGAAATTACCAATGCCTTGTGTTCAAGTGATCAAGTTAAACACTGGATGCTATCTCCAACTGACTAACTAGCTCGCTACTAGCTAGTATCTGCTCTGAAGAGGTAAACCAAATAACCATATTTTTACAAACAAAACTAAGTTTCAATGGCAATGTTGTTAAAGTTCTGTATGTCACAGAATTATGCAAACTACAAACTAACAAAACAGCAGCAGAAAACTTTAAATATAATACATCCCAGGTCAAAGTTTACCTCAAAGTTTATCTCATCTCTGCAACTCTCGGCAACTCTGACAATTTTTCCAGCTTTCCAGTGGAAATTACGACATGAATGGGTGTTTAAGTGCAATTTTCATGTCTTTTTATGGACATGTCTTTTCATGTATTTACCATGAATACGATACCACATGGAAGCTGCATTAGCTACAGGTTGCTCTGAGTTTGATTTGGTGTCAGTCATTTGCCCCACGCTCACAGCCCCCTCTCGGCTCCACCTCTCTGCCCATTTTTCTATTTTCCAGGAGTGATGAGACACATGGCGCTGGCAAGATGGTGACAGTGGGAGCCATTCACTGAGCTTCAATTCAGCTGTTTAGAAACCTATGGGTGACATCAGTACGGTTTGTTTTGAAATATTACAGTTTATTATACAGATTTCCCTCCTCATTCAGTTGCACTACAGTGGCAGATAAACGTCATCATGGATGCGAATCTAAGCCCTCAACCACAGAATGGGTGTTCTGTTATGAAAGAACTGTATAATGTAGTTGTGGATCTGCAAGGAGAAATAACTATTTGTTTCATTCATAACCTGCTACATTGGTCTGTCGGTTTTAATTTCAAATTAAATTTAACGTATATTTGGTGGTTGTGAGGTATCACAGCGGGTCATAGGTTCCAGAATACAAATATGCAGAACTTCAGTTGCATTGTTAGAAATAGACTATAATAGAAATGTAATCTTATGACAATTTATAGATTTCTTTTATTGGTCTACAAAAAATATGACATTTTCATAATAAATTAACAAAAGGTTTTCAATACCTTTGCTTTGCAAATCTCTGCAAAACAGCTCACATTGTTTTACAAATGATGTTTCCCCGTGTTCAGTTGTTGCCTGTATATATTGACTATGCTCTCCAGTGCATTATGTGGCTCTACAAAGCACAAAACAATCCCACAAAAGAAAATGTTAACTTTCCATTTTAAGGCCTAGATTGTGAAACTCCTGTATATTGTCTGTGTTTCTATAAATATTTCTGGAGACTGGGCTGATGTGAGTTACAGCAATGTCTGCTGTTTTTCGAAAATATGATGAAGCCGTCTCTGTACCAGCTAAAATCCACACCAGTTGCTTGTCATCCTCATTTTCATCTGCCTCCCCTTCCAGCTCCTGCAGCAGAAAAACCCAGCTGCATGATTGAGTTAATATCTTAGTGACAACTTGAGGGAATGTTCACAGCTTTCAGCTTCTGCAAGAAAAAAATGGCTGTTGTTGGGTGGATGGCTTTATTTTATGGCCGTCTTTAAAATTCTTTAATGAATAATTGGCAATAAAAGCCAAATTCCAAACCTTGTAAAGCATCATCTTATTAGTAACTGCATCTTTTTTTTTTGTAGAATTCAATCAAACTTGAATGTTTTATTGGAAAAAGAGAATTTTTGTCAAATGAAATTCATTTTTCAAACATGCCTGTAACAATGGTACTGTAGAAGTGGCTGATATATTAATGGACACAAGTAAGCTTATTCCTTTAAACTGAGAACTAGTATTATGTAGTATCAACTGTGACCAAAGCAAAGCTCCTACAGTTTGATTTACTATAATCTCACTACAGGGAGGCAAACATATTAAATCTAGGAGTGCATGTTTATCAGAAAGAGTAATTACATCGTCCTGACCTACATACAGTATTTACTTTTGGACCCTCAGCCAGTTTATATTTCATCTTGACTTCTTGATGAATAGTTTGGCCCGAACTGTCATGTATAAGTGATCACTCATGTTGGGGCTTTGGTGTGAAGGGCACAGCGAGTATTAAAGGGCAGCTTTTCAACCAAAGAGTCACACACAGTCATCACTACACAACCTTTCATTCCCTGCCTGCACATTTGACACCGAGTGATGTATTCATTGGCCGCATTTTACACAAGAGAAATATCTGGCTGTTGGCCTTACACTGGCGAGGTTAATCTTTTTACATAAACCTTTGATAACCAATGATTGAGGCTCCCTGTTGCCATGAATGAAACATTTAACTGACTCTAGCTGTCTCTAGCTCTGCACACAGTGGCAATAAAATGCCTGTTTTGTTTGTTTGTTTTATTCTGTTTTTGAAAAGGCTAAAGAGGAGCGATTATTGCCTTCAATACTGACAGACTGGGCAGTTTCTTTTTACATAACAAACCCATAAGAAATCAGTAATGCCATCATCTTTTAAAGACTTTAAGGAATAGTTCACCCACAGAATGTTTTAACTTTATTTTCCACTTACCCTCATGGTGAGCAAGACTCTGGACCACTTTTTTAATATGTCAAATGCAGCCGGAGATCAGGAAGGCTTCTCATTTCCCCCCAACTTTCATATAATGGAGTTCGCCAGGGTTCGGGCCAAAAAGATCCATAAAAGTCCCAAAAAACTTGTCAATATTCCTCCATTCTGCTCGTCCAATGTAATCCAAGTGTCCTGAGTAGGTAGCGACCATAATCTACTCGAAACAACGTCATTTAGTATATTTTTAGAGCCTAAACAGTACTATATCGCATGTCTAGCAAGCACGCCAATGCATGTTTATGAAACTACGGAAGCCATGGCAGACGAGATCGCGCGTTCTCTTTTTCTTTCTTTCTTTCTTTCTTTTGAATCAATATCCAACCCCTCCTGTGTTTGTCCCGGTTTGTCTGCAGCTCTCGCGCTCTTACCACAATGTA
This sequence comes from Atherinomorus stipes, assembly GCA_023101725.1. Lineage (NCBI taxonomy): Eukaryota > Metazoa > Chordata > Actinopteri > Atheriniformes > Atherinidae > Atherinomorus > Atherinomorus stipes. Next base: position 561,674 of record JALJCO010014171.1, on the reverse strand, counting down.
AACAGTGAATTTCTTCTTCTACGCTTGCATTATTGGCAGAGAAGGCTCTGAACGCCGAGGCTTCCGTAGTTCCGTGACCGCACGTGCGCGCTTCGCAGAAGTAAACAAAACTTCTTTTTAGGCTCTAAAAATATAGTAAATTACGTTGTTTCTAGTAAATTCTGGACGCTACCCACTCAGGACACTTGGATTACATGGGACGAGCAGTATGAAGGAATATTGTCAATTTTTTGTGGACTTTTATGGACCTTTTTGGCTCGGGCACAATCGAACTCCATTATATGAAAGTTGAGGGAAAACGAGAAGTTGTCCTGATCGCCGGCTGCATTTGAGATATTTAAAAAGTGCTCCAGAGTCTTGCTTACCATGAGGGTAAGTGGAAAATAAAGTTACATCATTCTGTGGGTGAACTATTCCTTTAAAGCCTCACATTTAGAACTTTATAACCAGGTGTCCAGAAACAAACTTGCTATAAGTCTGAATTTGACATTATCTTAGCAAGATAAGCTGATTTTGGGAATATGGAGCCTTGTCACAGCAGTTACTTGAATCAACAAAGAATACTTTATTCTCCTTATTCATAATATTCTAATAGTTTTCACGCTTTCGTTGAAGTATCAAAATAACTACAGTAGTGTCGATCAATATCGGTGCAAACATTTGTATTGATATTATCAATATTTGTATCAGTCTTCCCACCCTATTGGCAGACACCCTAAATTTGGCAATTTGGCAAGAAATAAAATATAGAAATATAAGTGGACCGAACACAGAGGATACACCAGTAGATCCTTTGCCAAAGTGTTTTTAGCATTACCAACACCTGAAGACAATGTCATATATCAATTCCTTATTTAATGTTTTCTGATACAACGGATTAGGTACAACTGTATGTTGCAACAAACAATAGTTAGATAGGTTACATTACTGAAGCAAGAATATCTGTTTGATGCTTGTCTGTTACTTCCACTACTCTCTCCTCATGTTTGGCCTCAATATGTTTTACATTAAGACTGGAACTTTTTTCTAATTTTGGCCTTTTTGGTGCATATTTTGGAGCAGTGAGTGAATGCCAGTAAAAGAGACTCTCTTGTGAGCCTGAAATAATTCATCGAGGTAAACAAACGTCACGGTGATCCACTTTTATGAAAGCTCATGAAATCTCATATCTCTGCCTCTGCCCTGCAGAGGCATTTCCAGAAATATACAGTATCTCAGTGTAGCTTCCTGCAGAAAACGCCTGGATCCAAGACCTCTTCTGTGCAAGCTCCCCTCCTGCTGCTGGCTTCAGCCCTGCAGAAGAGGAACAGTTTATTGATGTTATCTCAGATTCAACATTGAGACTGCAGTAGGTCCAAGACACTGGCTGTCTACACGTTGGATGAAGAGCGGATAAACACTGCCCACTGTTTGGCAAGAATAACATCTTTGCCCACAAGAAAGAGGGAGGGGACTGCAGGAAGAGTTTTGGGAACAACTTCTTTTATGTGGGAAATGCTAAATTGATGTCATAATATGTGAATTTAGGGTAACTGTTTATAACAGCATATTGCAAAGATTAAATAACTTAGACTAATAATGTGTCTATAGTTCAAAAACCTTCTAAGCTATGTTCAAGAATCTCAGTGATGGTAGGATCAGGGTTGAGGCCATATATTTATATAGACCAAAGTGCTTCATGTAAAGTTGAACTATAAAGGCAACAGTGTTCTAAAATAATAAGAAAGATAATGAAAAAGTTCAATCAGAAGTACAAAATGCCACATAATTACCTCCGCCAAGGAGGTAATGTTTTTGGTAGTTGGCTTGTCTGTCTGTCTGTCAGCAACTTTACGGAAAAAGGTTCTACTGTAGGTGGATTAACCTGAAATTTTCACCAGCCATGTGCCTCAGTCCAAAGATGAAGCCATTAAATTTTGGTGGTGATCCGGATCACCTTCTGAATCCAGGAATTTTTGGAAGGATACTTTATCATTGTGAGATGGGCCAAATATTTGAATTTTTGCATATAACTCAATACAAATGGCGTTTGGTAAAACACTTGGTTAAAGTGTTTGGTAAAAAATTACAAGAAAGAATCTCACTGAGTTCTATAATGTTTTGAAAGCTGATCCTGATCAAAAGAAAATTTTGGATACTACGATCCAGAACACACAAAAATAAGGGAGTCCTTGGAATTTACAATGCTGAAAGGTAATAAATGAAGATACAGACATACAACTAACACCAAATTGTAGCCAAAACTCTGCTGAATCGGGAGTATGTCAATGGAACTGATGTATGTCAATAGGAGCTAGATCCAGAAGAAAACCGCCATTATGGAGATATCGCTTTTTGGAAATAACTATCGAAGTAATTGTAAAACAAGCATGATTCCAGATGCCATTGGTATGTTTTCATGGTCAAGGAATCCAATGATGTAGATGAAATGAATGCAGGAGTAGAAGTTTTTGTTGTGACTCACAATATGAGGGGGACATGAGCTCCGAGTGCTTTTCTAGGTTGAACTGAAACACAATGAATAAAATTAAGTCTTTAATAAGGTTTGAAAAGTTGGGATAGGAAAATTTGGTATTTGTGGTCATGTGAACCTCTTAAATAGGGACTGATGATTTCAGATAATTTGACTAGAATCCTTTTTGGACAAGTTTTTTAATGCCTACTTTAAAGTCTCTTTGGGATGTGTGACTAGCTAGCTGAAAAAGGCCTTATGACATTCCTGTAGGATCTGTATAGCGTAAAACTTCTCTATGGGGGTTCTATGCCAGGGGCTAAAATAACAGATGTCCCAAAAAGGGGGTTTACCACCCAAGAGACAAGATAGTGAAAATGTTGAGCAATTTATTATTTATAAACTCTGCTCTTCTGCTCTTTCTTCTGCTCAACAGAATATGCTGCCTCCTGATTACTAACATTAGACAAATTTGTCAGCATTTGCATGATGAAGTTATTGCCTTGTTTGCATTTGAACACAAAGAGCTGGCTGAGATTTGACCAAGGATTTCCCTCTTCATCTCTTCCACGGGACTTCAATGTCCTCAATCCCCAGCCTCAGCCATCATCTGTGGGCGTTACACCAAATGCCACCAAAGTAAATCGGCAGTGGAGACTGACAACCCGTAACGTTCGGCATAATACCTGTTCGGGCTGCGTTTTCTCCCCCTGCACTTCATTTTTTACTCAGTAGCAAATGGGGAAGTTTCCAAAGTAGTGAAGTAAATTACTTGGGTCATGATGTACTTTAGTAAAAGTAAAATTACCTATTTAAAAAACTAATCAAAAAAATACAAATTACTCACAAAAACTACACAACTACAGTAACTTGAGTAATCAGTTCCTTTCCATCTCTGGTGCGAGACCGATGTGAACTCCTAAAAATGCTCGCCCTTCTCACTGATCTGAATGGGATCCTGCAGGTAGTAGGAGTTTCCCTGCTGCAACACACTTGACTCCAATCAAAGGGTAATTAGCAGAATTGGTCAGTGCTTTATGACAAGCTCTGTACTTGTAACTTTTAATACCTGCAGGATGCCGAAGTTGCTTACCCCTGACATACCATCAAAACAACTTCAAAAACCTGCTCCAATCCTCCATTTAATTTATTTAAAACTTTCTCAGTGGTGTTTAAAATGTGATTATGAAGTTTTTAGCCAAAATCACAAAACCTGTGCTGTTTTCCAGGACTGTGCTAGTAGCTTATTAGCAATTCACTTGTGAGTTGTGGATACGGTGAAATAAGGGCACTGGCACCCTCAAAATCAGCTTCTCTGGCTGAAATGGGCTCTATGCACAGCTCCACTACTTCCTGAACTTCCTTGTTTCCTGTCTTTCATTACTGGATGAACTGATTAATCCAGGTGTGTCTGACCTCAGTAACTGTCCAGACACACCTGGATTAATCAGTTCATCCAGTAATGAAAGACAGGAAACAAAGGACCTTTCGGCACGAGTGTCAGGAGTTGGTAAATCGCAACTTACAGAAAGAAAGAATCGATGCCTTTATCTGTCGTCTCTGTCCCTCCCCTCTCTTGTCCCCCACGTGACCCCCCTGTGCGCTGCTCACTGTAAACAAATATAGCTAACGGACTGTTAGATGCTGCTGCGCCCAAAAAAAAAACAAACCAAAACAGATAAGGATTAAGTTTTGGAGGTGTTGATGTTTGCAGTGTGGACCTTTTACACCGCAGGAGGAGTTGGAGGTGAGTGGATTAAGGCTACGTTCACACGGCGACGATCAGAAGAGAAGACGCAAAATTGGTTTGCACGCGCATCAATATGAGGAAATATGTGTGAATACAAGGACGCAAGACTGTGTGGATTTCAATTGGATATGCATGCCAGGCCATTAGGTGGTGCTGTGATAGAACTCCTCCATGTCCGCACGCATGCGTAAAATCTACCTTAGATCTGCTGGGTTTACGTAAGATATGTCCCATTTTGGGGTCTGCACCAAAGACTGTAATAAACACTACCTGCACACAACCAAGTGCCCGACTATGTAGGCTATGGAGTGACCTACGTAGTCCGCGCTCTTCGAAGCCATTCAGTTGTTTCTGAAATGAGTCGGCCTAGTAGTCCGACATTGTTGTTTTTCCTGTTTGTGTGTGACGTCAACGCGCATGCGACGGGAGCATGGCGTGAGCAGGTCCACCATCATTTTTGCGTTATGGGCCGCGCAGACGAGAACACAACAGTGTCGCGTCTTCAGGAATTCCACTTTGGAATGAGTCTTCAGATTTTTGCGTCTTCAACCCAAAATAACGCGGTTGCCTTGTGAACGAAAAGCATTTTGATTAAATATTTTGTCATTTTTACCAATCGTCCTCCTGTGAAGGGCCCATAAAGCTTTTAAAAACATGGTTTGTCAGCTGTTTACTATCAAGCTAATGAGCTTTCCACTCAGCTGTTATCGCTAACCTGCTCGTAAAACATTGGCGCAAACGTCGCTGCGTTCTGAAGGCGTGGTTTCAGGTGGTGTGGTTTTTTTAAAAACTGTCACTTGCTCTAACCGTTTTTCCAACATTGCCAATCCTAGCTTTAACACAAAACAGTTTTACTTGTGTATTTATATCTGGATTGGAAAGCATTTTTTTTTCATTAAATGATTAAGTATTCACAGTATAATACAGAGATAAACATAGTTTTCCCCTTTTTATTTATTTTTTCATATTGTTTATCAGCAGTGGGTGATGTAAGCTCTGAGGAAAAATATGAACATGAACTTTTCCAGTACTCCTTACAGTGCAGGGTGAGATTTTGACAGATAAAAATACAACTTCGGGGGTGGGTGGGGGGGGGGAGTCCTTTCATCCAGTGTTTTTGGCTCAGAACTAGAGGACAGATTGAGAATGACTTTGACAATGAGCTTGCTGTGAGGTCGAGGGATTTAGTTATTGCCTTATATTTATTCTGAATATAGACTGAATGAGGTGAGAGGAGAATAATTGGGTGCCTTGCAACAACTGAGGTGGAGGAAGGCATTAAAAGTTATAGCAATACTTTTGACAAGGTACTTATAACTTCACGATTATGAATCCGATTGATACGGCTTGGTGCTTCAGAAAACTTTCCCCCAGCATGTGGTTTGTCTTTTCTAAGAAAAACCTGATACAGTTTTGCTTCGGGATTGTTGGAAAAGTTCTTCTGCAGGTAGTTAACATGAACAGTGACAGCCACAGTGAACGCGGGGACTGAAGAAAAGAGCGCCGCCTCCAGAAAGCCAAACTTTATTAACAGAAGGTGAACACACTGTGTGATTGACAGGTGATCTCTGGAAAGTGTGCAGTGCAGAGACATCTCAGTAATGAGCACTTAGCATCTCAGAACAAAAAAAAAAAAGAGCCTACATTATCACTTTAAAGACAGTTTCACTCTTGCTCCAGTCAGAAAATGTAAATGAGATGAAGTCGGAGAAGTGAGGGAAGTGTGAAGATGGCGGATTGTTGAAGTGTGTTCAAATAGTTGCACTGGTTCCATTTATCTGACCTCTGAACCTCAATGATGCCCCCTTCTCTGTTTCCTCCTCTTTCAGCTGGAGGATGATGGAGCAGGGGAGCTATGTGTCATTTCTCTGTGTATATTTACACGTGTGTGGGTTTATCTGTGTATGTTTTTATGTTTATATGAACATCTGTCGATGCAAATCGGTGCCACTAAGTGAATTTCCTGTGTGCATCGTGTGCATTTGTGACACCTGAATCTGATGTATTTGTATTTGCATTTGTATATTTTCAATCTTTGTGTATGTGTGTGTGGTTGTTTATCACTAGTCTGTCATCGGTCTCGGGGTGCTGGAGACACCCAATCTGTAGCAGTTGGATACACTCCAGCACACATACATACACCCGCAGAATGCAAAGCAGCTCAGCTTGCAGCCATCAATCTAAAGCCATGATTTTAGTGCCATTGTCTATATGCTTGTGTGTGACTGTGATTCAGCTCAAGTCAGACATGAGCACAAAGTCATCCTAATGAGTAGCTATGTATCATTTGCCTCTGATTGCAAATACTATGTGCGCACATTAATTAGTATGCGAATGATTCAAAGCGGTGCATTCAGGAAAGGGTTTTGTCTTTGTGTCAGGGTGCATAGCTGTGCACTCACTCATATAGATGCTTCCTCTCACGTGTCTTTCTCACAAACACACGGGCAGTTAGGTTATACCTAGTTAGAGTAATGACTCGGTAGAGGGCCATCAACTGTCCAGGAAGGTAAGCAGGTCTGACTGGAGGGCCTATTACTCCCAGTCGTGCCTGAACGAACACACTAAAGATGCTCCATTATTAGAGATCATATTAAACTCCAGTAAGATCCAGACATGCAGAGGCAATATGCTGGTTATTGGCTTTGTTTCTAATTTTAATTCACTTGTACTTGAGATGTTTTTTTCCAGAGCTGAGTAACTTTTCCTCAGTTTTTTTATCCAGAGATGGTGCCAGATTTTGTTCAATATTTTGTGAAATCTTTTTCAAGCTCTCATGCATGTCCTGGTACAGCAAACTTGAATTTGTTCATGGATTAAAAATGTGTGTATGTTCTGTACAGAGGGAGTGAAATCTATCAATAGAGGGGGGAAAAAACAACAAAATTTCACACATATGATATTTTGTTGGACCACCTTTAGCTTTGAGCAGTCATTGTGGCATTGTTTCAGACAGCTTCTGGAATGTCACAAGGTTTTTTTTTCCATCTAGTGTTGCATTCATTTTTCACCAAGATCTTGCATTAATGATAGGAGAGTCTGCCCACTAAGCAAAGACTTCTCCAGCACATTGGATTCTTGATAGGGTTCCGGTCTGGACTCTGTGGTGGCTGATCCAAGTGTGAAAATGATGTCTCATGCTCCCTGAACCAGTCTTTCACAATCTGAGCCCGATGAATCCTGGTGTAGTTATTTTGGACTATGGCCTTGTCATCAGGAAGATGGCATAACCTGGCCATTCTGTATATTGAGCTAATCAGCTGTCCTCATTCTGTGGGCACATAATGTTTCTGAACATACACCAGAACCTAGACCTGAAAGTAGACCTGACCAACTGCAGCAACTCCAGATGATAGACTTCCCCCACAGGCTTGAAAAGTCGGCACTGATGGCTGCATCACGTCATCCTCCTCTCTCCTTACCCTGATGCTCCCATCACCCTTAAACAGGGTCAATCTGGACTCATAAGACCACATAACCTTCTTCCATTGCTCCAGAGTAGAATCGTAAAGGAGTACAGCGCAAATTCCAGCTGTTTTCCAGAAGTTCACCCCCTCTGGCGACAAGTGGAAGTGACGCTAATGTCTTGCACATGTATGAGCTGCTTTGACTGCGTTGGTCTCTAATTTAACCCACATTACACTCAGCCTGAGCCCAAAGTTAGAGTCACGATGTCTACAGATACAGTAGACAACTGTATATAACTGTAATACAGTTATAAATCTGCAAGTTGTTTATGGTTTGATTGTTGAGTAAACTGATGGACTGTATGCTAACGGGAACAACAGGCTAACGCTGGCTTGTAGATGAAATATTTAAATTCAGAGGCTGAGACCACAATTAACATAAAATTACTGCATCAATTAAATTTAACAAGGGGCTAGAGTGTATCTCTTCCCTGGAAACAGTCATATGGCTGTCATATTGCTATATTTACATGCTAAAAACTTAGCACTGCAATATTATGAATCCTTATTTCGCGAGGTAATGTTGATAATTTCGTTCATTTATCCTTTCTAGTATGTTGTCGAACACTCATTGAGACTATCCGAGCCCATCAGTGTGGAAATAAAGCACGTTTTATGGGCGAACTTAGACGTGGGGGCCAGTTGCCCCATACTTATTATTAGCTGGGCTGCTAGGCTGCCTGCCTGGCTAAATACTGGAGCTATCTTGAAAATTCCTTTCTCCATCACTCACATGTATGAAAGGACATCTGAAAACAGACCCTAAGTTTAAAAAAAAGCTAAATTCCCCTTTAAGTGATCACCAATCAACATCATTCATTTGTTCCAACCATTTTTCTGCCCAGTTTTAGTCTTTCTGCATCTCTTTAGATGTTTTCTCTGTTTCAGGTCAATAATTTGATCGTTCTTAAACAGACTAACATCTTTTCCAAAAACTCGGAACATGTCTTTCCACATTGTTGTTGAAGAGACGAGAAGCTGCTCATATCAGTTGGGGTTAAATAACTTGTTGCCAGCTGAAAGTCAATGGCTGATGCAGTAATTATCTAATAGGAGGCTCCTACCTATTGTTTATTAAAATCTAGGTGGCTATTTCTTTTTTTTTTTTTTTTTTTTTGGCTTAGAGCTCTGGTTATTAGACTAGCTAACTGGCGGTAGCTTTGTTTAGATGCAACAGACATCAGTGTTGTATAAAAAGTTGTTTAAGCAGGATTTCTCTGGAGAAGTAAGGCTTTCCCATAAATCTGATTTAAATAACCCTGACACCACAATCACACTGCAATCTATAATGCTAGTGAATAGAAAAGAATGTCAGCTTTAAGCATGCACTCTTTTAATATCTAGCATGAGGCAACTCCTGTGGTTGCAAATTAAGTCTATAAGAAAATAACTCTACTTCTCGCAAAAATTTTTACATCAGTGTTCATGTTTGTGAAGCTAAGATGCTGATGACAAAAATGTAATCTCTAAGGCTTAAATGAAGTAGTTCACCTGGAAATATGTTGCAGCTCTAAATGGGGTTCCTTCCACCTGGATCTGGTGTCAGGTTTTTGTTCATGTCTGTATTCAGTGTTTTCTTTAGTAAATCCAAATGAGGAAAACTTACAGGGGACCAGCATGTCATCACAAACATCTGTGCATGAATTTTAAAACAGCAGGAGAGCCAGCCCTAACGGAGCAACTCAAATCCATCAGAAATGACTTTACAAGCAACTGTCACACCATAAATTAAGTTAGGCAGACTGTACCCAAAGCTTCTCTCATCACCTATGATGTATACTGCCACCACAATATGTTGCTAATCCACACTGAAAAAAATTGGAGTATTGTTTCATTAGAAAAACCAAGGAAAGTTTTTCCATGCAATGTTGAGTAAATTTTACAACGGTTTTTTTTTTTCAAGTAAATTTTAATTGCATATACGAGTTATTCCTACAAGAATAACTCAAGTAACCTTTACTCGTATTTATCAACTGTGCCATTGAGTTTTACTTTGTCATGATTGATAAGTTTTACTCAGACTCAGTTTGCATCAAACTGAAAATCTCACATTGAAAGAAATGAAATATGAGGGTGTTCTTTAATAACCTCACAGTGACAGACCAACAAACTAGTCGTTCTAAACAAAATATCAAACACAACTGTCAGTAAGTCCAACTACATAGACTAGGATGTAAATACATCCTAGTCTAGACAACTGTCAGTAAGTCCCCCCACCGTTTCTGTTTCCAAACAGCAGCATTCAAACTTAGAGCCCCTCCCTCTCAGGCTAATGGCCGCCTCGTTTTTCAAACTATTCAGCTTCAAGCCTCTCCTTCAGAGCTCAGAAGCGGGTAAAAGCCAAACTAATATTAGCCCTGGTTTTCCAACTTGCATTATGTAAAGCTCTTTCGGTGCATCTGCCGTTTTTTTCTTTCTTTTTTTCTTTTTTCCTTCGAGAGTTCGAGTGACTGGCGTCTGCTCCAATCATGAGCTTATTCCCACACAGCGTCATGTCCTTAGCTCTGTCATTGGCTGGTGATATAAACAGAAATCTCCACCCAGAAACATCCTGAACACAACAAAACAAAGCTAAAGAGTGAATAACAGGCAGGGGGCGAGGGAGTTGCATTCAAACGCACCACGGCACGTGAGTAGAGGCCCAAAGGCGCGGTTAGAGATGGATTTCCACTTGCACAAGTCTAACGTTTATTTTCAGGGGGAAACGTCGGACTCTACCTTTAACTTGCTTTTTACAATAACATCACATAATGAATACATTGAATTTAAGATTAAGTTAAAAATGTAAAATTGAAGTAAAAACAGGGAAATACAAAACTTTTTTCAGTGCACATTTGCTATTATTTATATTGCAGCTTGATAAAAGTATTAATGTCTAGAACACTGATTAAGATAAAAGGAGATGAAAGTATATTAAGAGCAAAAGACATAAAAAAAATGGATGTATCCTCTGACACCGCACGAACAAACCATTTCCTGGTTTAAAGCTGAAAGTTCTGCACTTTAGCTCTTACCTTGTTCCTCTTTGGAAACTACTGTAGATGCAACAAGAGAACAACTGATCTGTCTGAGAACTGTGGTGGCTGCAGCCTGTCGATCACAGCGTAGCTGTGTCCTTAGTCACCCTGTTTTATGGTCCATTGTGATTTACAAAATAGATGTCATGTTGTATTGAAAAAAAATACATATGTAATCGAGGTTGATCAGAAATCTATTTGCAGGACTGGGAAGTAACACCGTTACATATTTAAAATACAAAATAAGAGCATCTGTATTCCATTACAGTTACAGTTTAGATTGGTGTATTCTGAATATAGTCACTTTCTTTTTATACTGAAAATATGTGGTGTTCAAGAAAGATCTGCGGAGCAAAAAGCTCAATGAAACATTGGACAGAAGCAGCTTGGCCTGATTTAACTCGTATGATGTGAGTGAACAACAATCATGATTTAGGGTATGACTAAATTTAGCCTTTATGTGCTTTTTTTTTTTTTAGATTTAAAATTGATCATTTCAAAATATATTTTAATTGCTGCTGTTACATGAATTTCCCAGTACAGAGCTATTCTATATTGGGGTGCCTCAGTCCAGTCAAGGAGCAACAGATGAAAGCTGACATCATATGAAGGAACATCTATTACTGATCAATACATCAGACTTAACTTCTATCAAGTGTGACAAATGCTGAAATACTGACATGTTCACCAACAATTCATTCACAGAAACACATAAACGCAATGACTTCGGTCCTCTCAGCTGTCATCAGGTCAATTTTGATCTATAAATCAGGTGTAATACAGTGACCTAAAACTGTTAAGTCCACCTTAACTCATTGACTGCCAGACCTTTTCCGAGCAGAGCGCTCCACATATTGCCAGGATTTTTAAGCTTTTTTTACTGATTTTGGGAGATCCACAGAATAGTACTATGCCAATGCAAACACTGAATGTACCAAAGGAAAGCTAAGACTCTCTTCTTTTATCAGAAAAAAAACATTTGTTTCTAGCTTTTTCCATTCTTTAGTAATCTGCAGTAGAACATGGGTTTGTTGCAGCAAAAATGCCTGTTTCTGACCAAAAAGCTAAGAAAACTAGCTTTGAATGCTGAGGTCCGCTTCAAGTGGAAAAGTGTCTTTGATGCCAATACTTTTTTACTTTAGTAACACCTTCATCATCTGAACAGCTGTTTACTTCTATGAAACAACAAATACAACACTGAGAAAAAGAGTTTTGGAGGCAAAATAATTATTTACTAGCTAAATAAGTCACAACAAGTTTGTTTCACAATATAACATTTGGCAGAAACATAGAGCAGAAATGTCTCCCTACTCCTCCCTCTCTCTCCCTCCCCCCTCTACCGCAGCTTAGGTGCGCACACCCCCCTCTGACACCGTCACCTGCTGGATTAGATGAAAACTACCAAAAGAATTATGATGAGCCCTTGGTTCTCTCTGACAAGCTCCGCCAGAGATTAAAACAGCTCCCCCGATTAAAACCCTTAACGTGGAAACACGTGACTGGCAGTTAACGTTTGGATTTGAATTAACGTGGAAACACGTGAATGGCAGCCAGTGAGTTTATTATTTTGAGAAAACCAACTTTGTTTTCTTGAGTTAATGAGGTAAACTATCCCATTTTCACAAGAAAACAATTCTTGTTACATTGAAAAAATGAGAGAATTAACTCATTAACTCGGGAAAACAATGAAAAAAAACACTATCAGTGGACTACAACCGCTCTCGGCCTACATTTACTTAACTAGTGAATAGCCAAGTGGATTTTGGTCAATGCTATGAGAAAGGAGACAGGTGGTACATTTTCCTAATCATCACGGAGCTGCATTAAAACATTTGTGCTGGACACTGCCTTTTCTCTGGGTCAAATTACATTAGTTTAGAACAATACATCATTACACTTCAATAAAATGAAAGTTCTAACAAAAAAACTATTTTTTCTGTGTTTCTTCAAAAGGGAGGTGCTGTGTAGCCTGGTACACCAGCCTGACTAGCGTCATGTATGAGATACACGGCAAGTCAGTCTGGATTCCCTCCGTTGGAGACTGATTTCCAATGCGAGACGAGAGGCGGGACTAACAGGAGGACAGTGAACCGGAGAGAACCAATCAGAAGTGACTGTAGCTGGCGTAGCTCGGCACTCTGTTGCTACGTTGCTATGTCAGCATTGCTGAACTACTAATATGAGAAAGCGTTTCTGTCGCACGTCATGTGACTATGACCCGGAAGCTGTTAGTTACGCACCAAAACAGAGCAAAACAGCGGTGGAAACGTCGGAGGAGTTTAACGTTCATCGGTTAATAATTCTACTGCTGCGCTGTGATTGGTCCGGTCAATTTTTTACCGGAGTGGAATCATTCTCCAATGGAGGGAGCCCAGACTGACTTGCCGTGTATCTCATACATGGCGTTAGTCAGGCTGGTGTACCAGGCTAGGTGCTGTGTGCCGATATGTTTAACTGACGTTTTTTCTCAAGGCAAATGACCATGGACAGGTGATTTAGAACATGTGCGACTTGTATACAACTGATTTCTCAGTAATGTTCATATGGTTGGCCTTCGCATGTTTGACATATGTTTATTTTGTACTAATGAACATTATAAAAATCATTGTTAGCATTAAAATTAGGACAAGTTCTACGAATGGTTGATCAATGAGGGTCCTAAACTGAACAAGTTTGTTGAGGACCCTCATTCTGCCAAAATGAACAAGTTTGTTCAGTTTAGCAGAATGCCAACATGTTCTATGCATCCATGGATTAAGTTTATATCATATTATTATGGAAAGGTACGCAATGGAAGGCCTGGGCAGGATTTGATCCCCAGTCTCCCATGTGAGAGTCATGCGCGTTTACCAGTCACCCAAAGGAATATTGCTGTGGCCAAGTAGCCAGGGTGCATGATCAATCAGGAACAGTATATTGACAGGACCCTACACTGTCATATCTCTCCCCCTCTTTCCACAAGCATGTCCTCATGCTCCGCACATGGTGCCACCAATTTCAAATCCATGGACTGTTTACCAGAATTGTGCATAGATCCTGCCGACAACGCCAAAATGTGGCAAGGTACACAACAGAGGGCCCAGGCAGGGTTTGATCCTAAGACTCCAGGGTGAGAGACATGCAGGCTTACCAAACGGATATCCCTGTGGCCAAGTTGCCAAGGTGCATGAACAATCAGAGGCACGGTGACAGGACCCCACACTGTCAAGTTATGTTGAGTATGTTTTGTTTTTTTTTATCATTGAGCCAGTATAACTAATCCTAAAGTCTTCTGATCCTCTAAAAGGAGACTACAAAACCCCTCGCATGTTGCAGCATTCAAACGCTGATTCTGTCTCTTCTTACTCAAAAGCAAAAAGTTTTCAGACAAAAACAGATCATTTCATCAGCCTGGCCCCTTGGTACCATCCTGATGGTGAATACAAGAGTTGTTCTGATGATTCTGTTGGTTTGTGTCAAAACATATTGATAGAACAGTAGATGCACCCTCAGCAGGTCTGCAGGCTCTAAAACCTGGCAGATCAACTCTCATCTGGTCTGAGCTCTGACACCACTCAGCTAATATGTCTGCACTTTTTCTCAAACTAATAGCTCTCTCTTTTAGACTACCAGAAGAGGATTCGCTGTCTGAAGAATTTATCGGAAAATTACCTCAGTGCACTGTTTAGGTGATTTTGGGCATAACTGTAAGTGCTACAGTTTACAGCACAATGCACTGAAAAAGTCTGCGTCTAGGTTGTTTGTGGATTTGCTGTCTTTAAACATACAGTATCTCTCATCAAAGCTGCCGCTAGCAGCTATTGAAACAAATAGATTGAGGCTCAGCTTTGCAGAGGGATTTGAAGAAGAGTCATGGGGCATTTGGAATCACTACAAAACCTTTTCTCCCCTGTTTGGGCAAAGCTCTGCGCTGACAGCCTGTGAATAATTATCTTTCAGAGGAAAACTGAGCTGCAAGCATCAAACTTAAACTGTGTCTCTGAGCAGCATGAATTCGAAACCAGTCCATTGTGCATTTCAATTCTTCCATAGATCGTAATTACAGATAACTTGTGGTTTGAGTGTAGAAGTTAAAGTTTACTAATTAGTGGTACGAAGTTATAATTAAAGCTTTCGTGGAAATTAATTGTTGCATATAAGCAGTTCATGAAAGAACTTAATTATGAGAGGAAATCAGCGTTGGTTCTGATGTTTAAGACAAATGAATGACTGCATTTGCTGAGCTGTAGTGGCTAGTCTTGTAGGAACAGCTCTATGTAGAGGATTGAAATTAATTAGCATTAACCGCCGCCTGTATTTTAGTTGGTTTATTTTATTTTATTATGATTAATATGTTTTTCTTTCTCTTTATATGCTTTGTATTTACATTTTTATGTACTTTAAAGGTGCAGTGCATAAGTTTAAATGTTACATACTATTCTTTTCTTTCCTCCACATGCTCTTACAGTTGCCTGATGTGTAGAATGAGCCGATCTTTCTTCACTGCAATGGTCTCTAATACTGTTTCTGAATGCTTAACGTGAGAAATTTGTAGAGATGCACTAATCAATCGGCAACCAATCGCAATCGGCCGATAGTGCCCCAATCGGTTTTGATCGAAGTCCTCAAAATAGATCCAAGCAAGCCGATCCGATCACGTTTACAGTAACTACAGCATTTTGGTGTTTGATGCGCAGCAGGCAGGGGAAATACAGAGGAGACTCCGCTGATTCTCTTCACTCCACAGAGACAGTGGTGGATAAACTATGATCTGCGTTCAGTCCCGGTTTCCAAACGGCGGGTTGATGATCTGCTGTTCCGACGGGATTTAATGGGCTTATAATGATGTCCTGATGCAGGACTGCGGGTTGTTAAACTGGGCCGGTCAGAGGAAAGCTGCGCCATCGTCGGCGCGCAGCTCCTGGAGTAAATGGTGAAACTCACCAAACTCAGAACATCTCTGAACAATCTGATGAATCCACACATGGCACAGAAATGCTCGACATCGTCGTTGTCTGGCCTCGTGGAGCCAAGCAGCTGCTCAGTTTCATCCGCGATTATATAGAGACAGACCAAGGAAAACAACCGGGTTCATACACCCCCACACTCAGGCGCTCCTGGCGCACATGACACGCAAGGCTCTGCCATTCATGCTGCTTATTCAGAAGTAAGCTCATCAATAAAATCATAATTTTATTATTTTGTTTTGGCTACAGCGTGTTTGTGCTACACTTAGTTTTTTTTTTTCTTAACTTGAAAAGCTGCAGCATCAGCTCCAAGTTTATGTCCAGAGATAATGTTGCAGTTGCACATAAGTCGCAGTTCTTATTCTCATTTGTTTAACATATTTTGCTTGATTTTTCCACTAAAAGCTTGTAGGTAAACTCTAAACAGTGTATCTGAGAAAGAGCCTCTAGAGAGTGAAATGTTTATTATAGTGCACATGTTGTGTGTTATGTACATTATCTATTTTTTATTTTAAGATTTAATTACTTTTTCCACAGGAAAAAACAAGTTTATAGTTTACAACTTGTACCAACTCTAAAAGAGTGAATTGTTTACTGTTGTCTGTGTTGGTGTGCTGCACGATATGTTGTGTACACATAATTATTGCCACAAGAAAGCTTAAGCTAGTAAGCTACACTTCCTCTATGTAAACTGAGTCCAAGTCGTCTCCAAGAGTCTTTACTAGAGAGTGAAATATTGCAAATTGTCCGCAATAAAACTGTCGTCAATGATGATAATTTCCCATCTCCTAATTGTTATACCTAATAACATAATATCAATGTTATGTACATGAGACAACAATATTGGAGAATGTATGGATTTGGTGCTGTGATCGGTGATTGGCAATATCGGGATCGGCAGATGCTTTTGGTGATTGGCCCCCAAAATCCTGATCAGTGCTTGTTCGTCTGGCTGCACCTGCACCGGTGTTGTGCACAGCAGGTCCGCGCATGTTGAGACAACACTAACTGCTGCTAAAAGATGGAGAGCAGGTGCCTGTCAAACCCCAACTCAGACTCCAGTAAGACAAAGAAAAAAAAGTTTTGTCTTGTGAGACGAAGAGAACCAAACTGGAGTCTGACCCGTCCCCAGGGGGGCGTTTTTTGACACAACACCGGCAGCACCGGAGTAAGACGGGAGTAAACAACCGAGCAGCTTTTTTTCTTCCTTTTTTTTTCAATTTGAGGCAGCTCCGATCCAGTCTGGGAATAAAACGTGGGCCCACAGTTGACTTTCTTCTAACCAATAAGGTAAATGTGATGTTTGACGGAAATAAGAATACATTATATTGCAATGCTCATTTTTTTAGCATGGAAATGTGGCAACATCTCAGCCATATGACTGTTCCCGGGGAAGAGATATACTCGTCAACTTTTTAAATTTAGTTGATGCAGTAATTTTATATGTAATAGTGGTCTCAGCCTCTGAATTTGGATATTTGAACTACAAGCCAGCGTTAGCCTGTTGTTACCGTTAGCATACAGTCTATCAGTTTACTCAATGATCAAACTGTAAAGAATTTACAATTTAGATTTATAATTTTATTACTTTCAGTAGACATCCTGACTCTAACTCTGCGCTCAGACTGAACATAATGTGGGTTAAATTAGAGACCAACGCAGTCGAAGCAGCTCATGCGTGTGCACGACATTAGCGTCACTTCCATGTGCCAGAGGAGGAAAAAAACCTGAAGCTTGCGCTGTACTCCTTTAAATGCTTTCTTTTGTATTTTTGCACCCACCTGTAATGCATTAATGTTTTATGTAAAGCACTTTGAACAATCTTGTCCATGAAATGTGCTTCATAAATAAACTTGCTTGCTTAATTGTTTCCTTAGAAAACTGGGTCAGAAATGGGCTATATGCCCATTGACACTACTTCCTGAACTTACAGTAGCTCTTTTGTTTCCTGTCTTTCATTACTGGACAAATTGATTAATCCAGGTGTGACTAACTGTAGTTACCACAACACAATGGCCAGACACACCTGGATTAATCAGTTTGTCCAGTAATGAAAGACAGAAAACAAAGGAGCTGGCTTAAGTTCAGGAAGTAGTGGGGTTGTATAGCCCATTGGTAAGAGAAACAATAAAGAATTGGATCAATGGCCAGAATTGATAATGGCATTGATTTTAATCAAATCTAATCAGTTCCCGTCTCCAAGTATCGCCTTGCCAACACCTGCTTGGCCTTGACTCTCCTCCCCAGGAGGTCTCACAGTTCACATAAAGGGAAACATCTTCAAGAAACTCATAATTTGGATCCTGGCAATGATGGATTCTCTTGTGACTTTTGAAGTAGAAAAACTAGTAATAATCCACAAAAGGAAGAATTATCCCTTAACTCCATGAAAACATGAATTTTTCAATATGCAGGGTAATTTAATTGCCTCATGCTGACGATATTACAGATGAAGGATCCTTTGCCATGGTAACCCAAAAAGTGGGGATGAATATTCATGAGCACTTCCTGTAGAGGAACATTTTAGTTGGTTTAATGCAGGTAAGGCTGATTTTCATGTAAGGAAAATAACATTTAAATGTGATTTAATAAACAGAAGATCACTTTTATGGGTTTAATGAATGCCATAAGGGGGGAATTTAAGTAATTATAAGAATAAACAAAGCAGCTCTAGTTTTCCTCACATGAGGAAGCAGCTTGATGAATTGATGAATTTCTATTAGCTCCAAATAACATTAGCCTTATTTCACCTGAGAAACGCCAGCCTCACCTCCGTCTGACCTGTAATTTAACAAGTTGTTTTTCAGCGTTTTTTCCCTCTCTTTCTGTCTTCCGTTCACATAATCACTCTTTCCTGTCTGCCTTTTCTTCCTCTCTTCTGCCTTTAAATGGCTGTCATAAGTCATGCAGTACATTTAAATGTTAAATACTAAGATGGAGGTCATGAGCCATTTCCCACCACATTACCTGCTAATGGCTCATATCTTAATAACCTCCCCAGTCTGGTCATATTCT
Source organism: Atherinomorus stipes (assembly GCA_023101725.1). Lineage (NCBI taxonomy): Eukaryota > Metazoa > Chordata > Actinopteri > Atheriniformes > Atherinidae > Atherinomorus > Atherinomorus stipes. Next base: position 543,027 of record JALJCO010014171.1, on the reverse strand, counting down.
CATGGGTGGATATAAAGACCATGAAGTTTGAAGGAAAAGCACTGGAGCTGGCTATCATTACCACAATACATCGTCAAGAGATTAGCTCTGCTGATAGGAGAGAAAATATTCTGTACCTGTGCCCTGGAAAAAAAAACAAAAAACAAAAACAAATAAAGGCTGGAAGTCTAACAGGGGTTTGTGTTGGTGGTGTCAAAAAAGTACAGATGCAGTGGGTAAAATAAGTATTAAGCAAAACAAATATATTTCTAATTGGGCTATTAACATTAAATATTTTCATCAACCCCAGTATTTATACATAGAAAGGAACCTAAACAAAGAACTTCAGCAATGAAGTTATACGTAATGAAATGGAATGACGTGCAAAATTGAACACTTTAAAAAAAGGTATGGAAAGCCAAGACACCAGCTGAAATTTATCAGTAATTAGAAAGCAATCCAGCCGGTGTTGTCAGTGTAAATTAATATCAGCTGGTTTAGGCCCAACTGATGGCCTGATCGGATCCTCCTCGCATCAAATGAGCTCCGGTTGACTTAAATAATATTTTAAGCAAGGCAGAAAAGACAGCATAATAAATAAACAGGAAATGAATGAGAAATGGTGAAAGTAGTGGGATGAAGAAAGGAAAAAACAAGGGTTTTATTAGATTTAACAAAAAAGGACAAATGAGAGGGAGAGACAAGATAAAATCGCTGCTCAGTTTTGGACACACAAATTAAAACCGCATCATAGAGATGAACCAAATGTGACAGCACGTTCTTTTGCACTGTCAGAAAGCCATAAAAACTTAAAGTCAAGCTGGAACTCGCAGAAGTTTGTAATAATTCAAGGCCCACAACAGAACTTTTAGCAGTTTTCTCAGTGGCGCGCCCCTTATCAACGGCTAAACTAGCATCCATCTTGCATCGTACTGTACCTGCACAGTGAAATCCCCAGTGTTAAATTTGAGTTGTTAAGTCATATTTACTCTTTCAGAGTAATTCTAACACCATTGAGAGTAAAATAACCACCAGTGCCGGTGAAAATTTTCAGAGTTAAAACAAGTTTCCCCTTTCAGTGTATAATTAACTCTATGAAGTGTAACTAAGTGCACCCAGGAAGACTCCGCCTTCTTTGGCTTGAATATTTCCCATCATGCTTTGTGACTTCCCTGTATGGTCCTGCACCGTGAGTTAAGTGTATACTGTATGTGATCCTTTTGGGTCTCCTTGATTAGTTAGAACATGTTGTTGAAGTTGGTAGTTAGTGCTGACTATCAGTATTTGCTTGGTAACCGTCAAAGTACCAACTAATCTTCACAACTCTCCCAAATTTCTGTGCTGATATTCAGGACAGTAATAATGGGTCAATGCATGATGGGAAATAATTTGTTAATATTAATACATAATTCAAAATCCTTTATTATTCACCCTCCATTACCAAAAAGCAGGCCTATTTTTATTTTTATACTTGAGAGCAACCCTAAGAGTTCATTTTTACTCTTATAGTGTTAGGCATTTAACTCTAGATTAGTGTTGACTTCAAACTCTGAGAACAGTGTAAAATGTACACTGACTCCTTGGACCCAAATAAACACCGAAATTGGTGTACAATATACTCCTAAAGTGTTGGATATACACTGTCAAATTTGCTGTGTGTACTCTGAGCTCACACCAGCCAGTAAAAGACAGTTTTACTTTGACTCTTGTTCTGTCCCTTTCTCTCTTTTCTTTCCCTCTCTTCCTCTGGTAATGTTTCCTTGCATTTCTTTGCCGAATCCAACATGATGTGCGTTCAAAAACCCGCAGTGTTCATATCTGGTTAATATCCGTTTGCTTGTAAGTTTGTGCAACCAATAGTCAGCTGCAATGTCATGTTTTTAAGGTGACAAAATTATGTTGTGTGTCTGTAAGTATTTAAGGGAGTACAGTGCAAGTTCCATGTTTTTTCCAGAAGTTCGCTCCCTCTGGCGACAAGTGGAAGTGACGCTAATGTTGTGCACACGCAAGAGCTGCTTCAACTGCGTTGGTCTCTAATTTAACCCACATTATATTCAGTCTGAGCCCAGAGTTAGAGTCACGATGTCTACTGAAGTAATAAAGTTATAAATCTGCAAGTTGTTTACAGTTTGATCGTTGAGTAAACTGACGGGCTGTATGCTAACGGTAACAACAGGCTAACGCTGGCTTGCAGTTCAAATATCTAAATTCAGAGGCTGAGACCATGATTACCTTATATAATTACTGCATCAACTAAATTTAAAAAGTTGACGAGTATATCTCTTCCCTGGGAACAGTCATATGGCTGTCATATTGCCACATTTCCATGCTAAAAACTTAGCATTGCAATATTATGCATCCTTATTTCCGTCATACATCACATTTACCTTGTTAGTGAGAAGAAAGCCAACTGTGGATCCATTTTATTCCCAGACTGGATCGGAGCTCCCTCAAATTAAAAAAAAGGTAGGAAAAAAAGCTGCTCGGTTGTTTACTCCCGTCTTACTCCGGTGCTGCCGGTGTTGTGCCAAAAAACGCCACCCTGCCGTGTGGACGGGTCAGACTCCAGTTTGGTTCTCTTCGTCTCACAAGACCAAACTTTTCTACTTTGTCTTACTGGAGTCTGAGTTGGGGTTTGAGAGGCACCTGCTCTCCATCTTTTAGCAGCAGTTAGTGTTGTCTCAACATGCGCGGACCTGGGGGTGCACAACACTGGTGCAGGTGCAGCCAGACGAACGAGAATCTCGTCTCCCCCACAAGCGCCACCTTGAGGCTTCGTACGCGAATTTCTCACATTGAGCATTCAGAAACAGTATTAGAGACCACTGCAGTGAAGAAAGATGAGCTCATTCTACACATCAGGCAATTGTAAGAGCCTGTGGAGGAAAGAAAAGAATAGTATTTAGCATTTATACTTGTGCAATGTACCTTTAAGACTCATTGTAGGGTTTGGGGGGTTATTCCACCTATGTAGTTACCATATACGCTGTATCGGGAAAGCCTAACTAAAGAGACTGGACACAAAGGTGGGTGAAAAACTGCTGTCAGAATCAGGGAAGTGTGTCTGTCTTACTCCACCACCGTGATTACGCAACGGTTAGGCAGACGTTCAAATAGTATCAATAAGACTATCGTTTGTCCAGAATCTTAACGGTACAGGGGTACCGTTAAGATTAGGAACCGGTACCAAACAATACTGGTACTCGGTATTCATCCCTACTCCTCAGGTCATCTGGATCCAGTCTTTTCTCAGTTCCCAGAGTCAGAACCAGACATGGAGAAGCTGCGTTCGGCTTCTACGCTCCTCATGTCTGGAACAGAAAGCCCCAGATCAGCTGAAATGCCCAGCTTGTTTAAGTCTAGGTTAAAGACCCACCTGTTCTCAGATGTTCTCAGCCTTATTTAAGACGTTTTTTTAATGTCCCCTCTTTGTTTTTAATTTTAAATGATGCTTTTACGTGTCTTTTCTTCTGCACCCTGCTGTAATGCTTATGTTTTATGTAAAGCACTTTGAATTGTTGTGTACATGAAATGTGCCATGCAAATATACTTGCCTTGCCTTTGTGTGGAAAAAAATGGGCCAAAGATCACATCAAAGCAATCCATGCAACTGTTTCTGCTTACAGGAGGCATCTTGAAGCTTTCACTACCAGTAAAGACTTTTGTACATAGAACTAGAAAAGCATTCAGAGAGCAAAAACCTTTGCCAAGCAGGTCAGTTCCCCCCAAATGGCCCTATCTCGCAATGATAAAGAATCCTTCGAACAATGCCTGGATCCAGAAAAGGATGTGGATCAACACCAAAATTTACTAAGTTCTTCCTTGTGCCATTATCAACATTCACTGAAAAATTCATTCAAATCATTTAACTTTTTCATTTTGCAGATGCCAGCAATGACATAAGGTAGAGGTAAGAAAATAAGTTATTTTTTATTTAGTGTGTCCAATATTTGTCCCTGTTTTTCATTTTAATTAATCAAATTTCATGTCAACAGCCCCATGAAAAATATTTTTACTGAGAAAAATAAAGTTGATTTGTTTTTATCAGCTATATACACACTACCTGGGGAAGTGATTATCTGTGTTGGTGCATGAGTAATCTTGGGACTAAATTACAATAGATCTGCATCTATTAAGGTGTAGAAAACATGCCAATCTTCCATCATCTGTGTAGGAAAAACAAAAGTTGTCTTTTGATGTTTGTGCATCTGCGTGTGCACTTTTCTTTTACCAATATAAATCTATGCACACACAGTTAATTTGTGGAAAGAAACAAAAACCAGAAGGATTATTGGAATTGCAGTAATGTCTGACTGTGTCACACTCACCCAAACTGCCTTAAGCGGGCCATCAATTTGCTGGCTCGTCCTATACGAGCCGGCATGTGACAGCTAGACCATTGCAGACTCCAGAGCTTACTTAGGCTGCTAGATTCATCAATACATACATAAAAACCTGCACACAGTCGGTCATTAAACTCATAACTCACATTTATCCAGATTTTTGGGCACGATGCCAATATGACAAACAGCAACAGTTCATTTGGCCAATAACATAATATTAATGATGGCTGCATTCAGCTCAGGGGTTCCAGTGTAAGCTGCCATGTTGTTTATGTTTACTCCCGCCACCTCTAATGTTGTGGGGAGTTACAAGAAGGATGGAACAGCTGTGATCAACAGTTCCGGTAAGGTTGGTCTGTGTTTATTCATGGATCAATGCATAGACATTTATTTTTATCCACGTTATGCACAGGTTAGAAAACATTTAACTCTTTAGTGCTGCATATTTAATTCAGCCTTCATGTTAAACAAGCATGCAGGTCCTTTCTGTCAGAGTTGTGATCACATAGAAAAACAAGTTTCCCTCCAATTTTCAAATTTGATTTGTGACCCTTTAATACAGTGGTTTCCAATCTATTTTTCCTGAGGACCCCCTTCATGCAACAGTCAAAAAGCTGTGGACCCCCTTTGCTGAAACCACGCTTGGTTTGATGCTTTCATTTGCTAGCTCCTCACCACAAATGATGCAATCTGGCTGATTCCTTTCCTGTGCTTTGATTAAACCATGATGTAACCAAACCAAGATAATGAAACAGAGCATACAGTAAGCAAATATACCTGAACTTATTGGACATGATCTCCATTTTAACCACACTGGCTCTAAACAGTCAAAGCTTTGGTGGTCCCCACACATATGGCCAATTCACATAAGTAATAACAATCATAAAATACTCCATTTTTTTCAGGCCGGCATTGTAAATAAGAATCTTGTTCTTAATGTCTTGTCTGGTTAAATAAAGGTTAAATAAATAAGTTTTAAAAAATGCTAATTTGATTTTTTTTTTTTTTTTTTTTTTACATTTTTTGTTTGTATGGATTTCTGTTGAGCTACAATTCAAAATGAATGTCATAATTTCCTTTAAAAAAATATTTTATTATTAATTGTCAATTCAACTTCATTCACTAACAGCTGATTTTTTTTTTTTCTTCTTCAACTAAAGGGAATGAAGAATTTTTAGGATGGCTGTATATGTCAGATGTTAATAAAATCTGATTTCTAATAATTCAGAACTGTAGTTGATTTTTTTTGTTAATGCTGAAAATCCAAAACAAATTAAAATTATTAGCTTGAAATTTTCTTTTAAAAAGGTATACTGTATAAGACAACATTTTTTCCTTTAGCGCTGTTCTTAAAGGCCTTTACAAGGCTGTACAGAGTGAAGGATGTATTAACCGATGCCATTTTGAAGCTTAAACTGTGCAGAGTCGCAAACAGAGCAGTTGCTTGAAATTCTGGGTCCCTGGAAAGGATGTCGCCATGGGCCCCTCTACCCCATGATTGATGCCACTTTTGTCACAACTGTGTATTGTGATGTTTTTCAGTGTTCAACAGTGCCTGAGGTATTGTACCCAATTTGTTTTCATCTTTACAATGTGGTAAATTATTAGTAAATTATTAGTTTTCTCATTTCTCTGATTTGCATGCTATTGCACCCAATAATTACCTGAAGGTAGAGTCTACCCCTTCCGGGTTTCCCCCTCCCCTTCTCCCTTTTTTTGTTTTTTGGTAGTTATTTTATTTATTTAAAAGGATATATATTCTTAATTATGGGGTTTTTATTTGTTTTTTTTTATACAAAAAAAATTTGCCTATAAAAAAAATAAAGGTATTTTATCCCCATAAAAGAAGGAAAGATATTTCACACTAGCTAAAATAAAATTTAGGTCTAACCCAAAGAGAGAGGAGATGAGACTTTTAAATGCAGGTGTGTGTTATAAACTGTGGCATACACATTACACATTGAGCACTAAGTAAATACAAAGATTTAGTTCTTATACAAGGTCACCATGACACAATATTCCTGATGCATTTTTGATTCATGAGGTCATTCTAGTAATATTGTGTATTTACAATGCAAAAGTAGGATTATTTGTTCACTTGTCTGTAGGTGTAAAATATTGAATTATTCAAAAGTAATCACATTCTGCATGTGTGCGTAGGCACTGGTAATAACTGGGGCAGTTTCTTTGCTAAACTGTACAGAATGTTACAGGTTTTTTCTTGTTTTTGTTAATGGAATGAGAAATTGTATCAGCTAACAGTAAGCGCATCACATTTAAGGTAAACAGCAAGGTATTCACTTTTATGAGAAATGTACAGCACTGTAGATTTACTAAAATAAATAAAAATGCTGGCCGCACAGTCAAAGCTCAGTTTTAAAAATATGTATTTTACTATTGAGATTGGAATTTTACTTATTTATTTATGTATTTCCTACATTGGGAGAGATCTTGTGCAATTTTGCAGCAGCTTTGTGTTTCAGCAAATCTTTGCTGAGAGGACTTTTTTTTTCTTTGTTAAATTGCATGATTTACTCCAGATAATTCTACTCCAGTAACCTTTTTGATACATCCAACTTTTTAGTCTTATTTGTGTCTTTATTCTATTTTTTTTTTCAGAAGAGTTTGTTCATATATTATTCAAAGCCTGAGTTATATAACATAATCTTTCTAAAAGCATACTATATATGCAGCCCAAAGTTTTGAGAATGACACAAATATCACAAGTATTTATACAAAGTCTGCTGTATGAGTTCTTTTTTCAGATCTTTTTGTCAGATGTTACCTGATGGTATCCTGAAATATAAGTACAAGCATTTCATAAGTATGAGAGACTTTTACTCACAATTACATTAAGTTCATGCAACAAGTCAGTATTTGTCGTTTTTACCCTACCTTTTCAAGACTTCTGTACTTCACCCCGGCATGCTGTCAATCAACTTCAGGGCCAAATCCTGACTGATGGCAGCCCATTCTTGCGTAATCAATCAGTACTCAATGCTTAGAGTTTGTCAGAATTTGCAGGTTTTTGTTTGTCCACCCACTTCTTGATTGACCACACTTCTCAATGGGTTTTTGTTCTGGGGGAGTTATATCAACACAGACGGAGCCCTCTACTGGACTCTATGGGTACAACTCTCCTCCAATCGCGTCCATGTGATGGCCCACTGAAATTTTCATGTACGTAGCCGGCCAGTAGGGTATGTCTACCCCTTTTCCTGCCTTAGCGGCTATAAAGGCAGTTGCACCACCAGCTGCCCTCATTCATTTTATTTTTTCAGCGTCAGCGAGTGACACACCATCTCCTAGGATGGAATTGCTGCTCTAAGAAGTACATCATCTTGGGAGGAAGCACGCCATCACTGGACTGGATCAGCACCCGGCCTGCCCGAGCTCCCGAGACACGCTCAGTATCCGCTGCCAGCAGCGAGCCGACTACTTCACCGGCCGTGGAGCTCTTCTCACCGTGTCTCCTGATGACAGTGAGAAGGAAAAGTGGAAATCTGAGGATGATGCCACAGAGGAGGAGGTCGCCGCTCCAGCGCTTACCACCTCCACTCCGCCTGAGGCAGCATCGGCTACCAGACCTGCTCAGCTTCTGCTGCATGCTCGCCTCCTGAGAAGACAAAGGGAAACCCTCTCTCTTGTCAACGGCCTGATGGTGTTGGGCGCCACTTCTGTCAGACTCGACTTTCCTAAGTCATGTCTACTGCGGCGGAGTGTGTCGGGCTTCACCTGCCCCCCTCTCACTAACCCCGAAGCCCGTGAGCCGTTTCCGCCAGGGGTCACGGCCTGGCTCACCACCCCGACCTGTTTCGGTCTCCCCAGTGCTTCCCAACACCTAGCAGTGCGTGAAGGCGTCATGGCCGGAGCTGTTGAAGACCAGGATGACGTCTTTCCTGCGTGTGCAGGGCCAAACAGAGACTGTGTTTCCGAGTGTGCCCCCCGCTCGAAAACGCTTTGGCTGCACTCCTCATCCCGCTATCAGCTGGTAACGAAGGTTACGATATTGCAACCCTAGTTATATTAACACATGCGGAGCCCTCTACACAGGGCCCTGCCACTCTTTCGCCTTACGCTGAAGCTTGGTGGAATGATGGCAGCCAGTGGCACAGGCGGGAAAAGTGGTAGACATGCCCTACTGGCCGGCTACGTACATGAAAATTTCAGTGGGCCAACACATGGACGCGATTGGAGGAGAGTTGTACCCATAGAGTCCAGTAGAGGGCTCCACCTGTGTTAATGTAACTAGGGTTACAATATTGTAACCTTTGTTTTCTGGGCATGGACTTACATTGTTTGTTTTATGTTTTGTTCAAGGCAAGGTGCTCCAACATGCTGGATAAGGCATTGCTTGTCACTAAACTGTTCTTGGATGATTGGGAGAAGTTGCCTTCAGAGGATATTCTGCTACCATTCTGTAACCATGGCTGTGTTCATGAGCAAAAATGTGAGTGCTCTCGTCTGTGTACCTGCCACACTGCTGCTTCATCAAACCTCTGTGTGCTCCCGCTTGAAAACGCTTTGGCTGCACTCCTCATCCCGCTATCAGCTGGTAACGAAGGTTACGATATTGCAACCCTAGTTATATTAACACAGGCGGAGCCCTCTACACAGGGCCCTGCCGCTCTTAAGCCTTAAGGCCTTTACACACCGGGGCCGATGCGAATAAACGGCACGAAATTGCGAATAATTCGGAGGTGAAATATCGACGTCTTTGTCTATACACACCTAGTCCGACGCGAAATTACGAAGATGCAAGAACAAACTCGCATCCGTTATTCCAGAGGAACGTGAGCACATGCAGCAGTGACGGAGGAAAGGGCGGCTGCAGGGAAACTTCTGGATGCTGAAAACAGCTGATCTCACCGTGGAGATGCCAAATGGGGATTTTAAATAAAACACCTGTAGCTAATAACCTCGAATGGCTACAAAATGTAGGCAAAACACTGCTACTTCAGCTGTGACACCCCCCCACAGCCCCGTTTGCCAAACAAGAGTGCTGCCTGCAACACGAAGGTGATAACACCTGAGCCATAATGATGCAGTAACAGCGACCAAGCGACACCTCTCTCTTTTTCCTTTCTCTTTTTGCTTGCGACCAGCTCTGTGACGTCAGAGCGCCTTCTCTGATTGGTGGATTGCGTATCTGTCGGATGCGAATATTAAGAAAATCGACCTCAGTTCGAAAAAATAAACGTCGCAAAATCGCAAGACGAAATTTTGTCACTGATGTGAACGCTCCCGTTGACTTGATATTAATTTGATTAAAGCTTTTGCCGTGCGAATCTTTCGGACGAAATATTCGGAGTAGGTGTGTAAAGGCCTTTACGCTGAAACTTTGTGGAATGAGGGCAGCCGGTGGTACACCTGCCTTTATAACCGCTGAGGCGGGAAAAGGGGTAGACAGGTTCTACTGTGTGTTCTTAATCAAACCTCTATGCTGGAAAAGGCATTGCTTATCACCAAACTGTTCTTGGATGATTGGGAGAAGTTGCCCTCAGAGGATATTCTGGTACCATTCTTTAATCGTGGCTGTAAAATGAGCAAAAGTGTGAGAGCTCTCGGTGTCTGTGTACCTGCCACACTGCTTCTTAATCAAACCTCTGTGTCTAATCACTGATGTCAGGGGCAGGGTTGCAGTCTCACATAGCCACTGCTACTCCCAGGCTCTTACACACAGTCCGATCACTTTGTGATAGGATGATACAAAAAATACAGATATGATTATAATACAGTATAAATGCAGCCCTATTGTACATGCTTCCCTGCAATTCATTCACTCAGCTACTCTGCTCAGGCCATGACCAGCAGAGACAACCATGTCTCTGTTGGTCATTGTGCTTGCAGCAGCAGAGCATTATAAGTCATTGTGGTGGAGATGTTGTAAATGTACGGCAGGCTGTAGCCAACAATATACAGTATAGTGCAATTCATTACTTATGCAAAATGTCGCAAGAGCTATCAACTTTACTCCAAGCAGCACAGCACAAGGGAGAAGTGGGTGTAACACGGAAGGCTAGCTGGTGCTGCAGCCAGGTAAAAACCAACCAACAGATACACTGCTCTCATCCACCAGCGTAGCCCCCACCCATCAAGTGCACTTGAATTTGCAAGCAAAACTTGAGAATTTACAAGCAAATGGTCTTATGTTTTTACCTTTAAACATTATTTTTTATTAAAGTTATATAAATATTCTCTCTCACATTTTTTAAATTTCAATTGCAACCTGTTCTGTTTTGATCTCATTTTTTTCATTGCTACTTACTCTTCTGCTCTCAAATCTTTTTTTGTTTCAACTCTATTTGATTTGATTTAATGAAAAAATGAATTCTCTCCATAAAGTTTTCACCGCATATATTAAGATGATATTCCCATTTAGATATGCATTTTTTGAAAATAATAAAATAATAAATGGTTGTCTAAATCGGCGCATTAATTGGACAATGTTGTGTGATAGGCCCACCAAAACAGTACATAACAGGCAAACATATCCTTTCAATGCATGTGTTATGGCCGCCTGTTTACTAACCTCATCTGTCTCTCATTCCACATTCAAATCCACCTACTTCAGCCCTCCCATGTGATTGGCCTGGCACCACACCACCACCATCTCCTCCCTCACTCTTCTGCTAACGATCTCACCTGGAGCTGCTGCCTTGCAGCTGCAAATGGCCCACCAGACTTTTCGTCAACAGGAACAGTCTGATCTTAGTTTGTTTTGTTTGTGGTTTTTTGGTGGCTTTAGTTTGGGGTACTTTAGTTTTGGTTTTCCAGGTGTTTTTGTTGGTTATTGGTTTTAGCTGCCACGTCCCCTTTAGCTGTCTTTGTGTTTGTTTTACACTGGTGTAGGTTTGGAGTTTGGGATAGCTTGGCTTTGTTTTGTAATTTTACATTAGTTTTTAGCTCATTGGTGCTGCTTATTCCCTTTTTGGGTTGTGGAATTCATAGATTAGGTTTTTGTTTGTTTTCCCCACTTGGCTCCCCTTTAGTTTGGCTTTTTGTCTTTTGATTTCATTCATTTGAGCAGATTCTCTAACCCCATCTCCGTTTCAGCTTACCGGTATTTATGTTTTTGCTTTATTTACACCTCCAGAACAATAAAACATCTTTACTCTACTGCAACATCCTGAAACCGGTCTTTCTGTTGCGTTCCTCTTCACCCTAGTGGAATGTAACAAAGTGGGGGCTCATCCGGGATCTACTTTTTTTTGTGTTACTGGTTGTCTTGTGGAACATAGTGACTGGGTTTCCATTACACCTGGAATTGTGCAATGCCTAAATATCGCAATTAAAAACCGCTAATGGAAACACTTATATAGTATTTGAAAAAACTGTCAAATATCGCAAAAAAGATTTTAGGCTTTCATGAGGCATAAATTCAAACGCTTCAATAAAGTAGTTTTTCGCATACGTGTAATGGAAACACTTTTTTCGCAATTACATGAAGTCAGGCGCGACGTAGGGGGTTAAATCCAATTATTCCTTCTTAAAGTTGTACTTCCATGGTCATTTCATTAATATTTCTGTGTTCTCCATTATTATTAAATGCATTCTGCATAGTTTCTGTTTAAAAAAACCTTCTGGTTGCTTTGTATCCAGCTGTATTTGTATACTAGAAGAGAGGCTTGTGGTCCAACGGCAGGCTTTTCCGGATTCTTCTCATGAATTTCCGTCTGATTGGCTGCCTCCCATCAGTGTATGAAGGAAGCTCCGCCCTCCGCTCTTATTTCGTTACAGACAGGAAATAGAGCCAACAAACAAGTTTGTTCCGCCATGCTAACAAACAGTTAGCTAATTAGCTTCTCAACTCCGAAGCTACAGTCGTGCTGTCTTTACTTCTAGTGTGTAGTGGAGGGTTACCTGCCTTCCAATGGACAGATAGAAACCCCACGTGGGATACGCTATTTGCAATGTGACGTAGAAGTGCAAGGCTGTTCCCGATTCGCTCTTTTCTACGTATTGTTTCTCTGATGAGAAAGCACAGCCGACTGGGGGGAACGCAACGCTAGCAAGTCAGCATGTGTAAGTAAACAAGGGGAAACCCTCCGTATTTCAGAAGGAGCAAGTTAAACGGGTTTTCAGTGGAAGGAGGCCTTTAACATCCACCCTCTAGAAGTTGATTCTGAGGGTTTTTTTTTTAATTTGTGCTACTGTTTTAATTCAGATTTTAGTTTATTGCAGGATCGTGAGAGATGGGCGCGAACACAATGACAACACAAAACAGTGACTTTGCGAGAATAATGTGCTCTTCACTTCCCGCAATCAATCACTTACAGTTAAAAAACAATCCGTTTTCATTTTAAGAGCTGATACATAAAAATTGCTTACCATTCCACGAAGACTGGAGAGCCTAACGGCCCGGGTAGAACAAAAATATCAGCAAGCTGGGCAATTTGGCCAGATCCCACAGCAGACTCTGACCTGGATGCACACTGTTTTATTAAGTTCAGGCTTCATACCTACCAGGCGGAAAAGGCCCAGCAGCTAGGCGCCCCCCCCTTAACAGCTCTTGGTCTGATAAGAATGGTATTCCAAAACAAGTTGATTCCCAAAGCAATTTATACTTCTTAAAACAAGTCACTTTAAGGTTCATGCTGTATGTGGCATTTTACAGACTCATCCAGCTTAGACCGGTAATGCTGCTGCTTTTCATTGGTTTGTGGAGCACACTTGTTTGAAAACAAACATGAAATAAATAAAGTTTCCTGAGATGATTTTTTCTCAGCTCACAGTCAGAAATGCATTTTCCATAAATAGAGCTTGATCTGCTCTGCTTTCTTTGAATGAAGCTGTTTGTTCTTTTCTTTCACCTGCTCTCTGAAACCAAAATACTTCACCACACAGATCCGTGTTTCAATCACCCCCCCCCCCCCCCCCAGTCTGTCAGAGTACTGTGGCACTGCATGTAGCTGAATGAAGATGCAAAACTCCTCTGCATGTCTTCAACTTAGAAATGAAAATGTAAAACTGGTTTATTTTCTTAGAAATTGTATTTGCTCATGTTTCAAATTTGTTTGCACTTTTTTGTTTTTCAAATGATCCAGCAGCTGTAGCTGCCCGTGTTTTATTTCTGAGAGTAAAAGGAGCCAGCCTACTTATTTGTTTGCATAATTATAAGAGAGATGAGAGAAAACTGTCAATCATCTATCATCTTTGACTTTCAAGTGGCAGTTTGGTCAGAACCACATGCCAATGTTAAGGCATCAAATGTCTCAGTTGACGTTCACTTTGAATACAGTGACATCCTTTGCTGCTGGATTGAATTCCAAGTTTATTGCTTTGCTTTGCAGTGGAACCTTTTAAGTTGTTAAACTTTCTTAGCAGAGAAATCAGCTGCTCAAATAAATCTGCATGTGTCTTATCCTGTAGCTACAATTTTAATTGTTGGATCTGCCCGCTGTGGAGAAGGATTACATTACGGGAGTTCTGCAGTAACGTGGCAATGATTAATTCCGGCTCTTTAACTTTGTCTTAGGTGCTGCTATTCAGAGATAATGTGTCTTTTAAGGACATGGTTCCAAAACCATGAGCAAGAAAAGGCTTTTCCCCATACATGAAGTTTTTCTGCTGAGATTTAAATAAATGGATCAAAACACAACCAAGTTTAAAAGGAACCTTTTGCTTTGTAGTCTATGCAGATGTTGAGTTTTTGCTGTTTTTTAGAGGCTTCTCGCACAAAGTGTTTGTTGGCTTATAATGTTGCATTGTGAATAAAAACACAATTATCCTGTTTTCATCAGCTGATTTGAGGTTTTTTTTTCATCTGTTTTATTTTATAATAACTTTTTTTTAGGACATCATATAACTTTTTTTTCCCCCTCCACTGTTGAATTTCAGTTGTGCATCCTTCTATACGCAACACTTATTTTGTTTATGCATTTACTAAATTTCAGGTGATGTACACCACAAATGTGCAGTTTTTTGTTAGAAATAATTGTGAAGACATTTCTCTCCACAGCAATTATGATAACTATTAATTAAATGTGCTTAAAAGGTGTGGCATATTCAGTCACACAAGAATGAGCTGCAGCCGTAATTGATTATACTGGATAACTTTCTTTTGACAAGCAATGAAATTATATGACCCACAAAAAGCTATAAACAAAATGCTTGGAAAACCTTTAAAGCTTTGTTGTAGCATGTGAGCTATATTACATGTCCCTGACAGGATTACATGACCTATAATAAACACATTTTAAATGCTTTCTATGAACATCTTGCCTTGTACTAAATCCTGTATCTTGAGCAGAAAAAACACCAGAAACTTAAAAGCTGAGGTGTCCAAGCAGTATTAATAGGTACGCTACAGATCTGGGCATGAAAAAGTTCCCCTTTCTGCCGACTGTCAGCCACTTACCAGCCACTTACCAGCAACCTGTCTGCTAATTCAATCACACAGAGAATCGCCTGTGTGCCCAGGGGAAATGATTTCAGAGCATAAATGAATGCCCGGAACAAGGACGTTTCCACACAGTTTGGACACCGTGCATGATGACGTATTTGCGGGACAAATCGCTTAGCCAGTGATAGTGCAGTAATCGTGCACTATTACTGCACCACTTCTGGCAGAAAAAGGAGGAACTTTTTCATGCCCGCATCTGTAAGTGGCTAATGTCAGCAATAGCTAACACCAGCTAGCAGTTGCTAATGTTAGCGTGCTGAGCTCTAGGCCACGATGCATTACGGTTCATGTAGATTATTTTTGTGCTGTTTCTGTACTCTCTTTGTGTACCGAGTGAAAGGTTAGCAGTGCACTAAATAGTGATTAAAAAGTTTCCATTTCAATATCAAATGGAAAAAGAAAATGTGTTAAAGCAAATAGAAACTGAATCTACGGCTCAAAGAGTAGAGCAACTGTTTGTTTTGTGTTTTAAAGTTATGTTGCTCTAAGATTTGCTGCTGGAAGATGCACTGAGCACTTCCCTCCACCTTTCTCTCCTTAAATATGACACTGTTATTGGCATGAACCTGTGCTTCTCTTCATCTTTCTCAGCTGGCTCCCGGGCGGAGACTTAAGGTTCTTGTTGACCCCTCTTTCCTCTCCACCCTGGACTGGTTGAGGCACACTGCTGCCCTTCCTGGCTCTGCTGGACGTAAAAGGATGTAAAAGGATTTTATTTTCCCTCCCCACTGTCACCTGCAGCCTTATGTAGGGATGAGGGAATGAGTCAAAGAGAAGATTGTCTCCTTTGCAAGACAGTTTTTATTATTTAGCCTATATGAACTCAGTTATTGTCAAGTGGATGATCGTATAGTGGATTTGCTTTAATTAGATTATGAGTGGATGACGATGAATTGGATTGACTTGGACTGTGTCTGTAAAAGTGATTTCAGATGGTTTTATTGGCACCGTACAATAAAACTGAATTGAACTGAAATTTAGTCTTTCATAATGTTGATGAAGCTAAATGATTGTTAAATGATTGAACACATCTAATCTGGAAATCACCTGACATAACTGTAGTCATTGCGTTTTCCTATGGGACAGTCTATGTTAGGGCTGTGCGATATACTGATTTGATATTGTGATATGATATTTACATGAGAGAGATATGATATTTACATGAGAGATGATATTTACACATATCGTTATATCACTGTATTAGTTGTGCTCATTTTTTTGCTTAATTTTTTCATAATGACCTGGCTGCACCTTGACTGACTACAAAGGGGTCACCCGATTATTTAATAAGGGTGGCAAAAAATATCGATACACTGAAATATTGTAATATTTTCATATGCTGATGTGATATTGACATTTAAGAATGCGATATCTCTCTATTTTACGAACGAAATCTTGGAATATTTCATCATTCTGTTAAGAAATCTCACGGGAATTCACCTCAATTTTACGATATTTTCAAATGCTGATTTTATATTGACAGTTAATAACGCGGTATCGACCTATTTTACGAATGAAATCTCATGATATTTCAGCGTTTTGTTACGAAATCTCGCAAGAATTCACAACATAGTGAGATTTGTAACAGAACGATGAAATCTTTGTAAGTAAAATGGATTGATACCGCGTATCTAAATATTGATTTGATATTGGCTTATGAAAATATCGCGACATTTCAGTGTAATTCCCCTGTATTTTTCAAAGTGTCTGAAACAGATAACAAAACTGCTATTTGCAATGACTGCTTTTTGTTTCAGCTTCAATATCGGTATTGATTTCAGTTATCAGCCACATGAGTTTTAAAATATCGGCATATCGGCCAAAATTCCAATATCGTGCACCCTTACAAATTAGGGTAAAAAAATGTGGGTATATATCATATATCGTCATCTAAAATAAATATACTGTGATATGATATTTGGTCCATATCGCCCAGCCCTAGTCTGTTACATAAAGATACATCATATAAAATTAATTAGTGGTTTTAGATGTACTATGATGTAACAAAACGTAGAAATGAAAACAGGACATCATGACAGAGAAATGTTTCTCTCTTATTCTACAAAGCTACAAATTCTCTTTCAACTAGTTTGCTGTTTTCAGAAGACAAGCAGAAGTCCAAGATGCCAACGGGCAGCTTTTCATCTGTGTGAATGTGTGTGTGTTTGCACAATCAGGTCAGCAAGTGTGTATGTGTGTGTGTCTTCTACCCACTAAATGTGAGTTTCCCAGCGTGCCGTGACAGCCCTGCTCTAATAGATGGTGCCGTCAGATGTGAAAAGGTGAACAGAAGTCCGACTGGAGTTTCACTCAGCAGTTTGTCACAACAAATTGCTGCATCTGCGTGTCCTTGTGTGTATCTGTGGGTATGAAAATACAGCGTGTGTGCTTCTAGGTCTGGTTGTACATCACAGAACAGCTTTGCTCAGGCATACAAGCTGCTGTGCATAATATACTTTGTGTACGTGTGTATGATAATGCGCATTTCTTTGCACTGCCAGCTTGAGTCTGCAGGCTTTGGGCCTTTGAAGGAATGAAGAGTTGGTTTACTTCAGCTCACACAGTGCTTTTATTCTGCTGTCCACAGAAATACACCGTCACAAACATGAAAGCTACTCTGTGTCTAAAATAAATTCAAAGGAATGTTTAAAATAGCCAAAAGCACAGATAACCAGAGTCCTTTTGAACTACTTAAATTAGAAACTTTCTGAAATTCTCACTCATGCTGAATGTTTCAGTTTTTATAAAGCAAAGTGTTTGTACAGCTCTATATGTCAGATAGTTGATAGTTTAAAAACAAATGGTTGTATCACAGAGTACACAGAATAAAAAAGGAGTTGAAATTATTTAACAAAAAAAGGAATAAAATGACCATTTTATTGTGTTTCATTGAAAATGAATGCCCATTAAAGCCTGATGCAACATGACTAACTGCAACAGCATGTTATATGGAGGTCAGCTAATGCACACAAAGTGACACTTAGCCACTTTATAAGGTGCAAATATTCAATGGCTGAATGCAAATAGACAAACAGCCAATCACATGGCAGCAACTCAATGCATTAAGTCATGCAGACATAGCCACGTTTACTTGCTGAAGTTTAAACTGAGCACCAGAATGAGGAAGAAAGAGGATTTAAAGGGGAAGTTCTTTTTTTTTTCCACCTGGACCTATTTTCTAGCATGAAATACATTGATTTACTCACCCAGATTGTTTTGGTGTAACTTGAATTCCTTCAGAAGATATTTAGATCCACTCGATGTCCAATATAATGTAAGTGATAGGGCAACCTCATGCAGCCTCTAAATAAGGCATTATCTATCAGAAGCTCCTTCATTTCACCAATATTTTGTTACAAAACAAAATATACAAAAAATATACAAAACAAAAATAACCGTGAGCTCGGAGTAGCTTTGAGTTGGTTATTTTTGGTGATCCGTCGTTATTTACAGATATTTACTTGCTATGGTGTTGCATAACAGTGACGTCATCAAAGCCGCAGCAGTAAAAATGTCTGTAAATAAGGACGAATCACCACATAAAAGCAACTTCAAGCCGCTTTGAGCTTACAGGGGGGTCCGACTAATGTTTCATAACAAAACATTGGTGAAATGATGGAGTTTGTGGCAGATAATGCCTTATGCCAGACTTGCATCAGAGGACTTTTTAAAGATTTGGAAAAGACTCCATTAAGACCACCACCTCACACCAGCTCACAACTAAAGACAATTTTTAGTCTCAGCCTAGTCTCAGACTGAGATTTTACAAAGACTGGGAATCTTGCAGGACCACTATTTACAAGAGTACCACTAGATTCTTTCAGCATTTTTTCCCATCATGCAATTTGTTCCCATCATCATCATCGTCATCATCCATTTTATTTGAAAGCACCTTATCAAAGTGCACACAGACACTGTATAAAACAGATAAAACATTAAAAACAGTAAGATAAAACACTAAAAGTGCAAAACACAATCTTCACTCTGTAACTGAGAACATTCATGACGAGCATGTCTGCAGCACTCATGTTTATTTACTGTTTACTGTCAGTAATCTGATTGCTGCTGGTGTGTTGTGCAGCCGTAACAGTGCGGAGTTCGCGTGGCATTCTCCGTGAGTCACGTGACTGCTGTTACATTGAAGTCAACGCATGTCGCAACTCTGTATTTCCATGACCACAAGTGTGCCAGGGTGTGCCGACAGCTGGCACACCTGCAACCTCCTGACCTAACTGTGGGTCAGTTCCGCCCAGCAAGCATTGCGGAGCGTTATCTACTGCTACTACTACTCATACTATACTCATACTCATGCTACTATAACTACTCATTATAGAATAATGAAGCTACTGCCTCCCTGCTGCTGCGTCAGACGCGTCTCACCAGCTCAATGCATTACGCGCACAGAGCAGGCTTTATGGACTTGGTTTGGAGGCTTCTGAACTGACTGTTTGCGCATCACATCGAATGGAAAGTGGACGGAGGACATCAGTTTCCATCTATAATGGAATAGTTGGACTCGACAAAGATGTTTTTTTTTAACATGGACTGTTTACTGCGCATTCAGGTAACACTGTCCTGTTCCAAGTTGCCCTGCAGGAACACCTGTTCCAAGTTGCGCTGCGGAACACCTGTTTCAAGGTGCACCTGCAGAGCTACGAAGCGCACAGTGAAAAAGAATTCGCAGAGAAATTTGACTGATGAAACAATGAATGCATCAAGTCGCCGTCTTCCCTTTAAACTGAGAGCTGCAGTGCGCACATGTAAACAGCGATGTGGTTGTCTTTTACTCTGCTGCTAAGCCCGACAGCTGAGTTTAGGTGGTTAAACAGCTGTTGATCATGCGTAATGTGTAATGGATCAGTTATGGCTCTGCGCACATGAGTGTGTTATAATTCACAACGTTGGTCTTATTGGGCGGCAATGACTGTTAGTTTTTTTTTTTAGATCATGAAGTGTGCTCTTCTATTCAGCTACTTTATTAATTTATTTGAGAACATGTCACATGTGTGACCTGCTGTAAACTACTGGTGACTATTACTGATAGAACACACACATCGTGTGGAGACGTTTTGTGTTAATAGTGTTGTATTACAGAGAGATACATCCTTTTGAATTTTAGTGGAGGTGTAACACTGTTGAAAATAAATTTGGCACACCAGTATTTGCTGGTGCACCTAAGATCTTTTTACTGGCTACACTGGTGCTCTTAGTGTTGACGGTTCTGGAGGTCGGACCTGTTTCCGCTGCTGTCAGAGCTCTTCCAGCTATTGGTTGTTGATTGTGTTGCGTGACTACCACTTGCGATAATATCAAATTGTCTGATATTGTCACAAGCCCAAGACTGGGAAAAGATTGCTTTAAATCAGCGTAGATTACCATCTCAAACTTAACGATCGAGGCCGCAGGGGCACGCAACTCCAGTAAAACTCCTGAGATTTACTAAAGACTTCCAGTCTTAAGTCTGCGACGGTGAAAACCGTTTGGTGTAAGTCCGGCATTATTTAGAGCAGTGGTGGGGAACCCTGCTCCTCAAGGGCCGGTGTCCCTTCAGGCTTTCCATTTCTTCCCACTCCAGCACACCTGATTCAAATCAAATGGATCTAACAGCCAATCAAGTTCTGCACGGAGACTCGTTGATTTGAATCAGGTGTGTAGGACCAAGGACAAGTGGAAGACCTGCAGGATGAGGGCCAAGGTTCCCCACCCCTGATTTAGAAGCTGTGCAAGGTTGCCCGCATCACTTACATTATGTTGGACATACGCTGATCTCGAGTGGATCTAAATATCTCCTGAAGGAATTCAACGTACACTAAAACTGTCTGGGTGAGTAAATCAACGTATTTCATGCTAGAAAATAGGTCCAGGTGGAAAAAAATACAAACTTCCCCCTTTAAGTGACTTTGAACATGGCATAGTTGTTAGTCTATTTCAGAAAGAGCTGATCTACTGAGTTTGTTGCACAACCATTTCTAGGATCTCCAGAGAGCTACAAGGTCAACGTCACCAAAATTAGAGGATAGAAGATGGAAAACCATTGTCTTGTCTGATTAATGTCTTTTTCAGCTTCAACATTCAGATGGTAGGGTCAGAATTTGATGGAAACATGAAATTATGAATCAGTCCTATTTAGAGTTCAGGCTGCTGATGGTACAATGGTGTGGGGGTTGTTTAAGTTGCATGTTTTGCATCATTTAACCACCAAAGCCTACCTGAGTATTGTTGCTGACCATGTCCATCACTTTGTGATCACAGTGTAGCATCTTCTGATGGCTACTTCTATTACAATAATGCACCATTTCACAATGCTAAAATCACCTCCAACTGCTTTCTTGAACATGACAATGAGTTCACTGTACTCAAATGGCCTCCACAGTCACCAATTCTCAATCTAATACCCCTTTCCCACTGGTTTAAACTCGCAAAAAATTGGCTTTTAGTGGCAGTGGGAAAGGCTCACCCCTGTCAAACCGCGTCAAATGACTCTGCAAGCAACATGGGTTAAAATCGCCTTTAAAGGGCTTGGCTCTGATTGGCATGCAGTGGGAATGCTAGACCCGAGTCAAGCTGTGAATTTACGTGATGACGTTGTGCAGTGTGTGCGTACTTCATGACATTGCGCCAGTTGTGCCTAAAATAACGTACCAAAACAACTCTGCTTCAGCCACAAATTCATGTCGCCTACGTTCCATCAGCGCTACAAAATCGCCCTTCACCCGCTGATTTTGATCCATTTTGAGGACGGACAAAAAAACAAAATAAGAAAGCACATTGACTGCAGTCTGACTCGCTCGATATTGTTTACATTCCTGATTCTTGTCCCACAGATGACATCATTAATGCAAACCCAGCGCGATGGCCTCATCAGACATGCAGCGCAGTGGCGGATCTAGAAAATTTTACATGGGGGGGCAAAGGAGAGGCAAGAGGTCCAAGCAGGGTGGCAATGTTGTATGTCCTCAATGAAGTACGTGAACATCTCCTATATTTAAATGGAATAAAGAAAAACAAACAAAACAAAGAGAGTGAGCTTTTGCAATACTGAATTTCCCTTCTGGGATGAATAAAGTATTTTTCATTTCATTCATTCATTTTATTTCATTTCATTTCATTCATTTCATTTCATTTTACTCTTGTTTTGCTTTGCAACTTCACTGTTGTGTTTGGTGGTTTATATATTCTTTGGCAGATTCCACTGTTTTATTCTGCTCATATAGCAGACTGACAAGTTCAGAAATGGTGTTTTGTAGCTAAAAGGACTTTATGGACAACTCCACTACTTCCTAAACTCAAGCCAGCTCTTTTATTTTCTGTCTTTCATTACTGGACAAACTGATTAATCCAGGTGTGCGAACCATGACGGGAATGGTCAGACACACCTGGATTAATCAGTTTGTCTAGTAATGAAAGACAGTCATCAAAGAAGCTAAACTTCAGGAAGTAGTGGAGTTGTGCATAAAGCTCACTGTAAGAGGAATATCAAACTGAAAGAAAGTTCACATTAAAATTAAGTCCATCAGGGGGAATCAAGTGCTTTCTTCAAGTGTAATTTTTTTTAAAGAAAAACTTATCAAGTGTAGTTATGCTCCCAACATTTCGGAAACTGTGAAAAAGTACAGATATGACAAAAAATAGATATTCAAGGACTTCACTCTTTACCAACATACGGCCAAAAAACCTAAAAGGATTTAGGCTCCGTCAAAATGAGAAGAACTGTTGATCGCATATATAAACTGAGTGGATGTTAAAAATGTAATATACTCCGTATTTCCGATAAGTGTCCGGAAAAACAACTCAAAATGAATGAGACAACTCTTGAGTGATGCCTGTCCTTTCAATCTGATTACATTTGTGGTTTTAGGTTTCCTTAGCAAAAACAAACAAACAAAAAAACAAACAAAACAAAACAAAATGTATATTATTTGAAGTTGGCACAGTTACCTGTGACCACCAGCACTAGTCCCTCTGGATATAAAAGGAACCTGCAGAGCAGATGGATGGGCATGCTACACAGTTCTAGTGCAGTTAGGGTGGAAGCTGCCAACACATCAGCAGCACTGGACCCATTTCAACGACACCTCAAAGACTTTCCCTCAACTCCGCCTCTCTGTACCTTCCAACAGGGCTCAGCTCAGCTGCTGGTGTGTTCACTGTGGAGGCTTTTACTGGTGGGAAATATGCTAATATAAAGGGGCAATATGCAACTTTTAATCTGATGTTGAAAAACGCTGACTCTGGCTTTTTCACTGACTCATTTTCCAGATTAGCATTAACAGGAGTTAAGTGATGAAACGAGACAGCAGAGACCTTTTTTTTCCCTTTTAACTTTTATTTCTGTTTGAGGTAAAACAAAAATCTATATGAAATGATTTTGTAGCATCGGAGCATAAAATTGCCTTAATCAGTCAGGCTACTTTTTGTGTGTGTGCGTGTGTGTGTGAATTGTTTCTGAGTTGATTTGTAGATCTTTTTTTGCCGCTGTGCAACAAATTCCACCCTCAGGGGTAAAACAGATTATCTTGACCTTGACTATTAAGTGCACTTATACTGTTGGGCTGCATGACACTTGTCACTGAACAAATATCAACCAAATGTGTCAGTGCTGTTCAGAAAAATTGTGCGTTGGAAAAGTAAACTATCTCCAAGTACGTGACAGATGGATTATAGGCAAAAGACAAGGTGATTATTTATCAATGTTTTCAGTCATCCCTTTAAGTAGTGCAACTGAAAGCACGGCCTCTTTGCTCTACATCAAGTCTGATGCTTAATGCAACAAATTAGCGAGGTAGCACCATGTTCTTTTAGGATTATGTAAGACATTCAATCCTGTTTTAATTTTGACCTTCCAACCACCATATGAGCACTTAAAGCTTATCTTAGTCAGCAGCTTAGTGCTGTTAGTTACTTACAGAGGAAAAACCTTCAGCGTAAGGGTTGTAAGTATGGACACCAACTGCAGACGAAAATTAATCCATCAGGAAAGGGATGTAAGTCTTTATTTTATCTAACAGGCTGCATGGGGCAGCTGAAAAATACAGTCAGATACTAAAAAGGTCTCTGGGAAACATAGTTTCTTACCTGACTGGACCATTCGTTGTTCAATTTATGGTCTTAAAACCTAGTTATAGGAAGTTGTGTTTCCATTTAGAATACAAAAACAATAGATCAACCAGAAACACTTTACAAAATGCAAATACTAAAAGAAAAAGCATGTAGAAAACAACAAATTCCACCCTGTCCCACCCAATCGTACCATACAGCACTAAAGAATTGTATTCTAAACAACACTTACAGTAAAGGCTCACAAGGGTGAAGAACAGAAAAAAAAAAAAAAAAAAGAAGACATTTTTACATTTGGGGGAAACAATTGGGCCAATTCCAATTCCTATCTTCACCCTCAAGCTCAACCCTCAATGTTAGTAGCTCTCAAAACCAAGTGTTAAGGGCTATTTTGTGACTTAGAAATGGAACACCCCTTAAATGCAGATATGTCTTCAAACTATGGAGGGCAGCATTACGCCAAAGCAGCGTTCAGTCTGTCAATTCAGAAGAAGAAAAGAAGAAGAATTTACTTTATTTACATTTATCTACACTGTTAACCCTGTCGGTTTAATCACAAGCCACAAACTATCATTGACGGGTCCATCAGGTCCATGTTTTTTAAATTGTTGTGGACTATCCGTCAATTATTCCTTCTGTTAGAGTTATCAAACAAAGTAGTCGTATAAATAACAC
Organism: Atherinomorus stipes; assembly: GCA_023101725.1. NCBI lineage: Eukaryota > Metazoa > Chordata > Actinopteri > Atheriniformes > Atherinidae > Atherinomorus > Atherinomorus stipes. The sequence goes on along the minus strand of JALJCO010014171.1, from coordinate 518,568 downwards.
CACCATGGACGTATTCAGCTTTTACCGCATGGCTTATTAAAAGGTAAACACCAGCTATAACAAAAGCTAGGTGGGTAACTGTGGCTCTGTGAATTCCTGGATGACTGCCAGTCAGCTGGCCAACACGTCACCTGATTGACTTTGTTTTCATTAGGACTCGACCTGCGAGGAGACATATCCACTTTGTTTACTGAAGGAATAAAGCAGAACTATCGTTAGATAACTCTGTGGCTACAGGAGATGACGTTAGCCCGGTCGTCTAATACCATTATCAGCACAAGCATGTTATACAGGCTGCTATCTTGATAAAAACGACATTAGCAGTGAGAAAAATTACCATTTTGTAACATTAACTAACTTAAACGATAACAACATGGCTTCACCGCACCGGCGGCTTTCGACAAGATTGTAAAATAAAAATAAATATTATGCAACAATGAGGTAGATGTCTCAGGATGTCAAGGACTCAAGACCTCCACGTGGTATCTGAAGAAAAACAAAACAAATGAATGATATGAAGAAGGAAAAGAAACAGTTGAAATGGGGCAAAGAATGAAAGATGAAGAGGATAATGGCAGAATGGATGAGAAAGGAGGAAGATTTAGGGAGAGAGGGAGAGGATGGATGGAGGGCAGAATAAATGGGTAAAGGAGAAGGAGAAAGAATGGGGGGTGGATGAATGTGTGAGAGGAAGGAGGCAGGATGGATGAGAAAGGTGAATAGGTGGAGCAGGAGGATGATAGATATAAAAAAAATCAGAGAAGATGAGGATGGATAAATAGATGAGGGAAGAAAGGGGATGGATGGATGAAGGGGAATGTGATGGATGAATGGGTGAGGGAAAATGAAAGGTTGAATAACGGGGATAGGGTAAGGTGGGATGGGTGAGGGGGAAAGGGGGAATGGATGGATGAATGAGGGAGGATAAAGTAGAAAGGAAATTAATACTATAGGATGTGTACCAGGTATCAGAAACTTTGCTGCTTCATTAGATGTGTGGCCTTGCTTTAAAGACACACAACGTAACTTTTAGACCTTAAAAATCTGTGTTTCTGACTCGTTTTGATGTCACACCAACATTCATTATGCGCATTTTCGAGCCGTCAGTGCCCAGAGCCGTCCCGGGGCTCAGAAACAGCACTATGTAAGATTCCCATCCGGGACGCGACCGTGACGTTGCAGCCAACTATTGGTTGCAGCACCGCGTCACTCACTAGCAACCGGATGTAAACCAGGGATCAACATCGCGGGTGTTTTGAATGCGCATCATGTCGAATTCGGTAAAGAAACGCAAGGAAACATCACCGGAGGAAGAGAGGAAAAGAAACAGAGGAAGGGACAGAACAAGAGTCAAGATAAGACTGTCTTTTACTGGCTGGAGTGAGCTTACAGTACAGGTACGAACAAGATGGATGCTAGTTTAGCTGCCGATAGGGGGCGCGTCACTTAGAAAACTGCTGAAAGTTCCGTTGTGTGTCTTTAAATAAGTTAACTTTAATGTCATCAAGTGTTTAAAATTTCTAAACATTTCTACAGGAAATTAATTAAAGGATTAAATCCCTACAGTATAAAAGAAAAATATGTGAGTTATCAAAATGGTTAAGTTAGAGAAACAAAAGTAAACTAGAAAAACATTGCAGAGCGCAGACCTCCGCCAAGCAGCTCGACTCCCTTATTTTTGTGTGTTGTGGATCAATTTTCTCTGGATCCGGATCAATTTTTGAAACATTATAGAACTCATTGAGATCGGTTCTTGACATTTTCAGGTCATTTTCATGGAGTTATATGGAACAATTCCAAAAATTTGACCTAATAGGGCGATGTTCTTGTAAGACTGTTTAGGCGTTGGTAAGGAGGTTTGATGTTCACCATGGGGTGTCGGTCAGAACACACAGGACTCGCTTGTACAGTTAACTGTCTTTACTGGTCACTCTTAATCACAACAGCACAGAAATGCAACAAACTGCAGCCTTTCAGGTGAGGAATTCCAGGTCTGGGGTCTGAGGGCATTTTTTGGGCATATTCTTGCCTGGCACTCATTGTGTAAAATTTGCTTATTAAGGTGTATGCCTGGATGTAAGTGAGTGTGGTCTATAAACAGAAACATACAAAGCTATGATGAACATTTGTTTGGCAAATGAACAAATTCAATATATTAATTACTAATTAATCCCCTACAGTTAGGACTAAACATGCATATGTATTCAAGGCTAACAGTTACAGTAACTGGCATGTAACCGGTCAGCTAGCTTAATAGCATAAAAAGGCACATGGTGAATGGAGGAACACTTCAGAATAAGCAAATCAGCTAAATAACATTAAAGGCTAAATAAACATCCTGTTCAGGCAGAAATACAACTAGTTACTTCCAGTTCTTCACAGATGCACACAGTTTAGCATATTCAACTGGCTAGAAGTCTGTCCAACAGTCTTCTATCTCCTCATCTTCACTGCTGCTCATAAGTTTCATTTCTGCGAACTGACGATCATGCGCTCAGTCCCGCAGCTGCACACTTCTGCCACAAGGGGTCACTCATGCCTCATCAACAGCCTTACCAACATGGCTGATCTCACAATTATAAAGAATCCTTCAAAACATTCCTGGATCCAGAACATGATATGGATCGACACCAAAATTTAATGGGTTCGTCCGTGGGCTGAGGCACACGGCTGGTGAAAATTTCAGGTCAATCCGTCCATTAAATTTTCCGTAAAGTTGCTGACAGGCAGATGGACAGACAAACCAAGGCTACTGAAAATAGTACCTCCTTGGCTGAGGTAATTACATTCAAACTAAAAGTACAAAAACTAATTTCATCAACCAAAGTGAAGATTTTGTGGGTGAAAAATAAATAGAATGAATATGATGATAATACACCATCAAAAATAGGGGTACATTTCTGTCCCTGAATAAGGTAAATTCAATGAAATGTTTCTTTTGCATGAGCACAAATTGTATGATTCATGTCAAACTGTGTCAGGCTTCAAAGGAACAATACTCAATGATTATATCAGTACTACTTGAAAAAGTTACTATTACTCGTCAAAAGATAAGCCCTTATAAACAATATCAGTCTTTAAAACCTTGAGTTTGTCAAGAGACTAACAACAGAAAGATGACACTCAGGATACATCAGATGGTACTTCTGGTAGGTATGGCATCTTTTGTAGTGAAACAACTTTGGTTGGCAAGAGCCAGTTGTCTTTTCAAGGGCACACAGCAGAAGTTTAACACTCTCAGCAGTGACAACCCAGTCACAATCTGCTACTTCTACTGGTCTGAAAATCTCAACAGGGTGCGGTATACTGTAGGTTGTAGGTCCATTTCATGGAACTTGACACACTTTTCAACTGGCTCCTTTTGTCAAGTGGCCAAGCACACCACTGCATGCTGTATTTCCCCTCTCTAAGCTGCCACTTCAAGAAATCAAACCTGTGACATTACAGGAACTTGTAAGTTTTGAAGTGGCTTTACTTCTTTGCACAATGTTTGATTTAAAACTAGCACACTGCAGAATGTGGCAGACAGAAACATTTGGAGCGTGAATGTCTAATAAAAAGCATAACGTGGAAAAAGCTTGAGTCTGGAGTTTGGAATTCAACATGCACACTTTAATTTTCCCGTGTCATTCAGGTTTAGTTATATCTGCTATCAGAGGATTAACACCTCCAAAAGCAAACACTGTTTCCTCATCTTTAGAAGATCACACTGGGAATACTGATAAGATTTGTTTTGGTGTCAAGAGAAGTGATTATTGTGCTGAATAAGACATGTCCCGCCGGTTTCTGCACCCAAACCTGGTCACGCTTGCCTTGCACCTGATACCTCTTTCCTAAATTTCCTTGACACTGCAAAAGTTCTTTCCGGGAAGTAACACTGGTGACTTGTCCAATATTGTTTAACATTATTTTCCACAAAGGACTTCTAAAAAGTTTCATACATCTAGTTGAAGGGCTTGTGGGATTGACATCTGTCATAAGTCACTATAGCCTGGAGGTACTGAGTTTCCTTTCTCTCTCTCTCTCTCTCTCTCTCTACTCTTAAAGCAGTGACTTACTTTTCTGCTGCTTCTGTGTCTGTCTGTCTGTCCGTCCAGTTCTTAATATTGGCATTTGTCAAGGAATATCATGGTGGCTGAATGCACAGGGTCATAGCTGCCCTGTGCTCTCATCTTTTTCTAAGAGGCTCTGTCTGTACAGTCTGCTCTATTCTTCTCAAAGGCTTGAGTTCAGCTTAGATGAATGTGACAGGGTTAAAGATAATCAACTCAAGTGCTCTGACTAAATCTGCTGTCAGTCTCTATCAAGCCATGTTGTTTAGCTAGTCGAAATTAGCTGTCTTAGTTCAGTTGTGGACTCTTAAATTATGTGACGCTACAAGGGATTTCCGTCACTTTTAAGGCTCGGAATATATGTCATGAATATTTAAAGTTTTCAGTCAAATTGATCTATTTTGGTTTACGGAAATTAAATGTCAATACTTCACGGGGATTTTGAGCGAGGACAGAATGTGCTCTACCAGCATTTGAACCGAACCATAAACTTATCTCTGGAAATGTGTTGCCGATCTTCTGCTGTTAGTAGTGTTGTACTCAAGATCGCACCAACCGAGACCAAGACAAGGTCAAGACATTTAGAGACTGAGACTGAGACGAGACCAAGACCACAAATATCAAAGAAAAAAATTATAACAAAATATGTGAGGGGTTTTTAAAGTTTGCTTTTGAACAAATATGACAACAAAAAATTATCTTTGCTCTGTTGTTTTGAAAACAGCACTATGAATTAAAACTATATACTAATAAATTTTGGCAAACATCAAATTTAATTATTGCCAAGTTGGCAGAAATCTCTCCTAACAAGCGGGATGGTAGTTTATCTTATTATCTGTCATTTGTCCTCTTTTTAATCTCAGTGTCTGTTCTAGAACTAATGACCAGTACTGCAGATCATCTGAAATTCATCATCACACTCACAATGTTGGAAAGTTTATGGAACAACTATTTTGTTTAGTAATGAGACAGTTTGCACAAACCTAAAATGATATAATCACTACTAAAAAGCTTATAATAAAAAAAAACTCAGATTTACAGCGAACCTGAAGTAAACACGCACGCTGCATGAAGTGAGAACCATGTAGACTCCATCACAAATGCGCAATCAGGGAGTTAGTTCAATAAATATGAACTCTAAACTCACCTGAAGAAAATAATGACCCTGCTGAGCATCACTGTTGCAGGTAAGTTGTTCATAATGATCTCTGATGTGTAAAAATAATTACTCTGCATACTTGAAGTCTGAAAAAATAACGAGCATTTGCTGTGTGGATGATTAGTGACAGCAGCCAGCTGCTGCGGTGCACTGTTGCGCCTTGGAAGGCGGAAGAAGAAGTAGTTCCAACCTATTTGTACGATTTAGTTAGTTTTCATTGTGTTCATGTTAATGATAACAATAAATATGGAAAATAAGATTTAGCTTGAGAATCAGTTCTATAATACGGGCGGCTGGTCGAGGAACAATCATTACTTCAGTATCAATGCGCACAGAAATCGTCTTCTCAGGTAAACACTTTAGAACTTCGTGGTTAAATACCAAAGTCCTGGTCCAGACCTCAATGTGCTCAATGGTAGCTACAGTCATGCTAACAAGTTCACACAGCTGCTTCCTCCTTTCGGCTCGCGCCTCTCTGGGCGCAGGTGTGCGCAGGAAGTGCATCCGTCAGTCACACTGCATCTGCAGCTGGAGGGAGACGTAACACAACCAATGTTTTTAAGTTGTTATTAGCTGTCTTTAAGAGGGTCCTTCACTCTTATCAGCAGCTAAGTTATGGACAAAAAGCCTATCAGCAATGGCCTCGACCGGTCTCGTTGCAAAATCCTGAGACCGCCCTGTCCGAGACCGAGACAAAATGCAGTCGATACCAAGACGAGACCAAGAACCTTAAAAAATGGTCTCGAGACCAAGACCGATCTCAAGTACTACAACACTAGCTGTTGGGGATGTTAGCATCCACTTGTAAGACCAACTAAAGACAATGTTTGTTTTTTCTTTTGCATTCAAGCTACAAACAGTTACTATTATGACAAGACTTTACCAAACACTTTTGTCACTTGTAACTTTGTCATTACTCAGTTTGTTTAGCCAAAAAATAAACAAGGGGCTTGCCCCCCCTTTCATCATGGTGATCAGAATGTTGGTCGGGCTGCTGTGTGTCAAATAAATTTGTTTTGCTAAGGAAGCTTTTCTGGATATTAATGAAATTCAGCTTTGTGGAAATAAGGTCCCCCTTCACTTAAGTATTATCCTTTGTTTTGTTTTTTTGTCTATTTGTTTACTGCTGAATCACACATCAATGCAGGCTCTGACAGGAGAACAAAACAAGGGGGAGAGTGAACAGAAGAGAAAAGGAGTAAGAAAAGATGACTAAGATGGAATGCACTAGCAACAACTATACAACTGAAACCCAAACAGGGAAACCAGACAAGCAGCTGCACCTGTAAAGAATTTAAACAAACATCCTATGGCCTCTGTGACAAAACAAAGAGGAGAATCATCAGTCACATCAAATTTGAGGGTTAAACTTCTGGAGTTAAAAGTTTCATTGTTGATTTAAAAAAAAAAATCATTGTGGTGAACAATTATGGCTGTGTGGGTGTAATATGGTGTTATAAGATTTACCACATGGAAGTGTTGTAATTTCCAGGTACAGTGTAATTGGTCCTCAAGTGGGTTCTTTTGAATAATGACCATCATACTTTGTGTCAGTTAAGTGTACATCTCTTTACTTTGACTTGACTTTACTTGCTGGCCCCAGACTGTAACAGGACACCCACAGTAGGCCCTGACTTACGAAACGTTTGCGCATGCTAAAATGAACGTTATCTTCATTACACACAATTATCCACCGGAGCTGATTTACAGAGCAGGGCAAAAGGAGGTTTGCACCTGTCGATGGGCAAAATAGCCCCGCTCCCTGTCTTTTTATTTTCTTTTATTTTTTGCCAATAGCATATTTTTGAATTTAGATCAGCTCCTGTGCGTTCCTCCTCTCCAGACCGCTGCTCCTGCTGCTGCTCTGAGGTTGCTTTCCTGCGTGAAGTTGGCCCCCACCCCACAGAAAACTCAGTGAAAATAACCAGTAACATCGCACAAACTATTGATACTATTTTTTACTGAGTTTTGCATGGGGTGGGGGGCAATTACGCAGGTCCAGCACCTGGCATTGTGCCAAAGAGTGCGAACTATGTGCGTAATATCAGACCATCAACAGCGTCTCCTTATCCTTGTCCTCATAAATTGGCCTCTTCTTACGACCCCCCAGGGAAACCTGCTGCATCTTTTTTATTTCTATTATATTTATCTTATATCCTGTTTTTTATTTGCCTCATTATATATCTTGAACTAATATCTCTCTATCAGGTTGATTTTTTTTTTGCATTTACCACATGCTCTTCTGAACTTTCCATGGCACAGCAACAGCACAGCTAAATCCTCATTCAGATAGGCTACTGCTGTTTGCGCCTGTTACAGATTGCGTGTGTAATCTTTGTAGATCACCCGCAAACGCTGAAGAGACACAACACACAGTATTTATCTGCACGGCAAAGAAATTAGCAGTCTTTATTTGGGTTCTTTGTAAATCAGGGCTTTAGTCCCCAGTAAGGCATGTCTCGTCATAGCATAGTGATGATAATGGTAGCCCAGAACCTGCAGAAGATGGTTTACAAGTTGGATATAGAGGACGGACACAGTAGCAACATTATGTGTGTCTAGGTTGTAGTTAAAACAGCAGGAAAAAAAAAAAAAAAAAAAAAGCCAGCCATTGGATTGACAGGCTCGCTGCCGATACGTTAAGTGACCAGCAGCCTGCACCATGTCCAACAAGAATTGCAAAGGTTTATCTCTGAGAGCTAACGTTAGCCATGTTAGCAAGTAAGTTAACTTACCGATGCAGAAAAAAAGTTGCCATTTCCGCGTTTTGGTGCTGTGGGAAATGTGTGGGTCCACCTAAATTTCGTCCAGTTTTTGCTCTTCTCAGGTCACTCCTCTTTTGAGGCAGATAACGATATCTACAGCTGCTTGACCGGTTTACCCAGTACCAGCCCAGCTGTGCCCAACATATATTGCAACTTTAGCCGCATTCGGAATTTCGAATTTCGTTAGATGAACTAGTGATGGGAAGTTTGGCTTTTTTCAGAGAGCCGGCTCTTTTGATTCAGCTCCCAAAGAAGAGCCGGCTCTTGCAACTCCCGAACGGCTTTTAATTTAAGATATTTGCAGCCCTATTTTTTACCTTAATTTTGCAATAAATTAATGGTTTGTGTGTTAAAAACTTTTCTGCATTCAGAATTTTTATGAGAAGTCTTAAAATTCTGCACATTTATTCTATCTTGAAACTTTTTGTTTATTTGATAGGGTCAGTTCATATAAATGAACATATTATTAGCAAGCTAATTAGCATCAGTAGTCCCTTGGCAGGTAAACAATAGATACACAATACAATAAAACAGCAAAATTAAACTTTCAGGTGTTACATGGTTATATAGAGCCTGCAAGCACGACGTCAGATCAGAACTCGCAGCGGTGCATCATTGGTACCGGCGCCATTGTTGTTGTCCACTGCGTTCAGTAGAGTGTGACTGTTTCATCTGTTAGCGATTTTCATAGAACTGTTCTGCTGTTATTCCAAAGCGAAGACATGGTCAGAACTTGTGTTATCGGGTGCAATGCACGTTCAAATGACAGACAAACTGGTTGTGGTTTTTTAGGGACTGGAACAAGACAGGGTGCTTTCCACAACACTGGAACTCTGTTCTGTCTCAGGCTGGTGTTAAAAAGGTGGCAGGTTGGCAGGAAACTAATTGATAAGCCAGATTTACTACCCTGAAAAAGAACTCACAAGATAAAACTCTGATCATAAAAATGTTCTGGATGACATAAATCTCTTTTTCCCCACACAGTTCATGATAAGAATCTTATACTTGTTACTGACATCTGATTTCAGCTGGAATCACTCACAAATCACAGCCTAAACTTTCTGAGATCATTTTTTAAATCAAATCTAGCTGCTTCAGTGAGATGAGGTGGTGCTGCCACACTTTCAATCACAAACTGGTGACTGTTTCATGAGCCAAGACACTTTATTCTTATTTCTTTATTCTGCCACTGCACTGTATTTTTTTGTATTTTCTTGGCTTTAGAGCTGCTGTATGGAGCTGTTTTCATTGACTCCCTGGTTGATGTACAGTGCTGTTAATCTGCTTGGAAAGGATTTTTTTTTTTTCTGTTTCACTATTAAATTTACCGCGATTCTGAGAGAGTGGCCAAAATATACCAGTGCGGAACAAGCACAGGAACCACACAGCACATTCAGATAAATCATAAGCCATTTGTCCTTGCGAGCCAGAGCTGCACCTTAATTCTTATTCAGCTTTTTGAGTCAGCAAATGATTCTGACTCACTGGGTGAAACTTTGCTGGAAAGGTCAGGACCAGTTTGAAACTGTGAGCCACGACTACAAACTACATCCCGTATGCATTTTGACACTTAACAAACAACTCCAATGGTGTCCTTGATGGTACACAACCCAAGGAATCCGTGAATAGGCCTCCATTCATTCTGCCATGGCCTTTGGCATGAAGCCTGCTGCTTCTGGTAACTCTCCAACTCCCAAGTGCCTTACTGCTTCTCTTTTAAGCTGAACTCTGGATTTTCTGGCTTTCAAAGTCATGTTTTCCAGTTGTTTAAATCATCATCCTTATGATTCCTTGCATTAACAGTATCAAATCGTCACTTTTGGGTACAATCCTCCTTTCTCTATTTAACATCAGCTAAAAACCCTCTAATTTGTTTCAGCTTGATTTAGTTAAAATATCAAAAAATAAAATAAATAAATACAATCAAATATGACTTTAATGTTAAAAAAAAATAAAAAAAATCTCTATCCAAAGTTTGATGATGATGTGTGCAGTTTTTACAAAACCACATATTTTTTCACTTCCTGAAAAATATCAGTTTTGGACATGGGAGGTTTGCGCCCGACAGCAGTGAAATCTCAAATGCTCCTTGGGAAAACTTAAGAATTCAAACACTCAACATCTACACTACATGGGAGGTGTAAGTAACGAATTGATGCAACTATTATATCGATTTAGTGTACTATAATTCAGTGTTTACTGTTAATACACATTCTGCAGTTCTCCCTTCTGTATACATGAAAGCCAGGTGTCCTGCGCCAGTCGATGAGGGCTGCAGTCCTGCACGTTTTTTGGTGTTTCTCTGCATAAAAACACCTGGTTCAAATTAAATGGCTTTCCTTAAAAGACATTTAAGAGCTGCCCAAGACCATATTGACCCATTGATCTGATTCAGGTGCAACGCTAGAAAACATCTCAAATCTGCAGGACAGCAGCCCTTGAGGTCTAACCCACATTAAAGCAAGACCACATTACTTTCCTTTCTTAAAAGTCTCCGTTTCTGACTTGTTTTGATGGCACACTGACATTCATTATGTACACTGTCGGAGCCATCATTGCCCTGCACTGTCCAGATACTGAGAAAATAGACTTCACAAATTTGTGTTCCAGCCTGGGGCATCATGTGTGCTCTGCTTTACTGTGTGGCTCAAACTGAATATTTTATTGACTTGCACTGGCTAGAGAGAACTCAGAGAAGAGACAGGAGGCAAGATAGACATCAAATTAGAGGGGGCCCTAAAGTGAAAAAATCTGATAAAAGTTCAGAAGTGCTGCTTTAAAGCAGTAACCATTGGAAAATTTACTTCTATTTAGATTCGTAAATAAGATATTGTGCATCTTAGTCATACTCATCAAGTTGGTCCAGCTTGATTTTATCAAAATTACACAGATGTTTGGATACCTGCATTTTCAGGAAGTGTTTGCCCCCTTCCTGATTTCTTATTTTTTGCATGTTTTTCACACTTCTGTTTCAGATCATCAAATAAATTTAAATATTAGACAAAGATAACACAAGTAAACACAAAATGCGGTTTTAAAATTAAATCTTTTTTTAGTAAGGGAGGAAAAAAAATCCAAACCTCCATGGCCCTGTGTGAAAAAGTGATGTTTAGGGGGCAATCATTTTTTCACACACGGCCATGGAGGTTTAGATTTTTTTCCCTCCTTAAAAATGAAAACCTTCATTTAAAAACTGCATTTTGTGTTTACTTGTGTGATCTTTGTCTAAATTTTGAATGTGTTCGATGATCTGAAACATATAAGTGTGACAAACATGCAAAAAAAAAAAAGGAAAGAAAAAAAAATCAGGTAAGGGGCAAACACTTTTCCACACAACTGTATATTTATCTAATATCTCATCGCACTCAAAATCAGACAAAATTACCTAAAGAGAAACATTTCATTGAGATATAGAAAACTTGTTTTAAGACGATGCATCCTTTTTCAAGAAATCTTATCAAGAACATTTTGCTTGTTCCATTGGCCAAGATTTTTTTGCTTTTGACAAGCAAAAAAATCTTGGCCACTCTTACAATAAGAAAAAAATATCTTTTGCTTTTAATAAGTTTTTGCTGTGCACACATCATTTCTAAACTTCGACAAAGATCATTTAATCAATGTTCAGTAAATACTCTCGTTTGAATCGCTTATTATTGATGTAATTATCCATCTATTTACCATTTGCCTTGACAGAAGACTTTATCAAAAACAAAAACTCATTTTGAGGTTTATTATAATTATTGAGACTTTCAGTCCGTTTGTGGGGGGGGGAATCTCTACATTTGAAGGTCTGTTTTGCTAAGAGATAAAACAAATTCTCCGTCTTCGGTCAGTTCATCCACGCCATGGCTGCAATAAAGAGGAGAGCTTTCCAACTTAACCACGGGGCTTCCTAATGCTGGGAGATTACCACATATTATCTCCTCCTGGAGTGACAAAAAGACTGCTGAACATCGAGTAGGCCACTTAATCAGACACACACACTTGCATGAACGCAAGCACCTTAGTACAGCTAGAGTTGTATTTCTATGTATGAGGGACTACAATAGAACATGGCACTGTAGGAAGGCATCAAAGAAGATGATCCCTGTTGCACATTAGTGTGACGTGACATGAATTTTGATCAAACACGCAGTTTGGGTGTATGTGGAGCGCTCAGGCACACACAAACACACATATTCGGCTGCTAATGAGGAGCCGAAGGGGGCTCTCGCTCAGCAGCCAATTATCCTGTCTCTTTGGAGGAGTAGCCAACGCGTGTGTGTGCGTGCATGTGCGTGCATGTGTGTGTGTGTGCAGATGTTAAAAGCCCCAGCCAGAATTACTCTTTTTGTCCCCTCTATGCCAAAATGACAACAGTCAGATTTACATAATCTTTCAGCTCTAATTACGTCTATACGTGCTGCCTTTAAAATGTCTCCCACTCTTATTTGAAAACAGAATGCTGAAGATCTTTTGTCACAAGCAAAGAAAGTGTGAAAACTTTGTTGGAGTTCAGGACAAAAATCTGCAATTTTTGTTTATAAAATCATTTCAGTTCAGAGAACACCTTTATTAGAAATAATTGACTCAACAGGTAGGTGATTCTGAACATCTTAATGCCCATTTCACAGGCACTCTGGCAAAAACACAGATTCCTCTACTTTTTCAGATATTGTCAAAAAAGATAGATTGAACAACTTTTGGCCATTACGTCTATCATTGGTACCCAGTCTGAAATTTTCTTCCAAAAAGTAAACAAGATATTTAGGCAAACACACAAACCTTAGGCTAACAGGTGACGGCTTTGCGAAGACCCACCCTGATCTCTTCCTGATTGGCTATAAAGGCTCTGTATGGATTTATTGATTGGGAAAAACACACATATCTGTTGTGTGTGTGTGTTTTTGTTTGTTTTTTGTTTTTTTTTCCATTGTCATTTTTCTAAGTGACAGAAATCTGTCTTCGCTTTACGGTCATGAAGTAATTTAAGACCTACCTTGTGAAATTAAAGACCACAACTGTCAAATTTAAATACAGATTTGGAAATTTAAGACTTTTAAGGAACTTGCATCCCTTCAGGAACCGGGCCGGATCTATCAAAGGTTTGCATGTATAAAAACGTGAGCTATCTCATTCCTCATGCAAAAAAATGTACAAACTGATCTATAAACAGCTTGCTGAAAGTTCAAACGTGCAGTGCCTCATATCAATTTGCATATCTGTTGCTATGAATATGCAAAATGGGGCGTTTACACGCAACTGTGCGTGTGATGGGAGGAGAAAATTAAACGTAAATATATAATTTAGCACTCGCAAAGAGCCGTGAGATGCATTGCTTTGCCATTTTGTTTTTTGTTTGTTTGTTTTTGCGTCTATTTTAGAACGTCTAAAAAGCAGCTGGAAATTGCAGTTTTGCACACAAAAGGCTGCAACTTCTGAGAGGGACAATCTTAGACACGCACACATCTGATTTAAAATTATTTTTCTTTAGCAGTGAGGGCAACATATTTAGTTCTCATTGTTGAATTCAATAAAAATCACCACAGCAAACACCATTGTTCAACACGGGTGTAAAATATTCTGGACAAACAAAACAGAAAGTTTGCAGCTGGTGTGGAGCTTAATGAGAACTAGAGCTGGCATTAATTGTGTCTTGTTATTTCCCCTTTTTGCCAACATCATATTTTAACTTGGATTTTAGCGGGTGGATAGGATCACAGTCACCTGGCAGCGCGAGCCTCTGAAGCCTTTTGCATTGTGCCAAAGTTCACACCTCGCGCAGAGACAATATCGGAGCTGCAGAGACTTTCATTTGTTCAGCAACTCCTGATCCATGTCCTCATAAACTGGCCATTTCTAACACTGCACGGATACCTGTTGTATTATTTAAATTTTTGTATTCATCATACTCAATCATAAAACTAGTCTGGTAATGTGTCTTTTCATGTTGTTTCTTTGTCATTTTTAAAAATCTTAAAACTTTGATCTTGAAAATTTGAACATTGCTAAAAAGGTGTTTTTGAAAGGCAATTCCCCAAACTGAAGGGGCAGCACCATACAAAACCTGCCAACCACCCACATACCTGAATAAAACTTGTTGAAGGCTTTTATTTGCCAAGGGCTAGGGTGATTAGGATGACATGGGAACTGAACTATACTGGTTAAGCTGCTCTACCACCTGAGCTGCAGTCTCAGACTGTTAAAGTGCACCTCTTTGCTACCTGTTCTTAAATTTTGGGTTAGTTTCTCTTGTTTTAAGATCTTGTCTCTCATAATGACTTTTTTTTTTACTAAATAAACTTGAAATGAATGCTTCACAGCTTGTTTTAAGTTAGTTCCCACTTGTCTAAGTCAAGATATCTTTTTCTCATAACAGAAATATGTGTTTATGAACTGGTACAGAAAGTCTTTAGATGAGCTTTTATTGCTAAACTTGGGAGTGAAAGACACAAAGTCATATGAAACAGTGTCTTAGTGAGATAATTCAACTTGATATGCATATAAAATAACCAGTTTTAGAATTAATTTACTAAGTAAGAAAAAAGACATTCTCAAAACATGATTTATAATCTTACTCTGCTCTTGTCAAGAATATTACTCTCAAATCAAGAACATTAAGACAGTTTTTGCTGAATATAATTATGTAAAATTTGCTAGACTGTTTTTGCAGAGCAAGGTTTCCATACGCCCTTACACCAACACTAAATATGAAACAACCACACAAGATAAATGTAAAACAAGTTAGAGCTAAATAATATTTATGATGCTGAGCGTATCCTCGTATGGAGAATTATTTTGCATCAGCACAATCGTTCTGTTTACATCCCACAGCAAATCCATCTGTTTGATGACCAAACCTTAATAAATTATAAGCACATACTGAATGTTCAAAAACATTTAAATAATTGGCTTTTCAATGACACAAAAGGCTCAATATGTCAGTTTTGAATGTGTGCTTTGCATCAGCAACTCACCAGTGTTGTATAAGACTAGAAATGTGTTGACGTGACATAGCAGCAGCCTCTGTCCTATTAAAGGAAGTGTGTGTGTACATGTGTTTGTGTGTTTTTGTCTATGGTTCCTCTCCAATTCGCCAAACCTCTTACAGGATAATCATGTTACAAAAGGATCGTTCTTTCTTCCCCTCTGTTGCATTTCTCATTCACTTAAGCTCATTTAGCTGCAAGTGTTCCATGGTGGGTGTCGTCGTTTTGACAGGTTTGAATGGGACCTTGTGTGAAGGTGGCTGTCAGTGTGTGAGAATGTGTGAGAACTGTGGTGTAAAGGCTGTGTGATCAGTGTAATTGTGTCACTCTGAGTAGGGCTGGCTGGTTGGAAGATGAGGTACTTAACATTAATGCTCTCCTCATATCAAAATTGCTTCTAGCGGAGTCATTAACATTTTCAAAGGCCACTTTAGAGAGAGGCTGCAAAATATTGTTTCCGCTGTGTGCACAAGTTTAAATGTGTGTTTTGTGATGCAAATGCATGAACGCTGCTTTCATGTTTGCGTGTTGCATTTGTTAGAGTGCACCCTCTGGACTCCATGAGCTTGTCAATAACAGTTAAAGGACTCCAGAAGAACGGATGATTCTCCGGGGTCTGCAGTGACCCTTAAGCTAAAATGCAAAGTGTGTTTGAGAGAACCTTCACATGCAATTAATCAATATGTGTCTCTGGGTTTGCGTGCACATTCCAAATACAGGCTTTTGCCAAAATGCATGCAAGTGGTGGTGCTGATTTGAACGCTGCGGGCCTCGCCTCATGGATGAACCCATGTGTGCTAAGCCATTGCTATTCCATCACTCTAAGCAATCCAAAGCCAAACAGATCCCATCATGTTTGTGTTGGGAGAACAGGCTTTATTCCCTGCAGGCCAGCTGCATGCTGATGCTCCTTTTAGCTAGCTTAGATGGATTACAGCATCCACTCTACAAGTCTGTACCTGCAGTGGTGTTGTGTTGTTTTGCCCTTTTTTTCCGTTTGGTTTGTTTGAATGCTCAAGAATGGCCTCGATGTCAGGCATCTGCATGCTTCAGTGGTTTCAGGGACAACTGACTGCCATGGCCTGAGAGCTGCATCAGATACCGGATGACAGCCAGAGCTGAAGTTGTCCGGCTACTCAGGCACGATACAGACAGCTTTGAATTCAGGCTGAGAATGAAACATTTTATCTTCACTTGGATATTACTTCAAGCCAAATGACATAGTTTCTGTAAAACAGGACAAGCACAAAAGAAGCGAGAAGAGCTGAAAAGTAAGGTGATGTAAATCATGCATAATGTTTTCCAATCTGCTCATTTTGATCAAAGCATGATAGCAGTCCTGAAACACCCTTGAAAATACTTTTGCTGTTAAAATATGGATTAAATAGAAGTTTGAAGTAACAATCAAGGATGTTGTCTTCCTTTTAAGCCTGCTTGCTGTTTGTCACTGAGTTCTTCATACTGAGCTAGTTACATTTGTAACAGCCTCCCTTACCTTCTGATTCAGCCCTTTATCCAGAGTATCATTATTCTAATGACCCACAATGTAACTTTTAAACCTTAAAAATATGCATTTCTGACTTGTTTTGAAGGCACACCAACATTCATTATGCACATTTCTCGAGCCATCACTGCCCAGCAGTGTCCCGAGGCTCAGAAACTGCACTACAGTATGCAACTTTTCCGGGACACGGCCGTGATGTTGCAGCCGACTATTAATTGCGCACCATGTCACATGCTAGCAAACAGATATAAACACACCTGTTGTTTTGAACAAGCACTATGGTGGATTCGTCAAAAAACACAAGGAAACATTACCGGAGGAAGACAAGACAGAACAAGAGATAAAACTGTCTTTTACCAGCTGAGTGAGCTCACAGTACAGTTAGGATGCAAGATGGATGCCAGTTTAGCCGTCTATAGGGGATGCGTCACTGAGAAAGCTGCTAAAAGTTCTGTAGTGTGTCTTTAAAGCTCTGCTACAGAACTTTGACAGATTTTCTCATTGGGGTTCCCTCAAATTATAGGTGCATTCAGACGGAGAGGTTCTAGGAACGCAGTTCCTATAACTACCGTCCCAAGTTTAGTTATAACACCCGTCCCCTTCAGTTTGCGATAGCATATGAGGGAGGACCTTGATAGGAACCGTGTGTGATGCAGTCGTCTGCGACAGTGACAAATTAATACCCCAGCACATCTAATAAAAAACTGAGGTTTCTCATCTCTTTTATTCAAAGCTATTATAAAAGCTAGCTTAACAGCTTTCTATCATCACAGTCATTTGTATCTGGTAAAGTAACAGCCCCTGTTGGAAAGCTGCCCTACCAACGTCTTGTTTACCTTTCATTGAATTGCGCCCGAACACTTAAGTGGACGGACCGGGGTTCGTCCAGTGCCCAGATTTGACTGCCACACTTTGCAGCTGTATTTGGGTCATTAAATCAGTATGAAAATAATTGTTTTTGGACATTTCAAAATAGTTATCGATTTGGGACATGTACCATTGTAATGCATCGATTTAATAATGAATTGGTACACTCCTACTGTAATAGTTCCTGTTGTTAGGTAAACAGCTATGAGACTTTTTAAATGGTGGGGCCGGAAGCAGCTGAGATGACACAAGGGGCGCGGCTTGCCAGCTCAACCAATCACCAAACATCTACGTATTTCAGTTCCTATGGAACCCTGAAAAGACCCTGCCTCGGAGTAGGAGCTAAAAAGGTTATACTGTAGGAACTGAGGGCCGTGGTCCCTGGTTCCTATGTGTCTGAATGCACAAAAAAATGGCCTAGTTCCTGAAAAGGTTATAGGAACTCCAAAAGGTTTCTACGGTCCGAAAGTGCCTTATGTTTAATTCTGCATTTTTATTGTATAAAGGCCCATAAATGGCAACCTCCATTTCATGCATTGCTGCCTTAATACTTCTACTAATACTAAAATGTGTCTTCTGCACAGTGTTGTTTTTGGCAGCTATCTGAGTTTTAGTCTTTGTCTTAGTCTTTCTGACGAAAATGCTTATTAGTTTTAATCACATTTTAGTCATTTCTGTATCTGGTAGTTTTAGTCTAGTTTTAGTCGACGAAATTAAAAAAGGTTTTAGTCTAGTTTTAGTCAGTTAGGCTATACTTTAAAAAAAGAAAAAAGTAACTGGCCACTATGGAGGCCATGCTGCCAGTCACATTTGAGCATGTAGGTTTGTATAAATATATATGAGAACAGAAAGAAAGACTATGGCTGTGTCTCAATCCACGCACTTGCCTGAGTGCACTGGAATTGGGAGAGTTGGGATATTGGGATTGGGGAGTGGATAGCCCAGTGGTAGTGTCGTGGGCTTGGGCACGGAGGACCCGGGTTCGATTCCCCGAAACGACTCCTAGGTGAACCACTGTGGACCCCTGAGCAAGGTCCTTAACCCCCTACCAACTGCTCCCCGGGCGCTTTAAGTAGCAGTAGCAGCCCACTGCTCTCTGATACTCAGAGTACAGAGATGGGTAAAATGCAGAGCCCTAATTTCCCCTCGGGGATCATACAAGTATAACAAAAAAAAAAAAAAGAATTCAGGGCATAGTGTGTACTTTGTTTGTAGTGCTACACTATTGTCGCTAAATGCTGACCCAAACAGAGCACTGTTTGGCGGGCTAGCATTGCCCGCTAACCTGAGTTAACTCTGCTGAGCTGGTATAACCGCAGCCTCAAACACACGACCAGATCATAAATGGCATCAGGGAGTGAACAGCTTGGTAGCATGCTACAATATGCATTAGTGATTATGTCTAAATCATTTCATAAACCTTACTTAAATCAAGTACAATACCGCCTCCGATGCAGCAGGGGTCGCCACCGCGTCATTCACCGCCATTATTCAGCTCTGAAAGCAGTTTGAAAGTCCCACCTCTTCCTCCACGTCACCAAGATGGCGTCCATTTAGTGCGAGTAGTGTGCTTACTTCTGCACTGCATTTTTGGGCGTGATTAGGGCAACATCCTGGTACTTTCAGTGCACTGAAATTGTAGCTTAAATGACACCATGTGTGCACTACACACTCAAAAACAGTGTTTGAAGTGCTCAAGTGCGCGGTTTGGGACAGACCCAATGTTCCATTGCAAGTGAAGACAGGAGTTAATGATGAGGAGAGTGCATTGTGTTGTCTTGTAATATAACCATGTGACACCTGAAAGTTTAATTTAGTTGTTCTATTGTATTGTGTATCTTTTCTTTACCTGCCAAGGGCCTGCTGATGCTAATTAACTTGCTAATGATATGATAATCCAACATGTTTACTCTCTGAAAAGAGCCAAACTTCCCACCATTTCTGACTAATGCAGCCAAGCAGTGGCGTGTCTCTGACCGCAGGTGTGTGCACCAGAGTCCTGCAACAGTTCGGATACCCGACGATAACCTGCAAAAACACTGTTTAGCAGACAGAAATGACAAAAATTAATATTGCGGTTAAGGCGTGGGCGAATATTTATGTAGTTCGGGCAAGTCACAGTGAGAATAAGTTTCTTTTTTGTTGGACATGACGTGTTTTAAACATCAGGCGCTGGGATCATTTCCAGCAGGCAGAGACACTGATGTGAACCAGGGACGGAGAACACAGTTACAACCAGGATGATGATCTTTTATGCAGGAATCTCTGAATCAAATAAATAAAGCCCCTACGTGGCAAAATGACAGAGACTACTGTGAATTTAGGAAATTAATGTGCGACGTGAGTTCCTGTCAGGTTTGACAGGAAGAGCCGCGATTAGTGGGTCTCGGTTCAGGCGGATGCGGGTTGGTAAACCTGCACAACTCTGATGTGCACGCGGCTGCACGCCAAGTGATGGTCGGCCCAAACAAGAAGTGGATGCAACTACTTTTTAAACTTTTGACAGACAGATAAAAGCAGAATAGGTAGACATTTCCTGCTTTATAAACGTCTGACAGACCAGAAATTAACATTTTTGTCCAGTCTCGTCTCGTCTGCGAAAATTTACACACGTCTCGTCATGTTTTAGTCATCAGAGACATGTTTAGCTCCTCATCGTCTCGTTATCGTTATGGAAAAAAAGGGGCATTAACGAAATGTTTTTGTCACCGTCATCGTTAACTAAAACAACACTGCTTCTGCATTTCCATGGTTCATAAATCAGTTTGTCCACTAGGCGGCAGTGCTGAGTTCATAGTTCATTTCTCTGTTTTTATGTCAGTTTACACTGCTTGGTGTCTGCAACGTAAGCTCTCCTCAAAAGCTTCAGCCATGTCTACGGATGCTCTGTTCTTAGGTGTTTTTATTGGGCTGTTTGGCCGGGGTGGCAATTTTGCAAAACATAGGATGGTAGGGGAAGGTACTGCTTTTCTTGCCTCTGATTGGTTAGAAAGCATCTTTTCCGATTGGCTATTTGCCTCGAATCTGCTTTTCTTCTTCAACCTTAACACTTTCCCTGTCCTTTTTCCCAGAACTAAAACCTTGCCAATCAGAGGCGAGAGTGGTGCTACCTTCCCCTACCATCCCACGTTTCGCAAAGAAGCGCCCCAGCAGTTTTTTGTTGTTTACAGTATGTTCCAGTTCCTGTTCTTTTTCTCTGGTTTGTTCCTGCATATCAGCTACACAGCTCAACACTGATCCCATGGTTTTCCGCTGGTATTGCTTCGTCTTTACGTGTGTAACCAACGCAGACGACAGCTGAAACTGTCCGTCTGTGTGTCCATCTTCTGCATCGAGCATAAATGGGCCTTCAAATTACAGTATAGTGACTCCTGTCTCATCTCTAAATCTGTCTCTTTTTTACCTCAGCTTCTCTGATAATGTCTCCTGGGTTTTGTTTGTTTGTTTGTTTGTTTGTTTGTTTTTTTTGGGGGGGGGGAATCAGCCAAGGGGCATGTTGTCAATGGCCGATGTGTGCTGCGATGCAAAGTGTTGCTGCAATGTGACTTGCCAATAACTTTCAGCAATAACAGCTCCACGTAGGTGCATGATAGATGTCAATACGCTACTGAATTGAGAGAGAAAAACTGAGTTTTAAAGTTATGTAGTGCTACTTAAATATAACATTTTTAGTTACTTTAATTTGTTGTTTTCAAAATAATAATCTGATTATGTCTCACATCTGATAATGTGCCTAGTTCTTCAGTAACTAGATCATCCATGCCTCATTTTCTTATCCCCTCATCCATGCATCCTCTTTGCTTATCTCTAACCCATTCTTCCATCTATCCACTCCCCCTGTGACCCACTCATACTCCCACCTCACCCTATTCTTACCCTACTCATCCCCTTTCATGTACATTTCCCCACTGGCATCATCTGGGAGGCTATTTACTGTTATCTAACAATGCCTAAGATTAACCCTCGTTAGTGGAGGAAGTTCAGAGAAAATTGGCATACGTGTATCAGACCCTGCCAGTGAAGCGAAGACCCCAGCCATATGTTGCCTTAAACTTTCTCTGCTCTCATTAAACATGCAAAGACTAAATGCCACACAGCGATGTTGTAAGTTTGGTTTTCACTCTAGTATAAAATATCTTATCACTAGAATGTGGCAGTTTTATTGTGACTGCTGAAAAACATGCAGCTTTTATGGATACCAGTTTGACAGTTTTGTTGTATTAAATAAGTTGTTTGATATTATCAACACAAAATGTGTGGTGAGAATGTAATGATAATTTATTTAAATGTAAAGGTGTTTAAAACTCAGAGCAGGTGACTACAGAAAGCAATCTAACACTGAGGTGCAACAAGTGAAAATTGCGATGTAATTAACTGTGTGTAATGTAAATACCATCTGTTTGATGCATTAAAACCAGAAATTTTAAAGGTGGTATACTTGGTAAATAAAAAGTAAATGCAACCAAGACTGCTGGAAACAGGTTCACCAAATAAATGATAGCTAATACAGAGACCCCGTCTCTTCTGGAGCTTATCAGCGAGCCCATTTACATGACCATAAAAATTACGATTGAGTAATCAGATCATTTTAAGGATTAAATCTGTTGTGATTACACGCACTGCAGAAATGTGATAACTGAAAAATCATGCTTTACATTTTTCTGTCTATAATTAGATTTCCACTGGAATACGAACACACTGTACTTCGGCAAACTTCCTGTTATTTTCAAAACATCCAGTCTTGTTTTGTTGGTGACCCTATAATTTTTGTGGTAGCTGCTCTAATATGGAAGCTAGTTGTTAGGGCTCTGTCTGCCTACTAATAAGGCAGAGTTTTGTTTTTTGTTTTTTGTTGTGGTTGATGTTTTTTTTTTTCTTTCAGGCCTTCAAAGGACTCTACTATGATGATAGACAAGTCCCTGAGCTGATTGGCATTATCTGTGTCACTACTCCCCAATTGCTCTTCATTTCCTCATCAGTTACCAGTTCTAAAGACACTGCCTGCCCATATGAAGCGTCAGCTTTTCCACTTACCCTTCATGGTAGCATGAACCAGCATTATGAACTAAACCTAGTGTTCTTGCAAATGATTTACCTTTTTTCTGTCGACAGGTCTTCAGTCTTGGAGGGAATTAACGATAATACCAATTCTTCTCTAAGCCTATCAATATCGTCTTCAAAGCAAAGTTTCCTTCTACAGTACATCACTTTGGGCTGCGAGTATTAACGAGTCCATTACTAGCTTTATTTGTAAAGACTCGAGGCTCTATACTTTCATTGAAAATGAAGGTTTCCGCCAAATGTTACAAACACTGGAACTAAGACATGGCATTCCCTGTCGAAAATACTTCACTGAGAAAGCTATCCCTGCATTATATGCAGACACGAAAGCAAAAGTGGAAGATGAACTTCAGTATGTCCAGAGAGTTCTTCTGACATGCTACGGATGGACTTCCAGAGCCACAGAGTCTTTCATGACAGTAACTGTTCATTTTATCCAAGAGTGGAAACAGCAGTCCTATGGTCTCCAGACTCGGGTGATGTCTGAGTCTTACGCCGGCACTAACATTGCAGAAGTCATACGGAGGGCTAGAGTGGAAGCTTACTTGGAAAATTCTGGCAGTTGTTACCAACAACGCATCCAAGATGACTGTTGCTGTTGAGCTGACCAGATACCAACATGTGGATGCTTGGACTGCCACAACACAAACTCATCACAGATGTTGCTGTGTGGTGGAACAGCACCTATGGTCAGGTTTCTGGAGCAGCTCTATTATCTCCTAAAGTAGGTTATATTTCCTAATCAAACATTATATTATTACTGATAACACAATATTGTGTATTAATATCTGTTTGTGTGTTTTTCACATCTTATAGATGATATCAGTCATGTCCTTAGTTCTGTCTTTGGCTGGTGATATAAACAGAAATCTCCACCCAGAAACGTCCCGAACACACCAAAACAAAGCTAAAGAGCAAATTACGGGCAGGGGGAGAAAGAGTTGTATTCAAACGTGCCACGGCATGCGAGTAGAGGCCCAAAGGCGCAGTTTGAGATGGATTTCCACTTGCACAAGTCTAATGTTTATTTTCAGGGGGGAAACGTCGGACTCTACCTTTAATCCCTGGGGTGAAATTCATCTTTACCCTCATCAACCCTTAAAGGGACTTGAGGCAAAATTAAGAAACGAAAATCACGACTGCGGCAACCTGCGCTTCAGGTAACTGCAGCCACGAGCCAAGCCGTCACGGGAACATGTACAAACTGAAGCTATAATGTTGTTTACTAACCTTTTTCTTTGTAGTTACACTTTTTAGTGTCTTTCAGCTGATCTGGATCGTTTGCTGACGGCAGAAGAATCCATAACTATTGCTTACAGTGTTTGAATTTACCGCGACTGTCTTCTTCTTGTATCAAAACTGCGGATGTAGCGTCATTTGACGTCACATCTGCAGGGCACTGCGGGGATTTCGGCCACCGAATTGCAGCACATTTTGCAGCACACAGCCTGTTCAAGGCAACGGAGAGAAACGTGGGTGGAAACGTTATTTTTGGTATTTAGCGCTTCATCACCCATTGGTATTAAAAAAAATGGACATGCATGTTTGTTTGTTTTTTTTATTTCTGCCTCTAGTCCCTTTAATTAAATCAAATTTAAATTAGGTGAAATTTAAAAGCACAATGTGATTGTGAATGAAGTCCATATCTTGAAATTTGCTAATGGTTGCATGATATCTAATTGTTTTTTAAGTTCTATGTTGCCCTGTTATGGAAAGTTGATTTTTAATAGGCTATGAATTGTGAAATGTGTAATATAATTATGAAAATTCAAAATGTACATTAAATTTGTTTTACTAAAAGTCCCATGCTATCTTGTGTTCTTTCATTTAGGTAAGAAAGGGCACAGCTGACACCTGCATGCTGAATGAGACTGACATGTCAAATGCCAAACAGGTTGTGCAAGGCCTCAAAAGTCAATACTGGTGGCAACAAATATGAGTGAGGAGACGAGCCCAACAATCTCCATCATTGCCCACTCCATGCCTAGCTTTTGAGAGTCACAACATGCACCACAGAAGATTCATCTCTCATCAGAGAGATTAAGACCACCATCCACTAAGATTTGTCAAAGCGACATGACTCCACAGAAGAGAAAAACATTTCACAGATCTCATCAGCCAGGTGTAAGTCTCTGCACTTCCTATTGCATCAGGATGCCCAGGATACACATGCCAAATGGTTGAAAATGGCTGCTGCTCTAAAGGTATTATTAAAAAGATTTTTAACAGAGACAATCATCTTCTTTCTTTATCTTCTTTTGATAATGCCACATTAGTATTATCTAATCAATAAATGTACAAAAAGACTTCCATAAAAATGTCAAATCAATGGTAATAGTTGACTTGATGTGACCTAAAACGTGTTTTAAATACTAATGTAAATAGTGTCATTGTTCATTTTCTTACAGGAAGACGCAGGCTTGGATGAATCTAAAGTGATCACTCTTTCTACTGGTGATGGGGAGGGAAGCCCTGAGCATGCATGGTTGTCAGTGAGACCACCTGAGAGTCACACTCAAATATCCACATTTGTCATCAGTCTACCAAACAGGTATATGTGGAAAGCAGATAAAGTATTCCTCCTGCTACGGTGTTATGCCGAGAAAGTCGTTTAAGCTACATCATGGGAATGAACACAGATGACTCAATGGTCTCCAGCATCGCCACAGCCCCGCCTCTTCTGGCTCCTCAGCTGCCGCTGCCCGGTGCAAGCCAGCATGCCGCTTCCACTTCGTCTGTCATGGGCCTCCTTAATTTTTTTCTTCCTTTCTGTCTTCCCTGTTGTTTCTGGCCATCCTGGCGGTGCCGATGGCCGCATCCACTTCTTCTCAGTTTCCAATTCCTCTCTCGAAGACGAGAGCCAGACACGGTGTCATTTGAAGATCAGTTGAATATAATTTTCCCTGTCTCTGCCCGTTCTAACTCATGCCTCCTTCTGATTAAGTTAATCTTCTGTGTATTCTGGTTCATAAAGGTATGCCTTTGGTGTTGTGTGAAATGGAATATTGTCATCATCACTTGTTTCATTGTCAGACATGCTGCCTTTGCTTGCCCCACAATAAACAGTGACAGATGATACAAACATCTGATACAAACATGAGCAACAATGATTTCCTCACCTGCCTGGGTGACATCTAGCTGTTCACCGACGCTGCTCCTTCCGTAAGCTTTGGGGGTTCCTACAGCGGCAGATGGCTCACATCTGAGTGGCCCCCCGACTTCAAACTTCTCGATTCAGCTTCAGTCTCGCCCTCCTCACCTCTTTACAAGCTGTAACCCATCATTATGGCTGCCATTCTTTGGGGTCCCGTAGGTCAGTCCTAATTCATTCTGATAATACCACCCCCGTCAATATTATCAACAAGGGCCAGTCCCATTCCCCTACAATTATGCAGTCCATTTGCAAACTCACCTTGATCTCAGCACAGCATCGGTTCCTCGTCAGAGCAGCCTACAATCAGGAACATAGTAACAGCACAGCCGTCTCGCTTTCTTGCTTTTCCTTTCAGAAATTCAGGCAGTTGACTCCCAAATCAGACCAAAACCCAACTTCAGTCCCAGCTGTTTTCAGCTACCATCTTCGATTAGGATCACAATTCACTGCACTATCCATCACCTCAAGTGAATCCATCCTCAATAGTCTCACTTCAAGCAAAATCTGAGCCTACCTCACTGGCTGGAACAGTTTCAAAATGTATCGTTCTGTCTATCAACTCGCTTTCCCGCAGTTTGACACTACCACCTTTTCCAATTGCGTCACCTATGCCTCCTCTTTCCAGATAATTCACTGCTCCACTATCTACAATTACCTTTCTGATATTATTTTTTTCCATAAGCTCTTGCTTGGTTCACAGTGTCCATCTATCAAACATTAGTACGTCACAATGCTTCTGAAAGGACTTTGACGAGGACCTCTCACGTCGGACCTTCTCCACATCTGCATTCACACGTTACGATCAGGATACTGTTTTCCCACCAATGATCTGACCTTTGCAGCAATGTTTTTTAGTCTTTTGGAATTTTTTTGGGTATTCTACAATAGGGGAATATCACGCTTATATCACGTATTTGGGCACTTCCTCTTCCGGGCCATGTTAACGACAGCCGTTCCTGCTCTGTTATACTGTTTAAATCGGATAAACTCCAAACATACTTAAGTTTTCATTCTAGACTGAAGTGATACTAAGGAAGAAGTGGATCAAAGCGATCGATTCGCCGCGGTGAAGGGCCGAACTTTATAATAAAACACACGTTTGTTTGTCGCCGGTGGGGCACAACACCGGCACTTCACAGCATGCTAGCATTAGCCAGCTAGCGTTTACTGACGTACTTAACATTGTGTGTCTTAAAACACACAAACATCTGAAAATCGGGTCTGTACCTCCCCGTTTCCAGTGGAACAACTGGGGACAGCCAAGAAAGGAGACGCCTTCAGATGCTTGTGTGTTTTCAGCCGCACAAAGTTAGGCACGTCATCAAGCTGGCTAATGCTAACCTTGGAAGGGTTTGGCTAAATTGGAAGGGTTGCATTGAAAGGTTTTCAGCAATGTCCATGAAATAGATAAGTTGAAATTAAATGGTCCACCTCTTGTATAATTCCTAGTGATATTCCTGCAGTTTTGCTGTGTATTTTTCTCAGTTACAACACCTGCTGTTGGATTGTTTGCCGATTTGCTGAGCATTACCACCCTTGCAGAGTCTGCCTGCCAATAGTTGCTCCCACAGCAGACAGTTAAGCTCAGTCACTGGACACATCCAATATGGTTTACCTTTTAAATCCAATTAACTTGTTCTTCCTGTTCCATTTACACAGGCCGTCCAAGCAAAATAATATACATCTCTATTAATTAGTTTCACTGTGTCAGCATTTTTAAACCATTTTCAACCTTCGGCTCTTCAATATGAAAACATGGTGACCAACAAGTGGATCTCATTTGAAATTATAATGTTTAATCCCTGGAAGTATTTCCATGGCAATGCAGCTCCTGCTGCCCTTTTAGTTGGGCTTTGAAAAAAATCTGTTCACTTGTTAAATTTCCAGCTGGCGTATTGAATTTCTGCATTCTCTTTTATTGATGAGATGGCTCACAGCTTTCTGCAGACACTGGCAGAACCTGGAAGGGGATTTTGACCTTTACAAGATGTTTTTTGGGCACAAGCTACAGAGTGGAAGATTAATCTTTGCTATCAATTACATCTACGTATAGTATTTGCCTACTTTTCAATATACAATTTTATCATAGTACTGTGTTCATTCTCTCATAGGGCAACATGGAAATCATGGTCTTTGGAAACATTTTCAGGACTTCTATTCAAACTATCCTGTGTCCAGAAGAAAGAGAAGAGGCTGTCATAATGATCACCTTTAACATTTCTCCCTTGGCAACTGTCATGTTTCATTGGATGCTGAAATGTTGCAGCCTTTGTGTGTGTGTTTTTCTGAGTGTGTGTGTGTGTACTTTGGAGCATTCCAGAAACAGATGAGAGGTCGAGTATCCCTCAAATGCATTGTTGACCTTGTAAAACCTTTTTCCTCTTCCCGTCTTTCTCTTTGACTCTGTCTCTGTCTTTTTGTCTCTGTGTTTCCCCAGTGATGCAAAATGGATATGACAGTTTCCATTGGGTGTTTTTCTGTTGTGGACGCTGTGACTTACCCCCTTCAGATCCTCCTACCACACAATTAATGATTCATCTCATTGTACTGCTTTTACCAGAGTTATTTACCTCCTCCGTCTGGCCCTCGACTCTTGCACAGCAGTTGGGGGGTTATTTACAAAGTGCAGCCGTTAGCTCCTTTGTTTGGTTTGTTGTGCACATGTCTCGGGAGGTTGGGATCTCCGTTTAACAAGTGTTTATTTGCACTCAACGAGGAGTCCAGCTAGGAAAACAGAGTTTCCTAGCTGGACTCCTGGGAGATGCTGAGTTTGCCGAACACAAGAATTACAAATCAGCAATTGGGAGAAAACACTGATACCATAGATCATTTCAGGTTACTGCTCAGAGCCATTGGAGATGTTAAAGTGTTGAAGGATCATGGTGGTGAGTAAGCACAGATATCTGGCTATGTTACTCTCCAAATGTTAGGAACAAAAACACTGAACAGAATGGTCATGTCATTGGGTTGGTCAGACTGAAATCTGTTGATCAGTCATCCTAAAATTTCCAATATCCATGATCCTTTAGTTTGGAAATCCCTAGAAACAGAAACATTCATAATAAAATGTTTTTATGGAGGGGAGGGGGGCAAGTTTAAGAGGCATGAAGGAACAACGATTAAGGCCTATAGTTTCAGCATCTATAAGATGTATACTAGATCACCTAACAAAAAAGTACATGTTGTTGCCTTTAACAGATCACTTCCACTGTATGTCTGCAACAATGACAGCCTCTCTAAGGCTGCATTTACTGGACATTGCAGTTTTTGATGGTAAATGGTAAATGGACTGTACTTATATGGCGCTTTTCCAGTCATTCTAACCGCTCAAAGCGCTTTACACTACATATCACATTCACCCAGTCGCACACACAATCACACACACATTTATACCCCGATGGGCACATCGGGAGGCAACTTGAGGTTCAGTGTCTTGCCCAAGGACACTTCGGCACAAAGTCTGGGGAATCCTGGAATCGATCCCACAAACCTCCGGTTGAAAGACGACTGCTCTTTTTTTTTTTTTTTACGGAAATCTGATTTGTTTGCTTGGTCGCTCTGTAGTGACCCATAGATAGAAAAATAGACTTTTGAACCCCCCAAAAAATCAATCTAAAATTTGTAATACAGAAATAAAATGATACTTTGATTTTTTATTTTTCTTTCTACGACGCATAATGTGGCTCAGTGTGCCAAAAATGCAAGTAAAAGCTTTATTATTAAAAGAAGCCATATGTCAGCATGATCCAGAAATACCACCATACTCTTATTTATGATGGACTGACACAAACTGGAAAACTGCTCTGTTGCAAATTAATGACTTTTTTTTTTTTCCAATTTATAGTTACTGTGTCCTTTAAAATAAAGAGGTGTGGTCCCATAAGGCCTTTTATCAGTGCTCATTTCAAAATCCTGCATCTCTGGTGGTATGATGCAACATTATTGCTAACAGAACTGACACTTGCTCCTCTTGAAAAGTACCATCAATGCTCAAAGGTATATCCAGTACCAGTACCAGTACTGTACCAGGACTGTACCAGTACACAAATATCACAGTTCGGTTTTTCTTCGGGACAGTAATGAAAAAAAAAAAGTTTTTATCAACAAGTTCACTAAAATTTAACAGCACAGCCAAGTACATACTGCATACCTGACCCAGTGTTTTCCCACAAAGTCAGGTTAACTTACTGTGATCTGGTTTTCTATCCAGCACCAGGTCACAAAGTGGTTTAAGGTCTCATTTCCTCTAAAACAGGTTTATATTGAGCTCTTTGATGAAAAACTAAACTGATGTTAGTTATCAGATTTATTTAACAGCACATCATAGCTGCTCTCTAAGTTTCTGTGACGCGACCACGCACAGACATGTGCACGTCCACTGGATGAGCACACATGGCACCTCAAACAGAGCGTGTCTGAAAACATGTCAACCACCTGAAACTCAGACACAAATATCAGTTTTAATCTCTACCGAGAAGGTGAAGATGGAAACACTCGCGCTCCTCCTCTTCACTTGCTGGTGCACTGAGGACGAGCACGTTGTGGGAACTCATACAGCTGCTACAGCTGTTAAAATCACGTATAATTAATGTCAGCACATAATCTTAGATCTGAACTTTAACAATAACATTTAGCACGACTTCATGGAATGAAATGGTTTTTTATCAGGGCTTATACAATCCTTTTGGAAACATGACATGAGTGTAGCTGCTTTTGATTATTTAGTTATTAACACTGGAATGCTGTAACTGGAAGGTTAGAGTTCATGAATACATCATTCACCAGAGCTGATTTGATGTTTATCAACAGCAGCTACCCTGGCATTCATATAGATATCCCCCCGACCCACTGCGCCCTCCCAATGTTGTGAAGCTGATGGGGAAACACTGCAACTGCCCGCACACTGACTTTGTTTGGTCAACTTTGATTCATCTCCCACTTCATCTAAAACCGAGGTGCCATGTTGTCAGAAACAGGATGGTCATCCTGTTTCTGACAACATGGCACAGATTTATTTTTTTATTTTTTTAATAAATAGTTTTGCAATCAGATCAGATTAAAGGATAAAAAAGAAGATATTTTAAAGGATAATTGCATTTTTGCATGTGAAATGTCAGACACACAAGGTACAGTGTGCATTCCATTATTTAATGTGTGAAAAAGGCTGAAAATCTTGATGAAAGATGCTGCTTGCCAAACCCAGAGAAATAGCCTAAGCAACGAGAAATGTTTCTCCAGCAGGGATAGAACCCCACATTCGGCTGCTAGACCCTGAAGCTGGAGAAAAATAAACTAAATACTGCTGAACACTCAGTCTGGTTCCAAAAAATATCTCAGGCAAGTTCACTAAACTGCATATGGTGGAGTGGAAAGCAAAAATACCAGAAAATGGATTTCTTTTACTGGCCCAAAGGTTTCCAAATTATTCCCTTAAAATTTCCAGTCTGGAGAATTCATCATCATTCTCCACAGTCCTTGCTGATGCTGCTGTGCAGGGAGGGACCAGAGCTACCACACTAGTAAAACTGTATTCAACAGCCACGTGTTGAATATTGGATTTAGATGACCAAACTGGAGATGGTGTTACTTTATAGATTAGTTCATCCACATAGAACAGAAGTTCTCTTTAAGGAGCTATATCATGCTTTTTAAACGTTTCATAAACCAACAACGGACATGCACATACTACTATTTTCAATATGCTTCGGCTGCGGGCACAAATTGGCGTTCCCGGTTCGGAGACTGGAACCCCCCCTTCTTATTCACGTGGGCCTCCCCACACTTGCCAACAACATCCATGTTACTCTCTGGGTTAAACAGCAATGTCCCCAAGCTAATTAGTAATGTCCGCTAGCTATTTTTTTCTTGAAAGTTACAAAAACAATTGTCTAGTAGTCAGGGTTTATGACAGGCAGCATAGAGCCGCTAGCTAGTTAGCAATGTCTGGTAACAATTTTTTTCTTAAAAGGTTCATAAACAATCGTCTAGTAGTTACAGTATATGACAGGCAGCATAGAGGAACCATTAGTGAGCTAAGCCAGTTGCTAAATGAACGTCAATAAATCTTATTAAGCTTACTTTTAATTCATGTGTGATGTGTAAAACTAGAGCATTATTACACGAGCTAGGATGGTGTTTGCAGCATAGAGCTGACGTACCATCAGTAAGCAAAAAAAAAAATCAACCTAAATGAACGCCAATAAATCTTAAGAGAAAACATAATTACCCAGTAAGAGGTTGTGTCAGCAAGTTGATTATTGTTGATTTTTATTTGACAACATGTCACGGTACAACTCTTGTGTTGTCTTTATTGTAGCCAAACTCCAATATCAATAATCACAACGCGCTTGTCTCAGGAGCAGCTAATGTCTTAAAGGTGCCATGACATCAAATTTCACTTTTCTGGGGTTTTGGGTGTATAATATGATCTATTGTGCACTGATGAGGCCATGTGAATGTCCAGAGTGAGAATCAAAGTTCCTGTTTATGGTCTGTCAGCTTTGTCTCTCTGCTCAGAAAGTTGAATCAGACAGCAGGCTATCATTCTACGTAGTTCTATCATTCTACGTAATTTAATTGCTCCAATAAGAGCACACTATCAAGTAAATTTCCCCTCGGGGCTCTTACCAGTAAAACAAACAAAAAAAAAAGCCGCGTTGCCTATGGACTGACGACATTAAGACATGAGCTGCTACTGAGACAAGCTTGTTGCTATTGTTAATATTGGATTCAAATATAATAAAGACAACACAAGAGTTATACAGTGACACGTCAAATAATAATCAACTTATTGACATAACCTAACACTGGGTAATCATGTTTTCTCTGGGAGGCAGAGGGCAGCATGGAACACGGTTTGAATGAAATAGCAGCGTTTCCAGCGTCCCCTGTGAAAAAACTTTACGATTGGTCAATGAAACGCTACCGGGAACGCCCACATGCGGTACCACAGAGACCCCTGAGGAGTAAGTCATACAACCTTGCAATTGGCTAATGAGCCATGACGGCTAGCAATGAGCTAGTGATATAGTTTTACTTACTGTCCATGAGGCGTTTTTTCGTGGGAATTGTGTCAGGTTTCAGAAATGCCAAGAAAAAATACTTTTATTCTGCCTGAGGTTCATGAAGCTGTCAGGAGGGTTCTTGAGGGTTTCTTCTGTGCTCTTGCAGACAAAATCTGACCAGTTCTGGTGAGTAGATCCATCATTTGGTACGATAAAAATCCCACGCCGATTGCAACCAAACGCACACTTTTTTTCAACCAAGGCATTGTCACGAGCTAAACAAAAAATGCAAATAAAAAGACAGAAGCTTTTCCTCTGAACTTTGGAGCCTAGTTGTGTTAGCTGATGGCTGCCAACCTCACAGAAAGTCTTCTTCTAATGACTAATAGCCAGCTGTTTGCTTCGTCCTTGGAGAGAGTGGGCAGGTTAGCGATTCTTGGAAAAGGTGGCTAACCTCCTAGATGATTGTAAGTCAAATACTTGGCCAAGTATTTTACAGGATTGGGAGAATTCCGAAGAAATGCTTAGAAATGCCTGAATTCCTTAAAATAGTACTTTCAGGAAGGACGATCTAACATTATCGCATGGTTAAATCTCTAAAAAGTTTATTTCTTATGCTCCTTTAAACTGAAAAAAAACTTAGAAAATTTAAGGAACTGATCCAGAATATCAGCACTATTCCTGAGTTTTGCATGTATTCAGACATCCAAAAGCAACTTTTATAAATGAGACCCATCTTTGCTTATATAATTTTTCATTTAAAACTGTTTGGGGGCATTTTATGCCTTTAATCAACATATACTATATAGTGAAGATTTTTAGCAGAGCAAAGAGAAAGCAAGACGGAGAGAAGAGAAATTACATGCAAGAAAATGCAAAGGCCCTCAGGTTTTTCCCAAATCAAACTTCCTTATGTAACAGCAGCCATGTTCAGGAAGCACCATACATTACCTCATTCATTTTGAATGAGTTTATTTCAATGAGCCACTGTGTTAGTTTGTCATTGAGACTTTGTAGACTTTGATATGTTCTTGAATTATACAGCACTAAACTAATGTCTTCAGCTACCCTTCATTTCTTTGAATATTACCAGGAAAATAGGAAGTAGGGGCAGTGATTTATTGAAAACATTAACACAAAAGCAGGATATGGTAAAAACAGCGTTTGAACAATGATAAGAAGCTTGGTAGTCAGGATTTGGTAGACCACATTTTACTCCAACACAGCTTTCACCTTCTTAGACAAGATTTTGCATCATTTTCTTTAAGTTGTCTTCAGGAAGAGTTTTTCAGGTGACCTGAAAGACTTTCCAAAGCTCTTATTGGATGTTTTTGCCTTTTGTTCTGTTTTCTGTCCACATGATCCCACACTGCTTCAAAAATGTTGAAGTCCAGGCCCAGGGGAGGATTCAGAACTCCATGAGACCTATTGCTGCTGATTTTTAGTCCAGTTTTTGTGTCATGTGACCTACTTCAACCTTTTCCCCCTGTTTCCCTTATGGGGAATGATGCTTCCATGGAGACCATTTCTGATGAGGCTTCAGGGAACAGCAGATGGATCAAGATGCATCTCTCAGGTTCTGCATCGGGTCTAAGGACGACCCATATACTGGTTGTGCTATAGATAGTTCTTAAAGTTGTACTTCCATGGTCATTTCATTAATATTTCTGTGTTCTCCATTATTTTTGAATGCATTATGCATCGTTTCTGTTGAAAAAAACCTTCTGGTTGCTTTGTATCCAGCTGTATTTGTATGCTAGAAGAGAGGCTTGTGGTCCAACGACAGGCTTTTCCGGGTCCTTCCCATGAATTTCCGTCTGATTGGCTCCCTCCCATGAGTGTCTGAAGGAAGCTCCGCCCCCCGCTCTGAATGTGTAACAGAGCACACGAACGAGTTTGGTCCGCCATGCTAACAAACAGTTAGCTAATTAGCTTCTCAACTCTGAAGCTACAGTCGTGCTGTCTTCACTTCTAGTGCGGAGGGGAGGGTTACCTGCCTTCCCATGGGCGGATGTAAACCCACGTGGGATACGCCATTTTCGATGTGA
Source organism: Atherinomorus stipes (assembly GCA_023101725.1). Classification (NCBI taxonomy): domain Eukaryota; kingdom Metazoa; phylum Chordata; class Actinopteri; order Atheriniformes; family Atherinidae; genus Atherinomorus; species Atherinomorus stipes. The sequence goes on along the minus strand of JALJCO010014171.1, from coordinate 483,986 downwards.
CGTAGAAGCGAAAGGCTTTTCTTGATTCGCTCTTTTCTCCGTATTGTTTCTATGAAGAGGAAATAGCCGATGGAGGTAATGCACCACTAGCAGGCGCAGCATGTGTAAGTAACCGGGGGTGACCCTCCGTATTTCAGAAGGAGCAAGTTAAACTGGTTTTTAGTGCTTAATTGGTTCATAGATCAATCAAGTGATATATAGTAGGCCCCACCAAAAGAAAACTTTTATAGTGCTCATGTGCAAAAATTAAACAGAAAATGAATGAGAATGCAGTCAAAGTCCAATGAAAATCTTCTAAAAGATCCTCAGGAAGCTTAGAGAATCTAGACCAAGAATCACCAAATCTGGACTTCATGGGCCAGTGTCCTTAATGTTTTCAATGTGTCCTTGTGCCAACACGCCTGACTCAAATTAATAAATCATTGTGCGGAACTTCTTTGGTTGTTAGATCATTTAATTTGACTCGTGTGTGTGCTGGATCAGGGAAATGTTTAAAACCTTCCGGACACCGGCCCAAGAGGTCCGGAGGTCATTGACCCAGATTTAGACTCTAGACCACATAAGAAAGTCAAGCTGTTTGGAAGCAAAATCTAGAAATGAGGGGTAGACTTCTGCACACTAAAACAATATGGTTCAAACTATTTTTCTTTTTCCTTCCTTTGTTTCTAATCATTTTCCAACACATTCAGGGTGTTTAGGTTACATGTACAGATGCGGACATGAAAAAGTTCAGCCTTTTTCTGCCAGAAGTGGTTCACTTTCACTGGCTGAACGATTTGTCCCGTGAATACGTCATCACGCACGATGTCTAAACTTGGTGTGTGGAAACGTCCTTGTTCCGGGCATTCATTTATGCTCTGAAATAGTTTCCCCTGGGCACACAGGTGTTTCTCTGTGCGATTGAATTAGCGGACAAGTGGCTGGTAAGTGGCTGGCAGTTGGCAGAAAGGGGGACTTTTTCATGCCCGCATCTGTAAGGCATTATTATTTGTACTATAGGTTGAGGACATGCATACAGGCTGTCACATTGATATAATAGGACAAATAATAGGTTGAAGGCTGCCTGTTTAACTGCCCTAGGCTGTTGTAAATGACTTGCTCCTTCCTCTTAAATTTTATGAGTTATCACCAGGACATTTTCTGATGTAGACACGCACGCGGGCACACACACACGCACACACACACTAGGTCTGCATTTTGTGGTCTGAAATAAGATGTGCTACTAAGGTTGTGATTTTGAGCAGCAGCTACCAGATGAGTGGCTGGGTACACCATGGACAGGACATAGTCAGTCAACCATCTCTGCAAAGCATAACGAAGAGAGGGCATCAATTAGAAACCACAAAACATGAATAGCAGAGGAACTGGTACACTTTGTTGGGATTTCACATACCCCTTAGGACCTGAATGTCAAGCAGGAATGGCTGGTTTTCACACTGCATCAGTGGGTCAAGTTCTGACTGCTGGAAATCAGTTCTTTTACCAACATGACCATCATGCGCACCATTATACTGGTTTCCATGGTTAGATTGAAGTAAAGCTTTATTATTTTTGGGGTATCTTTAGGTTAAAGGGGGTTATGGTGAAGGCGGACATACATAGTTTCTACAATGTGGCCATCATTGTCAAGGATGCTACTTGCATGAACACTAGGGATTGCTTACAATATTTAAAAATACATAAATAAAATTTTAGGTCATATCTACTTGCATACATTTGGGCATGTTTTGGGGAGGAAGATCATATCCAGATATTACAGAAACCTGTTGTCTGTCTCTGAGTGTAGCAGTGTGTATATAAATTATAAATGGTGGCTTATTTGATGTATACTAACTTTGCCAGCTGGGTATCTTGTGTCCTAAGTTGAACAACTTTTTTTTATGAATCTGTAATATGTGAATAAATAATAAATGGAATAGAAACTGGATTTTAATTGGACTGAATCAGACTGCCTTCGATTGGAGCAGGGAATAGAAGGACCCAAATGCAGAACGAGAAGGAGGATGCAGGAACAAAAGGTTTATTAAGTGAAGAACAAAACTGAACAAGACAACTTAGAAGAAACCAGGAACATGTTGAGGAGACACAGGGAGGTTACAACAACAAACTGGCCATGAACAACTGAAAACCAGGAGTATAAGTACACAGAGGGACTAATGAGCAATGAGGAACAGAAGGTGCAGATTACTACCGTAAATCCTCTAATAGTGACCTCTATTCTATTACAAACCATCCCCCCATTAATTTCCGGGGGCAGCGTTAATAAAGTAAATAATTTCCATCCCTCTAATAATAGTTTTTTTTTTCAATAACTTCTTGTGAAATACAGGTTCCCCCTCCCCCAGGCCAACCCTTTTCTGTGTGTGCATCTCCTATTCTGCTTTCATACTATTTACAACAGAAAGCCGACATTTCTTTGAGCGAATCCTTCCACTTGCATTTTCAATAAAGATGAAGACATGATTGACATATAATTAGATCTATTAAGAGATGGGGTTTTAAAACATATCTGGGTGTTTTACTTTGAAAATGATTTTATTTTGATAGATTTGTCTTGTGTTCCTGCTTAACTTCCTGCCTGGCTTGACAAAATCCGCCGCAGCTTGCGCAGAAAGTAGAACAGAAGCCAGAACGATCGCTCCACGCACCACGTCTCACCTGATGTGGTCGACACGTCTGTTAACATGGGTGCCGAAATAAAATCAGGTGTGCTTTTGTGTCCAGTGTGCCCCTAGCATTAGAAGATACCCAAGTAGGCTAATGCTAAGTGTGCTATGGATTCAGCTAAGGCTTGAGCACAAACACTAATGTTGCAGAGGGCCATGCAAAGTGGGTGTGAGTCATGATTCAAGATGTGCTCTGTAACATGTAGACATGTTAATACCATAAATATAATATTGTCTTATCCAGATAAAAGGTCAGTAGTCTATTCATTAAGCAAACATGGCTTAATGTGACTAGCAAGCATGGCTAGTCACAATTGCGGTCAACTTGCAGACATTAAGTTGCACTTACATTTTCAGTTCTGAAGCAAAGATGAAATGAAGATGATGAGGAAGATAATGATGACTACAAGTGGCACTTACATAATAATATTGATGATGATGTTAGCCTGAAAATAATGCAGTGGGGGGGAATGAATAAAAATCGATAAGACAAGCCAAGAAACCGCTGCAGGTGATATCTTTAAGTTTCAGCTGGTGGTGGCATTTCCATCTCTCCGTTCCTTAACATTACACTCTCATCTCCCAATCTGCAGACGAGCGGAATTGTCCTATCACTTCTGCTGAGTTGGCAGCCATTTCAAAGTATCAATTGGACACGTGTCAGAGGAAAGTTTTTGCTGCCAAAGCAGCACCTTTCAGAACATATAAGCCCTCCAGAATGAATGAATTGTCCGCTCAGTCTTCCTTGTCCCTTTTTGCCCGTCTTGTTTCTTTCATTTCCCTCCACGGAGGAAGGAGGAGTGCTACGGCAAACAGTTTGAGTGATGAGTGAGATAAGTGGCAGAGATGCTTTGGAAGTGGGGACTTGGCGGTGTAGCAGAACAGTGTGTGCATGTGTGTGAGAGCACATTGGTGTGTGTTGGGGGGAAAGCGAGAGCAAGAGGCGAGAAGAAGGAAGAAGAGAGACTGAAGGTGACAGATGTCAGTAGCCTGACAATGAGGAACATGATAAGCAGCCTTTCTGTCATTCACATGTACAGACCGGGACATCCATCCAGCAAGCCGGTTAATGAACTAAAAACGGGAAAACAGGAGAACACTTCGAAACTTGTCGCTTTAGTTTTTAATAAACTTTTTAAAAGCCCTACTTTGCTATGAGATTTCTTCACTGTCTCTTGTCTTTTTTTTTCTTTTTTTTTTACTCATTTTGTTTTCGACAAAAGGAGAAAAAAGAGCTATGAAGATAAATGAATTCAAAGACAGCCTTGATCCACACTCTCTTTCTGTGACTGGAAGAAGAAGAGGTCAGGACCGGTTCATTTGAGCTCTTTTCTGTCTCTGCTGAGGCAGGGGAGTGTGGTTTCGGACTCAAATTAATCATAAGAAAACTGCAGAACAAAATATGGCATAGAAAGTACTTTTTAAAGCCTCTCACTGTTGTCTGTTAGGGGATAGTATATGAAAATATTGCAGTATCATTGATACCAATAAAATTAGGCGTTTATATAAGGAATAATTATGTTCATTCTTTATTAAAACCTCAAAGAAAATCAGAGAAGAAAAGAAGCAGAGTTGTTTCTAGTTGAAGAGGTTTCGTGGTTAATATCCGTGAAACAAGGACAATATTGAAATATTTTCCTTGGACGGAAATATTTTAATTGAGAAATGTGACCAAGATTGTTATTTCAGAGATGAATGCAATATAATCATCTTCATTCTTGGTTCAATAAATTTGATGAGGGTTATATACTCAAGCAGATCATCCACTAATACAAAAAAAAAAAAAAAAGCTAGTCTCCAGTTTGGAAGTGTGACACATCTGCATTAAATCTGGTGTTGAAAATCTGTTCAACCACTCATATTCACACACACATCATGGTGTTTTCAACTCTGACTGGTACGATGGGATATGGACTTCAGCTAAAAAGGTCATTATTGTAGGCCAGGTTGTGTGTCATTAGTGGTTTTATATCCACAGTGTTAAAATCTGATAAACTGTAAAATGTCAGAGCCATGCAAATGCATGCTCAAACACAAGTGTATTAGCTAAAAGTGCACTGCATTGATTAACGGTTGAATCCGGAGTTTCCCCCTGTTTCTGTTTGTAAACACTATTCAAACTGAGAGCCCCTCCCCTTGGCTTAATGGTCGCATCGCTCTTCAGCCCAAGCCTCTCCTTCAAAGCTCGGAAGCGGGTGAAAGCCAAACCAATATGTACCCTGGTTTTCGAGCATGCCTGTCTAAAGTAATATAGTACTTCCTTTTCTATGCTGCGTCCTCAATTTTTTTTTTTTTTTTTTTTTTTTTTTAGAAGTCAAGTAAATCTGGCGTCTTCTCCAGTCAATGAGCTTATATCCCCAAAGAGCGCTATGGCCTTAGTTCTGCCATTGGCTGGGGACAAATATGCAAATCTCCATCTAGAAACATCACGAACACACCAAAAACAACGGGGAAAAAACTAGATACAGTCAGGGGGAGAGGGAGTAGCAAACAAAATCACCACCACACGAGAGTAGAGGCCCAAAGGTGCAGATTGAGACAGATTTCACTTGCGCAAGTGTAGCGTTTATTTTCAGGGGGAAAAGTCAGGATTCTACCAAATTTGTGTGTAGTAATTTGCCCAAGCAATCTAGCATTTTGCGTGAAGGGTTAAACCACGGTTTGCAGGCGATTTACAAAGAATGAACACGCAAATGGCAGTGGGTGCAAACGTGTCATAATATCAGGTGTTATCTACACAGATGATATGTATGTTGGGTTTATGAAGTTTCATATTAATTTTCATGACATAACTTTAACAGCGACCACCAAACGGGAGTGAGCCTGACTCGCTTGGCATGATGTCACAGGTAGACAGATTATTACAGGCCGGTAAATATTTTAACCACTAAACACAACTTATATTGATACTCAGTCTTACTTGTGAAAAGTAACTCCCAGGTTGCTGCTTTCGATGCTCCGCCGATAACAGCAGAAGATGCTGCGCAGCTCTGGCATCGCTCGTCCACAGTAGTTATTAACTGAGCTGTGACTGGTCCAAGATGGTGGCCACGTTTCTCGCCCTCCATCAGTCAATCCGGCTTCTACTCATTTATTATTTATACTAATATGTCCTCCTCTCCCTTCGTGTTGTTTTGGTTTTGAATCTCGCTCGCCTTCCTGTCTGAGCGTCTCCTGGGGCGGGTGCAGCTTATCATGCAGCCAATCAACACATGGACGTCACTCGCATCTCACGCTCAGCAAAGCATGATTGGCTGGTAACATGTCACATGGGAACTGATGCCTTCAGGGTTCACAGAAAAATTCGCCAGCCGACAGTTTTGCTCACAGTAATATGAAATGGTCAAATTATCGCACATTTGCCCTTTTTTGGGATTATTGATCGTACATCGTACAGAGGGCCAAATTATCGTACAAATACGATAATTATGGCACACCTGGCAACACTGTGTCCAGCTGCTAAAATCCAAGTTAAAATGTAATGTTTACAAAAAGGGGAAACAACGAGATACAATTAATGCCAGCTTTATTTCTCATTAAGCTCCATACCAGCTGCAAACTTTGTTTCATTTGTCCAGAATATTTTACACCCGTGTTGAACAATGGAGTTTGCTGTGGTGATTTTTATTGAATTCAACAATGAGAACTAAATACGTTGCCCTCACTGCTCGTAAAAAATGATTATGAATCAGATGTGTGTGTGTCCAGGACTTTCCCCCTCAGAAGTTGCAGTCTTTTGTGTGCAAAGCTGCAAATTGCACCTGCTTTTCAGACATACTAAAATAGATGCAAAAAAAAAAAAGCAGAGCAATGCTTCTCACAGTTGAAAAATCACTTTGTGATTTATCAAGTGCTAAATTAATATATTTACATTTTCTCCTCCCATCACACGCACAGTTGCGTGTAAACCCATATTGCATATTCATAGCAACATAAGTGCAAAATGAATAAAAAGGGTGCTATTTAGCACGTTTGAACTTTTAGCACACTGTTCATAGATCAGTTCATTTTTTTTGCATGAGCAGTGAGATAGCTCACGTTTTTAAACAAGCAAACCTTTGATAGATCCGGCCCACAGTTTGTCATGATGTGAGGTGAAAATGAGGTGGATTAGACTCAAATGCAGACGTGCATACAAAGGTGTAGGGCCGGCAAAGATAATTTAATGAGACGGAAAACACTGCAACTGCAGTCTTGTAGTTTTTTCGAGGATCTGAAAGACCCAAGCTAAGGGACAGATGAGACCACAGGGTTAACTACTGGCTGACATATAGTGAAGTAGCAAATAACAAAAGAAAAACTGGAGCACACATAGCTACAGAGGGACTGACAACAAAAAGAGAAGCAGGTGTGACAATTAAAGACCAGACAGGGAACAGGAAGTCAAACTGACATACAGAAGGGGAAACTAAGACAGATTAACTGTGGAAATGGTTGGAAATCACTGGCCACGTGATTGGCCACTCCCACGCTTTAACTGAGCGACACTCAAGCAGTTACAGAGACCCCAAGCTGCTTCCAAACTACTTCCAAAACTACTTTTCCTTCTTATTTTAGACACTACTTACCCCATACAGTTGGAATTTTTAAGATTGGACATGCAGAAGTTGAAAATCCCACTTTTAAGCTTTTCTCGCTGAGATATTTCAATTGGGGAAAGAAAACATCTGCTTCACAGGGAAGACCCAAAACTACTTCCAAACCACTTTTATTTCTTATTTTACACACTAGCTACCCCATCCAGTTGTATCTATCTATCAATATATGAATATACATATATATATATATGCGCTCTGAGGTATCTAGTTATCTGGCCACCCCTGTTAGAGTAATGGTCTCTCCCTGGTCACCCCAGTGAAAAATTTCTGGCTCCGCCACTGATCACACATGCTGTTTTCTATTTTTTTTAATTTATTTCTGTAAAACAATAGCACTCCAGCAGTCTAGATAAGAACATACCAAAAAATATAACTTGATTTTCACTTATTGATCCAATCTCCTGATTGGATATTACTCTCTGTTAAACTATCCAATTGGTTAAAAGTCTGGCAGAAAGTCACTTTATCATCATTTCTGGGAGAAAATAGAGATTTCTTAGCAAGATAGTAGTGACAGCAATCTTTTTTATTACAAAAATGTGATAAATAATAGTGTTATCATGGATCACTCCTTACTGATTTACCAAAGAGTCTCTAAATAAACGTTACATTTTATGGCTGCAGTATAAACCTCCTGGATGGGATAACCTTTTGAAACCAGAAAACTTTTGTAGATCAAAGGGGATTTGCTACAATTTACTGCACAGAGTTACTACCGTCCCTGAGAAATTGTTGACAATATACACTACTCACAAAAAGTTAGGGATATTCAACTTTCAGTTTTTGGAGAACAGAATAATGCAGAATAAATATTTAACCATCGAACAATGTACATGTGCATTGAAAAGTTTAGAAAAAGTTTAATTCAGTTCCCCTGGAAAGATTGGAGTGGATTTTAGATTCATTCTGACATCATACAAAAAGCCAAACATCCTTAACTTTTTGTGAGTAATGTAAGTGATCGCACTCGGGGTGCTGGCGATCTCTAGTTTTAAGGGTAACTGTAATAACATTTAAAATCCCTTTTTTTTTAACAAAAGCTGTGGGTTTGTTCTGTTTCCTCTGCAAAAAATCTGAAGCCATGCTTACATCCACAAAATGTCTTCAGTCGGGTTCCAGCTCCAATCAGACGTTCTCATGAGGCTGAAAAAGTTACTCTGATCATAACATGTTTACATACAGTACACCCCATGTCTAAATTAAATAAACCATTCTGACATACAGTACCAGCCAACATGTATATATGGGCCCCATCTGAGATATGCCCAGACTAGATGGGTACCATCTACAGTAGGCGTTGGCTCAAACTGGGCTTATTGTGTGGGGCCCGCTCGGGTTTCTCACATTATATCACCAATATGGGCTTCTAAAGTGGGGCCATTATCTAACCCGCAGACAATCCTATATAAGGGCCCAGTTTTTAACCCATTTCCAACCTTTATGGGCCCAGAATTTTATCTTTAATTCAGTTGTTTGATTCTGAGTAATTAATTCAGAATTTAAAAAACAGTGTAACCGTGGCATTGTCTGACTTTTGCAAAGGCTTTTTAGGAAAACAAACAGTGATTTTCGTTGTAAACAAAAACTTCATGTGTGCATTTATTGGCACCTTACCAGTTTTCAGAACAGCAGTACAGTGGCAGATACGTAAGGAGGGCCCGGGCAGGATTCGATCTCCAGACTACCGGGCAAGAGTCATACATGCAAACCAGTCAGCCAAAGGCCAAAGTAGACAGGGCACATGATCAGAGGGACTGATAACACAATGATAGAGCCCAAACTGTTATGGTAGCATATCCCACCCTTCTTGATCTTCTTATTGCCATGTTTACATCAAGGGCCAGATCTATCAAAGGTTTGCGTGTATAAAAACGTGCGCTCTCTCACTCCACACACAAAAAAACATACAAACTGATCTATCAACAGCGTGCTAAAACGGTTCGGTCTTTAAAACGCGCAAAATAGCGCCTCTTATCCATTTAGTACTTTTTCTGCAATAAATATGGGGTGTTTACACGCAGTTTTGCGTGTAATGGGAGGAGAAAATGTAAATATATTAATTTAGCACTAGCAAGGTAATTTATCATCCATGAAACACATAGCATTACTGTTTTTTGGCGTCTATTTTAGTACGTCTGAAAAGCAGGTGCAAATTGAAGCTTTGTGCACAAAAGGGTGAAACTTCAGTGAGGGACAATCCTGGACACGCACACATCTGCTTCAAAATCATTTCTCATGAGCAGTGAGGGCAGTGTGTTTAGTTTTCAATGTTAATTCAATGAAAATCAGTACAGCAAACCACTATTTAACACGGGTGTAAAATATTCTGGATAAATGTAAGTTTGCAGCCACCGCGCAGCTTAATGAGAACTAAAGCTGCATTAATTGTGTCTTTTTATTTCCCCTTTTTGCTAGTGTCACGTTTTAACTTGCATGTTAGCAGCTGGACAGATGATATCACCTGGCAGCGCAAGCTCAGAAGCCGTTGGTATTGTGCCAAAGTGCTCACCTCCCGCGTAATAGAGACCATGTTGGAGCTGCAGACACTTTCATTTGTTCAGAAACTCCTGATCCATGTCCTCATAAACTGGACACTTCTGGGGCTCTGCACAGATACCTGTTCTATCATTGTTTTTTATATTTATCATACTTATTTTAAATGATTTTAGTTTATTCCGTCCTCCTAATATCTCCATCTTCATCTGGCGACTGGCGTCCTATTTCCTTTTGCGCCGTCGTCTCTAATTCCCCACGCTGCAAACCTCCAAACACCCAAAACCTAATTTATACAGAGGCGTTTCCAACTTGTTTGCGCCTGCTGTGATTTGCACCTTCATTCTTGACAAATCACTCGCAAACCGCGGTTCGGCCCCTTGCGCAAAATTCCAGAAAAAATACTACACGCAAATTTGGATCTTGATAAATCCGGCCCCAAGTGTTTTCATTCCAGTTCCAAATACTTGTGTCCATCCGTCTTGGAGAGCCAAAGCCTTGATAGAAGGAAGGTTTTGCCTTGCATCCATACCGTCTTCCGTTTTTAGGCCAAGCCAATGAAGCAAGACGCCTCTAAAGAATATTTTTCTTACAGAAAGCAAATATTCTGCACGTTGCAATATGTTTTCACTATCCTTTCTTTAAACACCCTTTCTTCCTGATCGATTTTAAGCTTAAATATATCCTGGAGGCGTAGGCGACCATATACATTCAATGCTTTGTCATCTGATTTGCACTTGGAACTACAGCTCCTCAGCATAGATTCATTTGCAAACCAGCCTCACATGCACGCTTTCACCCCCTTTCCCATTATTTGTAATTTTCCCACAAAAAAAGATGCTCTAAATCTAATTTCCTCCTCCAATAAATATATACATGCATCTTGTAATATCTCCGAGGCAGTAATTTTCTTGCACCATAGAATGAGTCATTTGTCTCCTCTGTATTTTTTCTCTCTCAGCCACTAGGCAAGGAGGAGCACACTGCAGGAGCATTGCTGTGAGATTAAAACCTGATGGAGGGTGTCTGAGTGATTGCACGTGTGATTGCGTGTGTATGTGTGTGTGTTTAGGTATATGCTGGCGTGAAAGAAAGGAAGACAGAGAGAGGGGATTAAACCTCTGCCTTGGGGGTCTCTTTTCGATGTCAGGGAGGTGCTGCATAGGAGGAGCGAGAGTGCTGACAGGGCAGTCTCACTCTTGCATGATACAGACACACAAATACTCCACACACACACACACGCAAAGGAAGCAGATTCATCTTTTGCATTATTTATGAAATGCTGCCATTATCTCTTGTTTTACACCTTGAATCGACTGAGTGCCAGGAAGAGACGAGTGTGTGTGCTCTCCACACAAGTGTGTCTGTGTGTTCACTAGCAACATTAAGGTAGACTTAAGACTGTAGGTACAACGAAAAATTATCAACCATAAAATTCAATAGTGCGCCCGGTAGAGCCAAACCAACAGATGGGAAGATGCGTAACATTAAAATGGGCATGACAAAAAAAAAAAAAAGTTTAATTTTAGTGAGAATGTGGACCGAGTACAAAAAATGTGTGCAGCAAGGACACCGTGACTTGTCAACACTTGACAATGATAACCAAATTACACTTTCCACTTTAGCTGTCAGCACTGTGATAATGGTGTTAAAACTTTACATTCGTTTCATCACCAGCATTGTGGTGTGATGTTAGCACTGCTGCCTCACAGCATGACGGCTCCAGCGTTCTGTTATGCGTAATGATAATATAATAATAAGCAGTTTGAGAATAATAATAATGAGCAGTTTTATCCATCTGTGCACTGCTTTACTCAAGAAAAAAACTTTTGCACTTTTGAAAAGATTTTTTAAATATATTTTCTTAATTGAGTTTGAATGACCTGCAAACAACATAAAATTAGATTTATTTAGAAAAAAGTTTAAACACTTTTTTTCTTTCCACCCAAGTCCCTCCCTTGCACCACCTATGTTCAGTGAATCCAGCACTTTATCTATTTTTCAAAATATTTTGTTTTACACTTGGCAACCTATAAGAAACCTCATTATTGTTCACATTGATTTCAGTAATCATCAACGGCCATGTAAAAAGATCAAAGACAATCCTGAAACTGTATTAAAATGAGATGCTGGAAAAGTTGTGGTGAACCTAAATGTTTTACTGGTGCACCAATAAAATGTTATGAGCACCAGTGCATCCAGTGCTGAAATTTAGTCTGGAGCCTTGTCTATAGACAATGTACACTCATGGACTAAATCTAAAGATAAATTCATCAGTACAACTATCTATTAATACATGTTCCACAGAAAGAAAAAAATAATATTTTTTAAAAAATAAAATATATGGAATAAAAGTTATTTCACTCATTATATATATTTTTATATATTTAATTAATTGGCCCATTAATTGGTTATAGGAATTTTTGGTGGATGGATGGATGTGAACAGATTTCATGGTAATGTAACCCACCTGATGGGTAAGTGACACTGGACCAGAATGCTCTAGATTCGTAAGAGGGAGTGATGATGAAGGAAAAAAAAGTTAGACACCGATTGAGTAAGAGGAAACACACACAGGTAAGTTTTAGTAAGGTAAGTGTATTAACACGTGAAAAAAATAACAGTTTTACAAATTTGGCCGGCCTTCAGTTTGTTTTCTATTGTAGTCTTTGTAAACTGGGTGCACCCTTTAAAAAAAATGAAATAAAATGTCTTGTTTCCCAACGTAGGAAAAATCAGGGTTGTCCCTTTAATGTCTGAGTTTTTTTCTCAGTCCTACCACTCCGATAGGACGATGGATGCAAGAAAAGAGGGTCCTCTTCGGTCCAAATCCTCCTCTCGGTCCAAATCCTCCTCTTCAGTCCGAATCCAGATGTTCACACGGTTGGCTCGCCATCTCCCTTCTAGGAGAGAATCCAGAATCCAGGGTATCCAAAAAACCCAGCCTGTATAGTACAACAGGGCTTAGTTAAATCTATTCACTTCTTGTTCTTAACTGTACAGTTTATATCTTTCCAAGTTCCAAGTTTCAGTGTGTAATGTAACTTTTTCACTTTAACTCATTACGAATTAACTGCTGCATTACAGGGTTAACATATGAAATGTTAATGTCACTGTTTTTTTCTTGTAAAGCAAATAAAACCATGAAACCAAATAAAAAATCCACATGTAAAGGATTTTAAACCACTCACAGTTAAACAGAAAATACCCACATTGGATTAAGAAAGTAAAATAATGTAATCTTGTAATATTTTGTGCCTGAGTGCAACAACACTGCACTAGATAAAAGAATTAAACAACTTTATAACCAATGACACTCAACTTAATGTTTCTTTTCATTTATACAATGAAAATAACAGGCACACACTCTTTTCTCCACGTATAAAACACACATGCGCTGTTTTTCCTTTCATCAGAATGTAAACCATCAACATGTGAGCTCATGCTCCCATGCGGTGGCAATATACCACGAGGAGATGCTAACTCGCGGGGCTACCCGCTAACCAGCTGTACTTTGCAGCACTCACCGGGAAAAGAAAAGAATCTAAGAGGTAAAGTCCCAGGGTCGTTCCTCCGCGGTCCTCCAGACGCTCAGGTGTCGGCCCAAACAGTTCTTTTTCCTCCACAGTTTCTCCGTATAGAAAGATTTTTTCCAACTTTCCTCTACTCCGACGTCTGCCTCTCTATTCGTGTCATGCTCTGCTCAGTCTCTGCATGTGCCTCTGTGCGCATCTCACTAACTTGCTCCTAGGGGGCGGAACATAAGCAGGTCTCTCCAATAGCAACTGAGCTTCAACTCTATGAGCGAATGGGATTTCTTTTCCGTCACAAAAACACTCTTAGAACGGAAATAGACCTCTGGGATAAAATAAATTAATTAAATAAATACAGGATTAAATAAAGACAACAATTAGTAATTAAATGAAAATTCAATGAAATAAAAATATAAAATTATAAAATATTTCTAACTGTTGTGACTTTTTTTTTCATATTCAGGTAAGTAACAGGTAGGTTCTTTTCTCCTTTTCAGGTACAGCAACTAACATTTCTTTCTTTTTTTTCCAACAGGTTACAGTAATGACATTTCTCAGACAAAAAAGCTTTCTTTTTCAATACAGCATTGTCAAAGACAGGTACTTCTTTTGTACCAACAAAAATTGGTTATATATTAAATCAATAATTGGATCGACATTTTCATTTGAGCCTAATTATTTCTAATTAACAACACAGCCTACAAGTTTATTTTTGAAACTCGTTAGAGTGAAACAAGATTAAGAGTCTACAGTCATGCTAGTGGGTCTCTGAGGCCATAATTGGCAGACTGCTGCTTTGAACTAACTACTAATTATGATGATTATGTATGTTCCTGTTAAGTAGGGGTCCTACAAGCAGTTTTGAGATAACTCTGGGTCATGATCGATTCATTTGTAATTTGATTATGATTGAAGTTACAGGAATTTAAGTTACTAAAATCAGCTGAATGCAAAGATTTAAGGAGATAAAAACTCTTACAGTCCTGGCAATGCAGCTTCAAGGGCAAAAGGTTTACTTTCTGTATGACTGATAATTCTAACATTGAAGATGTGTTTCCTCCCATCCATTCCCACCAACAACATGATAATAATAGTGCACATATGGATAAATGAACAGATCTGATAAGGCAAACTGGGATGAACCGGACTGACAGACAGACAGATGTGACAGCACAACCAAGCGTTACCTTTAACAGAATAAAGAAATTAATAAGGGGCCTGATGTGCTCGAGTCCGAGGTGTGAGATCAGAGAATAAGATGATGAAAGGAAGAGTATCGGACTTTGTTGGCCGTTTGTAATGTGTGTGTGTGTGTGTGTGTGTGTGTGTGTGTGTGTCTTGGGTTTTATCTTGCTGGTGTTAAAACTACCATTTATCAGGACCTGTGCTCCTTACAGAAACTACAGAGTTATAGGGGGTGCCATGTGGTTCGAGGTAAAGGTAAAGTCAAGGTTTGGATTAAGTTGACAGTCGGTACAATTTCCTAATAAGGACGAATGCACAGACTTTTGTGTAAGTGGACCATCTAGCTCGTTATCAGCAGACAGTTGTCTGAGTTGAGCTGCTATGATCACTCTGCAGGGCTTTACAGACTTGTGCAGTAATGTTCCCTGACCACAGCACAATGCTAAAAGCCAGTGTGCTTGCCACTTTGTTGAATGTTTTCAGGACCTAAGAGGAGATCCTTAACTTCCTCAGCTGCCTCAGGTGGTGAAACCTTTGTCTTGTCTTCATGACCTAAGCATGTCTGACTGGAATACATCTAATGGAAAGAGCAGAGCAGAAGTGTTATTATTCTGGCACCATCTTTCCAGGTTCTCCACCATCTCCCCGTAGGCTGTTGCATTCATTGTTGGAAATTGTGTCAACAGAAAACTCAATGTACTATCACTGAGTTTGCTGTTGTTCTCCAAGTGAGTTGGAGGTGTGAGTGGCAACAAAGTGTTAAATGCAACAGTGAGGGGCTAAACACACATCCTTATGGGACTCCTAAGGGAACTGTATTAAGAATACATCCTCTTTAGACAGTATAAGAAAACTATTTCACTTCACTTTATGCCAGATTTACAAACTGGGTCGTTTACATTTCTTTCACGGCAAAAACCTAAATAATATATATTTTTCTAATTTCTAGTAAAAACATCTCATCATACTCAATATACGTAAGACATAATCACCACCTAAAAAGAAACATTAGGTGAGACATAGGAACTTGTTTTAAGACAATGCATCTTATTTCAACACTGTAAAAACAGACAGCCCTGTTAAGTTGTATCCACTTATTTTCTTGTGTACACTCCTCTTATAGACTATTCCGACAAGTGTTTTGTGTATTGCGCCATTTTGCGGCGCCGCCATTGCAACAGTGACGAGTCCCAATTTCCTTGTATCTGCCAACATGGAAAGCAGGGTGAATATCTGGATTTACAACGTTGGACAGTCGTCTAAGGTAATGATAACCTATAGGTTTGTTATCCAGAGATCTCTTAAGTATTCTGACATTTATTTTATTATTATTAATGATTGTTTTTTTTTTTACATCCGAGCATTATTCTAAACTATTATTCATCTCTGGAAACTGGCTTTAATGACAAGCCACACTGGAATAACTTGAAAATGTCGTGATTGCTTAAACTTTGTTTTTAAAATACTGTACAATGTAGCGTACATAGTCACTTCAACTACAAGCTTTTATAGACTAATCTGGGAAAATGCCATTAGTAGACCGATGTTGCTTAGGGTTACATCTCTGTACATGTGTAATTAGAACAGATGAAATTCAGGCTATTTTCTTAATAATTTCGAGGAAATCTGGAAAGATGTGCACATTTCTTCGTTGTTGGAACAGCAGTGGAAAACTTTAGTGGAAGTACCGTGTGTAATCATCTAATTTATTTACAAATGTAGCATCAAATGAAGAAAAAAAAATTTTTAGATGTAAAACAGCATTAAAAATCGCAGTAACCGTGATTATTATGGCAGATATAATCGAATCAAATCAACACATTATAAATCGCCGTATTCAAAAAATCGTGGGTCCCATTATTGTAATTAAATCGAATGGTGAAGTAATCCAGATGGGGCAACACAAGTAAATAAGCAGAATGATCTCATTTGAGTATCATCAAGATAAAATTACCTCTCAGATTTGCTTGTCTGAATCAAAGATAAGTCAAGATCACTTGAATTCTGTTGTTGTACAAATGTTGTCTGACTTTAAAAAAAAAAAAGAAGTTTCCCAGCACAAAACAATAAGCTATAAGAACTTGATCTTATGAGTTGAAGAAACTCAGTTGCGTGTTGGCTTTACCTTAAATATTTTGTTGGCCTAACTCAAAACTTTAAGGCAGCGAGGTTACAAATTATTTTAAGTTGAGTCAAAACAGGATTTTTTACAGTGAAGAAATCTTATCAAGAAAATTTCACTTTTTCCATTGGCAGGTTAGTTTTTGCTTTTTACAAGCAATTTTTTTAAAACTTATTTTAAGAGTGGCCAACATTATTTTTTGCTTGTCATAAGCAAAAAAAAAAAAAAAAATTCTGCCAATAACAAGTAAAATTTTCACCAAAACGTTAAAGAAATTTATTTTTTAAATACATTGATTTAAACGTAGAAAACTTCTATATTCATAGAAAATGTTTGTTTTAAATATAAATTTGTTTGTTGAACAACGTGAAGAACTGCACTGAAATTACATGACATCCCATCATTTCGTTATATTAAAATTTGTGTTGCTCCTGAGCCATATTGCTCTCTGAGCATCTGAAGAATGCATGTGGGAGAAATTTTATTATTTTGATAGTTGAGTCAGAACTGGACCGACTGGTAGACTATGGCCATCTGTGCAGCCAGCGTCCAGCCTCATCTCTATGGTCTATTACCTTAAGGAAGGTCACAGAGACAATGAGTTTGCAAATCATGAAGCGTTAAATAAAATCCAATAAGAACGCTAAGACAAGTACAAGGACATGATCTCCTAGATTTTTTTTTTTTTTTTAAATTTCTTAAGCCATGGTTGCCCATGTGTGAAATATTGAGATGAGATATGTCCATGACCTCTTTAGATAAAACAAACACTCGCTTTCATGCCCTCGTCTGCAACCTCACACACACAGTCAGACACTGTGAAGGAAACACAGTTCAGACAATAAGAAGATTACGATGGCTCATTTTCCATCTTAACTCAAGGGGAAGATTACTAAAGCCCCTTAGCAAATTAGCTCAAATGAAGGGTTCATTATCGGTGCGAAACATGGCGGCAGGAGGATGTGATTGTTCTGCTGGTTCTCAGTAATCACAGAAATATGCTCAGATAACGCTTCCCATCGCAGCGAGACGGTGCACATCCAGGAGTCTGAATTTGGGTTGAACTTTCCTGCTTTAATCCAGGATGTTTAATTTGAATTATTTGTTTCTTTCTTTCTTTAAATAGCAGCAAAACCCCAAACATTTTTCCATCGGTGTGGCTGTCAAGTGCGTTCATCTGCCTCTTCCTGTCCCCGCATCTCCTGTTTGCCTACACTCGTATCTCTCAGGTGTTTATTTCCAACACAAAGACGCTGCTCTAATGATGCCGCAGGGTTGTCAATATAATCAGAGAGTGATCCTCTGCATCTGCAGGAGCTGTCAGAAAACAAAGGCCTACAAGTTACACGTACAGCGCCTGCAACATGAACTGGCACCCACAGCGACGCTCCTTTTTCCACTGCTTTATGGGGACAAACATGCGAACAAAAGCTCTGTCAACACACCCTGACATCCTTTTTGGTTGGATCCCTCTGTGTTGTCACATGTTTACGTCTGCTAACGCAGAAAAAGCCTTTCCGAAGCGGCTCCTAATGATCACGGATAATGACAGATTTGGATCCAAGGTGGGAAATGGCTCCGAAGGATCAACGGTCTTTGTAGTAAAAATAGATGCCTTATCTTTGAAGCTATTTTAAGTTTTTTTTCTTCTGAATAATTAAAGAACCAAGTTTGACAGCTTGCACACATGCATGTGTGTGCAGCGTGTGTGTGTGTGTGTGTGTGAATTACTGGCTTTTGCCAAGTGAAGCATCTCATTTCAGAGAAAAGGCGTGCAGAGAGGACAAGGTCAAAGCCCAGTTCATCACCATTTGCTGCTCAGGGCACAGCGTGTCAGCAGGAGTTCAGATATATAAAAATATTTCTGCTTTTTAAGTAGAAATCAAATGAAAACCTCTTTACCTTTTTTTTTTTTTAACTGCAGTGTGATATTGCATAAAAAGAACAATTCTTTTAGCTTTATTGGGTAGTTTTTGATCGTTTACTAATTATATTTGCAACCATCACTGTTTTATCTAATGATTATTTGAAACAAGTAAATCTCTTAAAAAATGAGTCTACTGTATGTCTCACTTAAATGATCTGTATAAATAAAGCCCTCAAAAAATGAAATAAGCCAAAGTGATACCCATTTACAAGACAGGAGCGAAAAATATATTATCAAATTATAGACCCATCTCATTGCTACCACAACTGTCAAAAATTTTGGAAAAAATACTCATGGTTAGATTAGAGGGTTTCATAATAAAGCAAAGCATTTTGTATGAACAGCAGTATGGATTCAGAACAACTGACAACATACATTGGTGAATTTTGGTAGACATGATAACATCTGCAGTCGAAAAGAAAGAGTATGCAATATGTGTTTTTCTAGATCTGAAAAAAGCATTTGATACTATTGACCATGAATTACTGATGAGAAAATTACAACGGTGTGGAATTAGAGGAACAGCATACAAATGGATTTTGAATTATTTAAAGGACAAAAAACAATATGTACAACTAAAAGAAATAAGATCTCAAATGCAAACTATTACCTGTGGGGTTCCCCAGGGGGTCAGTGTTTGGTCCTTTTTTGTTTATTCTGTATATAAATAATATTTGGGAATCATGTAAAAACTTAAGCTCTATATTATTTGCTGATGATACAACTTTATTCTGTTGTGGGGGGAATCTGCAGCAACTCGTGGATACGGTGGAAAGAGTACTTTCAGTGTTGAAGAGCTGGTTTGATGAGAACACACTGAAATTACATCTGAGTAAAACGAAGTTTATTATTTTTAATAATCATCAAATCAACTCAAACATTAAACTTATGATAAATGACATAGAAATAGAAAGAGTTAATACTGTCAAATTTCTGGGAGTAATGATTGAAGACAAATTAAATTGGAAATCACATATTAACTATATCAAAGGATATTTTTTTTTATTTATTTTTCTTTTTTTCTTTTTTTTCTTATTTTTTTTTTTTTATTTTTTTTTTTTTTCTTCCCCCCCCCCCCCCCCAATCTCTTCCATTTCTTCCCCCCCCCCTCCTGTTTTTAAATCCCCGACTCCCCTTGTCCCCCACACCCCCCAAAAATCATCCCCCCCCCTTTATCCCCCCGAGCCCTGGCCCTTCCTCCCGAACCTTTCTCCCTCCACCACCTGTTTTTTTTCCCCCCACCCCTTAAAAATTTATTTTTTAAAAAACCTTTCAAAACTTAAATCCTTTTTCATATACTCCTTTTCAAAGGTGTCTAAATCTATTGCAGTGTTACACCGAGCTAAACATTTTGTCAATCTGGCTTCAATATATACTTTGTATTATTCCTTTATACTACCTTACTTGATTTATTGTGTGGAAGTATGGGGAAGTACTTATAAAACTAATACAGAATCTATTTACATCATACAGAAACGAGCAATAGGAATAGTAATGCTGACTACAGACAGCCAACAAACCAACTTTACATTAAACTGAAAACTTTAAAATTTAGAGATTTAGTTAATTATAAGATTTTACAATTTATGTTTAAGGTAAAACATCAAAAAGTACCACATAGTATCTAGGAGCTGTTTCAGGTGAGGGCAAGCACACATGCCCTGCGAGGTACATGTGTGTAAGAACAAATACCAAGTATCATTGTCTATCAATCACAGGAGTTAAATTATGGAATAACTGTAGTGATGAGATGAAAACATGTAATGCAATAAGTAGATTCAAAAGGCTTTTCAAAAATGACATGCTAAATAAGTACAGCTTGGAAATTGAATGAGCATTTACTCTGTTGCTATTTTCTCTGTTGTGATTTATGTTATCTTCTTTTTTTTTTCTTTATTTAAAAAAATGGAAATCTAATAGGGTGGTTGGATATGGTGTGGGTGATTGTTTTGAGTTTAATTTGTCAAACAGTCATTATTTTGGAAGAAATTAATGCAAGGGGATAGGCCTAGATCTGTATTTTTTTACTTCAGCCTACTCCCTTTTTTCAGACAAAAAAAAGTTATGCATGTGTTTGAAAAAGAAATAATTATTTAGGCTGGGCAGGAACATGCATATGTGTTTATATGTGTATATACGTTCGTGCCTGTGTGTGAATATATACTGTATATGTTGCCTGTCATTGACTTGGTCCAGAAAATGAAAAAGAATGAATTTAAAAAAAAAAAAAAAAGCTTAAATAAATATTTAGAATAAATGCTTTTTCTCCACATAAAAATATGAATAGGAATTAATTTTGCTACACTTTAAAGTAAATAATAAAAATTGTAATCCAGCATTGTTCATTAAAGACAATCTTTATATCAAATTAAATACCTCATTGTCATGAGAAAACAAGGATTTCTTATTTTCAGGAACACAGTAAAACAAGAGCTATTTCTATTTTAGAGTTCAGGAAACCCATAGCATAAAGACATAAATTAGGTGCTAACCAAAGCGCCACCGTAAAAAAAAGGGGACGAACCTTCCACTATGTCACCTGTTGGTTTTTGAAGAGCTAAAAGTGAACCCAGTTGAGCTTTCCCACTGCCACCGTCTGCGTTGCGTGTGTCGCCACTCCAGGAAAATACAAAAAAGGGCAAAGAGCGGCCTCAGACCAAATGATTGACAACCAAGGAAACTAACAGGAGCAAATGAAGATTAGCCCCCTAAGTGGTGGGCTGAAGGTCAAGTACGCTTGGACTTGCTGTTAGCAGCTAAAAACCACCATTATGCTACTCTGCAACAGACTGAGACCTTACTGAGAGCAACCAAGGAGCTAAATGATAGCCACCGGCGGGCAGACCAACATCTGGTTTGCTGCATGTCAATCAAAAGGACACACCCCTTAATTATGTGTAATTTCTAGATTAAGTAACATCTAAACGGATGAGTTATAAAAGAAAAATTCAACCCCCTCACAGCTGACGTGAAGGTAAACTTAAAATTATCCTTTAAGGTCTAGAATAAATTAGGTCTAATTAGAAAGAATTAAAATTTTTTAGCATTTTTCCAGATTTCCACATTGGCTTCACTGGAGGTTGCTGCTTGGTGTTAACACAAAAGCGTGCTTTGCTTTAACATAAATCACAGCTTCACGATAGTAGAATTGTGTACTTTCCGGACTATTGGGAGTACCTGAAAACAAGTCGCACCCATTAGAAAATGAGATTTGTATACTGTACATGCTGCACTCGTCAATAAGCCACAGGTGTCCACATTGCCACTTGAGATATTTACATTGAAAACTTTTTCAAAACTTTTAATTGAGCAGTCTAACAAACATATAAGCTATGTACCATAAATGTTTTTTTTTTTTTATGAATAGTGCCTGTAACACAGCTGTTTTAATTTATTTTAATTTATTATTTTATTTGATTGGAACAGTGCATGTTGATGAACAGACATGAGAAATGCATGAAACCTGCCAGATTCTAGCCGAAGACTAATTTCCATCTGCAGTCCCAAGGGCAGGGGTCACATAGGGAGATAAAAACACAAGCAATAAAATCAGGTAAAATACAGATAAAACCCTAAATAGTAATCTGCAATAGCAGTCTAGTAACAAAAAAAAAAACAACAATAACAAAACCTTTATGCTGTTGTGTCATAACTTTAATTGATCTTTAAAATTCCAACTGTAGAGCTTAGCTCATGTCCAACATAAGAAGGCTCGTGTGTGGAGCTTCGCCATGAAGCTGGAGCCTTTTCATTTTTAGTGTTTTCTTCCGAATAAACATCAAATCCAGATCCCTCATACAGCAGCAGTTTTAAGACTGTGGGCAGTAAAAGATGAATATTTGATGTGTATGGCTTGAGTAGAGACAATATCTAAGAAGGATGAGGCGTTTTTTTCTTCCCAATATTCGTTATGAAGCTCAATTGCCCGTACCAATCCATCAATTCGCTGCATCGCTGTTGAAGCCTCGGTGTTCAAAGCTTGTGAATAACGTAGCTCCTTGTAGCCCGGAGTTTACGGTAACTAACTATCTTGATAACAAAACCAAAAATGAAAAACTGCAGGCATGGCCGCTGTAGGCTTCCGTACATCAGTGTGAAGTGGCTTAATAAACAAAAACATTTCTCTGGAAATGTTCAGATTGAAGAACTGGAATGAAAATGACAGAAAAAAAAAAAACTGATGTCCACAGAAAAACTTTAAAACAAGGACGTATGGAGAGCTGTTGCCCAAAACAAAAGATTACAAGAGCAGCTCTTTGGGAGCAAACATAAAGAAATAAGGTGGCTTTTTTCAATCTGTGCCACTTGCTTCTTTAATGCTATAAAAACAACATTTTTGCGTTTTTCTTTTAACAAAAAAAATCCTCCTCCTAAATTATTCTAAGATGAATCAGTATCCACAATTGCCCTGATTCAACACTGAAGGCATTGTAGCTTCTAACAAAGTTTTTATTTTACAAAAAGAGAAAGGTTTCTTTGTGAGCCCAGAAAATACTGCAGCTCCTATGAAGATTTACGAGCACAGCAGCAGGAGGCACTTAAAACATCACAACTCGGCTTTGTTTGCATTCAACACTATTATCATAGGTCTACAGTTTGAGCAATCTCTGCCGTCTTATTTCCGCTTCCACAGGAGCATTACCAGTTTCTTTTACCAACCAGCTGTTTCCAAAAAGCCACTTAAAAAGACAACAGGATTATTATATAAACAACATAAATGGAATTTTTCCCCCAAAGATTACAACTCTTATTTAGACTCATTTAGATTATCACACAAAGTAATGAGTGATCATGTCCACTGCTGTGAAAGGAAGGAAATAAAACTCACGTTTCTTCTTTTTGGATGCTAATGAGCTGACAAATCAAAATGAGAAAATACAATGTTTACTGAGGAAAGACATCAAAAAGTTAGTCAGGAATCACACGTATGGGATGAAATTACAATTCAAAGTGACACATCTCATAAAACCTAGACAGGCTTTCGCCACCCCTCTGAAAGTGCTCTTCCCTCCAGTGCCTACATCTTTATTAATAACCAAACGCCTGCTGATAAATCCAGCAGAGCTCTTCTGGGCGATTTAGACTCTCCAACACCTTCAATGCTCCGCCAGAGTCGCACGCAGCTTCAATCATATCAAAACCCGCGGGTTAAGACAAATATGTGACAGTATGCGATAATTGGAACTAATTGGACAAGAATTATACATTCAGATTAGCTGTTTACTCTCCACATCTTGACATATCAACAGCTTGTCATCTGAGCACACGGCGTTGTCTAATGTTGGTGCAAATGAGTTCTTTCCAGCAGCGTATGAACGGGAGGGGGGAATGGGAGTGTAGAAGTCAAAAATTGTGTCTCTCTCCTGTGCAACTATTCCAGAAAGTTTGCTAATTAGGTTCATCTAGGTGGTTAATAAATCAAAAGACAGAAAAAGCAAAAGGAGCCCCTGTGTTGGAAATTCTCAGATCTTCTATGAATAAATGATGAAATATGAGACAGACAGAGCAATTATTAGCTTTCTTAAACATCGTTTACACTCCAAACAGGCTCTACATAATGCATGGGGCTGATTTTAATGGCGGAGATCAAAGGAAATCAAAGCCCCACTGGTGCCACTGTTAAACTGACTGCAATTAAATCATAAACAACAAAAAATGAAGATCATGTAGCAAACTAAGGGCCCCCAAACAAGCATGCGATTGGGTCTCGAGGGTTTGGGTGGATTTTAAACTGAGATTTGTAAATGTAATGCAGAAACATGATTAGATGGATAGATTTCACGTTATCTGGTCTGAATTCAATCACGGCCTGGTGGCCGCTTTCTGTCAGTCAATCAAACCAGTGAAGTGCTCGTATGGCAATCAGCTCGCTCGCCCGCGCGCGCAGTGATTACTCTCCCTGCTTGTTGGCTCCTAATGCCTCGCTGCTTTACTGTCACACAAGCGAGCGCCGATCGCGAGAGACGCCAAAGATCAAGTGCACGGGAGTGTGCGAGCGTGCCGGCTCATAATGAATCCGAGCCTCCTGAATCCAACCCCTCTGACCTGTCATTCCGCAGCAGAGGTGATGCGGATAACGAAAGCGAACACTGTCACTAAGCTGTCTTTCTCTGCCCTCTGGTTGTGTGAGTTTGCGTGAGATGACAGCTCGGGGATTTAGGGAGCAGTGGGTGAGAGAAATGAGCAGAGTAGTGAACTTTCAGCCGCTATCGTGCGTGTTGGCACACGTGTGTTCATTGGGCTTCCCATGCGAGGACAAGGATTGGGATATGATGGGGCTGAAGATCACAACACTTTTCTATTTTCCAAAGAGCTCATACACATCCAGCTCCACACCCCCCACCACAACAGACCTGATTTATTTATGGTTGTTTCCACTCTAACAACATGAGACTGGAGCTCATATAGAGTGTACATGATTGTCACATCCACAGCCTCCATCACTGAACAAGAAATGCCACAATTCCTGCTCTCTAATTCCTAGAGTTGCTTTATAGTTTTACTTTCTTTGACATGATTCAAAAGAAGGAAAAAAAAAAGAAAGCGTGCATGTTGAGCTGTTCAACACTGTGCCTCTAAACATCATTATGTTTTACAGCAGCCTGTGACAAACGTTGTGTGACTGCGACAAACAAATCACGCTGGGCTTCAGGGAAAAACATGTTCAACAAATGTGCAAACTCATATGCCTGGTGGAGTCGGAGGAAATATGGAAGGGAAATCCAGTATGACCACATGCTAATGATAGTGGGTTTAAATATTTGCTGTCTAGCACAATAACTCTCTCTCACACACAAACACTGCACTTACCGAAAGCTGATGCAGGAGGCGATGATGAAAGATGGCACATACAGTATGCACAGACTTCTCATTCTTTCCCTACACATTCATGTTGCACTTGAAACGATTTTAAATCTTTTTAGATCAAATAACCTTGGACCGCTTCTTTAATGTGCAAAAGTCTTGAGCCATCCGTCATTTCCTCATGGGAAATTGGGAATACAATGGGGCAAAAAAAGTATTGTCAGCCACTGATTGTGCGAGTTCTCCTACTTAGAAAGATGAAGTGTGTAATTCTTATCATCGGTACCCTTTAACTGTGAGAGACAGAAAGAAAGAAAAAAATCTAGGAAATCGCACACACTCAGAAAAATAAGTACCAAATTGTACCTTTAGGGCAGGGGTACAAGGCTTGTCACTAAGGTGGTACTCTCAAGGGTACTGTTGGTGTACCCCTAACAGTGGGTACTTTGTGCTTTGGAATATAAATGTTCTGTACCTTTCAGGCTCCCAAAAAGGTACATACACAGCAGGTGCCTTGAGGTCCACTTATGACCCTTACAGGGTGCATAAATTCAAACTGTACCTTGAGGGACAGAAATGTACCCATGCAGTCCCCCTATTTCTGAGTTTTAAAGAATTTATTTGCAAATTATGGTGTCAAATAAGTCAATAACAAAAGTTCAACTCAATACTTTGCAACATACAGTAACCTTTTTAGTAATGGCAGAAGTCAAACATTTCCTGTAAGTCTTCACCAGGTGTGCACACACTGTAGCTGGTATCCTGTCCCATTCCTCCGTGCACATCTCCTCTACAGCAGTGATGTTTTGGGTCTGTCGCTGGGCAACACAGACTTTCAACTTCATCCACAGATTTTCTTTGGGGTTGAGGTCTGGAGACTGGATAGGCCACTCCAGGACTTTGAAATGCTTTTTACAAAACCATTCCTTTGTTGCCCGAGTAGTGTGTTTGGGATCATTGTCATGCTGAAAGACCCAGCCACGTTCCATCTTCAATGCTCTCACTGATGGAAGGAGGTTTGGGTTTAAAATCTCACCACACATGGAGCCAGTTATTCTTCCCTTAGAGACATTGTAGAAGATTTTTCTTCAACAATTTTTGCAATATTTGGTAAAATTGGGTTCGCTACCCCATACGCTATGATTAATTAAAAGCTTTAGATATATAAATATTATTATATATCAGCTGTGAAAGTAATGGGGCTGGAAAAACATCCGGCAATCATCTCTGCATTCCTTGACTTTTTCCATTTGTCTACTGGCTCGTCAATCACTTTACTACCGTAGTAAGAGTGACTAAAGGCCCTTTCAGATAGAACGCGGCAAGCGCAGACGGACGGCGGCAAACCCATTCATTGTGTATGTGGTACCGCCGCAGCAGCGCTCGAATTGAAAGATTTTCAATTCGGGCACAGCGCGCTGTGACGACATCCTAGCGCATCCAATAGGAGAGGCCAGTTCAGGGAAAAAAGTGGTCCTTGTTCAGCCTGAGGGAAACCTAGAAGCGGTCTGTGTGAAAGAATGCAGCTCCCGGACGAGCCTGAACCCCCCCAAGTTCTGCCTTGTTATCAGGATCAGGTGGACCCCCACCCTTTTATCTGCTGCTGATCTTCTCCTCCTCCTCAGGAGAAAAGCTCTTTGCTGCGACGATGAGTGGTACATCTCTCACAACAAAGCGTGCCGGGGAGAAAACACTTCCTGGTCTGCCGCTCAGCAACGCGTGCCTGACGTGCTCGCTGCCGCTGTGTTCTTTCGCGGACTCTGCGCCCTACCCCGCAGAGAACGCCGCGAAAAACGCGTCCTAACTGAAAGGGCCTTGACAGTCAGTTCAACGGGTAATAGGCAAGACTGATCAATGACAGTGATTGATTGGTGAGAGTATTACTGTGACCTGGAAGCTGTGCGCACTCGTCTCACATTTACAGCTAGCTAACAATCATTCTGTTAGTAGTTGGCAATGTTCAGACAACGACATTACGTTTACTAGCATTTGTGACATGATGGGAGAATCTGTACCTATCTGTAGCTGCCTGATAAACACCGGAGTGGCTCGTGCACGTTATTCTGTGGCCAGAGGAGGGAGCTGTGAATCTAGCAGGTGGTCTTGCACATGTGCATTATTCAAAAACTCGCTAACAGCCTCTGCTTTCTAAAATGCCCACACATCTTCTATCACGCCTTTAACACTGATCAGTCGTCCTGTCCCCTTTGCAGGAAAACAGCCCCAAAGCATGATTTTCTACCCCCATGCATCACAGTAGGTATGTTGCTCTTGGGATGCAACTCATTATTCTTCTTACTCCAAATATGGCGACTTGAGTTTTTACAAAAAAAAAAAAAAAAAAAGTTCTACTTTGATTTCATCTGACCACACGATGTTCTCCCAATTCTCTTCTGGATCATTCATATGCTCTCTGGCAAACTTCAGACGGGTCTGGCTGAATCAGGGGGACACACCTGGCAATGCAGGATTTGAGTCCCTCTCGGCTTAGTGTGTAACTGATGGTAGCCTTTGTTAGTTTGGTCCCAGCTCTCTGCAGCTCATTCATTAGTTCCCTCCATGTAGCTCTTGGATTTTTGCTCACCGCTATAACGATCACTTTGACTCCACGGAATGAGATCTTGCCTGGGGCCCCAGATCGAGGGAGGTTATCAAATGTCTTGTATGTTACTTACAATTCCTCCCACAGTTGATTTATTTGCTTACCTATTGTAGATTCACCCCAGCTTGGTGCAGGTCTACAACTTTCTTCCTGGTGTCCTTTGGCAGCTCTTTAATCTTGGCCGTGGTTGAGTATAGGGTCTGTTTGAGGCTGTGGACAGTTGTGTGTGACCAAATATTTATTTTCCACCATAATTTGCAAATTTCTTTAAAAATCCTACAATGTTATTTCCTGGGGGTTTTTTTTTCTCTTTGTGCCTCTCACAGATATCAGTACCTATGATGAAAATTACAGACCTCTCTCATCTTTCTAAGTTTAGGAGAACTTGCATAATCAGTGGCTGATTAAACACTTTTTTGCCCCTCTGAAGGGGTTTTGTGATTTTTTTTTTCTTTCTTGAGTTTGTACAGTTTTATGAGCTGGAAAGTCAATATCTGTGAACAATTTCATTCTTCAACACAGCCTGGACCCTCTTACACAAGCCTTCCTGTCATTTCCTTAAAAAGGCTTTGCTTTATTTCTGCCCATAGGTAAATTTTCTTTTCTGCTAGACAGATAAAAGTCCTCAAAACAACATTCAGTTTAGATAAAGCACAAACCACCAACCTACTAAAATATATCAGGGAAAAAAATGACCAAAAAATTACATTAAGATAATCTTAAAGGAGCAATAAATGAAAAGTCATTATTTTCACTTTTAAGGAATTAAAAAATCTCTATGTAAAGAACTAAATATGTATTTTCATCTGGAATATAGCATGATGTCACACAGCGCCTCCCCGTGTTGATCTCCAGCTCAGTGTTTACCTCGCCGGTCCGACCGCTTGTGCATGTACGTCCATGTACGTGCATGCGTACACGCACCTCCTTCCTTAAAAACCAGGGCGGTGCAGCAATGCGGAGTGTACAAGCAAACTGACGGAGACTGAACCCAGCCGATAAAAGCGTTCAGCTGAAGACGACCAGGAGCTGATATGCCTCCACAGAAACAACTCTCTGCCAAAAAAAAGTTTTCGGACAAGGAAAGAGACAAAACGAGGATTATATTTCCAAGGTGGAGAGCGCTGGACAGAACAGGACTTCAGTTTGACTCAGAGCTGCTCCTCTCCTGAACAGGTAGGTAACAACATGATGTCAGATGTTTGTTTTTGTTCGAGTTACAGTAATGTTAGGCACATGTTGCAATGTTTATTCAATACAGCGTAGTGTTACAGTCGTGGCGTGGGTTAACTGTCTGAGTTTGAACCGTAGTCGGTCACTCTTTACTGTTGTGAAAGCGGGCAGTCCAGCTAGCGCTAGCATGCTAGTAGCTCATGAGTTGTCAATCTGGATCCGACCGCAGCTCTAGCAGAGTCAGCTGCGACCAGCTACGAGATCCTTGGCCATTCAGGCCTTTTTTTTCTTTTTGTTTTTAAATGAAAATGTGAAATTTGATTTGGATAGCAAGTGCTCTGATCTGATCACTCTAAATATTACACTGGGTTTACTGGGAGGCTGAACGGAGGAACGTGCTGACTGCAAGCTGCACCAGTTCTTCCTAAAATTGTCCTGATGTGAAGGACAGAAGATTTTGTCATTTCATAAGTTCCCTGCATCTAACTTCATATCATAAATCTTGTTGCCAGCAAACCTGCTCTATCACAGATCATAGATCATATATAATATATAATATGATCATAGATCATATTATATATGATTGTGTGTAATATGATTTATGATCATGTTTTATTATAAATGACAAACATCATATCTAACCGTATGAATCCCTTACAGATCACCTGACCTGGAGGTGAGCAGAGCCACATTCTCATGCATGCTAGCAGTGCTACAGTTCTTTACCTCTGGTTTGAGGCCAGACTTCTTGCTGCTTTGGATCATAACTTTCATCTCCAGAGACCATCACCGATCAAAACACGGAGAGAAAGATGTGAGTGGCGTTTTTTCACTATGGCATTTGTAGTTCATCCTATAATTTTTTATTTTCTATACTAAAGAACATAAACATTGCCGTCATAATGTTGTTTATAACTAACTGAACCTCAAATGTATTTTTACAATAACAGCTTTCTTTTTGTCCCCAGATACAAGAGGCTCTACAAAGCACATGCCAGGCAGTGATGTGTGCACTAAACTCCCAAAACTTCTGGATCTATCTGGGAACTGCAGACCAAGACTGTGGAGAAGAGACTGGCTTCAGGTGAGAGGAGGCGGTTAGAAGAACCCAGCACCTTGACCCCAGAAGACCTGGCCCACTTCCACCCATTCCACCACCACCCACTGCTGAGCTGGCAAAGAAGCATCTCAGAAGAGGTGATTGTAATTCTGGAGTTAGTTGCAGATCTATTTATTTTAAGTGCCTCTGACTAATTTAATTGTCTCACTGAACAGATGCTGTTTGATGCTGTCAGATAAACTGTTATTCTTATGTTATACATGTTGTTCTACAAGCTGTATAACTAATAACCCCCAGGGAATAATAAAGCTGAACTTGAATTTGAATAAATGTTTCAGATCCATAACTGGGGACATTAAAGATTAGATAAACCAATATCATTAATACACATTTTAAATAAAGAGCCATTTAATTTAAGCCTCAATAAAAACAAATTGTTGACTTGTATGAATGATTTAGGACAGGGCTACTCAATTAGGTCCTGCAAGGGCTGCAATCCAGCAGGTTTTCTATGTCTCCGTGCCCCAACACAAGTTAATGAGTCATTATGCAGAGCCTAATTGGCTATTGGATCTGTGTCATTTGAGTCAGGTGTGTCGGAGCAGACATGAAAAACCTGCTGGATTGCAGCCCACAGGACCAAAATGAGTAGCCCTGGTTTAGTAAGTAAGTAAATGTGCAAAATTTAGTTACAACTTGCAACAACAATAGTTCTCCAGGTTTCTGAAAGGACTGTCAGGATATGGACTGATTCCCAGAGTGATGTGATTCACCTGTGCCTCATTCCAGCTGATTGCCTGCTGGCCTGCTTCGTTGTGTCAGATAGGCACTTGCTTTGTGATGAGTGTGTGTGCGTGTGTGTGTATATATATATATATATATATATACAAAAACAAAAAAGTATTTGCTCACCCAAATTATGGGAATCAGGTGTTCCAATCACTTCCATGGTCATAGGTGTATAGAATGAAGCACCTAGGCATGCAAACTGTTTACATTTACATTTGTGAAAGAACGGGTCGCTCTCGGGAGCTCATTGAATCCCACCATGGAACTATGATAGGATGCCACCTGTGCAACAAATCCAGTCGTGAAATTTCCTCTCTCCTAAATATTCCACAGTCAACTGTCAGCTGTATTATAAGAAAATGGAAGGGTTTGAGAACAACAGCAACTCAGCCAGAAAGTGGTACACATGCGGGCATGAAAAAGTTCCCCTTTCTGCCAATTGCCAGCCACTTACCTGCCACTTACCAGCAACCTGTCTGCTAATTCAATCGAAGAGAAACCCCTGTGTGCAAAGGGGAAACGATTTCAGAGCATAAATGAATGCCCAGAACAAGGACGTTTCCACACGCCAAGTTTGGACACCGTGCCTGATGACGTATTCGCGGGACAAATCCTTCAGCCACTGATAGTGCAGTAATAGTGCACTATTACTGCACCACTTCTGGCAGAAAAAGGCAGAACTTTTTCATGCCCGCATCTGTAGGCCACGTAAACTGATGGAGCGGGGTCAGCAGATGCCGAAGTGCATAGTGCAAAGAGGTGGCCAACTTTCTGCAGTCAATCACTGCAGACCTCCAAACTTCATGTGGCCTTCAGATCAGCTCAAGAACAATGTGCAGAGAGTTTCATGGAATGGGTTTCCATGGTCGAGCAGCTGCATCCAAGCCATACATCACTAAATGCAATGCAAAGCGTGGGATGCAGTGGTGTAAAGCAGCCACCACTGGACCCTACAGCAGTGGAGGCGTTCTCTGGAGTGATGAATCACAGTTCTCCATCTGGCAATTTGATGGACGAGTCTGGGTTTGGCAGTTACCAGGAGAACGGTACTTGTCTGAATGCATTGTGCCAAGTGTAAAGTTTGGTGGAGGGAGGGATTATGGTGTGGGGTGTTTTTTCAGGAGCTGAGCTTGGCCCCTTAGTTCCAGTAAAATGAACTCTGAATGTTTCAGCATACAAAGACAGTTTGGACAATTCCATGCTCCCAACTTTGTGGGAACAGTTTGGAGTCCTGACTTCAACCCTGATAGAACACCTTTGGGATGAATTAGAACGGAGGCTGAGAGCCAGGCCTTCTTGTCCAACATCAGTGTGTGACCTCACAAATGCACTTTTGGAAGAATGGTCAAAAATTCCCATGAACACACTCCTAAACGTTGTGGACAGCCTTCCCAGAAAGGTTTATGCTGTTCTTGCTGCAAAAAGTGGACCAACGCCATATTGAACCCTATGGGTTAGGAATGGAATGCCACTTGAACTAATATGTGAGTCAAAGCAGGTGAACGAATACTTTTAGCAAAATAGTGTATGTATATGTGTGTATAAAAATGCTCAAAAAATAAAGGGCATACCTATTTAAAATTATATCTAGCAAAAATAATTTGCTACATGAAAGATTATGATGGTTAAATAATCTTTGTCTATGTTGATTTAGCCTCATTTACTTTTAAACTAGTGTTTTCATGTAAAACAATCATTTCCTTATTGCCCTCAGGAACCAGGAGAAACAAAAGAGCTCCGAGGGAATAATTAAATTACTTATGTGTCCAGCCAAACAACTTCAATCAAAGACAAATGTTTCATGGTGTTTGGAAAAGTAAGTAAACACATTTATTGTCCGTGACATTATGAGGTGAAGACGAATTGTTGATGCTTATCTAAAACTTTTCTGTTGCACCAGAGTGTTTTTAAAGATTTGTTACGACTAGAAAGCCAAATATTGTTTATACCTTAACATGGTTCACACAGCTGCAGCTTAGCAACCAGAAAGATGGAGAAATGAATCCCTGGAAATGCAAAGCTGTGTTTTCTAAAATGTCATTCAAACAATTAGACTTTTTCAGATGCAGAGGTTTTTAAAAATGATTCATGGTTTTGCTTTAGAACGGCTGCCATTGAACTGCCATTCTCCCTTCGCTGAGATAATTCCACTCCTCAATGCAGTGTGCAAGTAGAGGGATGCATTTAATGTCTATAGCTTAAAGAGCAGCAGAAACTGCTTACTGAGGTAATCCCAAACCTCCAACCCTCTCTCTACTGGCTGTTTCGCAGTTAGAGCCGAGCTACAAGTTCTTTCTTCGTCAGGTTTTCATAATCATTCCTTTCTTGTGACAGGACTAGTAGAACTAGTGAGGGTTAAAAAAAAAAAAAAAGATGGACACACACAGCAGCTTCTGCTGCCTGCAAAGAAAGAGCAATCAGGGGTGATACATTGGCAAATGTCAAACAAGGATTAATGGATTAATAACATTGTTAAGTATCCTCCGAGTATTGTCTGTGCTGAAGTTTCCTATTTTTACCCGTTTGCCCCTCCATCCTTTCGCTTCTTCACCGCACTAATAGGGAGTGTGAAGGGAGCTGGGGACGTTAAGAACCAATCTCACAGACAAAAAACTCTCGGCAGAATTTAATCTCTCCGTTCGCTCGCTGTCTATCTGGCAGCACTGCTTTCCAGCTTCTCACTCGGTGTGCGAGTGTGTGTGTGTGTGTTTTCTAGCCGGGGTTATTGGGGCTTCCATTAAACCACACTCGGTGTAATCAGCAGAGAATTATGGGTGCCAGGGGCAAGAAGCCTCCTCTGTAAGTCTTTTCTAGGTCTGTGTAAGTATACAAATGTGAATGTGCAGCGAGGTGTCAGTTTGTTGCATATGCATGGGTGCAGTTTTATAGTGATTCCTACATTGTGTTAAGATGAAAAAAGACCTTTGTTCCCCCTCAAATTAAGATTTTATTTTCACTCAGAGTGGACTGTCTTGAAGGAGCACTGTGCTCCAACCAATTAAAATATTCAAGGCCTAATAGGGCTGCTGCAGCTTGTCAAATCATTATCTGGAAAGTGCCTTACGGAGACACTTAGAACAAACTGCATGGGCGGCCATTCAGTCAATACTAAAGTACTAGTCGCTTGTTAAAAAAATCTCTCTAGCATTACTGTCTTTTTTCCTTTGTGCGCCTTATCAGTTTTTCTTTCTTTATAGATGTTTCTCACACTTCTAGAAACCATTTTTGTCCACTTGAAGCTGAAAAATGTTGTGATCGCTGAAGAAAAATGTCTAAGAAGACCTTCCGCAACCTCACGTATTGCCTCAAATCAGCTGTAATACTGCTGATGGGACATACTGTGACTTTGAGTGACTCCCCCACCCCCTCCTGAATTCTATTATCAGTTTCTTACATAGAAAGGTCAGCCTTAATTACCAGAGGGAGGGATAATTATGGTGGATTTCAGCTTCTTCAATGGCCTCCTCACCACCAACATTCATCTCCGTGGAGGTTAGCCTCTCTGTGGGCTTTTGACTTCACACCAATCAGCTCAGGTTTAAGTCTAACACAGAATTACAACTCAGTTTCCCTCTCACCTTCATGGTCATTCATCACCTTGTTTTGTGTTATCCTTTGCTGTTTTTTCCCTCCCTCCCGTAGAATTATAACTTAAAGACTGAGGCCAGATAATGATGATTTGAACTCAGGCTGCACAATGAATTCCAGATGATTACAAATGTGCCATTTGTATTCAGCAACGCGCTTCTCAGTGGAAATATGGCTCCACACCTCAATCACTAGAGCTGTATGCCCATAATAATTACTTGAGAAGGCCGTTAAGACAGGAAACCCAAGTCATCGTTATGAATATCAAACATGTTGAGTAGATGGAGGACTGTGGAGGCATGATACGCTGTAGTTAGGGGAGCTCGCGCGGGTCTATTACTCAACTCTTGCTACTCATCCTCAGGGAAATTAACTGTGGCGAAGCGGCATTATATGAATTACGAAAGTAATCCTGTACTGACACTGGCCTAATCTTCACAGGGATATATAGGATCAAATCGCAGCCTGCATATTTCACTTTGTACAAAGAAGGACTGGCAGGTGGTTCGAGGAAATGGTGATGCAAAACACCCCAGTCCGACAGAGAGGTGAAGCGGTCCCAGAGAGAAGGTTCTCGAGTCTTTCTGCACTGAATGCTTTGAGCTAAAAGACAAAAAAACCCTCATAAAATAATAAAAATAATAATAGTAATAATAATAATAATAAAATCCTCAGATTTGATTTACTGGTCATTAATGTTTATGGCTGAGCTCTGAAAATGAAATCTATGCATTGAAGATTTGATGTGTAATAGTAAAGAAATGGATAGTACTTATTTACATCGTGTGGAGGAGTGTATTTATGTGGGGGGGGGGGGGGGATTTATGTATTGTATCTTTGTTTGATTTTGCATTTGTATTATTTGATGCAATTTTAGTTCGGGTCCCCAATTATAAGCTGTGGCTCTAGGGAGCCCCCTTTTTGCAAGTTTGACTCATAACGGAGACTGTGAACCACATAAGATATTTGATGAGGATTTGCAAATGAGTGAGTGAGTGAATGAATGAATGAATGAATGAATGAATGAATGAATGAATGAATGAATGAATGAATAGATACCTTACTCAGGGGTCCATTGTGATTCATCTGCTTGCCGTGTAAGGGACTAGAGGCCGGATATGCTGTGCCAAGCCCTGCAACATTACCACGAGGCAACACACTCCCCTAGAACACAATCAGGTGAAAATGTTGAACTGTACTAACACGAATTGCTGATGTTTTGAATGAGGCAAGGCAAGTTTATTTGTAAAGCACATTTCATGTACAGGACAATGGGCTCTGTGCACAGCTCCACTACATGTCTTTCATTACTGGATGAACTGATTAATCTAGGTGTGCCTGACCTCATTAACTGGCCAGACACACCTGAATTAATCACTTCATCCAGTAATGAAAGACAGAAAACAAAGGAGCTACTTTAAGTTCGGGAAGTAGTGGAGCTGTGCACGGAGTCCATTCAAAGTGATTTATATAAAACATTATAAGCATTATAGCGGAGCGCAAAAGGGAAAAAAAATAAAACAAAAACAGTAGAAGCAAACACCCCTTATGGAGACGGACAACAATGGAGCCACGTGTCCCTTGCCCGGACGCGGGTCACCGGGGCCCCCCTCTGGAGCCAGGCCCGGAGGTGGGGCACGGAGGCGAGCGCCTGGTGGCCGGGCTTTAACCCATGGGGCCCGGTCGGGCTCAGCCCGTAAGGACGACATGGGCCCCCCGTCTTGTGGACCCACCACCCGCAAGAGGGGCCATAGGGGTCGGGTGCATTGTGAGTTGGGCGGCGGCCGAGGGCGGGGGAGACCCTGGCGGTCCGACCCCCGGCTGCAGAAGCTAGCTCTAGGGACGGGAATGTCACCTCTCTGGTTGGAAAGGAGCCTGAGCTGGTGCGCGAGGTCGGCGGTTCCGACTAGATATAGTGGACTCACCTCGACGCACAGCTCGGGCTCTGGGAACACCATCCTCGAGAGGGGCTGGACCTTGTTCCACTCTGGGTGCTCCGGAGAGGCGGCGGCGGGGGGGGCATACTCATTGCCCCCGGCTCGCCGCCTGTGCGTTGGGGTTCACCCCGGTGGACGAAAGGGTAGCCTCCCTCCGCCTCCGGGTGGGGGGACGGGTCCTGACTGTTGTTTGTGCCTATGCACCGAACGGCAGTTCAGAGTACCCACCCTTTCTGGAGTCCTTGGACGGCGTGTTGGAAAGCGCGCCCTCCGGGGACTCCATTGTTCTGCTGGGGGACTTCAATGCCCACGTGGGCAACGACAGTGAGACCTGGAGGGGCGTGATCGGGAGGAACGGCCCCCCCCATCTGAACCCGAGCGGTGTTTTGTTGTTGGACTTCTGTGCTCGTCATGGATTGTCAATAACAAACACCATGTTCAGGCACAAGAGTGTCCACATTTACACCTGGCATCAGGACACCTTAGGCCGCAGTTCCATGATCGACTTCGTAGTCGTGTCATCGGACTTGCGGCCCCTTGTCCTGGACACTCGGGTGAAGAGAGGGGCGGAGCTGTCCACTGATCACCACCTGGTGGTGAGTGGGCTCAGATGGTGGGGGAGGTTGCCGGTCAGACCTGGCAGGCCCAAACGTGTCGTGAGGGTCTGCTGGGAACGTCTGGCTGAGTCCCCTGTCAGGGAGAGCTTTAACTCCCACCTCCGGGAGAGCTTCACCCATGTTCCGAGGGAGGTGGGGGACATCGAGTCTGAATGGGCTATGTTCCGCACCTCTATTGCTGAGGCTGCTAGTCGGAGCTGTGGCCGTAAGGTTGTCGGTGCCTGTCGTGGCGGTAATCCCCGAACTCGCTGGTGGACACCAGCGGTGAGGGATGCCGTCAAGCTGAAGAAGGAGTCCTACCGGGCCTTCCTGGCCTGTGGGACTCCTGAGGCAGCTGACAGGTATCGGCGGGCCAAGCGGAGCGCGGCTCTGGCGGTCGCTGAGGCAAAAACTCGGACATGGGAGG
This sequence comes from Atherinomorus stipes, assembly GCA_023101725.1. NCBI lineage: Eukaryota > Metazoa > Chordata > Actinopteri > Atheriniformes > Atherinidae > Atherinomorus > Atherinomorus stipes. Next base: position 446,486 of record JALJCO010014171.1, on the reverse strand, counting down.
AGTTCGGTGAGGCCATGGAGAACGACTTCCGGACGGCTTCGAGGCGTTTCTGGTCCACCATCCGGCGGCTCAGGAGGGGGAAGCAGTGCACCGTCAACACTGTGTACAGTGGGGATGGTGGGCTGCTGACCTCGACTCGGGACGTCGTGGGCCGGTGGAGGGAATACTTCGAAGACCTCCTCAATCCCACCAACACGTCTTCCGAGGAGGAAGCAGAGTTTGGGGACTCAGGGGTGGACTCTCCTGTCACGGGGGCTGAGGTCGCTGAGGTAGTCAAAAAGCTCCTCGGTGGCCGGGCCCCTGGGGTGGATGAGATCCGCCCGGAGTTTCTTAAGGCTCTGGATGCTGTGGGGCTGTCTTGGCTGACACGCCTCTGCAGCATCGCGTGGACATCGGGGGCAGTGCCTCTGGACTGGCAGACTGGGGTGGTGGTCCCCCTCTTCAAAAAGGGGGATCGGAGGGTGTGTTCCAACTTCAGGGGGATCACACTTCTCAGCCTCCCTGGTAAAGTCTATTCAGGGGTACTGGAGAGGAGGGTCCGTCGGATAGTCGAACCTCGGATTGAGGAGGAGCAGTGTGGTTTTCGTCCTGGTCGTGGAACAGTGGACCAGCTCTACACCCTCTTCAGGATCCTGGAGGGGGCATGGGAGTTCGCCCAACCAGTCTACATGTGCTTTGTGGACTTGGAGAAGGCGTTCGATCGTGTCCCCCGGGGATTCCTGTGGGGGGTGCTCCGGGAGTACGGGGTGCCGGACCCCCTTGTTCGAGCTGTCCGGTCCCTGTACGACCGGTGCCAGAGCTTGGTCCGCATTTCCGGCTGTAGGTCGGATCCATTCCCGGTGAGAGTTGGACTCCGCCAAGGCTGCCCTTTATCGCCGATCCTGTTCATAACCTTTATGGACAGGATTTCTAGGCGCAGCCGAGGTGTTGAGGGTATCCGGTTTGGTGGCCTCAGGATCGGGTCTCTGCTGTTTGCAGATGACGTGGTTCTGTTGGCGTCATCGGGCCGTGATCTCCGGCTCTCGCTGGGGCGATTTGCAGCCGAGTGTGACGCGGCCGGGATGAGAATCAGCACCTCCAAATCCGAGACCATGGTCCTCGCCCGGAAAAGGGTGGAATGTCCTCTCCGGGTCGGGAGTGAGGTCCTGCCCCAGGTGGAGGAGTTTAAGTATCTCGGGGTCTTGTTCACGAGTGAGGGAAAAATGGAGCGGGAGATGGACAGACGGATCGGTGCGGCGTCTGCAGTGATGCGGACTTTGCATCGGTCCGTCGTGGTGAAGAAGGAGCTGAGCCAGAAGGCGAAGCTCTCGATTTACCGGTCCATCTACGTTCCTACCCTCACCTATGGCCATGAGCTGTGGGTCATGACCGAAAGAACGAGATCGCGGGTACAAGCGGCCGAAATGAGTTTCCTCCGCAGGGTGGCCGGGCTCTCCCTTAGAGATAGGGTGAGGAGCTCGGTCATCCGGGAGGGACTCAAAGTAGAGCCGCTGCTCCTCCGTATAGAGAGGAGCCAGATGAGGTGGCTCGGGCATCTGGTTAGGATGCCCCCTGGACGCCTCCCTGGTGAGGTGTTCCAGGCACGTCCCACCGGGACCAGACCCCGGGGGAGACCCAGGACACGCTGGAGGGACTACGTCTCCCGGCTGGCCTGGGAACGCCTTGGGATCCCCCCGGATGAGCTGGCGGCTGTGGCCGGGGTGAGGGAAGTCTGGGCTTCCCTGCTTAGGCAGCTGCCCCCGCGACCCGATCCCGGATAAGCGGAAGAAGAGGGTACGGTACGGTACAGTAGAAGCATGATTTAAAATGATCATTTAAAAAACCCATTAAGATGAATTTAAGTTTGTTTGTTTTTTTTATTTCAACATTTTAAAAGATTTTATTTATTTATTTATCTGTTTGTTTGTTTTTACTGTTTTGGGATTAAAAATATACCAAATGTTTTACAGTGCCTTGCAAAAGTCATCCCTCTTAAAGGCAGGGATGATGATGTTTTCCAGGAGCATTTTTTTACTGTATTGCTTAAAGTCTTCTTCACACCCTGATTGCAGCCAAATAATGAAATGCTCTGACACAAAAATTAAAAATTGTAGTCACCTGTGGAAAAGACAGGACTGAAAAAACCCTTCCAGTTGTCTTGAATAGCCTGGTGTTTTTGCTTGAATGATGATGTCTATCAAACTCAGCTGCCGTTTGTCTCTCCCTCTCCCCACCCCAACCCTGCGCTTGCACCGCCCGTGAACATCTCACAGTGTACACAAACATGGCTGCTTGTTGCTGTTGTCTGGGAAGCTGTTTGCTCTTAACATCCACCAAAAAGAAAAAAACGGATGTAGATCAAGTCATGGAGGTGTTGATTTTTGCAGCGTGGATGTTTTACACCGCAGAAGGATTTGGAGGTGAGCAAATGATCACTTTTAGAAACGTGGTTCCTCACCTGTTTACTAGCAAGCTAACAAGCTAGCCACTCGACTGTTATCGGTTATCTTTGCCAACCTCCTCATAAACCATCGCCATGCACATTCCTCTGCACTAAAGGCATTGTTTTAGGCAGTTTGTTTTTTTTAAATGTAGCTTGCTGGAATTGTCTTTCCAAGATTGTCAACCCTCGCTTTACCATGCAGGTGAAAGTTGGTTTTCTACTGTCAGCCAATGTAGAGATGTCTCAGGAATATGTGAATGAATTAACCAGATTTAAAAATTAAAATGATAAACAATTCACTGATTTTAAAATGTGAATTTAATGTAGATGAAGCCCTCACTCCCACCTACCACCTAATGTCTGGTCAGGAACCCGCTGCTTCAGTTCTGGATGCTGATAGTTCTCCCACAGCATCACTTTTACAGTAGATGGAAATAAGGAAACATGGAAAATGTCAGGGAAGCCTTTGCCTAATCCTAATTAAGATGTTTCCCTAACCTTAATCAAGTGGTTTTGATGCCTAATGTAGCAGTGCACTTGTAGTAGAATAAACTGATCCAATCCAGACTGTATTTATATTTCCTCACATTTAAAGCATGTTCACGCACAAGCAACATGCACACATTCTCACACAACACTTAGTCTATGAAGTTGCACAGGTTAAACACTACTTTCTCTTTATAACACACACTCATACACAAATTTATGTATCAGAGGCAACTCAGGGTTCAGCGTTTTGCCCAAGGACATATTGATGTGTGGAGTGGAGAATCTGGAAACTGAACCGCCACCCATCTGTTGGTAGATGAATGCCCTTCCTTGTGAGCTGAAAGCAGGAAAATAACAGTGTCTAGACTGAATTCAAACACAAGATGTTAAGGAGTCAGTTGTCTATCCCCTCAGATCTCCTTATACAATCTGTTCTAACTGTTGAAAAACCTGCACTGGGTTTTCTTCAGTTGCCACCTCAGAGGAAAAACTGGAAAAATGGGACAGTAGTGCATTGTGGAGTACCCTGTGTGTTGAAACTGACATGATGCATTTTATCAAGGAGCAGTATTTGGAATGTTGGGAAGGTAAATGTGATAAATGTCTAAACTCTTGGGGATTCAGATTGTCACATATGTGGTTCTGGATTCTCTGGGTGTAAAAACATAATCTCAGTCATATTACTGATTTTTTTTTCCCGTCACATTACAGTTATTCTCAATTGTTTACACACAAATACCGGAAAGACACAATAACCACATCATGTAACCAAGCTGCAACCTGCTGCAGGAAAAATTAAGCCACTATCAGGTGTAATTCACCCCTCATCCATGAGGGGCTGGTTCCAAGTTCCAAAAGGAGTCAATCCCTGTAGACTCCCATGTTAAAAAGGCCAACTTCACAGTAGATATAAACATGTTAAAAGCCTAGTTCAGAGTATCATTTTAGGTTTAATAGGTCAAGTTTACCTTCATGTCAGCTGTAAGGATAGTGAATTGTTTTATAACTCCGGGTTAACTTAGTTAGCATTTAGCTCAGTGTGTTGGCTCTATTTACCCAGATGCTCACATTTGCCCATTGTTGAGCAACAACACACGGGACATGGCTAAGATGTCGTCGGTGGGAACCGCCCAATGAGCTTCACTTTTAGATCTTCAGAAACTAGTGGTTGATGTGAGTGGAAGGTTCATCCATCTGTATCTACACTACATTGCCAAAAGTATTTTCTCACCCATTCAAATCATCCAAATCATACACATCATAGTGCATGTCTGTGCATGTCATGTAACTCATGCACCACCCCCTTGAACCAGCTCTGCTAATCTACAAGCATAATTCCTGCTTTATACTCAAATTGCAGTCCTAAAACACTTTTTTAAACATTACACACAATTCTCTGCATTTAGCACAATTTTCATAATAAAAAAATCTTCTTTTCACAAAGAACACAATGTTATTCAAAATTCTAAAGTTAATTGCCCTGCTGTGCACACTGACTCATCACATGAGCAAACACCTGTCACAGCTTTACAAACAGCAATCAGAGCTTCAGCGTAAAAGGGTATCAGGTGAGCTTTTATGTTTTGGAATGAATGCTAACATTAGGAAATAAAGGCAAATGGCAGAGCCAGAGGTATGCGAAAAGACAAAATGGATAGAGGGGACGAGGAAGGCCAAGGACCATGTGGTCAATGAAAGACTGAAATGTACACTGTCTACATTGTTTTCAGTAAAAGAAATTAAACATATTTCTTGTGTATTTTTGTGCTCTGGGTATAAAAACAACATTCTAAAATATTTTACAACACCTATGTCTGTATGTATGTATGTGTAACACTGAATAAAAAAGGCCTACGTCATCATGATGAATGAAGAAGTGTTTTCCAGTCACCATAGTGTTTAAATGGTTTTTGTAAATGTCTATTTAGTGTTTCTTGTGTGTCATTTGAAAACGTTTGTCATTGTCATTTGAAAAGAAGAAATAACACTCCGCCCTGGGCTGCCACCCTATCCTGGTGGAGGGGTTTGAGTGTTCTGAGGATTCTAGGGGCTATGTTGTCTGTGGCTAGATTATGCTCCTGGTAGGGTCACCCATGGCAAACAGATTACTAGGAGAGGGACCAGACAAACACCCTTATGGAGAAAAAATTATTGCAGCCACGTGTCCTTTGCACGGACACGGGTCACTGGAGCCCTCCTCTGGAGCCAGGTCTGGAGGTGGGGCATGGAGGCAAACGGCTGGCCACCAGGGCTCCACCAGGGCTCAGCTCAAAAGGATAACATGGGCCCCCCTTCCCGTGGACCCACCACACGTGAGAGAGACCGTAAGGGTTAGGGTGCATTGTGAGTTGGGGAGTGGCCAAGGGAGACCCTGGCGGTCCAACTCTTGGCTGCAGACGCTCCCCCGGAGGCTCATCCGGGCCGAGACCCAGGACAAGCTGGAGGGACTACATATCCCAGCTGGCCTGGGAACACCTGGGGATCCCCCCGGATGAGCTGCCGGCTGTAATAGGGGAGAGGGAAGTCTGGGCTTTCCTGCTTAGGCAGCTGCCTGCACGACCCAACCCCAAAAAGACGGTACGGTATGGTAGAAAAAATAACATTGTTTTGAATATACTGCAGTTTCATTTTGCAGGAAAACTGAGGGGTTTTGCTGGTGTGATTTTTTCATTTGTGTGTTGAGTTCTGAGAGAAAGGGGGCATGCTTTCAGAAAATGTGTGTAAACAATCGAGAAAAACTGTAATAAGCTGTAAGACAGTCTACTGTGGTTTTTTAAGACCGGACTGCCAGTCTAGTTTCATGTTTCCATTAACAACAAAACATCAAGCGTTGAGCACTGCTGGGCATCGTCAATACCTGCATACAATTTAATGGCAATATGTCTCACAGATGTTGAGTTATAACTCTAAAAAGCAGGAATATCAACATAAGAAAAGTCAGGAAATCTCTCAGGTCATCAGGCTTCAGCCTCTGGGAGTCAAACCAGTGCCACCTTTATGGCAATCAAAGCCATGTTGCTTGAACAAGTTCAATCTGCACCTAAGTGACAAATTATCTGACAATGCCATTTCCAGGGATTGCATGGCGTGACTTAAAATCCGCCGGCGCCAGGTTGTTGACAGCGACAGATAGATGTCTCCGTCCTGCTGATATGGGAGCAGCCTCACCACTGCTGACGTGCCGAGAGAAGCGATCAGCAGTTCGCTGAGACGAGGTAAAGCTCTATAACAATATAATCACAGCTTTGGGGCTTCAAACATGTTGATGTGTTAATGATTGCCCAATCCAAGCATCTCTGGAGCTCAGTCAATAACAAATAAAAAGGGAAAAACCTCCTCTCTTGGAATGAGGCAGTCCTCGGGCCCCCTGCCTGTCAGCTCATTGACATCTAATACCGAGCTAATAATATCGCTCGCCTCCAGCAATGGCAGCAAACTGAGCATGTGTCACTGAACAGAATCAAACAACTGGAAAAGTTTTTTCCATTCCTGCCAACTGCAAAGCGAGGATCTAAAGACTATGTTTCCATTTTGAGCTAAAGATGTTGAAAGAGGGGAATCGACTAAAGAGACATGTGGGGAGATTATCTCATCTTACCACTGTAGGACTGATCCCGATTCAGACCCAGACATGGCAATGGAAGGATTACCGAGGGCTTTTAGAGTATCTCTTGAGAAAGCTCTTGAAAGAAGGTATTATACAAAACATCCAACAATATCTAAGTGCTCTTTGTAAAAGTCTTACCAGTGCCCTCCTCTTTGTAGCACTTCTGTGCCTCTCCTCCCCGCATGTCTCCCTCGGTGTCTGATCACTGGGGAGGCTTTGAGCAAGGATTCGTCAAGGACATTTGCTAATTAGCATTCCCAAACACAAAAGCAAAGCAGAGGTGAGGAAGCTGAAGAGCTCAAGTGAAACAGGTGCAGCGGGGTGCCAGCAAGGCCTTATCGTCAGCCCAGACATGTTTGTCTCCTCAATGGCTGCGTGGTTAATGATGAATGATTTCCTCTCTGTCTAAACGCTTGTTGTCACATCCCTGTCAATGAGGCTGCGACTTCTATTGTTGCAGGAGTAATGGGTTTGGCATGGCTCCAGCCCCACGGCAAATAGGTAAAAGTCCCTGAGAGAAAAAAAGAAATGGAAATGGGTTTAAAATGACAGTTGGCCAACAACAACCAAATGTATAGAAGTAGTTATTTTCTTCTAAAGTTTAATCACTTTTTTATGTAAATTTGCTGTTTCAGTAATCAGAACTGGTTGCATAAATATAAATTCAAACACCTGGTGACAGACAACTCTCATGAAGATTCCTCTGAGTTTAAATAGAATTGAATTTAATTAGAGATGTCTGATATTATCGGCCAATATCGGAATTTAAATGTGTTATCGAAAAATATCGGTAATGTTTTCCGTACTGATGTTCCTGCAAATGCAATCTTGCAAGATTTTGTAATGGAACACCAATCCTGCAAGATTCTGTTTGTAAATCTTGTTCCATTAGCATTGGTCCAGAAAAGTCCCTGTTATTGTGAAAAAAACTTTATATCCCAGCATTCCTTTTTGAGTCAGGTGACTATGGTACAGCTGCTGCTGCTCAACTACTTGCTTTTATTTATTTATTTTTCCTTTCCCCCCCCCCCTCTACCATTGTCCAACGCCCCCTCACAGACACAAAACAGTACAAAAAAATGAAGGAAAGACAGAGGACAAGTAGACAAGACAGGGGAGACAGGCAGACAAGTGTCAGCAGATAATATTATTGTGGCCTATGCAAGACTTTTTTTGGCAAATTGTGACAATATTTACAGTGAAATTTTATTTATTTTACTTTATTTATTTTTAAAATTTCGAACTAAAATTAAAAACCTCCCAATGAGATGAATTTCATTGGGTACAACTCTCCTCCAATCGTGTAAACGTGATGGCCCACTGATATTTTTATGTACGTAGCCGGCCAGTAGGGCATCTACCTATAAAGGCAGGTGCAGCACCGGCTGCCCTCATTCCTTTTCTTTCAGCGTCGGCGAGTGCCCACTGACACACCATCTCCTAGGAAGGAGTCGCCGCTCCAAGAACTTCATCATCTCGAGAGAAAGCAGAGTGGGAGTCTGAGGACGCCATGGAGGAGGAGAGCTCTGCTTCCACCTCCACTTCGCCTACCAGACCTGCTCAACTTCCACTACAGACTCGCCGCCTGAGCGAGATGGAAGGAAACCTCTCTCGCCGGCGGCTCGATGGTGTGAGGCGCCGCCCCTGTCAGACTCGACACCTCGCGTGGCGTTGCGGCGGAGCGTTCTGGGCTTCACTGCGCCCTCCCACTGCCTCCGAAGCCTGTGAGCCGTCTCCACCAGGAGTTATGGCCCGGCTCAACCACCTCCACCTGCTTCCGTCTCCCCAGCGCTTCCCGACACCAGTGCGTGAAGGCGTCATGGCCGGAGCAGCTGAGGACCTGGACAACAGTCACGAAGGTGACGTCTTTCCTGCAAGTGCAGAGCATAACGGCCCCCGCTTGAAGACACTCTGACTGTGCTCCTAATCCGGCTGATCAGGATCCAGAAATCCACTACCACCGCTGCCGTGGATGCTACAGCTAGTAGCTACTAGCAGCAGCACCGACTAGCATCTGCTACCGGGCGTGTTATGTACCTGTTTGAACATCGGCTCTCGCCACGTCTAGCTAGTTTTCACCGCCCACCTCAAAAGACACAGAGAGGATCCCTTTGCTCACCACCTCGCCTTGCCTCAGCACCGCTAGGTTAGCCAGCTAGCCACTAGCTTAGGCGCTAGCTTAGCCAGCTAGCCGCTAGCTAAGTGGAAGGGAGGGAACAAGCTGCCCCACTGTAACGCTGCGGTCAGGCGAAGGGAACGCCGTCAGCTAAGAAGTTTCTCCGCAGCGGGTTCCCCAGCTGAACTACTACGGGCCCCGGACAACCGGCTTTTACAACGCCCCTCACGGGACCTCAACACACGTCGGCGTGCTGCAGACAGCGAACCTGGCCCGGGACACCCAACAATCTGGGAGACAGTAATGGGAGAGCCAGCGACGGCAGACCGCCTCGCCACCCTCCCTCATTGCTCTTATGGTTCATTTAATGTGGATGTTCGATATGTTTTATTAAACATGCTACTCCACTACATGGGCAATGGTTTCCCCTCCCACTTCACCATGCTCCCAGTTAGCCGTGCGGCCCCAACCGATGTAGCTTACGCTACATCCCTACGGGCCGCCAGTAGCTTGTAGGACCTTTACATCTCCGCAGTGGGCCTGACATCCCGGGCCCCTCCGTTATGGTTTCACAAGCACAACCACACAAGACACCCTCTGCTGTCTCTGTTGTGGAAGCCACAATGGAACAGCAGAGCGCTGTTGTCAACTGGTTAGAGCCACCATTACCCCTCTTTATGAGCGCTTCAACCAGCGGTTGTGTGAATGTATCTTCACAGCCTACACGCAAGTGGGTCAAGAGCCGCCCACTGTGATCCGGGCACACTCCACAAGAAGTGTGGCGACGTCCACAGCTATTTTTAGTGGTGCGAATGTTGAGGACTCATGTAGGGCGGCATCATGGTCCTCATCCTGCCTATCTCTTGGATAAGGTTCTATCTCTTGGATGTGTCGGGCCCCTTCTTCCAGATCTGTGTTCACTGCGGGATCACAGGACCTGTGAGAGGAAGAGTGTGTCAAGTATCTGCTTGCTTGACCCCCACAGGGTGTCATGCACCTACATTGGTTCGTGCTCTGCTGGACACAATTAATGAGGTGCACAGGTGGTCATAGTTGAGACCCCTGCGAGGTTAGGCCACAACTTCCCCCAGTCTAGCCAGATGCTGCTAACTGGGATGAAGTTGACCTGTCATCACTCCATACGTGGCTAAGATTAATAAAGTGGTGACTGGGTCTTGGTACCTAATCGGTAGCTGCCGTGGTCAGTGTGTGGAGCCTCTCTTGTGGCAGGAAGTACATATATCGGGCTTCACCTACTGTACCGATAGAGTCCAGTAGAGAGCGAAGCCTGTGTGAGATAAAACGAAGGTTACGATATTGTAACCCTAGTTATATTAACACAGGCTTCGCCCTCTTCACAGGACCCTGCCGCTCTTTCGCCTTACGCTGAAGCTTTGTGGAATTAGGGCAGCCGGTGGTGCACCTGCCTTTATAGGGAGACGCCCTACTGGCCGGCTACGTACATGTAAATTTCAGTGGGCCATTGCGTGTACACAATTGGAGGAGAGTTGTACCCACAGGGTCCAATAGAGGGCGAAGCCTGTGTTAATATAACTAGGGTTACAATATCGTAACCTTCGCTCTCGGTAATCTTCGCGCGTGACGCGTTCCTGTGCCCTGGAGGCGTGGTTTTGGGGGGTTTATATTTTTTCAAATGAAGCTTGTTCGAACTGTTTTCCAAGATCCCCTACCCTGCCTTTAAATGTGATGAATCCTGCCTTTCAACCCACCATTGCCTCAGTCTGAAGCCGGAGGAACTGTGATGCAAAGCGGGCAGACAAAATTATGGAGGAATTCTGGGGCAACATATCCACAAAAATCATTTTACAGAAGTGTTGTCGATGAAAAAAGGTTTCCCAGATTTGATGAATTTACTCGAACCAGTCTATCGGCTTTCTTCACAGCCCATCATTACCAGGCTTATTGAAACATGAGAAGCGAGAACAGGAGCTGCTAAACAAGTTAGCAACAGCAGCTAGCGTTGCCATAACAACAGAGAGCTACCTCACCATCACATGCCACCACTGCCGACCTGCTCGCAGAGAGATGATTGAGGCTGTAGAACAGTGGGGAGTTGAAATAAATACGTATTTGAGAAAAAAAAAACTGTGCCTGTGGTATGTGGAGTCATTTTAAACATGCATTTCTTAATGATTAATCAATAATTGATAGTAAATTCTCCCGACGATCGATCAAAAAGATGATCGCTAACGCCCATCCCTAATATGTAGATAGATAGATAGATAGATAGATAGATAGATAGATAGATAGATAGATAGATAGATAGATAGATAGATAGATAGATAGATAGATAGATAAGGTAGCTAGATAGATAGATAGATAGATAAATAAATAAATAAATTAGGGCTGTCAAAAGATTCATTGTGATTAATCACACTGCTTTTATCACTTCTATTAAAATATTTAGGATGAAAGGTGTATCACCAGGATTTCTGCATTTATCTTTAGTAGACTAGACTACTGAAACCTTGTCCTTACATGTCTCCCTTAAATCCTTCAGACGGCGGCAGTTTAGTCCAGAATGCTGCTGATACGGTCCTCACGGACTGGCTTCACAACTGTCTTAATGTGAAGCTGAACTTCAGGTCTGAGTCCTGGACTACTCACAGAAGTCTGGCTTGGTTTTAGCCTTTAAGTTGGGAAAAAAAAAAAAAGGTAATGTATTTTCTGCATATAGCAGCACTAAAGAATAAAAAGATCTCATGTTTGGCAATAGGATTAATTTAGGCTTAATCTTTTGACAGCCCTAAAGCATCACACACCTGATTGGAGTGTGTGTTGTGTGGGCCATGGTTCTTGTGACCCAAAATACTCTTTTTTGTTTGTTTGTTTTTTGTTTTTGTTTTTCTGTACTCATATCCCATCTAGCCATCTCACATAAATCTTGCTGTCCAGTTTTAGTTTGTCTTTAGTATTCTATATTAAAGTTTTAATGATTTTATTTGACCTTATGTCTGTGTACAGCAACCTTGGGTGATAAGGCACTTAAAAATATATATATTCTCATCTTTGTTAGTAAAACATGAATGCAGAGGCTCATTTAATTATCTGACTACAAAAGAAGGGCCAAATTTTACACCTCCAGTACTGTGCTGCAGCTAATCCATGACTGGCTTGTGTGAGTATCTGCTGTTGTTCACACTTTCAATTTGGCAGAATATCCACTCAATGTTCATTTTGTGAATTATGGTCTTGAATGAGAACCACTCTGACATAATGAATTACACCCTGCAGAAAAGGTTAAAGCAAATTGAGAGTGCTCACTCGAGCCTTTATCAGTCTGCATGCAGTAACAGTAACTGGCACAGCGCACACTTCAACATGAAAGGTAAACAACACACTCATTTGGGAAGTTATATTTCAATGTCCGTCACTATGGCATCGCAGACTTCACATTATTGTGAAAATAATAATAAAAACAGGGGTTAGTGCAGGGAATTAAGCTAGAGGCTCAATTAAATCTCAATACCAAAAACCCATACACTCTTTGGAAAAAGTGAGTGAATTTCAGGGTTGTGTGTGGAAGTCACCTTGAGCTGTGTGTGTTTGTGATCACGGGATCAGACGGGATCCTGCATGTAGCCATATGCAACACCTTCTTCATGCCAAAGAAAGAAAAAAAAATTAAAATAACTCGCCGTCCCACGAGCCCTCGGAGTCTTTAACGAAGACCATAAAAGGTAACGAGCTGTCTTAACCTTGAGGTCGCCACAGGAAGTGAACATTCAGGGTGCACCGTGCTGATGAAGGTGATCTTTCCCTTCTCATACCCCCCCAGCCCCCCCTGTGCATTCTCCCTATAATTCAGGGAAATGTTTCTGCTATCAACATTTGAAAAGAGAGTAAGGGTCGGCTGCAGAGGTGAGGTTAATGCGTGATAAAAGCCCCTTCGGCAGCCGTCTCTCTGGGTGTCACCGTCTGAGCTGCAGTTCGGCTTTGCTTCTGCTCCTGGCTGGGAAATGCAGAGATGTTAGAATTAGTGTGCTGCATGTAAAGCTAAGCTCTGACCCCATGTCTGCTGCCCGCAGCGTCATCATTAGGCCGGGACGTTTGTGTTCTTTTCTACCTTTTTTCCCCCCGTCTAATCTCTTCTTTCTCCTCTCCTGGCGTCTCGGGGCCCTAGTTTTCAGTCTTCACAAGCTAATGATCGGTATCCTACGGAGCACACGGTGAGTCTGAAAGTCTTAACACAACCTGCTGCTCCGGAATTCTTCCAAGACAAATGATGAGCAGAATAAACAGAAATATATAGCTGAATTTCCTTGATTCTCTTAGAAATCTACTTTTGACATCTGCACTTGATACGGAATATTTTAGCATGAGCGCTGCATTAATTATTAATAACAAAGAATTGATTATGGCTGCTGGCTCCCTGGAGTTAATTCCAGTACTGATGTGATTAGAAATAAAAGCAGTTCCTGGGAGCAGACAAACTGACTGATCGACGGCGAGCGGTGAAATTAAGTTTTAAGTGATGGGAGTGAATAAATCCAGCCGGGCACCTTCAAATCTTTATAAGACAACTTCAAAGCAAAAACGCAACTGCGCGCACGCGCATGCAGACTTCTGTAAATCAGCATTCTGAGCGGATTCTTAATAATTGATGTTTGTCAAGGCGAGCGCGCAGCTACATCCCCTCCAGCCTCCCTCCCTCAAGACCAGCACTGAGCGAAAACCCCAAATGAAAGCCAAAATCCTCCATCTTCCTGGGAGTCGGCAAGCAGATGTGTAGTCATTCAGCAGAGCACATAGAAAACATCTGCTCTCTTACACACACACACACATCTAGTCATATGCAAAAACAAACACCACACAAACAAGCAAATTGGCATGCATACAAATATGTTGCAGCCTCTCAAAAACTCAACACACCCAGAAATTCACCAAATAAACTCACTTGAGTGTGGCACCAACACGTCCATTACGGACTTTCTTTTGCCATGTTTATTTTAGAGCCTGGATTCCGTTTTAGGGGGAAAGATGTTTGTAAGATGCCCGGCGACGGAAGCCTGACGAGATGACTGCACATCATTCCCAAAGAAGCTCTGTGATTGAATATTTTCCAAGGATTTTGTGCAGTTCAAGAGGGTGCCAAGCAGTTTTGAAATTAGATGCAACAAAAACACAGCCTCCGAAATCTGGCGAACTCATCACAGCATCTTGTTATGCATAATGCCGTATGTTGTGAGGTCTTAATGGATTTAGTCACATATACTGTTTACTGCAACACTTGTTTAAAGCAGAGCGAAGGATGATAGCTGTACTTTTCTCTCAGCACTACGAGAAGTTAAAGGCTTATTCCTAATTCCTTGGCTCTACTCCTCTGTTTACAAGGATCAATTTCCCTTTTCTGGTTGAATTAAGGAAATAGACTCACTTTATTAGGTCCACCTTACTAGTACTGTGTTGGACTCCCTTTATGCTTTCAGAAGTTCAGAAGATTTGAGCTTTGTGATGGTGCATTAACTTCAACCTCAACTTTATTTATTTATGAAGCACTTTTCAAGCATAAAAGCAATACAAAATGCTTCAAAGCATAAAAACAATCAAAATAATAGATAATAGAGCCCCTCAAAAAAGATCAATGGTAAAAAAAATAACTAAGTTAATTGAATAATTAATGATACACAGTAAAATCAGCAGTGTTGGAGTAACACTTAAAGAGTCAATTTTAACACTAAGCCAGGTTACATATGGTCCTGCCCTGTACAGTGTTAAAGTATCACTAGACCTAGTGTTGAATTTTTAGTGTTAATTTAACACTGATAAGAGTTAATTTTCATTATAGAGTTAAACTTAATCAGCACTGACATTGTCAAAAAGCTTTTACTCTTTTAGATAAAGTAACAACCTACAGTGTTGATTTAATATGTCATCACACAGGTGGTTGACACATCAAATTCCTTAACATTTTCACAAAGTAATTTAATTCAGTTAATGGTGACTTGCATTCTTTCAAGGTTTAATCAGGATTCTTGTCCTTGATTACTTTTCTGGCAAGTTGAGATTGTGGAGAGGCATTGCCTATTGTATCCAGCATCTCTTTTCCTCAGGAATTTAAAAATAACACCAAGGAAACATAAGCTGAGCACATACACACTTCACTCATGGTGCAGGATTGAACAGTGAAGTCACACTGTGAAGTCGCTTTTTGAAACAGGTCTTACCTCCCTTTAAATGAGATCTGCCATTGTTGAATGTATATTTTTTTCTGCTATGATATGAAGTTTGTGTTTTATACCATGTATTTGGTGATAATCAAAATAAATAAACAAAATGAAATGAAATGAAATGAACAAAGCATGATGGGAAATATTCAAACTGAAAAGGGCAGAGCCTCCCTGAGTAACTCGGATGAGTTATTTTTTCTTTGACACTGAAAAGAAAAACTTGTTTGAACTCTGAAAATTATCACCAGCACTGCTGGTCATCGGGGGGCTTTTACTCTCACCGGTGTTGGAATTACTCTGAAAGAGTTAATGTGATTTAACAATTCAAATTTTACACTGAAGATTTTGCTGTGTAAATACAGTAAATCACAAAGTAAGGGAAAACATTAATTTTAATAAATTAATGAAAAACTGATTAAAGGTTTAACTAAAAAGAAACAAAGCAAATTTTGCAGTGTTAAATCAGCACTTAGAGGTTAAATTTAACACTGTATCCGAGTGTATTTGGTCCTTATCAAAATAGTGTTGAATTAACTCTTTCCATAGTGTTGAAATTTCAGAGTAAAATTAAGTCATAATTGAGTTAAAATTTAACACTGGCTTAAACTGTACAGTGTTAATAGAACTTAACACTGTTGGTTAATAACACTGGATAGAGTTAATCTGATTCTTAGCAGTGTTAAAGAGTTACTCTATTATGGGGATAAATCAACTCAAACGTAAATACGTTTCTTTCTGCACCTGTATTGAGTTAATGGATGTGTACAATGTAAGCACATAACTAAGTTTTGATAATAACATCCATCCCATCATGAACTGAGCTTTGGGCTGAGCCACTGCTCGCGCTTAAGACAGCATCACAGACAGTTGTGAAGAATAGCTTATTGCTATGAGAGTCGTCATGTGAGTGCACAGAACAAACTATCACCTTTAACAACATATGCTGACAAACACACACTACACACCAAGGAGACCGAAAGGGATCACATATACACTTAACTCGCGGTGCAGGACCATACAGGGAAGTCACAAAGCATGATGGGAAATATTCAACTAAAGGGGGCGGAGTCTTCCTGGGTGCACTTAGTTACACTTGATAGAGTCAGTTATACACTGAAAGAGGAAACTTGTTTTGACTCTAAAAATTTTCACCAGCACTGGTGGTCATTTTACTCTCAATGGTGTTAGAATTACTCTGAATAAGTTTAATAGGATTTAACAACTCAAATTAAACACTGGGGATTTTCCTGAAGTACCATCAGAAGATGCTACACTGGTCATAAAGGGATGGATGTGGTCAGCAAAAGTAGGGCAGCCTCAGGTAGGCTGAGGTGTTTAAACAATGCTATGTTAGCACAAAAAAGCTTCACGGCATGTTCCTTTGAAAATAACTAAAATTCCTTCTTTTCTATGCCATTAACATAGTTACCTTTAAAATGCTCAGTCAGTACAAGGGGCACATTCACCACAGGATAGCCAAGGTTTGATTGGGGAGAGAAGGCCTGGAAGTCCTGCAACTTCATTTTGTTTGGTTTGCCTTCAAACTACACTTTACTAAGAGGACCAAACTGCCTCACAGCGACCAAACATCACACTAAGAGGAAAACTAATCGTTTCAAATGACTAATGCAGCTGTGATGTTCATGAACGAATCGATTCTTTTGAACGGCTCCTTTATATGAACGATGAGAATCAGATCTCAGCTGTGAGCCGTTTGTTTGTTAGTCATTCTTTTTCATAACCAAATTGTCCACCTTACCTTCATGTGACACGTGTGTGCATCATGGGTGTCTGATGTCAGCACCCTTCATTATTGTGAACCCGCCTACTGTATGGGCAGGAAATATTCAGAAACTGTAGGTTCCAAAATATTTACTGAAATTTACCCTGATGTAGCTCAGGTTTACTCTACTTCTATTTACCTTGTATATTCTTCCTGTATTTCTGTATTTTTATTCATTTTTTCATTTTTTCAAACAATACCAAATAGTAGATATTATTATTATTATTTTTTTTTTTTTTTTACCCCTCTTTATAATCCAAAGAATTCTCAAGGTGCTTCTCAACAGAGATTAAAAACAAGATTATAAAATCAAGAATAATAACAAACATAACATAAGATTTTAAAGACATGCGTAATTTTTCATTAACCCTTATTCTTATATAGTGAGAGTGTTTTTCACGACTAAAGTGTCCTGTGAAAAATATTTGGAATAAAGTTATTTTACAGGTTTTCCCAATTTTTTTTTTCCTTTTTTGAGTAAAAATCCAAGACAGTGATCTCACTGTCAAAGCTTAGGGGTATGGAGTCACCTTATAAAACACATTCGACGAAAACACAAGATCAACTAAAATTATAACCAATAATTCATGTTTCCCACCAACATATCTATTCATGGGGTATGTAAGTTTGAATTTTTTCCATTCCAAACCTTGCTTTATAAATTGCTACCAGTGATTATTTATAGTACCTGATAAAGATTAGTTACTGTTTATTGAATTCTTAAATAAAAATTAATTAAAAATAATAAGAACGAGCCAGTTTGTTGAATGGTTCTTTAGAAGGAATGGCTCCTCAAGGTCCGGCTCCCTTCAAAGAGCCATAAACCTCATCTCTAATGACTCATCAACTATCAGAATAGCCATTAGTTGCAATGCTGTCTCAGACCATTCACTGGTTGTGTGTAAAAAAAAAAATCCCAGTATATCAGCAGATTTTGAAATACTCACACCAACAACCATGCAAAATCGCTTAAAGGAATAATCACCCTCAGAATGATTTAACTTTATTTTCCACTTACCCTGATGGTGAGCATAGACTCTGGACCACTTTTTTATATGTCAAATGCAGATGGAGTTCAGGGCGACTTTGAGTCCCCCCAAAATGGAGTTCGCCAGGGTCCGAGCCAAAAAGGTCCATAAAAGTCCACAAAAAATTGTCAATATTCCTCCATACTGCTCGTCCCATGTAATCCAAGTGCCCTGAGTGGGTAGTGTCCAGAATTTACTTGAAACTACGCCATTTAGTATATTTTTAGAGTCTAAACAAGACTACATCGCAAATCCCAGCAAGCACGCGATGCGCATTCACGAAACTACGGAAGCCACGGCAGACAAGATCGCGCGTTCTCTTTTTCTTTCTTTCTTTCTTTTAGATCAATATCCAACCCCTCCTGTGTTTGTCCCGGTTTGTTTAGAGCTCTCGCGCTCTTACCACAATGTAAACAGTGAATTTCTTCTTCTACGCTTGCATTATCGGCAGAGGAGTAAACAATACTCCTTTTTAGGCTCTAAAAATATACTAAATGGCATAGTTTCAAGTAAATATTTGGACGCTACCCACTCAGGACACTTGGATTACATGGGACGAACAGTATGGAGGAATATTGACATTTTTTTGTGGACTTTTATGGACCTTTTTGGCTCGGACCCTGGCGAACTTCATTGGGGGAAACGAGAAGTCGCCCTGAACTCCGGCTGCATTTGACATATTAAAAAGTGGTCCAGAGTCTTGCTCACCATCAGGGTAAGTGGAAAAATAAAGTTAAATCATTCTGAGTGTGAACTATTCCTTTAAAAGGATAACTTTCTTTTTTTCAACCTTGACCTTATTTCTACGAGTATATACGTGCATTTACTCGTACGGTAAAATTTCTGCATCACTTTGAGTCCTCCGGAAGATATTTGGTTGAGTTGCTCTAGAAATAAGTACCAGGTTGAAAAAAAGGAAAGTTATCCTTTAAGTCCTCATTCTACTCAGAACTTCATTAAATGCACTGAGTTCTTGCCATGTGATTGGTTGAATAGGTGCACATTTTTGAGTTGAAAAAGAAAAACAAAACAACAATTGAAAATAGCAGACAGTGACAGAATACATTCAGCAAGAATCCATTTTTCCTAAATAAGGCCACAGATGATGACAGAGCTGCTGCACAGTAAACATCTAACATTACAAATATATAAGACAGAGCAAACATTTACATTAAAGTTTAATAATTTTTTTTTTTTTAAAAACAAAAGCTGCTGCACAGTAAACATCTAACATTACAAATATATAAGACAGAGCAAACATTTACATTAAAGTTTAATTTTTTTTTTTTTTAAAACAAATGAAACTACCCCGGATACAGAATACATTTATTGTTTTTGTATATTGCCAAGTACGGGGGGCGGGTGGGGGCAGGAGAGATATTGGACAAATAAGTTATTGCACTGTGGGCACTGTTACACTTGAGAGGTGGGGATAATAAATAAAGGGAAGCATTGGATATGTAATCATTGTACTTGAGGTGGGGGTAGAAGTAATAAAAATCCTCATAATGTTTAAACCATACAGCCAGAAAAAATGGATCGGTCAGCGTGCATGAGGGTGTACCTTGTGTGTACTCATGTTGAGTACATTTCAAGTGATTGCTTTGTTTAAGACTGGGGAAGCAAGTGTGGATGCTACTGTGATTGACAGCTCTGTGGTGCATGGCGTTCATCGTCATCCTGCTTGTGCATCCGTGCCATGTGGGATTATGATGTTGTCACATAGCAGAGGGGTGAAGAGGACATGGTCAGGGTGAGACATGTCTCCGCAGATGTTCATGATGTCGTGGCTGCAGTTGGAAGATGAACCACTTGGCCATTTTAATGATTGACTGGGGGGCCTTCCTGCTCTTAGAGGTGCTGCCAGAATACTATAAGAATGCAGTAAGTGCTGGTGGACCTCATGGCACAGCTGTAAAAGTAGATCAGCAGCTGTTACGGGGGCTGTGCTTTCTTCAGGCTCCTCGGGAAGAAAACCCTCTGAGGATCTCTCTCGGCCATCACTGTCATGTTGACAAGACCAGGACACGACTCATGTAGCGAAAGGAATATGACTGAACTGCCTCCATTCTCTAGTGAAGCTGATGGGATGGTAAAAGTTGGGTTTTGTGTGATCTGAAATTATTTTCTCTGCTTTGAAAGTAAGTTTTTGTCCCAACTCCAAGCTCTCCAGCTCACCAACCTCTGGCCATCGAGCTCATTTCCTATTGTTTAAATCAGCTCCAACGATAGAAGTATTCCAAGTATTAGGAGAAACACTAAAGAGCTTATAGTTTTACATCAGCAGTGGGCAATCTGGGCTCTCACTTGCAAGTTTTCAATGTCTCCCTGCTCCATCACAACTAAATCAAATTTATGAGCCACTGTGCAGAACTTCAGATGTGTTAAAGATGGGCAAAATTGAGAACCTGCAGGGCTGCGGCCCTCAAAGACCATGGATCTCTACCATTGTTTTAGATCAGGGGTGCAGTAGGGCCCCTCGAGGCGAAAGTTGGCCCGCCGATCTGATAAGGTGATACTATTGCAACTAAATATCCGATCAACATCTTATTATGCCCTTACTTTCTAAATAACAACCAATTTGACATATTTTGTTCAACTTCAGACTAAGGTCGTTTTCACACAGGAACCATTTAGGTCGACCTAACCGGGTTTTGGTACCGAACACGGTGCGACTGGGTCTGTGCGAACACGCCACTCGTGCTCGTCGTCAACGAAACTTGCCCGCTCTCGGACCAGCTGAACGGGGTGGTTTCGGAGCTGCCTGTGTCGACCTGAAATGCGGCGCAAGTGATGTGTGAACGCACACCAACTAAAGTTCGACCTAAATCCCAGATACTCCGCCTTTTTTAACTAAACAGGTATCTGTAGGCACCTGTACGATTGGGTTATCCTTCTTATTGACAGTGATATTACAAATAACAGGGTTACGGCCTAACTGTAATGTTTAGTATCATCTTGTGTCTGCTAGCTACTAATGTATGTCAAATGTTAAAATCAACGGGGCGTTCACAAACACTGGACAAATTTCCAACAAGGGCTAGCAGGCTAAATATTAATGCTCATGTCTAGCTCACCGATACCTGGGTGTTTGGCCATAATATCTGCGTATGGTCCGGACTTTGTGGTTTAACAGAATCAATCTGCGTCTTGCTCTGGTTTATCTGGAAATCCGCCGCCTCCAGTACATGACAACATTGTTTTTCACAGGCAACCGTGTCTCGTCTTCAACACACTCCATTCATGTGTGTTTTCTTTACAACACAACTACGCTTTACAGTGGGGACGCGTCTACTTCCGTCTGGTTGCCATGGATACACTACGCTCCAGTCTGTAGAGCGACTGCTGGTCGCAGTGATTTAAAGGGATATGTGAAACGAAGCTGTATTAGTCGAAAGTTAAAGCATTGTGACCTTTTTACTGCCTGGCTCGACCCAAATATGTGTGAAAACGATCTAAGACCCAATTGATACTTGAAGGTATCTTAGTCAATATCTCCCCCCTCACACTAACCCTGTGTGCCCCACAAAAGAAAAATCCATGATTGTGAGATTATTACATTATTTTGTTCAACCATTTAAATTTCTGTTTGGTTCGCATCTCCCTGGCACATTTTCGTTTTGGTCCTTGGAGGCAAAAAATTTGGGCACCCCTGTTTTAAATTAAGAGGAGATCACAGTAAAAATATAGTGAAATACCAAAATATTTAAGGTAAAACAATATTTGATTTAGGTGTAGTTTTTCAGCAACTTACTATAATGAAGACTTAAATACAATATTAATAAAAAAGATATTTTGAAGTGTCATCTCATTGCTCCATTAAAGTCTACAACTGAACATGGAACGGTGTTAAAATGTGCTCAAAACTTAGTAAATATTATGTTTTGTGCATTTTAATATTAAATAGAGTGTAGAAGAATAGGATATGTATAATCAAATCCCATATACATAGATCCATAAGCCATCCATATAATTTCACTGCAGTATAGTGCTGTCCAGTACACCGTACGGTATGATCTCATTACTCTACATTCATTTGAAGATTATAATCACAACGCAATAAAAAAGTGTTTTGTTAAATTCAACCACAATCAATTATAACTTGACCAAAAGAAAAAAAAAACTAAAAACTAGGAGTAAAGACTTCATAAACAGGCTTCTAAATCTGTTTACTATGACTAGAGGAGGTCACCAAGGGGAAAAGAGGTTAATGTGCTGGTTTTATCTTGTCATCAGAGGTTTGTGAAAAGAATAATGTCTTAAAAATAATGTGCACTATTAGTAGATACAACTGACCGTATGAGCTGTGAGTTAATTATCTTGTTCAGACTGCTTCACCTTTTCAGATGTTACCCTTTATGGTACAAAGCAGGATGGGAAAATTAAAACTCACCCACCACTGCAGTGAAACTACAATCCTCCTGAGGAGAAATTCCATATGTTGAACGTTGGGATGTATGGTTCATATGTCAAATGGAAAAACAGATCGTGATGGCCCATCTTCTTAGATATTACGTTGAGTCGCTTTTCGGTGACCGTCCAGTATCATGGCGGAGACGGGGCAGCCACTATATAAGACATTATCTGACATAAAACTGCTCGTCTCAGCTGTACTACGGAAGTAAGTAAGTAAGTAAGTAAACTTTATTTGTATAGCACTTTTCATAGACAGGAGTCACAAAGTGCTTCACATGATAACATGAAAACAATACAAGCAAGAACAATTTAAAATACAGTAAAAAGGTAAATAAATAGGTGAATGAAACACTTGGCTATGTGCTTTGGAAGGCTTGTGAAAACAGGTGCGTTTTTAACTGGTGTTTAAATGTGTCCACTGAGTCCAAAGAGCGCAGAGACAGAGGGAGTTCATTCCAGAGACGGGGCGCCACCGCTTTAAAGGACCGGTCTCCTCGGGTTTTAAAACGGGTCCGAGGGACCATAAGCAGGTTTTGACCTGAGGACCTCAGGCTACGGACCGAAGTATAGGGCTGAATCAGACCCATAATGTAGCCAGGCGCTTGTCCATGAAGCGCGCATTGTGAAAGCGTGGCCCCGAATAGTGTATACAACACCCTGACAACTAACGGAAAGCTAAATGTAGACTCACAGAACAATAGTACTTGTTCGTTCGTTCATTCAACTCAAAGTATTGGCAAAAATCAAGGAGTCTTGCTGCAGATAATGTCTAATATAGTGGCTGCCTCGTCTCTGCCATGATACTGGACATTCACTGAAAAGCAACTCATCGTTATATCTTCCCAAGGAGTCAAAGTGATGCAGAAACTTTACCGCTGAGTAAATGCACGTATAAACTCCTAGAAAGTTAAACCTAGGTCCAGGTTAGAAAAAAGAAATGTATCTTTAAGCCTTTTTTATGTGGTAGTTTGGGTTCACTGATCTTGGAGGTTTATTTTTTTTATTTATTCTGAGTTGTTTAATATGTATCTGATTATATTAAAAATTCAATGCTTAAAATGATTTGGTCCCAAAACTGTCACTGTCATTCACCAATTTAAACCAAGAGGAAACAAAGTATGTGACTAACATTATGGCATTTCTGGGTAACATTGTAGATTAGCTTGACCTGACTCTTGTCACATATTTTACAAATCTGAGTACAAGGACCGCAGGATACAAGACATGGATATCCCATCTGCAAGCACGTATGGCAAATCCATGCATATGAATTCATGAATTACAAATTATGGATGCACAAGCAACTGAACCATGTTTTCATCTCTGCTGGCTGTGGATGAACTGTGGTGTCCGGCCTTTATGCTCACACTGAAATATGTCAAACGACTCAGAGTGAATATCAGACTCACACAATGTGACCACTCTACACATAGTTTGACCGAAACTGCTCTGCAGCTTCACACACTGCTGCAGTGATAGTGGCTGATCAAGCCCACAGTGAGGGATTGTTGTTTACAATAAAAGCTGTACCATTCATGAAAAACCTACAGAGAAATGTAATGCAGCTAATAACCTGAATTTGCCAGTGGAGTGGTGGGTGTTGGAATAAGGCAGGCCTTGTACCGTATTTTAGCCAAAAAGAGGCCTTGAAGTGAAGTCATTAAGTTTTTTACCATGCAGTTCAGAAGAGTATAAGTAAAGGATAATGTATTGAACGCAGGTCAATGCAGACCCCGAATGCAGACGCCCAGTTATTACACAACTACTTGCAAAAAAAGGAAATGAAAATAAAGTCTTCTATTTTTGCGAGGGTCAAATAAGCACCTTTGGCTAGCACCGGCTATTCCTGTATGTTGAGCTGGACATTTCCTCCTCTGCTGCTCTGATGTTTTACACTAAGAATAAAATAGTTTCCCAAAGTCGGGGGGACCTGTTGCTTAGCAACGTTTGTTAGTTGGGACATGGCGGCTGGAATTTGGCCTACAGTAGCACCGGCTATATCTGTAGCCTATGTTGAATTGGACATTTCCTTCTCTGCTGTTAGCTGTATGCTTCTTACCACTGGTCTTCCTTTTGCCTTTTTTCGTTTTGGAGAGGGTGAATCCTTAAACTCAGCCTGGACCCAGTGCTCAAAATCTCCACACTCGCCAAAGACGTTCAAATTAATTGGGAAGTCATCCATTTTTGGTCACGAGGTGTCACTAAGTGCTCGCTTGCTATTTTTTTTTTTTGTTTGCTTGTTTGTTTGGGGGTTTTTTTGGTGACCGGACTACTTGCAATGCGGAGGGATATTAGGATCACTGTAAGACCACAGGTTAAAAAAAGAAAAAAAAAGATCCACTGCCATTGACAGCGGTCATTATAATGACCGCTGGAACGTTGGGAAAACCCATTCAAGTCAATGGAGCATTCAACAGCATTCTAAAGAGCCGTATAATAATTAGGAATATCAACTTCGGGATGTTAAGGCAACACTGTAGCTTTTGCACCACTAGATCCTTACGATCTTTCTTCACATGTTGTCTGGGGTAAGAAATGGAGAAGTGGGTGGCAACTTGGGCCAATCATCCCTATGGCAGTAGTCCAGCTGTACAAAAGAGTGAATTTCCTTAGACTTCTAGAGCTCAAACTGTACCACACCCTGTAACCAAACCAACTATAGACATTCTTAGCCAAGCATTGGAATGCAAGTCAATGTTTCTTTTCATGGAACGTTCCACAGATGGAACGTAAGCAGCATGAATTTGTGGCCGAAGCAGAGTTGTTTTGGTACGTTATATGAGATGTGAGTACTGCAATGTCACGACAAAGGTACGTACTGCCCAACACCATCATGTAAATTCGCATGTCAACCCGGGTCCGGTGATCCCATTGCATGCCGACCGGAGCCAAGTTGCATGAAGGGGATTTTAACCTGCGTCGCTTGCCGAGTTGTTTGACACGGGTTAGTGAGCCTTTCCACTGCCACTAAAAATCAATTGTTCGCAGGTTTAAATGGGTTTTTTGGCCCGTGGGAAAGGGGTATCAGTCTTCCTGGATTTAACCTGTATTAACCTTAACAAAAATTTCCTTGACCTTTCAGTCAAGGGATTAAGTAACACTCCTGGATTAACCCCATATTAATGTTATGACCCCAACTCAACTAGGGAAAAAGAGTAGTAACATTAAAACGACAATACTAAACTAAAGCAGGATTTTGCACTTTGTCACCGCCTGACAAAGAGCTCACTCAGCATCCATCTTGCATCCTGTCTCTTTCCTGAGTTCTTTTCAGCCAGTAAAAGTCAGTCTGATGTCTTGTGTTTCTTTGCTGAATCAAACATGGGGTGCATTCAAAATAGCCAGTGTGTTGTTATTCAATTGCTAACATGCTATAATGTGATGCCCTGTACTGGAAAAAACACTTGTTAAGTACAGTTTCTCAGCCTCAGGACACTGCAGAGCAACAAGGTCTCCAGGAATGTGTATAATGAATATCAGTGTGCCATCAAAGTGCATCAGAGTACAAAGTTTTAAGGTCAGAAACATATGTACTTTTGCTTCAAAGCCAGGATATCCTGGTAAGTTTACTGCTCATTGCAAAGTGTTACAGGCCTCTGATGAGTCTTGCATTTTGCTGGTAAAGAACACAAATAAAAGGCACATGAGCTGTGGTCTGTTGGCAGGTAGGCTCTGGCCTGAGCAGCAGATTACCCCACCCAGGTCTCATATTGGGAGACACTCCTTCTGCTGGCCTGATATTGCAATTACATTTAAAATAAAAATCTTTAAAAAAAAAAAAAAAAAAAAAAAAGCAGTCTCTCTGGGGAAGGACCTTCTTAATTACAAAATACACAAATTCCCACAATTATGATCTTACATTTGTAGGTGTTTCAAAATCAATGTGTATAATAAATTAATAAATAAAAACAGCTATTTTTAGCACTCATTTCAGTAATATGCCGTCTACTTACTGTAGCTGTATATTTTGTCGTATTTTGTCCCAACAAAATAAATCCCTTCTTGTTTTTGTTACTCTTACCAATGGAGTTATTTAATTATCTAGAAAATAACGTATTGAAAAAGAGTAAAAAAAGAGTGACTATAAAAAAAGAGTTTTCTAACCTAGCAAATTACTTTCTTACAAGTGAAAACACATGGTTTAAACGGACATAATGTTGATCCAACTTATTTTCTGAAGTTGGGTCTGAATGGGCTTTATGCACATCTCCAGTACTTCCTGAACTTAGTACTGCACCTTTGTTTCCTGTCTTTCAAGACTGGATGAACTGATTAATCCAGGTGTGTCTGACCATTTGCTGAGATCAGACCCACCTGGATTAATCAGTTCTTCCAATCATGAAAGACAGGAAACAAAGGTGCAGTACTAAGTTCAGGAAGTACTGGAGATGTGCATGAAAACCTATTCAATCCAATCCACTTTATTCATAAAGCACATTTAAGTTAAAACATGTCTCCAAAGTGCTGCGCATGAAAATACTCAGCAATAAAAAATAGAAAAGGAGGAAAACAAGTATTGCTCTGTTTTGCTCCACCAGCTCTTATTAAAACGACAAAATAAGTTTACAAAAATAAAATAAAATATATTTCATAAATTAAAAATAATGATAATAAAACAAATCAGATGATTTAATTGGGGTGGTTGAACTTCCTTTATGTTAGTACATGCAACACTTGATTAAGTTTTGAATTGGATTAGCTTCATGTGGTGTAATTTGGACCAAATACTGTTATCTCTGCTAGTGTGAAATTAATTCAAGCAGCATAATTAAACTGAGTCAGACTCTGGTAAATAAGTTGAATCAACCCAAATACAATACAATGACCCAGCCAATTATATGAATTCAAAACAAATAAAATTATTTGATTGTTTGGAAATACTTTCCATGTTATTTTTAAAACAAGTTATTTCAACCATCGATTTATTTCTTTTTTTTAGTGTAGATTTCAAATTACATGGATTCCATTGTGTATGTGAGGTACTTTGCAAACATCCATATACTTTTTGGAATTGTGGGGACCATGCAGACACTAAATTATAGGAACATTAACTGCTACTTTCAAAAGGCTGGATTTTATCAACTACAGTAAAACTGCATGCACAGTATAAACCAGTGTTTCACCTGCCAATAATGCTATGCTAAGGTTCAACTGGTTTTGACCTCATGTAAAATTCATGTGTTAACCTTTCCTATCATGATTTCCCAGCACCGAATTATTGAAACTTACCCTGAAGCACTCCGTGAAGACAACTAAGCGGACCATTTGAACCTAAACATATAGTACTTTGCAGTTCTTAAGGTCCAAGAAGGTCCTACTTATTTTGCAAGATCATGTTGACAGACTGTATTTGTCTCCCTCTGTTGCTTAAATTTTTTTAGCAGTAATTTGATGTTGCATGCAGAGATAGCTGAGTCTAAGCCTTTTTTTATAATAAGGATATGAGCAATCATAAAGAAAACCACAGGTACAAAAAAAAAGATGCAACTCACCCTCTGAAACTGATAAAGCTGCCATTCTAAAGCACGTTCAATGCTCTCAGCTATCTCTTTTATATGTAGATAAAATAACAAAAGGTATCCATCTCCTTTTTGAACGGGCAATAAAACCATAATCTCCCTTCACCTCTGTTAAAACTCAATCTAACTGGATTCCTTCCATCACTTATATGGATGCTGTAATGTCAAGCAAATATCCTCACAGCGGGTGTTAGTGCCTGCATGAGAGGACGCTGGAGTCTCCTCCAGCTACTCGGAGTCATCTCCTCTAAGGCTCTCTATTGTGCGCCAGGCAAGAACTGGGTTATGGCTTGCGGATTTAGCATTTCTCATTTTCCAGAGCGAGGAAACCATTCGCTTTTGCTCGGCCAAATTCTTCCTTACAATGTTGGGGGATAAGCCGCTGGTGAAGGCCAGTAATAAGCTTTTTACTGCACAATGTTAGCAGGGCTGGGAATGTACGAAGGGGTTGAGGGCTGCTGTTTGCCTCCACCTCAAACACTTGCTGGAGATATGCGTTCATTAAGTGCACACAGAGGGTGTTGACTGGAAACCCCCTGGTAATTAGCGTGCCTTATATAATCTTTCCTTGATTAAGGGTGTTTAGAGCTCTAGTGAACAGAGGAATTCAGTAAAGCCACTTGTGGTTTAGGATGAATATGTAAGGACATAGCTTCCTCCTTTATTCCCTTCTCGAAAGCAGAAAGATTCCTGACACCTTTTGACATTACCTGAACCCCTCCTGCTTGTGTATTTAAAGGTGTCATAGCCTGGTATTTAACATACACAATCCTTCTTAAATCATCTTTTAGTTATAGTTGGATGGGAGGAAAATTTATCAAGCTCATTTTCATCTCTCTTCATCACCCACGTTTTTTTCTCGTGAGGATGAGCACAGGATGAGACTTGTCTGTAAGCGTGTTCTCAAGGCAAGCATCACAAATCAAAACAAACTTTACCTAGGATGGAACGAGCGAAGGAAAATGATGTCCCAACAGAGAAATACGTGATACAAACGTAACATTACAGTTGATTGAGGGCTGGAGTCTAATAAAAATGACAAGTTGATGTCCAATATGAAGTTATCCAACAACAACAAGTGTGTAGCTTGTTTAGCTACATTAGCAGCTTGTCACCGTTTGTCATTGTTTCCTGGTCTCTTACACAGAAGTCAGTAAGTTACACAAGCAGCAACACTTAGAACACAAATACAGCCGGTACATGTTTAAGAAGAAATTTGCATATCGTCTCCTTTATCTCTGCTCTCTTTTCTTCGTCCATAAAACAAAGTATCACCAGCAGCTTGATTCTTCTTCTCCTGCTCTTTTTGTGCTCTTCCAACCTCGATGTGAGACACCTGATGTGATCGTCCATGATTAATAATCCCGTCATGCAGACCATGAAAACAGTGGTGTTTTCTTCTCTTCTTACTTTTCTCGGGTTTTTATTTTGTTGGGGTGCAAAAGTAACACGTCACTGTCACAGACGGTTGCATCGCACTGGTCCCTACAAAGATCCCCGACTCGTAAATGCAAAACATTTCCCCTGGAGAGGGGTAGTTCATCGAACAAAATTCAAAGTGAGCAGTTCTTAGAACTGCTTTGTCTGAATGCGGCTAATGTTAGTAACTAGCAGCTTCCATGGAGCACGCCAATACCAGAGAAGTTTCGTGTCTGTGGTGCTCTTGTGACCAATTCTGTTGTGAAGAAAGAGTCCACATTCAAAAACGAAGCCACTTTCACACTTTGGAGTTTCCGGAATGCGGTAACTAAGGTCCTATTCCAAAACACATTTTAAAGGAAAACTTTTTTTTTTTCAACCTGGACCTTATTTCTAGGAGTTTATACATGCATTTACTCATCGGTAAAGTTTCTGTTTCACTTTGACTACTTCAGAAGATATTTTGTTGAGTCGCCCTTTGGCATACATCCATATTATGGGAGAGACGGGGGTACAAATACTATTGTCCTGTGAGTTCAGAGTTTCGCGAATTGGAGTTTTTTAGTGTCAAGGTGGTGAGCTGCTTTTCTCAGCTGTACTGCAGCAGTGCGCATCGGGGTCTCGCAGCAGCCTGTAGAGTGCAGAGAAACCCCCAATAACTAACAGAGAGCTAACTCTGAACTCACAGTAGTTGTTCGTTCATTCTATTTAAATTATTGGTGAAATGAAGGAGTTTTGCTGCAGATAATGCCTTATAGAGAGGCTGCCCCATCTCTCCCATTATATGGATGCATGCTGGTGTACGACTCAATGAAAAATCTTCCAAAGGAGTCAAAGTGATACACAAATTTCAAGTAATTGTTCATAGAAACTCCTAGAAATAAGGTCCAGGTTGAAAAAAAAGAAAGTTTTCCTTTAACATGAAAGAGTGGGATTTCTGGGTGATGACACCTTTAAATCTGTACCACAGTCTCCAATTCTTGCTGCAGTCATCACCATCGTCAACCATCATCTCAGCCTTCTATCACTTTTACTGCAAACTCTCAGCTTTCCCCCTCCTCCTCAACTTTTTTCTTTTGCTACAATCAAACCGCAACCCCTCTAATCTAACTCTTCACAAACAAACTTCTCACCTCTTCCAATATCTCCCTATACCCCCCTTTGTGAAGTCCCACCCCCACCCCACTACCCCTTTAGTTCAAGATAAACTACTATATCCACTCTCGTATCATTGCACCAGAGCAAAATTGCTCCTTCAGAGTCATTCCACTCTAACTTCCTCCCGTTTGCAGACAATCTTTTCTCCCTTTTTCCCTTCATTTTTCTATCAAGACACTTTCCACATATCTCTGCATCAGGATCCCCGTCCCTTTGCCTGCCTCTCCTCTTTTTCTTTTTTCTTCCACGCCTTTACCTTCATTTCCTCCAACTGCCCCCTCCTGCCCTGTGCCACACTGCCCATCGCTTTAACTATTTCTCCATCCCAATTACCAGGTAACCTCCTGCTGCGCACAGAGCCTTACATCCCTGCCTTGTTCTGTCCCTGACCTGAAAACACTTGAGCCGCTACCCCTTCCTTTTCCATCCATCTTTTTTTTATGAAGCGCCAGCCTCGCAGCAGCTGAGGGTGCCTGTTGTTTAGCTTGTTAGCTCGCATCCAAAGACGATTCTAATTAATTCTGGCATATCAGAGGGGTGGAGGTGGGGGTATTTTATATTTGTCTCTATAACCAGCCCCCACAACCACCACTGGCATCTTTTCCCATCGGTAAATTGGAAGAGAGAGAGAGAGAAAGAGAGGAAAAACTTGATGTTAATATGGCAAAGATGAAGTTAGTGATGTTAGTACAGCAACTTGGGCGATTGGAGCTGACAGCCAGGACTTTGACCTTGCAGTTTAGACGAAGATCAGACAGACTCAGGGATGTCTCTTCTCCTTAGGCAGCAGCGTTTGATTATTTACGATGACAGGGATGGACAACGGGAGGAAATTACTGCCACAGATGGACGATGAAAAATTAGGTTTCTTGGATGCTTGTCCCAGTTTCATCTATCTTCTTTTTTTTTAATATCTAGGGAATCCCTGACAAACTATCTTAGATGTCTAAGACGTTTAACAACTTTTCTTGCTTGCAGTAAACAAGACTAGAAATTAAGGTAGAGGCTTAAATTGAGAAAAGCAGGGGGAAAAAAAGTATTCCCATCTACGCTCTTGATATTATTAAAGCATTAAATTTGACTCTAATAAAACATTTCTACCATCTTTTTACTTCTACTGCCGACATCTTTGACGATTCATTCATTATTGTTTCATCTTTTGTTGATTCCTTCGTTGGTGTGGAGCAGAGGCTCACAGGCCTCGTGGGTAATATGTGTGCTAAACTAATTAGCGCCAGCCATGCTGTGAGGAAACACAGGGGCTTTTCAGTTACTGATGGAAAAAGAAAATGATGAGACATCTCTGAAAAAGCATCACCACCCTTCCTAAATGAGACTGAGAGGAAGCAGATCTTTTAAAATCTTAATCTTAGATGCTCTTGAACTAAAGAAAAGCTTCTCGCTGTTAACTTTGTTTTCCCCTCTCAGACCTCCAACCGCTTCATTACACAACACACAACAAGAAAAAGAGTTTAACTTTCATATTCACTGTCATCCTCATTGGACCCTGAACTCATCATCAGGGAAGACTTCAAACTTTTAATGAATGTTGTAACTTTTTGTAGCTGTGACTCTGATAATATCATGTAAATTAACTATAGAAATAATTGAATTATTCCTGCTTGGATCTGAACTGATTTCCTGATCAAACAAATGATACTGTACATCCTTGGATGGGATGCAAATTCTCTCAGCTGCTCTTTTAAATGAACTGTGTGGATTACTCGAAGAACTCTTATAATGGTTTACTCATATAGAAAACAGCTTCCACAACGTACAAGTTAAAAGAATTTCATGTAATTTCATGACATCTTTCTCAGTTTCACCAAAGGTCCGAGTGAACACATAACATTGTCTTAATCTGAAACACTCTATAGGTATCACAATATCAGAGTTTGGGTTATTTGCATTTATTTCTTATTACATATTTTGTCTAACTTTTCCTACATTTTGTCAAACAGATTTGTTTTGCCAACGGGGGATTTATGAATATAAGGCTCCTCTTGATAATCTGAATTTAATTAGTTTAGTTTACTGAATGCTTGTTTAAAACTGAATTTGACATAATACTGCTGGACCTGCATAGAGGAAAGAGAAGGTTTAGAAAAGCAAAAAAGGATAACGGGTGAAAAAAACTGATAAGACAAGACAAACACC
Source organism: Atherinomorus stipes (assembly GCA_023101725.1). Taxonomy (NCBI): domain Eukaryota; kingdom Metazoa; phylum Chordata; class Actinopteri; order Atheriniformes; family Atherinidae; genus Atherinomorus; species Atherinomorus stipes. Next base: position 414,181 of record JALJCO010014171.1, on the reverse strand, counting down.
GATTTCTGTCTTTTCTTTCTTATTAACTACATCTATGCACTATACCAGTGGTTCTCAACCTTTTTTCTACAAAGTACCCCCTGTAAAATATGAAGGGTTTATTTGTAAAAGCAGTTAACTCTATTTTTTCAAAATGGTGTTCATCTGTTTTTACAAATTAACTCCTATATAACTCATATATTTTCAACCTAGTACCCCCATCTACCACAACTTATTTTTGGTTGGGAAAAATAGATTTTTAAAAAGAAACATTGTTTTGTCATTGGTGTCTGATTTATTAAACTGGAACTGTGCAAAACAATGGTAATTTTGCCTTCTTTGACCCTTAGCCCTTTCTTTTTCAGTCAGATTTCTGGATTTGTGTTGTTATGGTGACAGTGATAAATGTTTAATGTCATTTGGCTCATGACCATGTTGGTATGTGGAAAACAGGTTTTTAATGAAATAGTGTGAAACAAACTTCAAACAGTCTTTGAACGTACAATCACATTTACTGAAATCTTTATTAAATACATTCTATTTAGGGATATTTTTATACCCCCTGAATGCCTCGAAGTACCCCCAGGGGTATGTATAATGCCATTTAAGAAACAAAGCATTATACTGAGAATTGATGTGGGGCAGAGGTAGTAAGATTCAATGTTAAGCTGCAATACTTTTCTTCACATTTTCTGAAGTAAAAATAGTAATACTCTATTCTGTTACATTCAAAATGACTAGTTACCTTATTTCATAAATATAAGGGGCGCCCAAATAGTCATAGAGAGCTGCTACCCTGCAATATTTAGATGCATCCTTTCACCAACATATGTAAATCAAATATGTGACTTCCCTCATGTTCATGTGGTTCAGCTTTGCAGATGCCTGGTAACAAGCCATTTATTAGAGATCTATCTATCTATTTATCGTCATCCTCATTATTACTCATACTCTCCAATTAAAGGTGTCATAACCTGCTGTTTTACATCCACAATCCTTCTTAAATTATCTTCAAATGAATTTTTAATTCTAGTTGGGTGGGACGAAAATTTAATGAGCTCATTTTAACCTCTTTTTATCCCCAACTTTTGTTTGTCACGAGAATACGCACGAGAGTTAGATCTGTCTGTAAGCGCGTTCACGAGGCAAAAGTCAAAGTCAAATAAAAGTTTTATCAGGACAGAGCAAGTGAAGGAAATGATGTCCCAACAGAGAAAAACGTGATAAAAACATAACGGTATGGTTGGTGGAGAGAATCCGCGGAGTAAAAGGGCTGGACTCTGATGAGTATAAGGAGCGGACGTCTGACATGAAGTTAACCAAACAGTGTTAGCTTTTGTAGCTACATTAGGAGCTGTCCGTTCATCTACCATCGTTTACTGGTCTCTTACACAAAAGATAATAAGTTACACAAGCAGCAACACTTACCAACTGCACATCCTCACTAATAAATACATATAATCCACTGGTGCCTGGTAGAGCTGTCCCTCCTGTCAGAAGCACTGAAAACTGCTGAATTTCTGCCGAAGCAACTCAGCACGTCAATCCCTCCTCTTCCTCCTCCTCCTTGTCGTAGTCCTCCTCTCTGACAAAGCTGGTCATAACACTACTCCGCAGCAGGTAATCAGCTGCTTTCAGGTGGCGCTAAAGAGGCTAGCTTAGCAGGTCGCAGCCTCTCTAGTTCATGTCATCCGGAGAAAGAAAGTCAAACCGCGTACTGTGGAGAGCGCATGCTTGTGGCTGATTCAGGTGAGAAGAAAGAGCCCGCACTCAAAGACGAAGTTACTGTCACTCTCCAGGCTTTCTGGCACGTTTTAACTGAGGTCCTGTTCCAATACACATGTTTTGACGTGAAAAAGTGGGATTTCCAGGTGATGACTCCTTTTAAAGAAGTAAAAAATCAGCTGTCAGTGAAATAAGATGAAACTTACCAAAGTGAAAATAAATAAAAATTCTATGAAAATCATGACATCGATTTTGAATTGTAGATTGAAAGAAATATAAAAAACAAACACAAAAAATAAAACAAATTAACAAGCATAATGGGGCTCCAAAGCAAAAATTTTGTTGAGCAACACTTTGAGGCAATCACTGCAATCAAGTGTTTTCTGTAACGTTCAAAAAGACTTTTACAACTGCAGGTATTTTGGCCCATTGTTCATGGAAAAGGTGCTCCTATGTGTCTGGGACAGTTAATATATATATATATATATATATATATATATATATATATATTACTTTAAAACTATATAATACTGTATATTATTTCCAATCACAATTCTAATTTTTTTCACTAAAACATAATTTTGTAAAAAGAAATTTTCAGCATTCATTTGTTTAGTTTCTTGTTTTTTCAATTATCTTTTGAATTTAGTCTTTTTTTTTTTTAATTGGAGGGTATGAATGACTTTGAGGATGACTGTATCAGTCTAGCTAGCTCAGGGGGTGCCCATGTCAGGAGAGCTACTATCCTGCACATTTTGGTTGCAACCCTTCACCAACACACCTGAATGAGCTCGTTATCAGGTCTCTGCAGAGCTGAATGACATGTGCATGAGGGAATATCCATTTGATTCAGGGGTGTTGGAGAAGGTCTAAAACTTGCAGGACAGTAGCTCTCGAGGACCGGACTTGGGCACCCCTGATTTAGCTAGATAGCTAGCTTACTTGCTTTCTACTATTTATAATGAAAAACATGAGCAGCCTGTAAAGTGTGCCCTTTGACGGGTCAGTCAAAGATGTTCAGCAACCTTTTGACATATTGATTTGTAATTCTTTACTATTTAGAAAAATGGGTAAAATAAACCAACTTTTGAAGAGCCACATGCAGGCCTTCCCTCTCTTTCTCTCTTTTACTCCCTCTCTCTCTCTCATCTTTACACACATTGCATCGATCCATCCTCTCTTAAAATCCCCCTACGCTAAAGAAAGAGAAATTTTTCCACTTGTTAACATGTCTATAATGTAACAACCAAACAGGAACAATACTTTCACTAACTAAGAGACACAACCAGAGGTTGAAATGAAATGAAAAGGAAAAATCAGGTGGTATATACCCACATTCACTCACACACATACGCACACACACATGCTTGTTGCTGTGTTTATTGTTTTTTTCCACAGTTTTTCTTCCTGCAGATTCTCCGGATTGTCTGCTTTTCTTAGAGACGTTGGGATTTTTATTGTTTCATAACAGGTGTAGCAGCTGGTTGTCTGGTATTTCTGTTTGGATTTGATTGTACAGATGCTACAGTTGTTTTCTATTTTTATTTCTCAATATCACCATTTCCACTATTTATTCTTCCTGTGTTTTTTGTTTTTCTTCTCTGTTATCCCCAAGGAGCAAACTCTGCTGGAAAAGTGTGAAACCAGGAAGTAAAGTTTTTAACTATAATTCTTTCTTGATCCGCTAGGGGCTGGCTCCAAAACAGAGCAAATCCCCATAGACTCCTTCAGAAATAAACACGTTTACAGCCTGGTTCAAAAAATCATTTTAGGTTTAATAGGTCAAGTTTACCTTCATGTCAACTGTGAGGAGGGCGAGTTTTTTTTATAACTCATCCGTTATGATGTTATTTAATCTTGAAATTGCACATAATTAGGGGCGTGTCCTTTTGATTGACATGTGGCAGACGGGAAGCTAGCCTGCCGACCGGTGGCTGTCCATTCACTCCTTGTTTGCTCTCAGTTAGGTCTCAGTCTGCAACAAAGTAGCAAAATGGTGGTTTTTAGTTAGCTAACAGCAAGTCCAAACATGTCTTACAGCCGCTTGGGAGGCTAATCTTCGTTAGCTCCTGTTAGTTTCGAGTTAGCTCGGTTTGCATTTAGCCCAGAGTATGTTGGCTGTCAATCATTTGCTGGCTGTCAATCATTTGCCCCGCGGCTGCGCCCATTTTAGTATTTTCTGGGAGTGACAACACACATGACACGGCAAGATGGCGACGGTGGGACACGCCCAACTGGCTTCACTTTGCTCTATTCAGATGTAACCGGATATTACCTCCATCTCTATTAACGGTCTATGGTTTTCCCTCTCCCTCCCTATCCAAAAGGCTCATCTTGCTAAAGTAAATTTGTCTGGCACAACCTGGCAACCAGATCATCATTCTGCTGTCATGATTGCTGGACAGTACAGACAGCAACAGCAACAGACAGTAAATGGCAAAATAACTCGATGAACAGGAAACGTAGTCATCCCAAGGCGAAATAGGACGATTTTTAAGATTCTTCTAACTTTCTTCTTCTCATATACCATCCTATGAGAATGCTATCTTCATACGTTTTACTGGAGGCACCTGATAATATGAAACATTTGAAACTAATGAGAGCAAGTTGCTATTTTCTGTTTTACATTTCAAAACTTCCTTTTAAATTTGTTTGACATTTGGAAGAAAGAACAGCTCACCTGCCCTGTCATTTCTCCTAGAAACAAACATTTATTATTTATTTTCCTGGGCATTATTCATCAACTTTGATGAGGAGATACCTCTTTTTAACCAGTGAGGGGGGATTGTTCTGCTGCACAAGCACATTTGGTCCTGATTTTACTGCTTTATGCAGAGGAGGTAGATTGAAGATGTGGCAAAGTGTGAGGTCTGCTGATGCCTCTGATTTCCCTAGATGTGCCAAGGCACAAAGGATAATTTAAACCTTGCCGTTTCACAGATTTCCATTTCCGTGGAAAGTATGGACTTACTACTGGCATGGTAATCATTCCAGCGCTTTTCTCTGTTTCAATTCAGTGGAAATCATTTGTCCTTAGGGGCTTCAAGAATGAAGACAAATTTATTTCAGTGAGTCACTTTTTACTTTTTACACCTCTTAAGCATCTAACTCCAAGTCTAATAGATAAATGGCCTCAGTTTCACATTTCAGTAACTTTTCACACCTAAACTGAGAATTTTGGGTCTGTATGCTATATATTATGTTGATATTTATATTTGAAAACAAAAGTCCCCACATATATCTATACAAATATATATTTATACATATACATATATATACAGTATATATATATATATATATATATATATATATATATATTATATAACTTTTTCTAAAAGGAAGTAAACTATAAATTTATTCCACTTGAGTAGGATGTAAACGCTACACTTGTCTCATTAATCTTTGAAGTGCAGGTAATTAATTCCATTCATCAGATACATATTCACACACTTCCTCCTGTCATGCAATCCAAATGGCCAGAGTTATTATTTCTGACAGTTAGCATTCCCTTAGACTGATGACTTTTTCTCAGGTGTCAGGAGTTTTCCGCATATAGGCAGAAACATTAGGCTGTGGACACTGATGGAGATTTAAAGGATGCAACTCTTTTAAGCTTGACTAACTTGCCAAACCATCTCAAGGCAGAGTTTCTGACTTTTGACCATGAGCAGAGCTGAGATAGGAGGGAGCGGAAGGAAAAGGCGTCATGTATCAGGACATGAGAAAATAAATCCTCTGGTCATGACCAGGTAAAAGAGCACAAATTCCCAAAAAGTTGTGACTTTGTTTGAAATGAAAACCAAATCACAATGCAAAGCTTTACACTAGTCCATGGAAAAATTCCCTTAGGTTGAAAGTGAGACGTGTTACGATTTCATTAACATTAAGCTAAGCATGTCAAGGAAATTTTAAGAGTGGGTTATGTTTGCCATTGTTTAGCCTTCTCTGTTCTGTCTATAAGGGCACAATGACACTGGTGCAGTTTGGTCTGCTTTAAACAAATCATGGTCCACTTCCAGATATAGGTACAGTAGTGTGTACCTTCATTTGCTCTCTGGTGTGGACCAAAAATGCAAACTCTGGTGTGCTTTAATGAACAGGGGTCTCATTTCACCTGCAAGTGAACCCTAGTTCGGTTTGTTTGCAGTGTGAAAGCAAACAGACCATCCAGGGAACCAAAGAGAAGAAGAATGTAATAGTCCAACATATAGGCTAGCCCTCTGCCTCTCCTGCTGCACATACTGGATAGATTCTAGTCAAACACACAATAAGGTTGAACATTTAAGTAAAAACAGATACAGAAACTTCAACAATGCATAAATGTTTTGTTCTATTTGCAGTGAATGAGTTTTTTTCATGTAGCCAATCGTTGTGCTGGATTTGCTTCCTCTTTATTCTTGGTCAGTGGGCGTTTGGGGTAATGTTTCTCCCTGAACAACTGCTATAACTGTGTGATGTTGTTCAGCAGAATGAAACCAAATAAACCAAAAAAGGGAGAATTTGTTTTTTATAAATTGTCACCCAGTTGAATCAAGGCCCCAAACTATCCTGGTGTGAAAGTGCCTTAAATGTCTGAGAACTGATAAGATCAGCTACTGCACCTTTTCTTAGAAGAATGTTAAACTTTTGTCTGATTAAGTATTCTTGCTGACATGGCTTCTTCTTTGTATCTGAAAGCTTCAGCCTTAATTTCAGTCCATTCTTCTGTATTGTTCACCCTGTTTTTACACCATGCTGTCACTGACATCGCATCCAAAGTCATCTGCTCTGCTACACCAAACATCTCACTGCTAAATTACAAAGCAACAGCCCGACTTGCCACATCAATACTTCAAGACACTAAGCAAGACACCTCTCCGTGAATTTTTCCACCTCCTCCCCTCCAGACGCAGATACCGGACACTTAGGGTGAATCCCATTTCACCCCTTGGCCCTACCCCTTAGCCCTTCCCCTCCAATTTTGCGCGTTCATGTGTAGGGGTAGGGGTGTCCCAATACCTGTAGGATGGAGGGGAAGGGCTAAGGGGTAGGGCTATATACCCCTTCAAACAAAGATTTTTCGAGAGCACACTTCAAACGAAGGGGTATAAAAATCACTGGGACGATGGCTGCTACTGAGTCCAAAAAACATCCACAAATGTAAATATTTCTCCATAAATAAAGTTTAAAAAGTGTGAAAACCATTATATAGTCTAGTTTAATGCTGTTTAAATGTTTAATGGTCTTTTTTTTGCAAAATGCACATGAAAAAAAATCGCGAGTACTACATTGACGCTTCAGTTATATAAAAGCTACCAGGCTAAAACAAGCGGTGCTCTGCAGCGCTGATAATCTAGATGATCAATAAGAAATGGCAGCATCGCTGCTGGTCTTTATGGGATAAAACACAGGGAGGGATGTGTCATGCAAAAATCGAATTTGCTTGTTAACGTTAATCCCAGCTGTAGACGGCTTGATTTCTCCAGATTTGCGCCAACAGCTCAGCGCACATCTGCTTTCACACAAGCCGGTGGAACACTGATGACGTATGTGATTCTTGAAGGGGTGTCCCAATTTGAAGGGGTTGACTTTCACCCTACCCCTTGTAGCTTCGTTTTAAGTGCAAGGGCCAAGGGGAAGGGGTAAGGGTAGGGGAAAAAGGAATGGGATTGGGCCCAGATCTAGAAGGGCCTGTTTTAAAAGGAGTTTTGTACCATCAGCCATTGCCATTCTCAATAATCCTCACTGATTTCTTTGTTTGTCACTGTTGTTTGTCTACTCTGTTGTTCTTTTGTGATAGTTAATGGTGTTGAGACTGTGTATTGTGCTATATGTATATGTAAAGGGGTGTATACCAACCTGACATGACAGTCTGTGGAAACAAATTTCCCATCATGGGACAATAAAGAATCTATCTAATTTGTGGACATTGATCACATGCATCCAGTTCTGATTTTCAGACATGCCTTTTGCACAGAAATGTCTTTAGATTCTTGTAATCTTTTGATCATATGTATTGTAGATGATGGAATGAGCAGAGACTCGAGGGACGTTATTTTATGGTTGTAGTTTTTTACAGTTTGCTAAAGCTCTGCTTCTCTTTGGCTCGGAGACTCTGCCTCCCTAAGATGTATCCCAAATCATATTCCCTGCACTTTTTTCTAGATCATTTGACTTTTCACAGAATCTCCATTCACCTATCTATTTCTTAGAACTAATTGGTTTTCCAGCCTTTCGTTGACCCCATACCGACCTTTCTGAGATGCGTCGGATTCAAGATAATGAAATGGAATTACATGAATGGAGAGGTGGAAAATACCTAGTCTATCATACTGGCTGACTGATACCATGTATGAGATATACAGCGAAGTCAGTCTGGTCACCCTTTGTTGGCAACTGATTTCAAACTCGAGACATGAGACAATAATAATGAATGAATGAACAAAAAGAGTACTATTGTCAGAGTTTCGTGGATTGGAATTTATTAGTGTCTAGGTCCAGCTGTACTATAGTGGCGCAAATCGGGGTGCGTGGCGCCTGTAGAGTGCAAAGAAACCCCCCAATAACTAACAGAAAGTTAACACTGAACTCACAGGACAATAGTAGTTGTTCGTTCGTTCGTTCATTCTACTTAAAGGGATATTGTGTAAGTTCTCCTATTATCTATTCACAAAAATTGATTATTTACTTCAAAAGTGTTTTTCCATTAATCAGTAATCACTCCCATCAACAAACTGAAGTGCTCCTGTAAGCTCTGAATTTGCCGTTCGTATCATTCATATATATACATCCAACGGGTCGGCTCGGTGGTGGCTACCATGTCGTGTCGCCATGTTTTTACGTTCAGTAGAAGCGTGCCAGTAGGAAACCACAGAAACTCACCAGAGACACCGGAGTTGTCAGCTCAGTTCAAGGTAATGCCTTTGAAAAGTCACCATGGGTGCAGTGAGGAGGAACCAAACGTGACACTGATGCTGGGTTCATGTGCAGTCGGGCAGACGGCCGTCAGTAACAAACCAGATGTAATTTTAACTCACAGAAGCCGAGAGAAAGACGGTAAAACATGGGTCAGAGAAAACAATATGACGTCACCATGACAACATATCAGATGTGGACTGAAGTCACTGTAACTGACAGACCACGTCTTCACATAGAGGCTTGTTTATGCCTTTACATGCAGCGGCTGTCGTCCATCTGCCCGGTTTCACGCAAACGCAGCATGAAAAGTACTAGTGAGTTGCTTGCGATATACAATTGTTACACAATGTCCCTTTGAAGTATTGGTGAAATGAAGGAGTTTTGCTGCAGATAATATCTTATAGAGAGGCTGCCCCATCTCTCCCATAATATGGACGTATGCCAAAGGGCGACTCAACAAAATATCTTCCGAAGTAGTCAAAGTGAAACAGAAACTTTACCGGTGAGTAAATGCATGTATAAACTCCTAGAAATAAGGTCCAGGTTGAAAAAAAGAAAAGTTATCCTTTAAAATGTGTATTGGAATAGGACCTTAGTTACAGCATTCCGGAAACTCCGGAGTGTGAAAGTGGCTTTTTAGGCCTTTCTTCACAACAGAATTGGTCACAAGAGCACCACAGTCACAACCTCTCCGGTATTGGCGTGCTCCATGGAAGCTGCTAGTTACTAACATGAGGATTATTAATCATGGACGATCACATCAGGCGTCTCACATCAAGGTTGGAAGAGCACAGAAAGAGCAGGAGAAGAAGAATCAAAGAATTGTTGTATGGAAGAAGAAAGTAGCAGAGCACCGCAGATAAAGGAGACGACGTGCAAGTTTAACTTCTAAACATGCGCCGGTTGTATCCGTGTTTTATCTGTGAACATTTAGTGGCAACAAAATACTAAATACCTTCATCATATTGGTTCCTATGGAACCAAGAAAAAGACCCTGCCTCAGAGTAGGAGCAAAAATGGTTATAGGAACTGAGGACTGTGGTCCCTAGTTCCTGCCCTGAATGGGCAAAAAAATATGTCCCATCCTGGACAGGTTCCTACAGTGTGAATGCCCCTATAAGCTCTTGTAGCTCTTTTTAGTGATACAGAAATTTTACCAGTGAATAAAAGCACATATAACCTCCTAGAAATAAGGTTCAGGTTGAAAAAAAAGTTATCCTTTAAGAAACAAACATTTGTGTTGGTTATTTGTGACATGTCAACGTTTGTTAAAGATTTTGGGTACATCCCTAGAAAAATAGCTGTCTCAAATTCAAATGTCTTGGTTTTTGTTGCAGCTCCTTATTACTGGCTCATAATTTTACAATTCATAAAGACTTTTGTCGTGTTTATAACCATTTTGTGAAATATGAGTCAATGCCATTAAACTGAATAACAATTTATCCCAGAGATGCCAGGAGCTTTATAGTTTTGAACCTCTTGTTCGTTGTTGGTTTTCAGCTTGTGGAGTGTGATGGCATTTCCGACTTTCGCTGTTGTCTTTTACCTTGCAAAGACACCAAGAAAACCAAACTCTGGATCCCTGAAGAGTAAAATCAAGAATTTCCTGTTGCAATGTTCCCTCATGCCTTACACATCGTCAGGGTGCTAAGTGTTTAACTGCTTTCAAGCACATAGAAGAAAAGAGCCAATAATAGTGAGTTTAAGCCGCTTTTTGACTCCATCATGAAGCGTCCTCCAAACTGCTGAGAGAAGGTAAACAGGAGGCGGGCCAGACAATCTGATGTGCTTTATAATGTCTAACAGGTGCTATGTTCTCATTATCACCCTTAACAGCTGGGAGATGCTGGTTAAAGGCCCCATCATCAGGACTGTAGCGTAAACCCTGCTCTCAGAAGATTGTGTGTTTTCAAGTTGAAAGTGGCAGATCTAGGATTTCTTTTCCAAGACATGGGCCACAATGAAAAGAAAAAAAAAAAAGAAAGAAAAAAAAAGGGAGCACATCCATGTACAGTTTCCTTTTCAGTAAGAATTACTAACAGTTTCCCCATTGTGTGCTGTTGACTACACTTTGGGATTCAAGTAAGATCTACCTTAAACTCATTCACCAATCAATGCCAAGAAAGTAGCCTTCTCACAATTATAAATTACATACATCATACATTATTACACCACCAGCTGCCTGAACCATTGATACAAGGCAGGATGGATCCATCATGCGCCTCAAAATTCAGATCCTACCATCTGAATGTTGTAGCTGAAATTGAAACTCAGACCAGGAAATGTTTTTCATCTTTTATTTTCCAGTTTTGGTGAGTCTGTGTGAACTGTCGCCTTAGTTTTGTGTTTTTAGCTGCAAGAAGTGGTTTTGTGCATCAAGGCTGGACATGCATGTTCAGAGATGCTATTCCAGATGTTGGTTGTAACAACTGCTGCCTTTCTATCATCTCTAACCAGTCTGTCTGCTCTCCTCTGGCTCCTGGCATTAACAAGACATTTTAGTCAAGACACCTGCTGCTCACTGACTAGTTTCTCTTTTTCAGACCATTCTCTGTAAACCCTAGAGATCCTCTAGCAGTGTTATTTAAACCTGGTCCTCAGGGGCCCCCTCTCTGGATGTTTTCAAGGTGTTCAACACATATGACACAGATTAATGGCTTGTTAGTGGGTTTGCAGAGAACTTGATAAGCAGTTTAATTTATCAGAATCAGGTGTGGTGGAGTTGGAAACCTGGAAAATATGCAAGGCAGGGGTCCCTGAGGGCCAGGGTTGAAAAACACTGTCCTAGGGTGTGTGGAAAATCCCAGATTATTATTTTCTGACATACTCAGATCAACAACCATGCCACATTCAAAGTCTTTCACGTCCTCTTTCTTCCTCATTCTGATGCTCAGTTTGAACTTCATAAATTCTTCCTGACCATGTCTACATGACTAAATGTATTGAGTTGCCCCCATGCGATTGGCTCATTAGCTATTTCAGTTTCAGTTTCAATTTTTTTATTCACACAAATATTCATACCTCCTTGTGTAAGGCTAACAGTCATGTGAGAATCAGGACTCTTAAAAAGCTATTAAAAGCTTATAGAACGGAGCCTGTGGACATAATGAAAAGTACCACCAGGAAAAAAAGAAAAAACATGCAATTGAACAGGAGAACCTAATGAGGTGGTGGATGACACCGTGTGCTTAAAAAAAAAAAAATCAAAACTAAAACAAGAGTTGATTTTTCAAACTGGGAAACAATGACTTAGAGGTTATAACAGAATACAGACTAGGTACATAAGGAGACCCTGGTGGGGTTTGAAACCTAGTCTCCAGGGTAAGAGTCAAGTGTGCTGATCATTCAATCAAAGGGATATCTCTGTGGCCAAGTAACCAGTGTGTATGATCAAGTGGAGGCATAGTGACAGGACCGTCAACTGTCACAAAAGGATGAATCCTGGAAGATTGAAGGAGAAGTTTGAGGGTGCGAAATAGTTTATCTACAATGTGGTGACTTAAAATAGGAAACTAAAATAAGAAGAGAGGAGAATGAAGGTTTAAAGTAGCCCACAAGAGATCAGCCAGGGGTGAGAACAATGAGGAATCGGAATCAGTGCCAGCCACCTCGCCCACAGGAGAGCAGGAACTAAGGGAAAAAAAACAAAGCAATAGGCTCTAAAAGAAACAAACATTTTACCTGCATTCAGGATTATTTTACTTCCCTTTACAGTTATTCTTTAAAAAACTCAGTGTACAATGCAGTTGTAAGAAAGCTCAACGTACTGCAGTTCATGAACATTCATCCAGCAGTCACTGCTTTAAGAATATGAACTGGTAACCTCATCTCTACATCCATCAGTGGACGTTAAGGCTCCCTTCGGTCCCCCCCCTTATATCCTCAACCTTACAGCATAAATGCCTAAGTCATAATTTAAGGTTTTTAGAAATGAACATGCAGTGAATCAGGAGTGTTGGGATTGTAGAATTAGGAGATCTCACAATGTGCCAAAACATGAAAATACAGTATGTCAATCTACTGTGCAAGTATGTGTTATACATATATGGGGTTATGTTGAAGCATTTCAATATGAACTTGCATTAGGGGTGCAACAATACATGTATTAGTATCAAACCAAACCGTACGGGTGTGTATCGAACCATGAGATCTGTGTTTTGAACATGAAACAGTACAGAGTTTTTAATTTTTTTTGTCAAATTGTGTTCCGACAATGTGAGCTCTCTGTTGAAAACTCAGTGGATGTGTGTCTGTGGATTGACTACATTCAGATCTGGCGTTTGGAACTACTTTGGTGTCCACATTGAGTATGATCCCAATGGCAAGCCATTGTGAACAAGAGGACATTTGGTTAAATAAAGGCATGGAAATGTTGATTTTTGTTTGTTTGTTTTTTAGTACCAGAAAAATATTGAACCGTTATACAAAAGTATCGAACTGAACCAAACTGAATTATTTGTATTGTTATTTGTATTGTTGCACCCCTATACATACCGTATATATATATATATATATATATGAGTCATAATTACAGTAGCTGTTTAAACCTTCTAGTTTGCTCCTTTTGCATTTCACTTAGACACACTTACACCCTTTTACAAGTAATAACAGATGATATTTTAGGCATCTCAATGTGAAAAATAGTATATTTGCCTCTAATTTTTCTGCAGCAGCCACACTGCTCCCTCCCTCCTCTCATTTTTCTCCCCTCCATCTCCCAATGTGACTGTCCATCCCAGAAGAGTGCAAGTGTGTGAAGTGTGTGTCGAATGTAGATGGGGTGAGGAAGCATCGTGTTACCCTGTCATTCTGTGTGGCCTTGTCACTCTCATGCTACGTGCAGTGGCTGTGACATGTCCTCTGGCCCCTGCCCATCAATTATAGATGGAACCAGGTGCCAGAAAGCAGCGACACCGAACACACAAAGGATCACTCACAAAGAGAGGAGGGGGTGCAGGTGACCATCGTGGCACAAACATGCAGATATAAACAAAACTGAACAGCAAACAAAACTTTAAGCTCGTCCAGGGTTGAGAGTTGCGATAAAGCCGATCAGAGGAATTGAATGTTTCATATTTGGGTGTTGGCATCAGGTAAACAGCCACTTGCAGACATTTGTAAACATGTCCGTCAGTTTCTTTGCTTCCATCGGAGCAGCACATTTTCTCCCCAAGTAATTTTGCTCACTGGCTCACAGATCAACCTGTCTGCAAAGGAGAATGAAAAGCTGGAGTGATGCATGCAGGGACGCTTGGCAATCGTCAAAGCATCAATCAAATGTTTTAACGCTGTGTGTTCTATTCATAGAGGCTCATTAATCACAGAAGAGGGTGTCTCACTGCAGCCTCAAAGAGCCTGTAGCAGTGATGGAGGCGTAAAACTTTTTCTTTCTCAAACTCGAGCTGTGAACAAAAAGTAGGTGTTAACCTTCAACACAACAGTTTGTCAAATGTGTGCACATGTGTTTCCTTGGTATAACTTCATTCTTGTGAACGTTATGCGCTCTAAAATCGCTCACCCTGCTCATCAGCGGTGCTTTAATGGAGACATGAGCATTAGAAACAGCCAGTGAGCACACTGCAGCTGTGCATGTTTTTCCAGCCGACACGGTATTGATCAGCCTCTTGTTATATTATAACATCCCTCACAGTGCTATTCACGCCATTAGACAGACAGAAAATAGCACCATTGTGAGATCTGCATCATTCCGGTGCCTGGGGTGCTTTTACGCCTGTCCAGATGGATTTCCTGAAATTAACATTTTCCCAGTTGCTTTGCAGTTTCCTTAATATTAATTTGTAGCTAAGACCAAGACTGGGTGAGAGCAGGAAATTCATATAGCCAGAATATTTTTGAGGAAACTCAGCATCTAGGACCAGCACATGAAATCTGCTCATAAAGAGGGGCAAGTATTCATGTTTTGACAAACAAAGTGTAACAATGCTGCTGGGGCAGGAAAGATGCTTCAGTTCCCAGGCTATTGAGATACAAAATGTAATTAAATTTTCATACGTGAGAGAATTCAATCTCTTCGGATCGCATGACATCAAATACTGCTGTTTTGTCACACAGTAAATGTATCACTTAGTTACAAATGAGGTATCCTTTAGTAATATGGGGGTACAAAAGTCTGCATTAGAATGTTAGTGGGGTGGCAGCGGACAAGATGTGGGGGCTTTCTTTCAGGAATATCCAAAGTCTGTCCTCAAGGGGCACTGCAGGTCATCAATGTTTCCATGCTTCAACACACTTGACTCAAAGTGAATCCACCATCTTCTGAAGTTTTACACAATGACTCATTAGTTTGAGTCATGTGTGATCAGGGGGCTATAGAAAACCTGCAGGATTGTGGCCCTGGAGGACTGGAAAGGGACACCCCTGCTTTAAGTTGAGACTTCAGTTAATTTAAGAAAAACATTAGAATTCAACCCCAAATATCATATATAGTTGGAATATCTTCACAACTACACTGGTTATAGACATAATCTTGGTCTTAAATGAAAGCTGAGAAATGTGAGACTACTACAGCAGCGTCAAATTTTGAATGGTTATCTCCTCCTAAAAGAAAACTGTTTTACTTCTAGAAAGAACCAGAGGATAGCAGCCCAATTCATCTAGAAATAATAGGTTACGTCTGATGAGGAGCTTTGCAAAAATAGAAGCTATAAATGTGAAGTGGTGCAGTTTTCTAGATGTTTGAATAGAGGTGTTACACAGGTGAATATCTCAGGAGCTGATGCTGATAATCAACACCTCTATCAACGGTCAGAGTCAGCAGAATGGAGGGATAGACCTCAAATTCACCTTAGAAACACCGTGAGGATCCAGAAAGAAGTGAAGCCCAAGACAGTATATCACATACAGTATGTTGTCTGTGGTTAACAAGGGAGGAGAAGGAGACTAGTACTGGTTTTATTAGATCAGAGATGGTTGCTTGCCTTCTTGCACTCTGGTGGCAGCTAGGGATGTTATGGTTGAGCTCGTCTGCTCGAGTCTGGCTCGATTTTAACCCCCAACATCCTCCACAAGAAGCACCATCTTCTTATTCTTGTGGCTATTAGAACAAAATGACGTCATTTTCTTCTCATAGCCACATAGCATTGTTCTCATAGCATTTTGCTCTCATTTCGTCTTCGTCTTCTTCTTCATCTGGTGTTTATTGGCAGTTGGCAAATTGACGTCATTTTGTTCTCACCGATGTGATTGAGGATGTCTTGCAGCTTTTTCTCAACACATCAGCCGAGCAGGACTTTCTTCGCGTGGGGCTCTGAGAAGTATCGCGCAATTGGGCGGACTTTCGAGGTGGGCGTGTGACAGTTGACGGTCCTGTCACTTAGCCTCTGATTGATCATGCACCCTGGCTACTTGGCCACGGAAATAGTCCTTTGGCTAACTTTAGAATGCTCCCTCCTCCGGCCACAGAATAACGTGCACAAGTCACTCAGGTGTTTAGCAGACAGCAGGTACAGATTCTCCCATCATGTTACAAACGCAAGTAAACAGAATTTCGTTGTCTGAATGTCGCTAACTGCTAGCAGAATGATGTTAGCTACCTGCTGTAAACGCCAGATGAGTGTTGCAGCTTCCGGGTCACAGCATTACTCTCGCCAATCAATCACTCTCATTGATCAGTCTCGCCTACTATGGTAGTAAAAGTGATCGACAAGCCAGTAGACAAATGAAAAAGTGAAGAAATGCAGAGATGATTGGCAGATGTTCTTTTCAGCCCCATTACTTTCACAGCTGATGTATAATAATATTTATATATTTAAAGCTTTTAATTAATCGTGGGGTATGGGATAATGAACCCAGTTTTACTAAATATTTCAAAAACTGTTGAAAGAAACATCTTCTATAGCGCCTTTAACAGGGGTGCTTCCTCTAGCTCAACTAGCTTACGTGTCATGTTGTTAGTTGTTAAAAACAGGACGGTAAGTGCGCTGCACCAAGTGGAGGCAAAGATTAAACGGTCCATCATTCAGTTATGTACGGTGGCACGCAAAAACTAAATGAAGCAATAAAGAGCTAAATAAACAAATCCTGCACCCAACAGTTCAGTACAGGGTCATGCCAAACCAAGAGCAGAGTACCGATTGGTTTGACACAAATACACATACTGCTACAGCCCTAATATATATATATATATATATATATATATATATATATATATATATTGCATCGACACATACTGCTTTATATATAAATATTTCCACTACTGTTATGTTTTTTCTGTTATTGTTTTATTTTTTTATCTCTTGTCTTTATGTCCTGAGTTGTTTTGTTTCCAAAAGTGTTTTAGGAATCAAAGCCTTAAGTTTTCCACACTGTTATCTTAAACTCACAAGCATGAAGCATGAATTAAACCCATAAAATAAGGCGATAAGAAACAAACCATTCCCATGAATTGATTTTTGCTTTGTAAAGCCTTCTTAAAGAAGTGCAACCAAACAAGAAACAGACGTGGAATATACTTTTGTGGTTAGAGTGTAACTATGTCATTGTTCATAAATTAACAATGACTTTACATCTCATATTAGAACTCTGTCTTACCATTTTCCTACATTTCCACAGCACATTATCACCGGAACAGCTTCAGATCTCAAATGTGTGTCTGTGGGCTATGGACTCATGTCAAGTCTTTGCACTGGATTGTCAGTTCTCATCATAGCCAAATAATCAAGATAAAGAGAAATGCTTGTTGTATTCGCCCCTTTAGGTTGTAAGGAAATTGTTCTTTAGGTTTTTTAAGGATCTTTTTGTACCTGCACTGAGAAACATTCAGTACAATGCTGCATGGGTTTAGCAAAGAAAGCTTTCCCCTCGCTGAACCTACCCAAAGAAAATAATGAAAGGAAGTGTGCTTAAAAGGCGTATCCTGAGCAGTAATAGCTATATTTCCATTCACTGCAAATGACAAGCTCATATTGAGTAAACCTAAATGCAAATGTGGGAGCTCGAAGCAAATAAAAAGGCAGCTTTGTCAAAAAAATACGAGAGACAGAGAGGAAAAAAGCCCACAGATGAAAATCATGATTTATCTTCCAGGAATGAGCTAATTTTGGAATAGATGCTAGAAAAGTGGATGCATGATGCTGTGTGAAGATGAGAAATAATGATATTAAATGAGTCACGATGCAGATTCACCAACTGAAAACGAGTCCCTGTTTCTTCGGTGTGGGAGTGACAGTAGCATGACATATCCATGGGTTTTTAATGCGCTGATATTTCAGAACACCAAGCATTCGTCCTGTCACCCTACTCCCCACATCCTGATTCATCTCACAAAACTCACTTTGGATTCCCGTAATGATAAACTGTGATGCCTCTCCAAATTGAGTCAGTACAGCAGAGGTGTTTCTGCTCCCAGCTGCTGCTTTCAGTTGTTCTTGTGCTGTCTGTATTATTGCAGCAGTGATTGAAGGCTGGATGATAATTGTTGTGGACACGATGAAGCGGACGGCAGCGCTGAGTGGCTCTAAGCTCCTACAGACTTAAGTGGCTGTGGTGGCTCAGCAAAGTGCTTGTGGAAGCACAGGGGAACCTAACCCATCTCCTGTTTCTTTCTCCTCGCACCACAAATGCAGGCGCAGCCAGTCTCCTTCATTACATATTCACCCCCACCGCCCCTCTTTTCTTCCTCTAATTTCCTCTTTCCATAAATCTGTTTTTGCAGCACCCTTTCTCCCTGCTCTTCTCTCTCCCCCTGCCTCCATTTTGTTACTGAGGCATGTTGGGTGCTCATCGTTTCTGTCGAGCCCTGATTCACTTTCCTCATGCCCCTCTCTCCATCTGTCTTGCCAGCTCTGCAGCAATGCGAATGCAACCTCTCCTCCACCTTCTCAGCTCTTATCTCCTCATCGTCCCATCAGTCTCCATCAGGGCCGACTGCTGCCACTTCAGACCTGTCTGTCCATGCATCTCTTTTTGTATTCTCTCCCTCTTTTTCTTGCACACTGTTCTCTCTGTCTCCCTCAATCCATCTCTCTCCTGGTGAACAGACAGGCGCCACTACACTGACAACAGAGGAGGCTGCAGCAGTGGCATGGAGGTTTGCAACAAGAAAGCATTTCACTTGCCACCTATCAATAAAAGATGCTGCAGACAGTGTTGCTGAATCTGATATATCGAGAACAGGAGACGAGACAACTTGCTGACACACTTAGCAGACTGTGGGGAGGTTTGATAAGAAAATGCACCTAATTAGGACAATCGGCCTCATCCACTAAGATTTTGGGCCCATCTCAACAGGCTTGCTGACAGTCTTGCCTGGGCCCAGGACAAGATGATGGAAGATCCCCCCCCCCCCCACACACACACACACACACACACAAACATGTTTGTTTTTATATCCCCGTGGGGTATATCCATTAACAGAATCCATTCCCTAGCCCCTTACCCTAAACCTAACGCCCATAACTGATTGCCTAAACCTAACCCTTGTCCTAACCCTAACCAAAACCTAATTGTGACTTAATCTCTAAAACCTAATCTTGACCCTCAAAATGGGGTTTGTACCCGTGGGGACAGAGAAAATGTCCCCACGAAGGCAAGACGTCCCCACAGTGATGGTAAAAATCCAGAACATGGTCCCGACAATGTTGCAAAAACACACCACACCCACACTCACCCACATACGTCCTCCACTCCTCATACCCCCCTGAGACCCGGGTGAAAAATACAGAGATGGGTAAAATGCAGAACCCTAATTTCTCCTTGGGGATCTACAGTTGCGGGCATGAAAAAGTTCTGGTTTTTTCTGCCAGAAGTATTGCAGTAATAGTGCATTGTGCACTGCACTGGCAGTGGCTGAGCGATTTGTACCGCGAATACGTCATCACGTGTCCAAACTTGGCGCGTGGAAACGTCCTTGTTCCGGGCATTCATTTATGCTCTGAAATCGTTTCCCCTGGGCACGCAGCCGTTTCTCTGTGCAATTCAATTAGCAGACAAGTTGCTGGTAAGTGGCTGGCAGTCGGCAGAAAGGGGGAACTTTTTCACGCCCGCATCTGTAAACGGTAAACAGTGTATCAAAAAAAGCCGCTACGAACTCACAGGGGGAGGGGGGGTCCGACTAATGTTTCGTAACAAAATATTGGTGAAATGAAGGAGTTTGTAGCAGATAACGCGATATTTAGAGGCCACGCGCAGTTGCCCCATGACTTCCATTATATTGGACATACGCTGATCTGGAGTGGATCTAAATATCTCCATTAGAAATTCAAGTTGCACCACAACTGGATGAGTAAATGAACATATTTCATGCTAGAAAATAGGTCCAGATTGAAAAAAAAAACAAACGTCCCCTTTAAGACCATTGTTACCAGGGACTGTTCTCAAATACAATCCCGTCATCTCCCATCACTTTTCAGACTTAAAGAGTTTGGGTCTTTAAAATAAAATGTAAATGCAACCTGCTCTTATATCAGCTGTAAAATGATGGAGAGTTTGACACGATTTGCTTTATCTGGGAATAATGTTATTATAAGGGTCTGAAAACTAATGCAATTAAGGACCAGTTCTGGGCTGCCCTCCTACCCTGGGACCGGGACATCAGACCTGTTTGTCCCCCCCTGTCAGCGGGCCTGCATCCCAATACACCCCCTAGCCCTACTTTTAGCCATATCCCCAAATTTTGTGCATTCCTGTAAGGGTAGTGGTGTCCCAATGGATGAGATGCACAACTTCCAAAACTTAGTAGTGCTCCTTTTTTTCCCTCTTTCATTGTTGGACAAACTGATTAAGCCAGGTGTGTCTGGCCATTGTCGTCGCGGTAACAGAGATCAGGTACACCTAGATTAATCAGTTTGTCCAATAATGAAAGACAGCAGACAAAGGAGCACTACTAAGTTCAGGAAGTTTTGGAGTCTCTGTATATAGCCCATTGCTCTTTGCATGTAGGGGAAGTGGACGTAACGAGGGGTAGTGGGTATGAATCTAGCCCGTCAGAGCGAGGGATGTCAGATGCTGACTTTCCGAGAAAAGGCCAGAGGAAGTTCTCCAGAGAGCTTTACATCATCGTTTCCGTACGAAATCAAACAACAATAGCAACCACCGGAGAGCGTCAGGACTCGGAGAGGAAAACTCACAAGTGTACATATGTACAGATTACGTATTAGTTCATAACGTTAGCCAGACTAGCCACGCTAGCTAGGCTAACATACTGACAAAAAGCTTGCGAAGGCTTTTCAGCAGTTTACAAGAGACAACAGTCATCAATGGCGAACTCTTCTCCATGTGGTTGTTTTGTTTATTAATCACCCGAAGCATGATGAATGATGGCAAAAAGAAAACCGATTGCAACTGTTAACTCCTTGTTGCTGCTGGCTGTGCTGTTATTGTGAGACGTATGTGCAAACGTCACTACACAGTCGCTTATGTGCCTGAATAAATGCAGCAAGTGGCGTCCCAAGTCCAAGGGAAGATTATAAAGCCCTACCCCTTGTGGCTTCAATTCTAGGGTGTAGTAGTAGTGGGTGAGGGCTAGTGGTTGTAAGTCGGGGGAACATTGTGACTGGGCCTTTCACTCAGATATGTTCTTAAGTTGTACCTCAAAAGTTTTTTTTTTCCACATAAACCCTCCATCAGATTCATGAACGCGTTTGAAGATGGCAAAATTGTTTGTCTTTTCTGTTAGATGGGTGACTACTAATCTCCGTGTAAGTGAAAAAGACATGCCAGCTGGCCCCAATTTGCATAGATAAACACCTGAAAATATCCATAATAAGTCATGAGGCTGAAAGTCTGTGTGTAGACGCAGACAGAGGTGAGACAGAGAGGAGGCAAAATAACAAACATAAGGCCAAAAGAATGAATAAAAATAAATATTTGTGATAAAGATGAGCACTGAAACCAGTTTGCCATTTTTAAAGTGATAAACTTGGTTATAAATGATCACATAATGAGATTCTAATCATATGAAATCAGCTTTAAGTACAAATGGGCAATAATTATTCCTGAACTTGGACAGCAGCCTGCACTCTGGTCCAATGAGCACATCAGGATGCACTTCTCTTTGTATAGTGGCTAAAGGGGAAGGTGGTGAAGTGTAGAATAATTTTTCATCTCTCTTTTCATGCTGAGCCTTCTACAGTTTGCAAACCACTGGGCTGTGTCCGAACACATCCAGCATACTTTTAAGATGTGGTGATGCAGCAAGTGGTGCATCGGATGATATAAAACCTCCAGGTGAGTTTGACGGCCGGTGTCGGTACCAGATGTGCTCGGGTGACCAAATCTGCCTGGGGGTCTGCGCTTGGCGATGACGTCACCCTACAGTAGCTATGCTACAGCGACTGAACTCGGGTGGAGGGGGAGGGCGGGGCTTTGATGTGATGTCTGTAATATTTTAGGACTCAGGATTTTCAGAAATACACAGAGCCGATCCATGTTGGCAACTTAAGCCATTTTTATTTCTCCTTCCGCCCTCATAACCCACTTTTCTTCACATACTCAGTCATCTCTCAGTGGTGTGTGCGCCCTCGTCTGTCAAGGGGTGGTACTGCATGTAACATTAAGGGACATCAGGAAAACCTAACGCTGCAACAATGCCTACTGTACTCTGTGTTCGTTGTCTACGGTGTACATGTACTGTATTTGTGTTTCATGTACTAATGAAAAAGTAAACTGCACCCGGAGTCCATTTCACAGGAGTCAGATAGGTAAAGTTATCAGCCCCTCACGGTTTTCTCATTTCCATCTGTAGTGTGTTTATGGTGTGTATCTGGTACTGTCATTGTATCAGGTCTTAGGACATTTAGAGGATGTATAGTTGTTATATGTCCCTTTTAATAAATAGAATAGTATTCTTTATAAAATTGGTCCATGTTTCCAACAAAAATCTCCCATGAAAACCACTTATGTAATTTGTCTACTTCTGTCATTTTAAACCAGTTATATAGCGTGATTGCATCTGCAGGCACAGGACCTGAGTCAATCTGGTAACCCAAGCACATCTGGTACTGGCACCGGTCAGTGCAGTGGCATTGTTAACCAGGTGGTTGGGGTATAACCTCCATCTCCTAATTAAACTAATCATTATTATTAAAAAAGACACTGTTGTAGTAAGCTCTGCTCTGGTATTGATCACAATGCACTTTCCTGTCTGCAATTAGTCCAGAACACAGCAGCACGATGTCTAGGGGCCAGAAAACACTAGCATCCTTTTTTAGCGTCTTTACATTGGCTACCTGTACGCTTCAGGACTGATTTTGAAATTTTGTTGTTTGTTTTTGAAGCTTTAAATGGACTTGCCCCACAGTATATTAGACCTCCTTCAAATTTACTGTCTTATGTGCACTTTAAGGTCTGAGAGGGTCAGCCCAGAGGGCCAGCCAAGGGGGCACAGAGCTTTTTTTTCTCTGTGGTCGGCCCAAGACTGTCAAAGGCTCTGCCCCCTTTGCAAACTGCTCTGGCCTTGAAGTGTTTTAAGTCTCATTTTAAGACCCACTTTTATTCTTTGCCTTTAAACACTGCCTGAGTTGTATGGTCCTCTGTGTCGTTTTTTATTTGAAAATAATCAAAAGTTGTAAAAATTGGGCAAAATCATTGCTGTAGTTTCACTCTTGTATTTTTGAAAACACACTATGTAACTTTCAGACTCAAAAACTCTGCGTTTTTGACTCGTTTGATCAAACATGATATTTGTTATGTAGATTTATTCATTCATCTAAAATATCATTTTGGAAGGATGCAGCTGGAGCTCTGAACTTTTATCAAACAAGCAAGAAGAATATGTGAACGTAATCTCTGCAAAGACCAAGTGTAATGAAGTGTAGGAGAACAAAAACAGAGAGGTGTAAGCACAGACAGTCCAGCGAGGTCTTCAGAACAGCCATTTTGGCTCAGTTTGGCACCATCTGTTCTCAAAGTCCCCCAGTTGTAGGGTCTTAGGCTTTAAAAAAGGTAAATGGGAAAGTACTTGTTGTTTGGGGGGCTGTAAGAGAAAGGATAACCAAAACATTTTTTTTTTATTGTTGATTTTCACTGATTTCTTACCCGATGGTGACTTTTTCTCTGTAATTGACTCTTTTAGCTTCATTACTAATCTTCTTCAACCTCCTGAAGATAACATCTTTCTTATGCTCTGCTAGTTGCAGGCTGCTTTATTGCTGAATATATGGTGAGCTGGAGTTTTTTGTTTGTTTGTTTTTTTTAATCTAAACTAAAAATGGCATTTGATGCTGAATGAGCTGCAGATTTCTTTCCTTTTTTTTTTACATCAGGTCATAAGCGACCTTATTCATATGATGTTGTAGCTATTGCTTCTTCCAGACGGGGATTTGAGCACTTCCCTTAATAGACCTTTTTTACTGCAGACATTCGGCTTGTCAAAGCAGAAATACCAGAGTTGTAATTCATGTTGTGTAAAGCAGCTGCAGCCTCAACTATTACCTGGATCTGTAAAGAACTGTGCTAATGCCCTCACTGACAAGTCACATTGGTGTAGAGAAACCAACAAAGCTCTGTACACATTTGGGCCACCCTTAACACACAAAGAGAAATGTTTAGAAATACATGAAAACGCTTTGTTCAACCATTTTATTCACTGATGAATGTCATGCTACTTTGGACGGCCCAGATAGATGGCGTTGTGGATAGTCACCATGTCCTGAACCTCTCCTCATTCTTACTCAGTGATTGTAATCTACAAGTGTAGCCACAGATTTCCTGGGGTAGACTGATGGAAACGTGCTGCCAATGGGCGCCAACGGCCTCCGTGACCATCCAGTGAAACATTCATCCGCATACACCAGTGATGGAGGGATGATTTGGGCTGGAATCAAGGGGCAAACTCTGCTGGAAAAGTGTGAAACCAGGAAGTGAGGTTTTTAATTGTAGTTTTTTCTTCATCCGCTATAGGGGCTGGCTCCAAAACAGAGCAAATCCCCATAGACTCCTTCAGAAATAAACATGTTTACAGCCTGGTTCAAAAAATCATTTTAGGTTTAATAGGTCAAGTTCATGTCAACTATGAGGGGGTTAATTTTTTTTATAACTCATCCGTTATGATGTTATTTAATCTTGAAATTACACATAATTAGGGTCGTATCCTTTTGATTGACATGAGGCAGACCGGAAGCTAGTCTGCCAGCCTGGTGGCTTAAAGTAAGCTCCTTGTTTGCTCTCTTCAGCCTGCAGCAGAGTAGCAAAATGGTGGTTTTTAGTCAGCTAATAGCAAGTCCAAACATGTCTTACCTTTATCCCACCATTTGGGAGGCTAATCTTCGTTAGCGGTTAGTTTTCAGTTAGCTCAGTTTGCATTTAACCCAGAGTTCGTTGGCTGTCAAACAATTGCCCCACAGCCACGCTTTGCCCATTTTAGTATTTTCTGGGAGTGACAACACATGCGACACAGCAAGATGGCGACAGTGGAACACGCCCAACTGGCTTCACTTTCCTCTATTCAGACGTAACCAGATACTATGTCCATTTTATTTACAGTCTTTCGCTGGAGTAATTGAGAAGTGAGATGGAAGGCCCCTTTAGGGTTCCTTAGGTGTTAAAATGACCTCTGTGAAGTACAAACAGTTTCTAATTGACCATTTTCTGCCATGGTATACAAGGAAAACTGATATTTCCATGCAAAACAATGCACCATTCAATGCTGCAGAAAATACCACTGAGTCTTTGGCAGCTGTGGTATAAAGGGAGACAAAATCATGGTATGACCACAGTCATCCCCTGACCTCAACTGTACTGAGAACCTTGCATCCTTAAAGGTGCTATATCGTGAAAAATTTACTTTTATGAGCTTTTAACCATGTTAGTGTGTTATTTATTCATAAAAACATCATTTAGGGCATTATTTTAATTCATTCATGCATATTTGAGCAATCTATACGAATCTATAGGAATTTTCAGCTGGAGTTCTAGCTCCCTTCAAAAGTCTGCCTTAGAAATGCCAAAATCATGTCACAAATCACAAAGCAACAAGTATGTGTGCACAGCATTGTAGCAAGACGCCCACTTTATTCGAGTGAGACTCCCAAAATTCTAACTTATCCACTCCGGTGGGTAAAACCATACCGCCAGCTCAACACTAACCATTAGCCTATGACTTGTGAGCTTATTTACTTACTTGTCAGGGGTCTCTGTGGTACAGCATTTACTTGAAACTCCATTTCAGACTCTGGGTCGAGCACATACAGCTCCATTACAGGGTAATCCATTTTATTCAAGCAATCGGGGTCCTATGATCCAACAGTGTTTATAAATATCTGTCCACATGAGTTATGAAGCCTATGTGTTTTTTTTTAAATGTGACCCTTCAGAACCTGTGACTGTTCTGGGGAGACGTCATGAAATAGGGTACATATGTTGTGACCAGTCGAGAGCTTTTGTGGTTCACTGCAGTAGAAGTTTCACTTCCATGTTGGAAAGTGAAACCCCAACATTTAAAGGATAAGTTTGTTTTTTTTTCAACCTGGACCTTATTTCTAGGAGTATATGTGCATTTACTCACAGGTAAAGTTTCTGCATCACTTTGAGTCCTTCGGAAGATATTACGCCGCCCTCCCCTGACGATCCACTTCCTGGCCGAAGAGAGAGGGAGCACTCTCTATACATATTTCTTCATCCAAAACCCATATTTTTATTTATTTTTGAAATAGAAAGAACGAACGAAAGAGTACTATTGTCCTGTGAGTTCAGAGTTTCAAATTGTATTATTGTTGTTGTCTGGGTTGCGAGCTGCTCTTCTCAGCTGTGCTATGGAAGTGCGCAACGTGAGCGCATGGCCCCGAAAAGTGTGTAGAACACCCTGATAACTAGCGGAAAGCTAAATCTGGACACACAGGACAATGGAACTTGTTCGTTTGTTCATTCTACTTAAAGTATTAGTGAAACTCAAGGAGTTTTGCTGCAAATAATGACTAATATAGTAGCTGCCCCGTATCTCCCATTTTACCGGATGTGCACCAAAGGGCGACTTCACGTAATATCTTCCAAGGGACTCAAAGTGATGCAGAAACTCTACCGGTGAGTAAATGCACATATGTACTCCTAGAAATACGGTCCAGGTTGAAAAAAAATTTAACTTATCCTTTAACACCAAATTAGCTTCTTTAGTGGTGAGGGGAACATGTTTAGCTTATATGCCTGTACTGTAGACTTTTGGAACGTGTGAAAAGCATGATACAGCTCCTCTAAAAGCAAGATCGGAGGGTAGGTGCATGGCAGTAGACCGTCAAACAGCAACTTTGGCAGGCAGTTCTGGTCTCCCCAAATGAGATTTAGGTCTTAAACCATTTAAGTTTGAAAATTGAGAGAGTCATTATGGATGTTTCAAAGAATATTTAGTTAAAATAATTACAGGAAAAAAAGATGTTTAATGTAATTTATCTTGACAGTTCAAACTTTAAATCTAAAAAATGTACCAACCTACTTCCTAGCAAGCATATTAGCTCTTGTTCAAAGTCATTTTTCCCACTGAAATTCAATAATGAATGAATGAATGATGTAAAACTGCTCCCCATGTTGCTGTCATGTCTAATGGTGCTCTTTACACTTCCTGTAATGAAATAATTAGTTGTGAGGTTTACAATAGTCACATTTCACGCTATTTAACACACTTTGTAGCCCATTAAGTCTTAGTCACTGAGCTGAGTTGACAGAGTAGAATGGTGGTGGCCCTTGGGTGTGCTTTACTGATATAATCTTATCAAACCAAATTAGAATATGGCTTTTAAGATAAAACCCTTTTCATCTTTTAATTAAATGGCTTATGACAGATTAAACTAGAGAAAGACAAATTATGCTTTTAGGTGTGAGGAATGATTTGAGTGCAGAATGTGATCTTGATTTTTTTTTTTCTTTTAGAGTCAGTATATTGCCAAGCGTAGATAAATCTGTGGAATAGTTCATATGTTACTTTGACTATATTTTCAATCAATATAAAATTCTCATTTTGGGGATTGAAGAGTAAATGCGAGTAAACTTTAAGGCCTTGGTTCCTCAAGTAGAAGTACACCAGCCTTCCAGTAAGTTCAAGCAAGAATTTAAAATAAGAGGGATTCTCAGTTTCAGAAGCTGGTACTTCTCTCAGTGGAAGTAACCAGGAGGGTTTTACACCAAGGCTAAAGCGCAAAGGCAGTGGATCTCCACCCACCGACCCCCCCCAACATTTTTGTCCATGACTCAACCCCTGAACCTACCAGGGTGTTAGTACAAACTTGCATCTTTAAGACTTGGTTTCAGGGTCAGGATTAGAATGAATTTATGTTCATGGGCAGGGGTTGAGGATCACTCTGCTCTGGTGAATCCCCATGGTCAAAACAAACAGACTTGTATTTGTGTGGGGGTTATTGGTAAGTGGGGTAAATTGCTTCCTTGCTGGAAGCAGTATTTAAGTGAGCACCAAAACAGAATTGTACTTTTCACCTGTTAAAGTCTTTCTCCTTTCAGCATTGCTTAAATAACTAACTCCCTACATATGTAGACTTTTTCTCCCTGTGAAAACAACCCCTTTATGCTTTAAATTGGCTTAAAAGTAACTCTACACTTCTGCTTCATTTAGCATTCTGGGATCAGTGAATTCGCAAATTAGCCCGACCTCTTCCCTCTGCTGCTTTGCAGTAAGAAAGAAGGGAGCATAGCAGCTGTTCAGACTCTCACACTGAAGTGAAACCAGTGCACAGATATTATCAGACTTTCACTTGACATATTAGCCATGTCTCAAACCGCACACTTGCCCGAGTGCACTGGAATTCAGTGCGTCGTGTGCACTGTGTACTTATTGTTGCTAAATGCTGACCCAAACAGAGCACTGCACTTACAGAAAGTGATGGACTAGCATTGCTGCTAACGTGAGCTAACTCTACTGAACCAGTATAACTGTCACAGGACGGCTCAAAGCCCATAACAAGAATGAGGGGAGACAAGGTTAAGGCCGAACAAAATGTTTTTATTGTAAATAATAATGCTAAAAGTTAAACTATAGTAACTAACATGAGGTGTTAATATGTAAGAGTGACGGATGTGTGCAGTGTGAGTGTGAATGAAAATGTATGTGCACATATGACTGGGTGCAGAACCAAACGCAAACCTGAAAAAAAAAGACAAAGGTTACCTGGAGGAGCAGAGAGAGAGGCCCAATCCCAAACCGCCCCCTACACACTACCCCTTAACTACCGAGTGTCACTCCCAATGAAGTCACACTTGCAGCTGTAGAGGGCGCCTTGATTGCAGGTGGAGGGTGTAAATGAGAACGAGACGCCCTCTTCCCCCAACTGGAAAAGGAAAGCAGTCATCGCTGTGGCAACACAAACACCCCTGTGTCAAATAAAACTGTGTGGAAATACTATCTCACACTCATGTGTAAAGAATAAGGTTTTATTTTAAATAGATAATAATAGTCATGATCCTAAACAATTAAATAAATGATAAAATTATTATTATTACTACGAATGATCATTTATCATTGTCATCATCATCATCGTTATTATTATTATCATTATCATTATGCCAATGGGAGGATTATAATCCTCTTTTCCTGCTCAAACATTCCCTTCCATGAGCGCCAGTGGTATGATGAAAACCTGTGCACCTGTCATCGTTTTTTTTTGTTTTTTTTTACCCCATGAAACAACTTCATTCATGTTTTTCTGTCAGTAATGACAAACATGCATGACACATGCGGAACTCATGTGTGGAGCATGACTGTTTCCTCCTCCATTTAGCCGTTGCACCTCCTGCAAAATTCTGGCGAGTCTGCACTGATGCAGACTCGCTGATTGAGGGCTGAACAGGCCACTCGCCCTCCACCCTACACAGTTTGGGACGGTCCTTAATATGGCGGAGCCTCCGCGGGAACGCGCAAACGGAGGGGTAGTGTTTAGGGGCCGGTTTGGGATTGGGCCAGAGAGTGTTAGTGGAATCATGCCTATAAAGTGAGCCACAGGTGACTCCAATTTACAAGGCTCACCTCTGATAAGCAGAGGGAACCTCCCCTGCAGATCAGAGGAGCCGTGACAATAACTGTGGCCTCAAACAAATGACCAGACCATAACTGTCATCAGGGAGTGAACAGCTTGGTAGCATGCCACAATAAAAATGAGTAATTATTTCAAAATCATTTCATAAACGTTACTTAAATCAGTACAATACTGCCTCCAATGCAGCAGGGGTCGCCACCACGTACCGCCATTCATGTACCGCCATTACTCAGCTCTGAAAGCAATTTTAAAGTCCCGCCTTTTCCACTGCATCGGCAAAATGGCGTCTGTTTAGTGGGAATAGTGTGCTTCATTTTGCACTTCATTTTGGGCCATTACAGTATTAGGGCAGCATCCTGGTAGTGCACTGAATTTTTGCTAAAATGACAGCATGAATGCACTAGTCAGTCAGTCAGTCATTTTCTGTACCGCTTATCCAGTTCAGGGTCGCGGGGGTTGCTGGAGCCTATCCCAGCTATTATCAGGCGAGAGGCGGGGTACACCCTGGACAGGTCGCCAGTCTGTTGCAGGGCCAACACAAAGAGACAGACAACCATGCACACTCACATTCATTCCTAGGGACAATTTAGAGTGATCAATTAACCTAACCTATGAATGCACTAGACACTCAAAAATAGTGTTTGAAGTGCTCAAGTGCGCGGTTTGAGACATGGCCATTGTGTTGTTAAAAGCTAACAATAGCCTCAAACTTGCAACCAACTGCTAGCTTTGAAAGCTAGTCTTTACCCTGGAAGTTAAAAGGACTGGCCTGTACCAAAAGGTTAGGGAGAGCTTAAATAACATGAAATTCACATTCAGGTTAGTGGATCTGTTTTTAATCATCAACACAAATCAGTGAAATGATCAGCAAGCTTAACCTCACATTTTTTGTTTTTTTTTTTTCCTAAGGAGAGCTAGCTAGCATGCTATGTTTAGTTTAGTAGTAAGAAAGTAAGTTAGTAGTAAGAAAAACAAATCTGCCAGCAAAGCTTGAGGGTTGAGATTACATTCAAAAGAATATCCTAAATAAGTTTTATCCTACAATAAAAACAATGTCGAATAGTCAAACATTTCAACAAAAAAAAAAGTGAGAATTTAAATTTAAGGTAATCTTTGGCACGAATGACCTCATTTTCTCTGTTCTAAGAACGTCAGTAACATACATTATGTTAGAGAGGACTGCATTGCAGCCCAAATTATTGCCCCAACCCTCGAGTATGACATTTACTGACCACAGCAGGGGTTTGAGTTAAAAACCGACAATTTCTTTTCCTGTAGCATCAGGGAAGCTGGGGTAGTGTATCCAAAAATCATCTTTTGTTGTAAATGTTTTATTAAGGGCAAGAATATTTCACAAGTTACTAGCAGGGAAAAAGTATGATGGGAAATTACTGAGAATGAAAATATACTAATCAAGTAACACAAGTGAAGAAGATATTACCCTTGAAGAGTGAATGCAAGATATACGGCATCTCATGCAGGCATAGGAGGACATAGCAGGGCACCTAAGCGGGGAGGAATCTTTACGGAGCTCCAGCCTTTGCTGCTGAGAGTCCATGGTATAAATCATGAATCATTTACAGTCTCTTTCCCTCAGGAGCCTGTGTTTAAATATTAATGTTCTCCATTCAGATCACAGCCACCCTGACCCGCATAGCTAGGTCTCCTCCCCAAGGACGGCATGTACGTATCTTACCCGCTCACACACACACACACACACACACACACACACACACACACACACACACACAAGCACTTCTGTGGCTCATCTATAAGTGTGGATAGAAAACACCGAATGCCTAAAAAGCCTCGCCATATATCATCCGGTCCCTGAGGTATAATGTGCACATGTGAACTCCATGAGCACATATTACATGATACCGCAAGCACAATTATTAGACAAATTGCATTCTTCTGGAGTAATTTTTATTGTTGAGCAAAAGCGAAGCGCTGAGTCAATTTTAAACGTTATTGAACCTCAACCCTGAATATCAAACGAGGTAAAAGTAAGGTTTGTTTTTCTCTGATAACTATATATATTACTATAAGTGTGTAAAACTTAGATAAGAAATTAGAGGAAAAAAATAATAAAAATTTGTTTATCAGCAAAGCCGCCATCTGTCACTACAGGCCACAGCTAAAACACAAAATACAATACAAAAGTAATAAAATCAATAAAGAGAACAATAAGAAAGGTGAAACAATAAAAACGGGATGATGGGTTGAATGCCGGGGCATAAAAAATGGGCTTTAAAGGAGTGATGACATAGCAGACATCGGCACACATGTCCCTGCGCTCTGAAGGCGCGCTTTCGGATGGTGTGTGTTTTTTAAAATGTCGCTTGCTTGAACTGTTTTTCCAACATTGCCAACCCTAGCTTAAGTGTTGCTGCAGAAGTTATTTTCTTTTAAATCCATTTGTTTGAAAACCCCTGCTTGAATTCACTCATGTTCAGGAATGCAGACTAGCTGGGCTCATGCAAGTGTATCAGCTGGGAGAAAGGAGAGGGAAGGGGGGAGGCTGTTCGCTTGATGGTGAGCTCTAATTGGAGAATATATGTTACATACAGAAGGAAAATAACCTACGTAGAATGATAACTGCCAAATGATGAGCTGCTGTCTGAATCAACCGTTTTTGAACAAAGAAACAAAGACCACCCATGAACAGGGATATTGATACTCACTCTGGACATTCACATGAGCTCATCAGTGCACAACAGATCATGTTATACCCAAAAAAAACTACAGAAAAGTGAAATTTGAAAAAAAAAAAAAAGTCAAATTGGTTGTCCTGACATCTTTAAAATGAACAGTGATGATGCTTCCCTAACGTGCAGCAGCAGAGAATTGCAGAGCCTTGGCACTACTCTGTCCCATCTGAGCTTACGCTGAGCCTCCGGAACCTCCAGAAGCAGCTGATCAGCAGATCTGAGGCATTCAGCTGGCGAGTAAAGTGAAAATCAGCTCATAGAGGCAATGTGCGGCGAGATCATTTAAAGGAATAGTTCACACTCAGAATGATTTAACTTTATTTTCCACTTACCCTGACGGTGAGCAAGACACTGGACCACTTTTTTAATATGTCAAATGCAGCCGAAGATCAGGGCGACTTCTCGTTCCCCCCCAATGGATCAGGGCGACTTCTCGTTCCCCCCCAATGGAGTTCGCCAGGGTCAGAGCCAAAAAGGTCCATAAAAGTCCACAAAAAATTGTCAATATTCCTCCATACTGCTCGTCCCATGTAACCCAAGTGCCCTGAGTGGGTAGCGTCCAGAATTTACTTGAAACTACGCCATTTAGTATATTTTTAGAGTCTAAACAAGACTACATCGCATGCCCAGCAAGCACGCTGATGCGCATTCACGAAACTACGGAAGCCACGGCAGACGAGATAGCGCGTTTTCTTTTTCTTTCCTTCTTTGTTTTAAGTCAATATCCAACCCCTCTTGGATCCTCTTGTGTTTGTCCCGGTTTGTCTAGAGCTCTCGCGCTCTTACTATAATGTAAACAGTGAATTTCTTCTTCTACGCTTGCATTATCGGCAGAGTTGGCTCTGAACGCCAAGGCTTCCGTAGTTTCGTGACCGAGCATGTGCGCGTTTCATGGACGTAAACAATACTCCTTTTTAGACTCTAAAAATATACTAAATGGCGTGGTTTCAAGTAAATTCTGGACGCTACCCACTCAGGACACTTGGATTACATGGGACGAGCAGTATGGAGGAATATTGACAACTTTTTGTGGACTTTTATGGACCTTTTTGGCGAGAAGTCGCCCTGATCTTCAGCTGCATTTGACATATTAAAAAAGTGGTCCAGAGTCTCGCTCACCATCAGGGTAAGTGGAAAATAAAGTTAAATCATTCTGTGTGAACTATTCCTTTAAGGAATTTAAAACCAAATAACAGAATCTGAAAATGGACTCCAGAATGTACAGGCAGCCGGTGGAGCGATGCTAAAATCGGTGTAATGTGATCTCTTTTACAAGCTCCAACCACAAGTGGCTGTGTTTTGGACAAGTTAGACACGTGAGAGAGATGACTGACTGACCTCATGATGGAGTGAGTTACAATAATCCAAATCCCTTTTAAAGCTCTATTCTGATGGGATTAGTTTTACCGAGGGACTACATGTACTGTAATTTGTAATAATTACAGATTATCTGTGAGGCTAATCTGCTGTGAATTGGTCATGTCTGTAATTTGTGATGTAAAAATGCCCCCACAAATTACCTACCATAATTTGCTGAACTCCTTGGTCCTGTGATAATACTAATCCAATGCGAATAGGAATCTCTGTGATTTGGACAGAAATGGATGGGATCAAACACATGATTTAGCCATATTTGTTTCCTGGATGTCTTTTAATTCCTTTTTTGGTGAAGAATGGAGGCTGGGAAATATATTTTTTCTCTTAATTATGAAGTTTATGATCATTTAGAAGCATTAACTTTGAAAGTGAAGTGATTGGGGAAGTTTTACCAGTCACATATAGGTCTATGAAAAATCTGAATATGCGAAAGAATTCATTTTGGACAACATGCAGACATGGTGGAAGTTCATAATTTATTTGGTACCAACTGTCCATGAATTGTTTTCACACATTTGTAGTCCATAAACGGACTTTGCCTCTGAAATATCATCTGTTGCTGATGAAAATGCAGCAGATGCTGCGCAGTATACAGTGCGCTATCATATCCAGTAGATGTCTGAAATGTGGTTCCTTCTCAGACTTTATCCTGTGTGAATGTGCCACAGCAAAAACAGATGTAGGAGGGGAATTTATTTATTATATGTGGTTCCTAGGTAAAACTAATCCCATCAGAATAAAGCATTAGACATGTTTAAATCCCAATTACACATTTTATGAGAACCAGCCAGCTTCCAGTTAGACTCAAGTCAGATAAGGAAGGAACCGGGACATAATTTGGTCCTTTTTGAGGATCAGTATATAAAGTCTTGATACATGGAATGAAGCACTGACCTGCATAGATATTGTGACCTTCTTTAAAACTGCGTACTTCTTCCAGGGCTATTGCAGTGTAGTTTGCGCATTCTCTAAAAGTCCACATGGCATTGACATTGACTTCAGAAAGTTTGAGGCGGTTTGTGTACACCCTGCATACCCAGACCTTTCTTTCCCCCTTGTGTGTATGCATGACATATCTTTTTCTAAAGATGCAGTTCTACTCAAACCCACTATCTATGTGTAAACTATAAACTATAAATGTACACCTGTAAGGCATAATACTTGCCAGTGTGCACACCTGCAGCCAAGTATAATTACATAGCAGCTCATTTCCACTGCCTGAAGAAAGAATATTTCAGAAACTGCTATCAGGGTTAGAAGCTCATTTTAATCCTATCTTTAGCCCAAAAATTTCCAGCCAGCACACCTTTAATCATAAAAGCCATGCCAGTAGTCCTACTGTACATGTCCTCACTCTGTCAGTGACCCAGCCACAGTCCCATCCATCTGTTTCATCCAGAGTCACATTCTGTTTCGATCCTTTCAAAAGTGGTTTTTTAGGTATCTCTGGTGAAATTTAAGGTTTCAGATTGTGAATTTTCAGCCTTCTCTACCAGGCAAAGCTGAACTTTTCATAAAATGGTTTTACTGGAGGAAAATAGCTTCTTGGTCCTTGGGGAATCTTTTTACATATGTGTGCATTGTTTTGTTTTTGTTGTTCCATTGATGATTTGTAACGAAGCATTTGAATGTTTCGTGGTCTCAGAAGTAAGGATGTATATTGTTATGATTTTATCAATACCAATACCAAGATCGATATTCCTTATTGGTATCGATATTAATCGATTCGCTTATTGATATTACAATGAAATTTAGAGTACAATAAAGACATTGCAAGATGTTCAAATATTCAATGTGGTTTTTTTATTCCCACAAGGAGGATTAGAACAGAACAGAAGCTGTTCTATTCTGTTCCCAGAATTAAAGGAATAGTTTATCCACAGAATGATGTAGCATGATGAGGATGTTTAGTACAGTTGGTAGAGCAACCAATTGTAGAGCTGAAGGTTGTGGGATCAATACCAGGTGGAGATGACATTATAGGTGTCGTCAATGTTGTTTTTTTGAATTCACACGATATGATATGACAGAAAAATTTGGGGAGATTAGGTGTTTGGCAGTTTACAAGAGACAACAGTCGTCAATGGCGACGTCTTGGTTGTTTTGTTTGTTAATCGACCAAAGCACGATGAATGATGAAAAAATTAAAAACGACCGCAACTGTTAATTCTGTGTTGTTGCTGGGGGTGTTGTTATGGTGAGACGTATGTGCAAACGTCACTACGCAGTCTCTTATGTGCCTGAACATAAATGCAGCAAGTGGTGTCCCAATTCCTAGGGAAGATCACAAAGCCCTACCCCTTGTGGCTTCAATTCGAGGGTGTATTGATAGTGGACGAGGGCTAGGGGTAGTGAGTAAGGGGTAGTGGTTGAAAGTAGGGGGAACATTGGGATTGGGCCTAAGGGTAGTGTATCTGTCTTACGCGACCACCGTGATTCAACAACAGTTAGGCAGATGTTCAAAAAGTACCAGTAAGAGTATCATTTGTCTGGAATTGTCCGGATTAGGGACCAGTACCAAACAATACCAATACTGCATCGGTATCCCTATGCAGAAGTTTAATATTTTAAAACCCAAAATCCCCCAATAGCCACGTTATGACCTCTTTTGGACTTTGGAGACGTCACCTGTTAGCAAAACCTCTCTAATTGCTTGCAGCCTGGCCTTTGCAGAGAAAATGTTCACATATTGAACTATGATTTTATAGATGTTTAGAGCCACACCAGCATCATCACAAACTGATATTTATACTCATCCTAGAAGTGTTTGTTTTTTTTAAGACAGACTGAAAAATATGCACAGGATTAACTATAACAAGAGCGCTAGGCTGGTCAGCAAGTCTTCCCTCCATTTTTGGCTTTTTCTTGTTAGTCAAGTCCATTTGACTCAGAGTATTGAAGCAACATAACCATACACAGCCTCGTTAGGTAGTCCTTTATTTGGTGCTTGACAGGTAGCGCACAGTATGCTCTGTCTCAGAAGCAGATGGGAAAGTAAACTGAAACGCTAAATAGATTAGCTATTGAATTACATGAAAGCAAGTTCTTTTTGCTGTCACTACAAATGACCTCTTTCACAATGAATGTTGTAACTCGATACATTGTTCAATATGAAGTATAGATTAGTGCGGCTTCAAAGATAGGAAAGGATTAGTATTGATTGCAGGTGATGTGAACTGAACTGTGTGTTTTAGAGTCACTTATAGATTTTTCTGTGACCAGAACCATGATTTTCCTGGTTAGAACAACCTCAACCTCACAGATGTTTGCACTGATCCGAAACAGAGGTAACCCTGACTAATCCCAAAGAAATTCTTCTTCTCTTACTGGTGTGTGGCTAAAAGTGTGTAAATTCTAAGAATTAAACAGAAAAAAGAGGTAATTTAGAAAAAAAAAAATCTAACCAAAGTCTTTGTTCTGTCTCCTCAGCATCCTTTCCTCCATTTTCTGTCTTGTTAACATGGGGAGAAACATGAGAATGGAGGAAATTTGACACAGAAACAAACATTCCTGACATCTGCCACAACCCTGTGAAGCTTCCACAATCCAGCTCTGCAAAAGTATGGGAATCCATCTCTAGCTTACAGCACCAACACCCCAATTAGTGTCACCCTCTGGAGCCTGAGGCATCCCTCTACTCGCCTCACGCTCTCCTTCCATTTTTTCCTTTGTTCTGCCCATTTAATTCCCAACTTTACAGCCTCAGGCACATTCACAGGTATCTGCTGTTCCTAATTTTTTTCTGTTTTATCCTCGATGTTCCCCCCCACCCCACCCTCAACACTGTTTGCTTGACTGGTTCTGTCTCAGTGCTCCTTTAATATGGCCGCTGTTTAGATCGATCCCACCCAATCAATACTTAATATCAGAAAGAAGCGCTGGCCTTTAACTGTATGTACCCTGGCGTATCGTCAAGACACACCGACCATCGTCTCCGTTCAACCTATTCACACCAAGAGTAATGAGATATTGAATTGGACTCGGACACACCGAGGTGCAGCCAATACTGTACCATCCACAAATGGTGCGCTTCCCCCAAAAACCTTTGTCCAGCAATAAAGCACTTGATAATATTTGACATCAGAACCTCATTTTTCTTCATTTGCTTCATATTCTCTGGACAATATTGCGAGCTTCACATTGACCAAACCATCTAGTGATCCTCTGCGAGCTGCGTAATTGACATGTATTTCACATGATGAATGAACCCCGAGCCACTGACCTCTCTTCACTAAAAGCATGTATTTCCAACCACATGTTTTGAAGTGCCTATTTTCAAATGCCTTATTTTCTCTCAAGATATTCCCAGTCCTCCCATTAACCATGCATTACAGGCCTAAGTGTGTTGGCTGCAATAAGAAGGCACCAAACAGAATTTAAACATGTCTTGCATGCTGTATATAATTTATCCCGTTTGGAGCCTCAAGTTTCTTAATGGTCTCTGCTCTCATTATGCAGTCCTCTTTTTCTTGCCATGCCTTCTGAGAGTCCCCGCTAATGATGGGACAAATAGATCTGTATGAGATTGTAATTACGGCATTTTCAAGCAGTGATTGCAAGCATACCGTGCAGGTAGCGAAGGACAGGGCTGATGCAGCTGTACCAAACGAGAGACAGCAGCCCAGTCAAACAGTGTCAGATTACCCAACAAGCACGTCTGTCATTCATCTCTGCTTCCTGTTTCTATCTGCTTCCTGTCGCTGGGGTGACTGATGGGGCCTTGGAGGAGTCATCGTAGCCGACTCCTCTGTCAGCGTTCCAGCACTGATCCGACCGGCTTAAACAAACAGAAGCAGATGACGTCTTGAGGGGCTAATTGAATTGAGACGTTCTCAAATCATGTGTGGTTTCATTTCCATACTTCCTGCACAAGAAGCCAGAGAATTAATAAGAAAGACTGTGTTCATTACAGAAAAAATGGAAGAACAATGCTGTAATTTTACAGCTGTTACAAAACCTTTTTTTCTATCAACATTCGTACATGGTGTGTTTTTGTGAGATAGTTCAGTTGTTTTAGAAGAGAGACACCATAGAGGCAACCAGGAAACTAATACAATCAGGTAATTGACAGCCTAACCAAGACACAAAGCTTGCGTCCAAATATATCTGGCAAAGCTCCTTGTGTTGTTGAAACTGAGTGCCAGATATTCACTTCCCTGCCAAAAGGAGCTCATGCATAAACAACAATGTCATATTTATATAGGCATCCCTGTGGAGTCCCTCCGTGATTGTGCTGTTATACTAACTACCTCTGCCGGGGGAACATGACAGTATCACCACAACACATGTTCTTAAGCGATTAGAATTCATTCTGGCCTTATGGGCCTCTCTTATCAGGGAGTATTTTTGGTGTTTCTCAGCTCCAGCGAAGGTCGCGAGGGGCAGCTGTGGGAAGCAGATAAAAAATTGTATTTTTCATTGCCATTGAGTTGACACATGCACACCATGGGGAATGTTGTCAAGACCGTCCTCTGGAGTGTTGGCTTGATAAAAACAGATTCCTTCCTTGGCACTTAAGCATTATTATTCTCACGTATCCCCCCCCACCACCCCACCCTCTATCGGAAGCCTATTGCTGGAACACTGGGCGGTTATTGGGTTTTGCCAAGACAGGCGAGGAACAAATGGAGGATGGGGACAAGCTTCATGCCCTCATTCTCTGCTCCAGTGCCGTGGAGCAAAGTAAACCTACTTATAGCCTCAACTGGCACCTCACAAGATTCAGATTCTCATAGCAGCTCTCTGAAATGATAAATTTTCCTCTGAGAAAGTAAGGGGATGAGGATTTATTTTTGAGCCAAGGTTGCTGTGTAATTAAATAAACGGGGGAAATTATATTTTCCTCAGGTTCACCAACATACCTTGTCGGCGCCAGTTAAAGTCTCACCTGAAATGATTTCAGAGGGAAAATATTAGCCGTGTGCCACCTCTGTGAGGCAAGGAGCTGTGTGCTAACCTTTGATGAAATGTGACTTGGAGTTGGATTGTTTTACAAGGCACACACTCATCGAGGAAAACTGAGTGGGTGTTTTTAGTTCTGACTTTCATAAACTATTACAGTTCAGATTTAGTTCCCGTCAGGCTGACATATAGGCCCCCGTATTGATTTCAGACCAAGTTCTTTCTGAGTTTATATGTTTCTACTCAGTAATTCCAGAGAGATAATGTTTTCAAGTGAGTCTGAGATAATCTAAAATTCATACACCCGATGATGGCGATTGACCTTGTAAACTTCTCCGGCTTGCAGCCAAGTAAAGTTTCACTCCTGCTTCCAGCTCTGGGATCTAATGAGGGTTTGTAGTGCATGCTATCTGTAGGGCCTTGTTGTGAAATTAAAGGTCATTCTCACTGGATGAGCAACCCTGATACCTCCTATCTCTCTCCTCGCTGGCCAACGGGGAAATCAAACACTATTAGACTGGAGAAGCGTCCTTTATCATTGCGGTCATTATCATCCAAATCATCACCCAGGCCACGAAGCATCATTTAGCCTCCCCATTTAACTTCTCACCAGCCGTGTGTCATACATATCCACCAGTGACAATGTGTCCGGCAATATTGGGAGCTGTGGGGAATTATGTAGAAAGGAAAGCAATTAGTGGGCTGGAAAAGGGTGAAGATTTACAAGCAAGGCGTGTGTAGTGTTAGAACACGGCAAAAGGGAAAATGGAAGTTGGAAAGCTGAATTACTTATTAATGCCACTAATGAGGGGAACAGAATGGGCTCCAGAGAGATCTTGATAATGTACCTGCTGCTGCATAATGGAGGTAAATGCTCTAACCCTCCTCCAGAAATGCATAAGGTTAAGCTCTGTGTATCTTCCATGACTGGAACTCGAGACGATTCAAATGTGATACAGTCACGAACAGCTGGGACACGATGAATATAAATTACTGACAAAAACTTTTGATCAACCCACGTGCAGCTAAAAACACATAATTTACATGCATCATTTTATTTTTCTCTTTAAAGGAGCCCTATCGTGAAAAATGGACTTTTATGAGCCTTTAGCCATGTTAGTGTGTTATTTGTTCATAAAAACTTGATTTAAGTTATTTTTCTTCATTCGTGTATATTTGAATAATCTGTATGAATCTACATGAATTTTTAATCCAAGTTCTAACTTCCTGCAAACGGCTGACTTAGAAATACCTACGTAGCTATCATTTTATAATCATGAAGCGGCAAGTACGTGTGCGCAGCATCGTAGCACGTCACCCTCTTTGTTCAGAGAGAAACGCCAAGCATCCTAACCCCCACTCTCTCTGAGGAAGAAACGAACAGCCTGCTTGAAGACTTTCTCTGAGACAGGCAGCCATCAGCTGACAGAAGTTTCCTCCAGAGTTCAGAGGAAAAGCTCCTCTCTCTCTCTCTCTCTCTCTCTCTCTCTCTCTTTCTTTTTTTTTTTTTTTTTTTTTTAGCTCTAGACGATGGCAAGTTGGAAAAAATATGGTTGCGTCCAGCATGGGAGTTTATTTGTTGTATTAATAACTGGATCTATTCACCAGAAGTCCACAATCCAATCCATTTTATTTGTAAAGCACATTTAAGTCAGAACATGTCTCCAAAGTGCTGCACATACTAAATACCCAGCAATTAGAATGAAATCAAATAAATATAAGATAAGAAAAACAAGTGTTGCTCTGTATAGCTCCATCAGCTGTCAAAAAATACTGTACGTAAAAGGTTGACTTAAAGGTTGATTATGGAGCATTTTTATTAAAAGCTTTAGTTTTTTTTAAATACATCCATGGGTCGTTTGGGGGGGGAGGGAGGCAGAATGAAACTGCAACATTTCCTAAAAAATTATATTATAATTATAATAAATTTTAACAGGTTTGACAATAGCATTATGTTCACATCAACAAGCCAATACATGCCGCCATTGCAGGTTGCCAAATACGCTTTCTGTGTGGCAACAGTATGTTGGGCACAGTTAGGCTGGTACAGCTTTCCTTACCCTGCACTACTTCTACTTTTTTTTTTTTTTTAATTTGGCCGAATTTAGCAAAGTCTTGACATATGACCAGCGTGTGTGCATAAACACTCACCAGCAACTTTTTTATATACATTTTGCTGGCACCACATTGGTCACCCTTTTGCTTTCAGAACTGCCCCAATTCTTTGTGGCGCAGATTCACATCCATGATGAGAATCTCGTTCCACCACATCACAAAGGTGCTCTGTTGTGTTGAGATCTGATGACTGTGGAGGTCATTAGAGGGCAGTGAACGTCTTACAGATGTGGGCATGAAAAAGTTCCACCTTTTTCTGCCAGAAGTGGTTACTAGTCACAGGCTGAACGATTTTTCCCCGGAATACGTCATCACGCGTGGTGTCCAAACTTGGTGTGTGGAACGGTCCTTGCTCCGGGCATTCATTTATGCTCTGAAATCGTTTCCCCTGGGCACACAGGCGTTTCTCTGTGTGATTGAATTGGCAGACAAGTCACTAGTAAGTGGCTGGTAAGTGGCTGGTAAGTGACTAGCAGTCGGCAGAAAGGGGAACTTTTTCATGCCCGCATGTATGTCTAAGAAAGCAGTTGGAGATGATGTGAGCTTTGTGACATGGTGCATTATCCTGCTGGATGCAGCCGTCAGAAGATGCTACACTGAGGTCATAAAGGGATGGACATGGTCAGCAACAATACTCACTGTGGCACGTGAGGCAAAGCAGTGCACCGGAGCTGCAGCAGGAGAAGAGATGTGATCCGCCTCGCTGTGACTTTTAAATAGCCTCTCCTTTTTAGCCTTATTGTAAACAATAGATTGTCCCAACAATGATATGATATTCTTGCCTTCATTCCATCTAACTTTTCCTTTTGTCATGCTGTCTTAACGGGTACGCGGGGGAAAAAAAAGCTCTTACAAAACCATTTAATGGCTCAGCCTATCGTCAGAGGTTGATAAATTTATCCAGTCTCCCTGCCTTACTAAAATAGAGCCTCCTCCCCAGGAAAACCCTACTTCCCTGTAGCTTTTTGACACATCTACCACAGTGTTTTCTTGTGGAAACTGCTGACACAGCATGGAAGTGCAGACAGTACAATACAGTAGAACAAGCTGCAAACAAGAAAGGGACAGAGAGAAAACATGCTATCTCGTGCTTACAGCGTCTCTTAGAGAAATAACTTAAATAATGTCAATAAACTCAGCTGTTTATTGGTTTAAATTCATGAGTTGGGAGGTAGCTATCTCTCCAAAGATAATGCTCTCCACTGCTTTACCCCCATCCAGATGTGGGAGCTCTGACTGTGTGTGTTTGTTCCTGTACTTGCTACATTGTGAAAAACATTTTGCGATTTTAACCAACAAAGTTGATTAAAACAGTGAGGTGTCCTCTTACAAGCGAGGACATTTTGGGCGGTCCTCACTAAAAAAAATCTAAGAAAAATCCATTTCTGTGGGTCAAGATTTGGTTTTAGAGTTTAGGATACAGTCAGGTTTAGGGTAGGGTAAGGGCAAGGGGCTTGGGAATGCATTATGTCAATGAATTTCCTCACAAAGATTGGGGTGGGGGGGGGGGGTCACAGAAAGAAGACAGCCAGTCAGGAGGCAGAGGAAGGTTGCAATTACAGCCCCTACGGCCACCTGCAGGGAACAGGGACAGCAGCCTGCTGGTCTTGCCAGGCACTGCCTCCCCCAACATGAGCCAAGGGCAGGACCCAGAGCCCTGTGAGCCCCAAACCCCACCCCACTCCAGGAAGGCCAAGCTTAATGCCCAGGAGGGCAGGACCACCCTAGAGAACCACTCACAGAAGGGGTGAGGGCCCACCACAGCACCCCTGGCACCACAGAGACCACCAACCCACCTGTCCTGCTTCCCCTCACACCCTACATCTTCCCCAATATCTCTTTCTATTTCCTTTTGCGCTTTCTCCTCTTGAAATTTGTCACTTTCAGCCCCTCGTGCAAAATTCTAGATTGCACGGGCAAATTAATAGACATAAATTTAGATCTTGGTAGATCAGGCCCCTCAGTGTTTCTCACTTCCAGTCCTCAGGGCCCACTGCCCTGCATGTCATTAAGCACTCCTTTTTTCTCACGGGCAGTAGTTCTTGAGGACTGGAATTGAGAAACACTGGACTCAGTTGACATCAAGCATGTTTTCACAAGTTTGGAGCAAATGAACTAGAAAACATGCTGAGATCAAAACTAGCTGGCGATGTGTCCCTCTGGCTGTTGTAGCATATGTTTAATTTGCAATGATCAGCTCTCCAGTGGTTCGCTGTTGCTCTAGAATGGCAACAACAGCTGATGTAGCAGAGGTGAGTTGTTCCCTCAGATTGTTTACTGCTCATAAATATATGTTACAGCTTTTCGATGTCATCATCTTGAATGGTTGTCCTCTCATGGCTTGAAAGTAGACTGCAACATTAGCTTAATATGTGCATATTTGCCTTCATGGCAGTGACCAAGCTTTATTGAAAATATAGTTCAGTAAAAATATTCTAATTAAAAAAAATTGCACAAATGATACAAAGTAGGGCTGGTTCATCATATTGTTCACAGAAATACCGGTGTAACGTTAGGGAATGATAAGAAAATGAAATATCATGATATAATATGGGTGAACCCCGCATGCGCACTGCCATTGTTTTGATACTGTCAAATGCACATGCAGCCAGTCTGTTAGTGAACGAGGAGGAGTAAAGTCAGAGCAGCACATTGACTCAAAGCTTGTTCCATCCTCCATGAGAAGAAGCAAGAACTTTCTTCTTGTTCTCAAGGCTGCAAGAAGAAGAAAAAAGTTTTGTTTTGGTCATTTCATCATCCACGTGAAGCTTCTTCTTCGGTGGGGTGGTTATTAATGCTGGGGTATGACAGTGAAAAACTTAGTTCGGTGCAGGCAGGCGGAGTTACGCATGTGGTGGTGTCCGTGTATCTAAATGCCACATGCTGTATATATTTTTTACTTACTCACCCCCTTGATCAGCTATTTATTGAAGCTAACTTCGCATCAGCGGAAATGTGGACATGACAGTTTTCCACGTCCAGCTTGTCTGAGTTAACCCCGCCTGCCTCAAATGTCAGAGTGATCACACAATACTTCTCATAGCTGCGTGATATGGACGCTCTGCTCATAAATATGATCACGTTCTGCTCAGAGACTCATTATTTTGAATAAGGTGTGCTAGAACAAGGAAACATTGAATAAATGCAGGACTAGGATTAGGTTCTCCAGCTCTGCTACACATGGTTCGCCTCAGGATATGCAGCTCGTTTCCAATAGAAACACTTTCTGCTTAAATTAACTGACAGTAAGTCAGTAAGGCAACATCTGCGCAGCTGGTTTTAAGTTTAACGCACAGCTGTTTGTTAAAGTGAAAAGAAATTGTAAATTTTCATTTGCACCAAA
The DNA here is from genome assembly GCA_023101725.1 of Atherinomorus stipes. NCBI lineage: Eukaryota > Metazoa > Chordata > Actinopteri > Atheriniformes > Atherinidae > Atherinomorus > Atherinomorus stipes. Next base: position 369,203 of record JALJCO010014171.1, on the reverse strand, counting down.
AAAGTTGTACAATTTTCAAGCATTTTGCCTTGTGTCAATCATATCGCCAGTTATATCGTTATCGCAAATTTTATAATTTATATTGTGATATACATTTTGGGCCATATCGCCCTGCCCTATTACAAAGTATCATGATTACCAAATGTCAATTTGAAGAGTTCATCTGCAAAAACGGTTAACCACCATTTAGAAAAAAAAACGGAGTTAACTGCGTTTTGTCCCTGTCGGGTACAAACCTCCTATCTCCATTTAACATCATTAAAACCCTCTACTTCATGTGAATGTGATTTGGTGAAAATATTCAAAAAGTAAATGAAGAATTTATTCGCAGAAGCAGTTAACTTCGTGTTTTCTAAATGGTGGTTAACTGTTTTTGCAAATGAACTCTTCAATTGTAAAGTAACTGCATGTGTAAAAGTTGCAGCTGGTATCTTTACTTAGGGGGAATTCCAATTTTCCCCTTGGCCCTAACCCTTCGCTTTTTGCGTTTGTGTGAAGGGGTAGTGGTGTCCCAATTCTGGTTTTGACCAAGGGGGAGGGGGAAGTGGTACCTGGCCCTCAAAACAGAGATTTTCCCGGGGCACACTAACAAGTTGTGTGATATTATCCACCATTTCATGCAAAATGGCAAAGAAAAAGGCAGCGGCAGCCAAAGAAACATTCTGATGTGAGTATATTTTGTAAATTAAATATGAAAATTATTTTTTCAAGGTCGCTTTAGTGTATTACAGACAGTTTTATTCCTTAATTTATTATTAATTGGTGCTGCAGGTGGCATTGCAAAGTCTTCCGGAAACAGCCGTGATGTCAGCTTACTGTGTCAGTTGACAGACGGCTATTGGTGGCACATGAGGGTTTTGAAGGGTTGTCAATTTTCTTAGGGGGAATTATTCAGTCCCCAGCACTTGAAACTCTAGGGCCAAGGGGAAAGGTTAGGGGAAGAATGAAAATAGGAACTGGAGCTGGGCCTTAACCTTTCACACAAGGCAGTGTTCCTACTCATCTTATCATGGCTGCAACTTTATCAAAATCCAAGTACAGACAAAATAAATGTTCTGAGCCAAACATGAGTGATTAAATGTCTAGGAAGCAAAATTAGATCTCAAAATCATTAGAAAATGAGCAGTGACCTCTACTCAGATGCTGTGTGTCCACTAAAGACCCTTTTAAACAGACCTCAGCTCAAATGAAACCCACTGAGCCAAACAGAGCATTTTTTAGTCAAATGGAGCTGCTTAGATAAGAAATCACAAATGGACTCTTTATCCATTCAACCTTCCTGTATTTGCTTCGGTGAGGCTTAAAAAATGACACAATATCGTGACGACCCTGCTTCTGCTGGGCCGCCTCTCTGACTGTCTGCTTTGTGTTGCATGTCCCAAATGTGTGTGGTGAGGTTTGATATTCCCAGTAAAAGGCTGCCTCAACCAGTTCCTGATAGGTTCAGAAGGAAATCTGTCACCCTTTACTCAAACTCCAATTTTGTTGTTTGGTCCATTAGACACTCAATCCACTGCATGTACTGTATATTCATGACAACATCCAAACAGTGATTAACTAAGGGCACACATCCCAGTTATTGTTCAATGGGAAGTTAATTTGATTGCATTGATTTTAAATCAATTTATTCTTTCTTGCTTTACAGTAACTTATTGTGCTGCCTTTCTATATTCAAGTGGTGACTGTCGCTTTAATATAAGACACTATTTGTTAAGGTGAGTCCACAAAAACGGTATAAAGAAAGATTACTGGGCATTGCACTGCAGCTCAGTGAGGCAGATATCATATTTACACTCTGCAACCTATGAGTCAGGGACACTGTCACATTCATGTGTCCAAAGAGTTAAGTAACCCTTAAAGTTGGCTGTGCATGTGTCCACATAAAAACAATAGATAAATGTGATTCACAAAGGAAATACGGCAGTATTTTCTGCCACCAGCTAGACTGCAAAAGCAAGAGCTATGCATAATTCTTAGCCTTTTATGTGTTCATTATAATAAAAACAGACATTTTGAATGCGCTTAAAGAGGAAGCAGCTGTAGACAAAGAGAACAGAGGTCAGCAAGGAGACAGATGTTCTAACAGGCTACTTGAGCATGCAGATTTTCGACTTCACACTGAGCTTGCATCTATCTCCTACTTGGCCGTGCATGATGCAGAATTTTTTAAATATAGTCATCGTATGATCCCATATGCATTTAAAATCAATAGTTTGCACTTCTCATGCAAAAACAGTGTAGTCTTATCGAGGGAAAAATGCTAAACACTATAAGCAGAGAGATAAGGGAAGGTAGGGGCGTATGGTGTGGACAGCCTCAGCATCACGCTGTGCAGCAAACTGAGAACACAATTAGTCAGCAGGAGGCTTAATGACTAAATTTGTCTCTTCCATATTCACTTCTCTTACTAAAATTTCTTTCTTCCCAGCACCAGTACAAGATGTTCGTCAGTGATTCTGTAGAAAGAAACAGCTCTAATGGTTTAATATCTGTTAGTTGTAATTGTAAGTTTATTTAACTTTCAGTCCAGAGCCTTCATTTCCATCATTCTTTTAATTTTTTTTTTTGCAAGCAAGATTACTTTTGACAATATCTTATCTTGGATCTAAATCTCATTTGGTACACAACATAAATTGAAATCAATCTGATGAATTGAAATTCTGTATTGAAGCACATGAACCATTACCATGAGCCTTTCACTAATGAGGGAGTGGTTCATCATTGAGCTACTTAGGTTGCAGTTGCAGTTAAAATGTCATTGTTGTCAAAGGTCAGATCATCATCATCTAATAATAATAGATTGGATTTGTGTAGCCTTTTTCTAAGCACTCAAAGTGCTTTACAGTAAATCCATTATTCATTCACACAGGCGATGGTAAGCTACATGCGTAGCCACAGCTGCCCTGGGGCAGACTGATGGAAACATGGCAGCCAATCTGTACCACCCATCAAACAATAAGACATTCACACCGCAGGGTGAAGTGTCTTTTGTCAAGGACAAAACAGATTGACAGAGATGAAGCCGGATTCAAACAGACAACTTTTCCGTTATTGGACCACCTGGACCTGAAAAAAAGAAATACCACTTGTTCACACATATTTACACCTTAAAAGATGGCAGGGAATAATTAGATCCGTTGTTCACTTCTTTGTTGCCATGTGATAATGCTAATCAGCAACAGGTAATTTTAATCCATTTTAGGGCACCCCTAAATTTAATCCTAGCACCCTGAAAATTTGAGATATTTTTTAAAAAATATTTTTAAGTTTATGCACTTTTTTTTTCAAATTTAAAGTGTAAAAAAACATAGAGTACTTTGTTGAAATGTAATATATTTACAACAAAACTACATCAAAATCCACCCTTCAAAAATGGTTTGATTAGCACCACATTGTAAAATGTTCAACTTAAAAATATGAGTCAAAGGGCTTCTGTAAAAGTTTGAGTTACATGGAACAATTTGTATGTGTTTAAGTGTGTTTAATTAAGTGTTTTAATTGATGACAGCAACAAACCAGAAGTTTGTTAATTTGCCATAAAATAAAACATTAGGACAACAAAAATGCCAAAATGCAGTTTACAGTGAAGAAATAGCCCAGCTTTGTTTTTTATGATAAATATTCTAAATCAGGGGTAGGCAACCTTTGGCACTCGTACCATCGGTGGCACCCTATGACATAAACACTGGCATGCCAGCACCTTTCATTGTTATGACAATTCTCATGGATTAATGGCTACACATTTAGAGTAAAACCAAGTGTTGGCTCAGGCAACATTAAATTATTAGATGTCTTGCAGATAGTCAGAATGATCGCTAACCGCTTTGCTTGGCTGAGCTCTGTGATCTGGGGCTAGTAGTTACTACAACTTAAAAACATGCCTCACAGTGCACCGTTTTTAACCAACTGCTGGCATGGCTGAGCACATTCCTATGTAAAAATACTTGAAGAGTGATTCGCAAAAACAGTTAACCACCATTTAGAAAAAAACGGAGTTAACTACTTTTTGTCGCTGTTGGGTACAAACCTCCTATCTCCATTTAACATCTTTAAAACCGTGGACAGCTGTGGCGGGGGCGGCTGTGGCTCAGGTGGTAGAGCAGGTCGGCCAATGATCTAAGGATCGGCGGTTCGAATCCCGATCCCCCAGCCATGAGTCGTTGTGTCCTTGGGCAAGACACTTAACCCTCCTTGCCTCCAGTGGGGGGCACTGCTGGTGTATGAATGTGTGTAAATGGTTCCAGTGGTGGTCGGAGGGGCTGTAGGCGCGAAATGGCAGCCACGCTTCCATCAGTCTGCCCCAGGGCAGCTGTGGCTACATACGTAGTTTACCATCACCAAGTATGACTGAGGAGTGAAAGAATAATGGATCTACTGTAAAGCGCTTTGGGTGCCTTGAAAAGCGCTGTAGAAATCTAATCCATTATTATTATTATAAAACCCTCTGATTCATGTGAGTGTGATTTGGTGAAAATATTCAAAAAGTAAATGAAGAGTTTATTTGCTGAAGCAGTTAACTCTGTTTTTGTCCCTGTGAGGGACTGACCGGAAAAAGCAGAGGCACAGAGAAGTTTAAAAAGTAATGAACTTATTTACAAAAATATAAAAATTCGAAACAATAAATCTGGGCCCATAAAAGAGGTCAATAAAACCAAACTTACAGGAAACTGAAGTACTAACTGACCTAATAAACACACTAGGGGAACACACTGGCTGATCAGGCCATTTTCACACAAGAGGGGGGCATTAAATATAGCTACTTAATAAAAGAATGGTGAAATGATCACAAGTGTTGATGTAATGAAATCAAAGAAGATTACCAGACCATTCATCGTGTGGTTGCATATGCTGCCATCAAAGTCCCCCGTAGCGGAATTTGTCTTGGACTTGCATGTTGTTACGTCGACCACCATATCATCAATAATAAAAAACAATCAATGACAACAATGTAGGTACATAAAAAACACACCAAGAGCATGAATTTATAACAAAATACAGATTGCAAGTTTAAAACACTTAGAAAAACACCAAGCTATTACACAACCCACAACCGTGAAGGGACTTGAGACATCTTAAACACTGTTGAGCAAACTTATCCGGGCTGATGAGCTAACAAGCATCAATGTGCATGATGATTTCATCACATTGTTGTTCTTTTTGCCCAAACATCAGATATCTAAATCTCTATGTATTTCACTGGTGACTGTAAGTTAATTTCAAGTCCTGCTACACTGAACAAAAATATAAACGGCCCATGTCAAATATAAGAGTTTTACTAACATTTGGGTTACCCAATATATAGATAAATTCAAATTTTATTTTCAGTATACTTATCTTTATATCGGCATTGATGACATCATGGTATGGCCCTTTGTAACGGGTTGACAGTCCTTTGAACAGGGTAAGGGTCAGGTTAAGGAATTTGATTGTGCAATATCTTGTGTGTCCGCCAGCTGCATCTGTGGACGAGCCAGATGTGGCGATCTTTTGCTGGAGTGGTCACACATGGCCGGCGAGGATGAGGTCGATTTGCAGTCGTGTCGGTCTGTCAAAAACAAACTCTCAAACTCTCATAGCCTGTGGGACTATAATGGACATCGAGCCGCACTGCAACTGGTGGACATTCCTGCGTCCAACATACCAATGGCCCATTCCCACACAACTTGTGACATCTGAGGCATTATGACTTGAGACAAAATTTGACATTTTGGGGTGGCATTTTGTTATCCCCAGTCAAAGGATTGTCCCGATGTTGCTCATTTTGTCTAATCACCCACTGCATGCCCCACCCCAGTTAAAAAAAATAACTCACTACTTAAGTACTGACTGACAGTGAGTTGGATTAAAAATTATACACAAATCAAGAGAAATATCCTTTTGGTACAATAAAATGTCTGCAAATGCTCATTTAAAGTTGTTAACTCCACATGGCAACAATATTTTACATGGGTGTTTATATTTTTGTTCAGTATATAATAAATAGAAAAAAATCTGACAATGTTTGGGTTTTATTAACAAAATGCTGCAACTAAACATGGTTCAGTTGTAGTTTCACATATAATGTACAGCCGATGACCTCAGCAGTGACATCACATGGAAAGACTATAAACTCAAAAGTTGAGAGCTGCTTCTTTCTGTGCTTTTTGCCATTGATGTTTTTTTTTTTCTATATTTAAGCACAACCTTTTAATTATTTGAAAGTTTCATGTTTTTACAGAGAACACGTAGACAATTATTTGTTGCCATGTGCTAGCGCTAATCACAAAACAGATTAGCATTAGCACAAAGAAACAAATTTGTTAGTGCAGGGCTGCCCAACTCCCGTCCTTGAGAGCTACTATCATGCAGCTTTTAACATTTTCTATGCTTTTTTTTCTAAATTGGAAGCTTAAAGTTCCCCTTTAGAGCGTAGCATCAATAGTGTAGCACCAAAGCCCACCACCACCAAAAGATATTGAGAGTATTTGAAAAATCTCATCCATTATAAAGAGATGTTTTAAGCATTGCTAACTACATTTTTGGACTTGGAAAGGACCAACAGTGACAGTGACTGCCAGCTTTTTCATGCAATGTTATAGCAGCTAGTCGGATATCTTCAGCTGTCCATGTTGTACTAAATGTGCCAGTAGCTGAATCCTCTCCAGCTTAATTCAACTGTAGCATTTTGTTAACCCAAAATCTGTCTCATATTAGGTGCTTAAAGTGACTTTTAATGGTGTTGTTAAAATATAATTAACTTGGTGTAAAAGCTTGAACTAGTCACACTGTTAATAACTGGGGATTAGCATTAGCATACAGCAGGCCAAATACATCTTTCAGGCGCCTATATCTGTGTGAACAAGGGATCTTTCTTCGCTCAACACCTTACCTCATTATTATTTAGTTTGTCTTCACTGTATTCAGCAGTAAAACACTCTTTAATTTCTTCAGTGTGGTCAGTGCTAAGTGGCGTGAAACATCTGGATTTCTAGCTAGTTTCTACAGTAACAACACTGTTTTCTTAATTGCTCCTTTTCCCCCCAAGCTTTGCTGCCTTAACTTTCTTTCAAATTTTGGAGTGTAATCATTACAGGATATCCTTTCCAAAACCCTGTAACTTACAATGTGATAAAATGAGCCCCAGGGGGACAAAGCCAGAACTTCCAGTTAATGGTATGACAGTGAGAGTCATCTTCCAATGAAGCCTATGCCAAGTCTGTCTGCAAACTCTTCTCAGGGTCAGGAATTAAGGGCAATTGTCTTTTTTTTTTCTTTCTTTTTAATGGCAGAAAGACACTTAAAAGCAGACTTGGTGCTAAAATTATCTTTATTTTACGGCTTTTCCAGTAGGCCAGTAGCAGTGCTACTTAGGTTTAGGGGATTTAATTAGGTTAATTTCACATGGATAATTTTGATTCCCCAAAATTATTGGGTGCAGCATCTATATTTTTCACAGCACCTGAGCTAAATAAACAAGAATAAATTTGCACTGGATGAGTTTCATTCAGCCACTGTTCATTTTCCCACTCATTTTTAGTGAAACCAGAACACTACACTAACACCTTGTTTCAATTTTGCTGTATTAACTGAAAACTGTGCAATCTGCAACCACTGTTGGTTGTGCTATGTAGTAGCCTAAAGCATGCCTCTGCTACCACCCTGTACACACATATTTACTGCTACTTCAGCATTACCTACACAAAGGTGTAATCTAACACACCCTCTCTATGAATCCCTAGATTCATTACCATAATGTAACAACAAGCAACACCAATCCATAAACGTACATCTCATCTGTGACTGTCACTCAGGAGACTCAGTCTGTTGGTTTACCTTCAGGATGCTTATTCCAGCAATTCTGGGTGTCTGTTAATGCTTTTTTTTGTTTGTCTTTAAATGTTATTGCTTTTTACTGCATAATTCTTTGGTTAAATACTGTATCAAGAAGGACAATATGTATACTGGAACAATATGATTAATAATTTGTTGTAAAATTATTTATTTAAGAAATTTCTGTTTTTAGTGGAGTCAGACATAAAGTAATGCATAAGATTAAAGACTAAAGGTGTCCGTTTTGGCTTCATTCACCTTTCTTTTCTCAACTTTTTGTCTTGTTTGTCCTCAGTTCTGCCCTCCTCTTGCACCAGCATAATCTTTCCCTGGTAGCCATTCAAAGGCTCTTTTGTAAAGCACAGTGCATGAATTTTACATGGGTTACACAGAGTCCTCTGTCAAAACCCCTGCTGTCCACTCAGTCTTCCCATACAGTTCAGCACACACACATGCAGCCAGAGCACTTGGGATCAAACACACACAACCCAGTGAAGACAAAGTACAAGAGCACAGATACAGACTCCCAATGCTCTCCTCTTCAACGAATATTGAAGCTTGAAACGAACTCGGAATACATATGAGAGAGGTTTCCTCAGATCAAAGGTGTTGTGAAAGCCTGCCTCATGTTTTATTGATAATAAACAATGTTAAGTATTTTCAAGTTGAGAATTTAAGCTTCAAATAGGATTTATTCATGGTGGAGTTGAGATCACTTCTGTGCTCAGCAGCAGCGAGTCTGTCAGCAGAAATGAAGCTCCTAATGTGACACAGTAAAAGGAAAATCTACTCCTAGAAGCACAACTCAGACATGTTACTCTTATGATTTTGGACGGTCGGATGTTAAGTTTTTGGGCGTAAACAACTCTCCCATCAGAGGGATGAACAAGGAAGGGAAGACAGTAGAGGCTTGTTTGAGAAACATATAAGAAGCCTATCACTGTCCGGAAACACAAAAATTGGAAGTTTTTCAGCTGATTAAAGATAAAAGTGAGATTTCTGGTTCAAAACTTCTTATGTTATTACATTAAAAAGAATTTGATGTAAAAGCTTAGATGAATATTGTATGCAACATGCAGTCAGGCTACAGTGAAGGCTACCAACTCGAGAGTTTTCACTATGCTTTACGCAAACTGTATGAAATCAGCATCTAATACTATAAACAAACTGTATGTTCACATGTCACCTTTTCAGGTGCAACAAGTACTTGTTAACCAGCTAATTAGGGGGCAGCAATTCAGTTTATGTAATCATAGTCAAGAGGAGTTGCTGAGGTTTAGATTAAGGCATCAGAACGGGGAAGAAAATGGATTTAAAGGGACTTGAAGTAAGATTAAGAAACGAAACTCGCGACTGCCGCTTCAGGTAAACTGAAGCTGTAATGTTGTTTACTAAGCGTTTTCTTTGTAGTTACGCTTTTTAGTGTCTTTCAGTTGATCTGGATCGTTTGCTGACGGCAGAAGAATCCATAACTATCGCTTATAGTGTTTGAATTTACTGCGACCGTCTTCTTCCTGTATCAAAACTGCAGATGTAGCGTCATTTGATGACACGTCCGCAGGGCAGCACGGGAAATTCAGACACCGAATTGCAGCGCATTTTGCAGCACACAGCCTGATCAAGGCAACAGAGAGAAACGTGGGTGGAAATGTTATTTGGTATTTAGCGCTTCATCACCCATTAGTATATAAAAAAAATGGACATGCATGTTTGTTTGTTCTTTTATTTCTGCCTCTAGTCCCTTTAAGTGACTGAACATAACATAGTTATTGGTCTGAGTATTTCAGAAACTGCTGATCTACTGGGATTTTCGCACACAACCATCTCTGGGGTTTACAGAGAATGGTCTGAAGAAGAAAACAATATCCAGTGAGCAGCAGTTGTCTGGTCAAAAATACCATATTGATGTCAAAGGGGAATTGGCAGACTGGTTAGACATGACAGAAAGGCAACAGGGACTCAAATAAAGACTGGTTCCAACCAAGGTATGCAGAATAGCATCTCTGAACATACAACACGTCCAGTCTTGAAGCAGATGGGCTACAGCAGCAGAAGACCACACCGGGTGCCATTCCTGTCAGCTAAGAACAGGAAACTGAGGCTACAATTCACAAACAGTAGACTCACCAACATAATAAAATAATGAAAGCTTAGAGAAACATTGCCCAGGTCTGATGAGTCTTTTATTCCAGCTGCCAGATGGTAGGGTCAGAATTTTGCATAAACAACATGAAACTATGGGCCCATCCTGCTTTGTATCAACAATTCAGGCTGCTGGTGGTGTAGTGTTGTGTGTGATGTGATGAGTGTTGCACACTCTGAGCCCTTGGTGGCATGGTTCAACCACCACCGCCTATGTTGCTGACCACGTCTATCCCTTTATGACCAGTGCAGCATCTTCTGATGGCTACTTCCAGCAGGATAATGCACCATGTTACAAAGCTCACATCATCTCCAAATGCTTTCTGAAACATGACAGTGAGTTGACTGTACTCCAGTGACCTCCACAGGAACCAGATCTCAATCCAACAGAACAGCTTTGGGATGTGGTAACACAGGAGATTCTCATCAGTGTCCAGCCAACATCAATGAGGCAACTATGATGCTATCATGTCAATATGGAGCAAAATCTCAAAGGAATGTTTCCAACACCTTGTTGAATGTATTACATGAAGAATTAAGGCGGTTCTGAAAGCAAAAGGAGGTTCAGTAGGTTGGCATTCATTTTTTAAGACAAGATTTGTTTTGTGGTATATGTGGCTTTAAATCTGCTGCTAATCTATTTTGAAAAACAAAATTAAAGGATAGGATGAGTAATCCACTCTTCAACCACTTTTGTCTACTTTACTGATTTGCCAAAAGTGACAGCCAACATCTTCAAGTACCTGTAGATGGTTTATTGAAGCTCCTCTGAAAGTCTTGCTCTCTACATTGCCACCTATTACCAGTTATCTGATCACATCACTGAAAAGAAGGAAAGAAAAGAAACAGTTTGTCTGTGTTGTTTCTGGGGAAGACGAAGAAGTGACATCTCCGAAATGGAAGATGTTCCAAAGGTTAATGGTCCTGACCTGGAACATTTAAGAGGCACCAATTTTCCCCACACATGGTGATTTGTCTTCCTCTAGGTTTACAGCATTGTTGTATCCTGTGATGAGACGAGATTTCTAAGAATTAAAGCGTCCAAAAAGCAAATGCACTGTTCCAAATGTTAATCATTTGTTTAAAATCAGATTGTAATTAGAAGTAGTTGTATTACTTTAGCATATGTATCCATTTCTATTCTGAAGAACAGATTTAATGTATACAGTACAGATATAGATACATAGGTAAAGTGTATTTTGGCATGAATGGGAGAATTCTATGGATATAAAATAAATAGTTTTTGATGTTGATCAGGTTGGAAAAGGAAGAAAAACCCTCCAGGAATAGCTGCCCAGAAAAGGTCACTCCAAGCAACAATGGTCCACAAGGTCGCAAAGAGAGTTTTAAACAGCTAATTTCCTCTTATATGCTGATAAATGCCAGGGGAATTTTTCTTTTTTTCTTTTCCTTTAAATAGAGCTGTGTGTAGTACTTGTATGAATAGTGAGAGTCTTACCAGGCAGCAGGCAGAGACCTCCCAGTTTGGAGAAACACAAAGTATCCCAATGGGGAAGCTAAAGTTATCAGAGTGGCCATAGCAGTAGCTCTTTTTTCCAATCTAAAATATCTCAACCCTCATATATTTCATTGCGGTTTGAGCACATTCTGTGTTTTCATTCATGCATTCATGTGAAGGGGTAGTGGTGTCCCGTTTCTGGTTAAGAGCGAGGGGGGAGGGGTTGTAGGGCTATCTGGCCCTTAAAACAGAGATTTTCTAGGGGCAGACTAGAAAATGAGTGGTATGATATTACCCACAATTTCATGCAAATACAGGCAAAATGGTGAGGAAATCAGCAGCTGCAGCCAAAGAAACGCACAAATGTAAATAAATAAAATATGAAAATTGCTATTTTAAGGCTGCTTCAATGTATTCCAGATTACATGATTACAAATGTGAAAAAAATCGCATGTTTCGAAACATTACGTGCATCTGCTCATGTCTGTAACATAATGTTAATGTTAAGCTTGAGTTGAAGGCGTCTTCTTTTCCTTTCTTTTACGTTTTTCGTCCCAAAGCCAGAAACATAATCCAATCGCGCAGGAAAGGGAGATTATTGCTGCTGCAGACGCCTTTTTTTTTGTTGTTGTTAAACAATTGCAAACTCTCCTGGAAACAGCCGTGATGTCAGTTTACATGGACGACTATTGGCAATGCATGAAAATTTCGAAGGGTTGTCCCATTTCTTAGGGCAATGACTTAATCCCTAGCACTTGAAACAGTGCTAGGGTCAAAGGGAAGGGCTGGGGTAGGGGTAGGGATGAAAATAGGAATTGGGCCCAAGAGTAGCATCAAGTGAATACAAGATATTAGTGAGAGATCTTTCAGAAACTTATGAACATTTCCAAAACACTTCCAAGTTCCTACATGGAATTTTGTTACAGCCCTATACATCCTGTCAGGGATGTGAAGCTGAAGACTGTTAATTCTGTTAGACAGCATGGCTTCTTTAGGGGGACTAAAAAGTAGTGTTGGAATTCATTCCTCTCTCTTTTGAGTCTAAAAGGTGCTGTAACCTAATGAATAGTGTTCCCAAGATAGAAACAGCAGCTCCGGAGCTAAAGTTGAAACAAGCTTTTTCATCTCACCATGACATTGTCAGAGCAACTTTTTCCTTTTATGTTCCCACCTCGGTCTAGTTGCTTCCCCAAAATCAGCATGCTTCATTTTCTATTTTCAGTATTTCCTTAATTCTACTTAAAAGTTGGTACATTTTCAAAGCAGCCTGAACCCCCTTTGAAAGCGAGCCCTGATTTTGACGATCTTGAGGTTTCGGTACCACAAATGCGTCAAACTCAAGAAACCCGTTAATGTCAAACACTGGAGCCAAACCAGTGGGGATCAATCTCAGCAACTCATTTAATTTCTTGGACTGAAGATTCCGGAGATATTAACAGAAAATAAATGCAGGCAACATTTTGGTCATTATCTCAATCCCAATCTCTGTGCCCATCCCGTTTTCCCTCTTTTATTGCCTTTGTTCTCTGGTTCAAACCTTTTTAGAGAGGTTTAGAGCCTTTCCAGAAGACAGAAGATATTTATGTGAATAAATACTTGTCCAAGACCCCATCTTTGCCTTTCCCTCTCTGTCATTTCCTCAGATCGTCTTCTTTCATTTCTAAGACTCCCCCCTGTTGCTTCCTCCCTCCCCTTGCTCTCTTCGTCTTCCTCTATATTGCACCTGTCTCTCAAACGCTTTAGTTATCTCCAGAGTCCTCTTTATCCTCCACCCACACCCTTTACTGTCTATCGCTATTCTTGCCTCACTCCTTTTTGCTCCTTTTTTTTAACGCCTGTCTTGACAGAGGTGTATCACAGCAGAGGTGCCTCTCAATCTCGGAGAAGTCACTTTATCATGTTGCAGCCTGCTGTGGGTGGTGAAACTGGCTGGCACGGCCTGGTGTGGCAGCTACCCTGTCAAACGCACATATACTCGATCACACGCGAACACGATAAGGCACACATGCAGATGACAGCCCGCAGTCTTCCTTTCACGCAGAGGCCATCCCATGTGTAGAATCACTCAGTTTCCCGCCTCACATCCTCTTCCCTCCAACAGACAGAGCGAGATTGCTGTACACACACACAGCCCAGCACTACATCCCAAAGCTATTACTTCCTGACAGCGTCCTCCATTCAACCCCCACCTCCCTACCCTCGTAGACACACGCTCAAACACACACAACTCTCGGGGCTCGCCCCTCTGCATGCCACGCCGCACCCCTTTAATAGCTTTCCGTGCTGCAATCTAGCCGCTCGGCCGTCGAGTCAATTGGGTGTATTATATTTGTAATTGGAGGTTATTGATTGACAGACTGAATGCGTTGCAGGACAGAAGCGTGGGAGCTTCCCGAGACTGTGCACAAAAAGCGAAGCACAAAGGATTTATTTTTTTCTTTTGCTTTCTCCATGTAGGGTAGGCAGTTGCATAGACACCTGCACACACATGCTGACAGTTGCCAAAATGAAGCTTAAAAAATAGCGGAGTCCTCAATTCAAGGTTGGTCCATCAAGGGACGGTCAGAAATTGACTGTAAGACAGGAAGGAGATGCTGTAAACACACTGTACAGGAGAAGATGGCTTAGCGCCTATCAGTACGGCTATGGTATGAGCTATGTGAAGGAATTTCTTCAGACGGACATATGCCGATACGTCTACATGTGTGTGAGAGAGAGTGTGTATTTGTGTACTGATTTGGTCAATTTCCAAAGCAGCCTTCATAAAAATGTCATAACTTTACGTTAAACGAGTCTGACATGTCATCTCCCCATGCTCCCCCCTTCCCTCTCAACCCCCCGACTTAATCAAGATCCATCGCTCCCAGGAGTCTCGCCGTGTCTACGGGTGTGTGACGGTGCCTGTGTGTTTGCGAGGTTTTCAGTTTGGATTAGTGCTTGTCATGTCATTAATATGGCATCTTCATATAGCTCGCCTTTCATCAACACAGTGGTGCTTTTTTGAAGTTCCCTTCCTAGGGCCAGGCCTGGCTGGAGGTCAAACAGATAGATGACTTTCTGAGAAACGAGAGCAGCTGGAGGATTGGAAAGTTGTGAAGAAAATGGCTTCAGATACACATAGCAGGGAAACAAAATAAGAACTTGCTGTACTTTAACTTTTAAAAACCGTTTAAGCTTTTACTATTGGTCTAATGGGTTGATTGCTGGAGTCTAGACTGATGTAGAAGCAGCATCAAGTGGTATTACTGCAAAATAAGAAGAAAGAGACAAGGAATCATGCCACTCAGAAAAAAGCAAGCAGGAGACTGCTTTTTGTTAAATCACAGTCTTCGCAGGAGATGAGAAGTTAGATGAAAACTTTAACCCTTGTCTTTTTCAGGGTTCGGCCACACAAACCTTATAAAAGGGAGAATTCTGAAATCAACATCAATGTAACCTGTCTGAAACCAGACTTTTCAAGTAGTTATGCATCTTAGTCTGACCAAAATCACACAAAAATCAAACTTCTGAAAGTTTATTAAGGGTTGTTGTTAGAATTGTACTGTATTCAAGCCAATTCAGTTCAATTCCAGATAAGAATCTAAAAGTTTACTTATGCTCAGTTTATGTATGTAAATACATACTGTACATCCATGTAGCCTGGCATGCCAACATGACTACCGCCATGTATGAGATACACGGGAAGTCTGTCTGGTTACCCTCTGTTGGAAACTGATTTCCACCTCAGTGAAAAATTGACCAGACCAATCACATAGGAGGCAGGACTTTGCAATATGTCTTTTTAAGCTACGCAATTCTCAAACCATAAGAGTCAGGATGGCAGCTGCACGGAGAGGCGATTTGATGATGCCCTTTCTGATGTCTTAAAGGATAACTTTCTTTTTTTCCAACCTGGACATTATTTCTAGGAGTTTGTGAGTGCATTTACTTACCAGTAATATTTCTGTATCACTTTGACTCCTTTGGAAGATATTTTGTTGAGTCGCCCCTTGGCGTCCATCCATATCATGAGAGAGATGGGGAATGCCTCTATATAAGGCATCATCTGTAACAAACACCTTCATTTCACCAATACATTAAGAAGAAGGAACGAACGAAGGAGTACTACTGTCCTGTGAGTTCAATGTTAACCCAATATTAGTTATTGGGGGTGGGGTTCTGCACTCTACAGGCCACCGCGCGCCCCCGGTGCGTGCCGCTGTAGTACAGCTGAGAAAAGCTGCTCGCTGCTTTGACACCAACAAACTGCAATCCGCAAAACTCTGAACTGCAGGACAATAGTACTCGTTCGTTCGTTCATTCTAATTACAGTAAATTATCGGTGAAATGAAGTAGTTTTGCTGCAGATAATGCCTTACAGAGAGGCTGTCCCATATCTCCCATGTCCTTAAAACCGCAACAACTTGCTGCTCTGAGGGCTTTCCACTTGCAAAAACACGTTTGCGTGTCTTCCATGTTTCTCTGATTGTTTTGATCATGTTTCAAAACTTTGAAGTGTGGATACGTCAGATGCATGTCCTGTCCCATTTCGAAAGCCACTCTACAAACCTGGACTCCATTTGGCCTGCAACGAAGGCTACAAGTGGTGTATGCTCCACAGCCTTGTTTCTCCCAGAATTCATTGCAAACAAGATGGCAGGGAATAAGCAGCAGAGCTCTTAGTGTAATATTTAGATATATATTTGTGGATTTTTAGGTATTAAATGAAGTGTTTACCAGTTAGAAACAATAGATAGCCTCTGTGGAAAATTTAGATATATGTGGTTTAAGCTTGAAATTCCTTTTTTCCTCAGAAAATGCATTTGTTTGATGTTATTCAGTAAGTGAAGGAACTCGGTTGGTGTTAACGACCGGATAATGGGGTGTTAACATTCAGGTAATGACATATTAATGCAATAAATAAATAAAATAAATGCCTGGCTCCACTTAATTTTTACAACGTACTTGGAAGAAACTAGCAGAAACGGCGTCACTAGATAGTTTTTGAACTTGCAGTTGCTAGGCAATGGGACTAGAGAACTATGGGAAATTCTGAAGGCTAGGCTGTCTCATTTCACACACCACAGCTGTGCCATAGCCTCGTCGCTCCATACTATGTAGACCCTAAAATGAGACATACCTAATATCAAACATGCCAGTGGTGCAGAACATCATGTGGTGGTCTGTGCAGCCATTAAAAACATCACCACATCTTCTTCTTTGTTTTTTTCAGTGGTCATATGGCAGCAATAGTGCACAACACTGTCCCCATGATTTCTGATGGTCAATGATGAGGAGTTTAAATGATGATCCAACTTAACTCAAAATGGCTGGTTTTCATGTACAGCTCCAAAAGTTCCTGTCCAAGAAATGTTGAAAAAAAAATACAGCAAGAAGGGAATTGTTTTCACTCTAAAGAGGAAACATTTTAAAGACAGTAGGCCTCATTCACCTATATAAAACTGTATCTAAGAAGTTTTTTTTAATTTAAAAAAAAAAAATCCTTCAGATTCACAAACATGCTTATAAATCAGCAAGATCGTAATCGTTCCTCTTAGACTGGTGAATGCAAATCTCACGTAACTTAAGGAGGGACCAGCTTGCTCTACTTCTAATGCTCCCAAATACCCAAAAGGTCAAGACTGCCGAGCTGTGTGCAAACAGATACAAACTGCCATGAGACAGACAGAAAAAAAAAATAAACGAACGAAAACAAAAAAGAAGATGAGCACTGAAAAAGATGTCCCCATTTTTAAATTGATACATGCTGTTATAAGTAACCACACAATAAGATTCACCACATAAAAGCAATTTTATGTACATACAGAATTAAATGCTCCTGAACTGGTCCCATTCTCATGATGTAGTGGCTAAAACGCACATTCTCATGTGATACACTGGAGGACAAGTTTTCATTACACAGCCTCCTGCACCAGCTTGTAAAGCTTAGGCATCCTTTTATGATGTTGTGCACCGATGGAGTGAGTGGTGCATCTGATGAAATGAAACCTCCGGGTGAGTCTGGTGGTCAGTGGTGTTATCAACCAGGTAACCAAGGCATAACCTTGATATCTGGATAAAACTAGTGTTTATGATAAAATGACACCTTTGTCATCAATTTGAATTAAAGACAGCATTCAGCAGGTGGATCTGGGAGTCACAGGTGACTTGGATACTTATGGAGTGATACTATTGCACTCATATTGTTGGAAGGACCATATATTGAATTAAGTCCTGTCTTGTCTGATCTCCCAGGGCCACTATAGGAAAGGAGAACGCAAACACAGTTCCAGCAGGAACCAACGGTTATATGAACTAGACTAAAAAAAAAAAAAAAAAAAACCCTGGCACCACATTGATTTTTAATGTTCTGTAACTATATTTTTCAGATTTTGATTATTCAAATGAAGCATAAATCACTTACATTTATCAGGCAATTTAATGGATTAACCCACTTAGCGGTTTACTTAAAATGAGCTTCATATGCTCTAATGAAGTGATGTGTAGATAAGTGAATCAATAATTATGATCTAATTATAGGACATGTTTCAGTCTGAAAAGGGCTGTTCTATTAATTAGGATACTTTAGGTTCTTCAAGTACATTTCACTTTTGTAGAACGAATTTTAATGCAAAAATTTCACTTTACATTACTGTTGTCTTTCTGGTTTTACTGAAAAATAAAGATACTTCTTCCGCCTCTGATTATCTTTTCCTTCTTCAAACGCATTTTTGATTAAACCATCAGTTCATCCACTGACTAATCCGTAAGCTTTCCTGTTTTGTGCTAAACCTAAAGCATTTTCCTGTAAGTTGTTCTCACAACTGTTTGTTTCTCTTACAAGAAATGGCAACCCTGCCTCCACCGCTGATTGCATAATTGGCTATAGGCCAGTGACATGATTGGATTTAAAGCTCAGAGAAGCAGTCTGTCAAATTAAAATCTAAGATATATACAGTTATGTTAGTAAAAATTCAGGGAATCCAGAGGAATCTCTGCAGGCACAGAAGTGAATGGCAGTACTGAACAGCAGCTATCCTCAGGCCATCATGTGGCACTGCATTTTACAAAAAGGGACCATCTGGCTTGTTATCAGCACACAATTTCAAAGCCAATGTTCATGATGGTATGATGGACGCATTAGTTCGCATGGCATGGTTAACATGACATGTGCTGCATGCACAGCTTATACTGAACAACGGTGACATTGCCAGCTGACTACATCGAATCTTGTGGAAAGTATTTATTTTGATAATAATATAACATATAATGCAAATAAAATTTGAATCGCACTGTTTAACAGTCTGCACTGAGATAAACCTCAGTGACTGGTAACGTCTGTATATGGGTCCAATTCCTGGATGCTCAGGAAGTGTTTTCAAATGAGTAAGTTAAAAAGTGTGAAACAACTTGTTTTTTCTTTTTTTCAGTTCCTAAACCAGAATAAGAATCAGATGACAAACCTTATCTCAGATTTTGCACTCCAAGCAAAAAGGGGGAAAAACAAGGCGGGAAAAGTCACATTTGATTTTGTATAGCTACACATCCGCCCTCCCCCACCTCAGGATACATGACTTGATGTCACCTTTGATGTTGTTCTTCCTTCTATCACTTATTTCTAGGGCTGTCAGTTAAATTAGATTAATTAATTACACTGCAAATTAATGCATTATAAAAAGAAATAATCACGATTAATTCAGAGTGCCAATTCAATGCACGAGCATTTTAAATTTGGCCCATTGAATGATCCGGGCAGTGGGTGGTGGTATTGCACCTAAAGCTGTTTGCCAACCGCCAGTAAACACAAGAAGAAGAAGAAGACGATGTGTCAATAGGTGTGTCTCATCTTGGATTCGCCGGCTGCATACATCACAGCAGCGCGCCAAGTCCTGTTCCGTTTCAAAAACGTCTGGACGATCCTCCGAATCCACCCTCCAAACCTGCACTTCGTTTGGCCTGAAACGAAGGATACATCGCATGTATCCTTCGTGGCCTCGCCTATCCCAGAATTCATTGCACACAAGATTTTTTTTTTAACTTTATTTACATAAGCAGAATGTACAAACGCTTGTGATGGGAGTAACATGGAGTTTTATACAAAACTGTTCTGTTACATCAAGAACAAATGCACTGAAAGGCACCCAGTGTGTTCATAACCATTTGCTAGCAGAAGATGCAGTACGCAACCAATACAATGCTGGATCCAGAGGGAAAAAGTTGCATTCTGAGCCTTGGGATGCCACTATGCAGTGACGGCTCGAGGAATGCACATAATGAATGTTGGTGTGCCATCAATTGAAACAGAAATGCATACTTTTAAGGTTGAAAAGTTATTTTGTGGGCCTTTAAAGGTGCGATAGACGATGTTTCGGCATTTCAGAAAGCAGAGACTGTTGGTGAGTCTTTGAATAATGCACATGCGCAAGACCAACCTACTAGATTCTCAGCTCCCTCCTCCGGCCACAGAATAATGTGCACGAGCCACTCCAGTGTTTAGCAGACAGCAGGTACAGATTCTTGATCATGTCACAAACGCAAGTAAACGGATTGTCGTTGTCTGAACGTCACTAACTGCTAGCAGAATGATTGTTAGCCACCTGCTGTAAACGAGTGTGTGCAGCTTCTGGGACACAATATTGCTCTTGCCAATAAATCACTCTCATTGATCAGTCTTGCCTATTACCCATTGAACGGACCGTCAATCACTCTTACTACAGTTGTAAAAGTCATTGACGAGCCAATAGAAAAAATGAAAAAGTTAAGCAATGCAGAAATGATTGGCAGATGTTTTTCCAGCCCCATTACTTTCACAGATGATGTATAATAATATTTATATACTCAAAGCTTTTAATTAATCATAGTATATGGGGTAGTAAACCCAATTTTACCAAATAATGCAAAAATTGTTGAAAGAAACATTTTCTATAACTCCTGTAAATGCAGTGCCAAATTTAGTAATTGGGACTAATAAAGTAAAAATATATTTTTAGTCATAAAAAGTCAATCAGAAGTTGAGTGTTGCCCAATTTTTTGCTCTTTTCCCTTTTCTCTTTACCAGACAGACTTTTCCTTGCTTCCCCCGATAACATCCTCAGGGATTTCTCTGCTCGAGCAACCACCGTGCACATTCAAACAGTCTGTTGATATCCAGTTGCTAGCATGTGACTCAGTGCCATAAAGCACAAAGCTGCTGTAAAGTGCAGCTTTTGGTTGGAAAAAGAAGTTGTGAAGTCCAATTACTTGCCTCGGAGCACCACAGGGCAACAACGGCTCCGGGAATACACAGAATTAAATGTCGCTACCCTGAAAATGAATCAGAAATGTTGGGTTTTAAAGTCAAGACGCTATGTAGTGTTACTTTGGTCATTTTTGAATCCTGCATGTAAGTACATTTGATACATTATTTTAAAAGAGTCACCGAATACTTCGCTTTAAGCCCTCATGTCTAACTCCACTGTAAACTGTAATATTGGTTTTAATAGAATCTTTCTAGTAGGCGGACCTTAATTTTAATTTAGTTGTTAGTCATATTTATTTTAAATAAGTTGTAAGAACTTTGGAGGGCAACATGTTAGATAACTTAATTTACCTAAGTTGAATCAGCTTAATTAAAATGACTACAGGGAAATTAGGGATGGTGAGGGAGCAGGTTTCCCACAACGCAGTTCACTTCTTTGTAACAATAAATTGGAGATAATTCACAAATGAGGGATTTATAAATGATGTTGGTAGTGTCATGTGATTGCTCTCAATTTGTTTGTTTATTCCTGTATTTAATACCTACTATCCAGCAGCTGCTGCACCGCAACAGAGACGTACGTGGTCTGACATTAGTTGTAGCTAAAACTCACCTGGACCAAATTCTTGCTACGCAGTAAGAACAATTTTGAGTGCTTCAATTACTTTAAGTAAGATGAATTTGAAGTCATCATGTTGGTAAAAAATAAAATGAAGATAGTATGAAACATCTCATCTAATTTATGTGAAATTCACACATCAGGTTTCTTACTCAGCATCGTTCACTTACAGCTTAATCAAATGTAAGTTCAGAAAAGTTCTACAAACTTTAAGTTTTTAGTTTATTCTACTTAATCACTCATATTACTGAATACTTCATTTTTTTGAGGCAGAAAGTTTGCATTTTTTTTTTTTAAGTAAAGCCAACTCATTAGAATTTACAGTGTATAGAGTCATAAGAATATTAGCACTTACTGTATGCAGCAAGGGGAAAAAAGTCCACTCAGTTTTATTCATTTATATTCAGAATAGCATACTGAGGTTGTGATCTATCTGGAAACACCCTGAAACAAAGAGATAAAAAACGTAAGAGGAAAGAAAAAAAAGGCAGTCCATGTAGGTTAGGTGAGGGGGAATAGTTGCTAACTGTCGATACAGTAATGAAGTCAGGAATAAGTCAAAGGTGGAGAGCAGGAGCTGCTGGCTGTCTTAAATGGTGGGGCCAAATTGGCTTGAGGCCCTACAGAGGTGGCATGGCTCCCTCTAGCCCCAATTGATCCCTCTCCCTTTCAGGGTGACACCTCGCCAGAAATTGCCTTTGTTTGCAATCCAACCTCTGGGAAATGTTTGCTACCTCACTGCTCCAAGTAGAAATCCTGGAAGAAGTCGGTGAAGCACGGATGAAAAGGATTGCTCTTAAAAAAACAAGATGGTGCATATTCATGCAGTATTTCAGAAGTTTTCAGTTTGTTTTGAAAGAAAATACTCTTGAATTAAACAGAAATGTGTAAAAAGATTAATAAGTGGTTCAGTGTTTCTTTGCGATGTAAGCCAGAGCAGCAGATTTGTTGTAATTGGTTTCATTTTTCCCCAGCAAACTATGTAAAGAAAAATTACCTTGAGAGCAGTTTATTCAGAGTTATACTCTGCATACAAGAGCTTTAATTTAACTGGCTGTTTTTCCAGTGAGTTTTGTTCTGCCTCACATACGCAATTTCTCTCCATCAACACAAAGCCGCTCTTTAAGGATCTACTTTTAAGTAAAAACAAAGAGGGAAAATCTTCAGTGTTTCTCCTCAATAACAGTGTCTAGAGCTATTGTTCTTATAAAGCATGTCCCCCGTCACCCGACGGATCCATGAAGTTTCCACACTGTGTTCCCTGGCTGAGGAAGCTGCTGACGTGTTAAAGAGAAAGACCATCCATGAAGAGGACCATCCAGTTCATTGCTGATACAAATAAAAAAACCCATTCCCACAATGTGGTGAGATCCCACACGCATCTAGCAGGTTCAGCTGCGCGCGGAGTAGGCCGTCTCTCGCGCGTGATGATTTTTTGTGCTTTCTGTAGATGGATTCATGCGCGACAGTAGTTTAAAGGGACTTGAGGCAGGAATTTGAAAAAAAACAAGCATGAATGTCCCTTTTTTTCATACTAATGGGTGATGAAGCGCTAAATACCAAAAATAACGTTTCCACCCGTGTTTTTCTCCGTTGCCTTGAACAGGCTGTATGCTGCAAAATGCGCTGCAATTCGGTGTCCGAATTTCCCGCGCTGCCCTGCGGACGTGACGTCAAATGACGCTACATCCGCAGTTTTGATGCAGGAAAAAGACGGTCACGTTAAATAAAAATTCACTGTAAGCGATAGTTATGGATTATTCTGCCATCAGAATACGATCTAGATCAACTGAAAGACACTAAAAATTGTAAATACGAAGAAAAAGCTTAGTAAACAACATTATAGTTTTCCAGCTCTGCCATGCGGACATGACGTCACATGACGCTACATCCGCTGTTTTGATATAGGACGAAGCCGGTCGCGGTAAATTCAAACACTGTAAGCGATTGTTATGGATTATTCTGCCGTCAGCAAATGATCCAGATCAGCTGAAAGACACTAAAAAGTGTAACTATGGAGAAAAAGGTGAGTAAACAACATTATAGCTTCAGTTTGTGAACGCTCCTGTGACGGCTTGGCTCGTGGCTGCAGTTACCTGAAGCGTCAGTCGCGGCAGTCGCGAGTTTCGTTTCTTAATCTTGCCTCAAGTCCCTTTAATCTGGCCCGAGTATGTTTATTTTGTTTTTACACAAAGCTGACGCAATAAAGAAGCTGTTGTGAAGAATGATCCTGCTGATTTTTTAGTCCTGAATCAGCAACCTCCAGTACTGCAGATATTGTCTACTAATCATAGTGAGGGATCTTGCTAATTAAAGCAGAGGAAGAAATAAGTTTTAAATGCGTAATATTCATATAATTTTTTTTATAACAAAAATATAATTTTTTCTATGTAACATGATCATTTCAGTTCAACAAAAAAGCTCTTTATTCATTTCCTGGTGAATTTGTTCCCAAAGTTGAATGAACAACATATTCTTACAGGTAAGATTAAGTGTGGCAGGTTTCACTTTCGGAAGCAGCATTCCTTTGTGAGTAAATGAGTCCTGTTTAGTCTTGTTCCTGCAATTCATCAGAATGTTTCTGGAATACCTAAAATGTAAATTATATTAATTGTCCTGTAGCCAGTGAATGATGGAAAGATGGTTTGTAACATCCTGTTTCATCAACCTCACACATGAAAGCTGTG
Organism: Atherinomorus stipes; assembly: GCA_023101725.1. NCBI lineage: Eukaryota > Metazoa > Chordata > Actinopteri > Atheriniformes > Atherinidae > Atherinomorus > Atherinomorus stipes. The sequence goes on along the minus strand of JALJCO010014171.1, from coordinate 345,270 downwards.
GTTGTAATGAGATGACGGCAGTTCTTTGAAACCTCCGAGCAGCCGCCTTGCTTTGATCTGCACCGGGACCGTCTGAATGCGCACCCCACATTTTATCCTTTCCTGTGAGCTCATCTAAAGAGGAAAAAACTTAAAGAGTCTCGACTCTCCTCTTCAGCCTGTTCGCCACTCAGGGGCTGAAGAACCACATAACTCAAAGCTCTCAAGTGCTCTTGTCTGGCCAACTAATGCACAGTCTGTTATTACCATAAACAGGCTGTTGAACTGAAGTGATAAGCTAACAGATATCTTTTTGCGTATGTGTATGTTACTGTAATGTGAAAGCGCATGAGGTGACACAGGAGGTGAGGAAACACTTACTAGTAAATGAACACTCCTAAGCAAATTAAATCTATTGGCTGGTATCCGTTAAAACAGAAAACTCTTGTCCTTCATTGAGCTGCCGGGATGTTAAGTAGGAAAGATGTTAAATTATACTTTTAAAAAAAGGTTTTCTAACACCAACATAATGGCTGTGTCTAAATTTAAGTGCTACATCCTTTCAAGACTGCCTACATCACAATGATACGACCAAGGCTTTCCAGATTCGAAGGCTCCTTCAAATGCAGCTTACAAATGTGGCCTTATTTTCCCCAGATTTTAAGGATGGTTCGTGTAGTCTAATCCTGTCCCAAGATGCATTGCGGCCTGAAGGATACATTCTACAGCAGAGGTGCCTAAATTTTAGAGAATTTTTCTTTTTATTTATTATACAATTTTATTGTATAAGTTAATATTATGGTCTTTCATTTGCTATTGTTCATGAAATTAGCTAAAGTTAGCATGATACTCTTGAAATCTTGCTAACTTTACAAAATAAATTTACCTGGATTTGATTTTCTCCCAGCTGGAGTAATAAAAAAATGCTGCCAACAATGGTAAAGCTACTTTATCTTCGCCAAAAATTAGCAAAACATTAGGAAAGGCTAATTTATAGTCATCCGTAAAGTGCTCTACGTAGGTTACAGAAAGCCCTCTACGTCGACAGAGAACCCATCGGAGAGCCTCTCCATCGTCTCCAGCTGCACAAAATGTTTTTTTAGTGTCTGTCACTAAGTCAAGGGACATCGGAGGCGGCAAGAGCTGTAATTGGTCTATCACAACGTAAACTGGCAGCGCCAACTTTAAAACACCAGCTAGCCTATGAAGATGCAAAGATGACTCCAACCAAAGAACGTTTGGCCGAAGAAGTGATGAAATACCAAAATGTCTCCATTGTCTCCATTTTTGCATCAAAAGTATCTTTGTTTCAATATCATTCAGCTGCAGCAACAACGGTCTCTCTCTCTCGGACGCCATTGCTCACTGTAACCAGAAGCAAAATAACCAACGAGGTTACCGACCATTGGCATCATGGGATTAGGCCAGTCTTGCATAGCAACCCCTGATCGCTGCGTATCCAGCGCCATGACAGAGAACAATGAAGGCTCAAGGGGGTCTCCATGGTTGGATAACGCATTACGCAGTCGGAGAAGTAAATTGTAAGTATTCTTAACGCTGATATTTTGGAATTCCATTCTTGCATCGGTTTAGCGGCATCACAGTGGCTAGGCAACGAGAGATATACCGAAGAGGCTAGACCGTCTGAATTTGACAGCCTGTTACTTCAGCCTTACACTGTGTAAGGAGGACCCAGCCTACGTAGACCGGGTAGGACGCGTCCTTCTTAGGACCTAGCCTCTGATTTTGGACATATGTCTTTGGTTGTGTCCTTTGGATTTCAGGCAGGACACTACAGGCAAATAGAGTGAAAAATTTAACTAACTAAATAAAACTAACTTTCCTGGTTTCATCCTCACATTAGGGCAATCATTTTTTGTATTGCAAGTTTTCTGAAATTTTCTGTATAAATATGCAAATGAGGTGTTGTATAGCCAAAAATGGGCTAATTTGCATACATTTCTAGGGGGAAAAAATCTAAACACTGGATTTAACCAGGTTCAAAGTTCCTTTTTAATTTTGTTCACATATTAAAGCCAAAAGCTTTTACAGAGAGGATTTTGGACATCTCTAGTTATCATTTCACAATTTCGGATATACTGACAACAACCTGAAAAAACTAATTTTTTGGCGTATTTTGGGAATGAAATGTTCTATAAATCAGGCTGTGAGTGAGATATCAAAAAATCCTTCTGTAAACACTTTAACAGTACAGTCAGGAACAAAACTCGAAAGTTTGGTTTCTGTAAGTGCTCCTGAAGTGGAGATTTTTTTCACTCAGAAAGAGAAAAAAAATCATTTTGAGAAAACTGCAACTTTAGCTGCATTTTGACGGGATTTGGCTGCATCAGAAAAAGCATCATGACATAAACCCCTAAAATGTTTATTTTGGACATTTTTTTTACACTAGTCTGAAAGAAAACATGTTGACGGAGGGGAAAAACAAATCTTAAAATTGACCAGGTGATGAAAAAACTGGGTTTTTGCCTGTAGTGTTTCCCCTTAACAGGAAAAAGGAAACTTGGAATCTCATTATTATTCTGGACTCACGCTTGACATTTCCCTCATTCGTTCCAAATTTAACTACATCCTATGTTTTGGAGCCTCAGATGTCCTGATTGGGTTGGTCATTTGTTGAAGTAAAATCTCCTTTTCTCATCCAAGGCACATTTAAAAAGCTATTTCACACATAAATAAGTCCATATTTTAATATCAGAAGGGTGCATGGTTCACCTGATAACCCTCAGTTTACATTAAAATTTACATTCTGCGCAAATGAGAGGGCACAAAGATGTAATGGCAGGAAAAGGTTATGACAGCTTGTCTTTTCTCTGACCAGGGATAAGATCAGAGGAAGCTTGGTTACAGCTTGTGTTGTGACATTTGGATTGCTGTGCTCAGAAACATGATGACTGCATCAAAGAACAAATTACCCACTTTCATTAATTACATTTTCCTTAATTATTTAATACTAATTTTCTGGGTGATTTCTGTTGGTTGGTGAATGTTTGATAAGTCACATCAGAATTTATTTGATCAAAGATTTAATTACATCATCAAGTATATGAATAATGACATAGAAATATGGAAACTTTCTTTCAACCTCATTGTGTCCATTATCAGGACAGCAGACCGACAGTTTGTAGGGAGGATCGAATCTGCTTTGCCAAGAGGATAAAAACAAGCTTTGTATGTAAGAATCTCCTTGATAATATAATTCTATATTATTTAAACGTGTTTATCGTTGAACTTTTAAATTAATGCTGGGACTGAAGGGGGGAACAAAAGAAAGGAAAGTGAACAGAAGAGAAAAGACAAGTGAAGAGAGGGGAAATGGAGATAAATTTACAAAAGAAAGAAAACACCCTCCTCTAAGATTCCCATTAGAGCTAATCACCTTTATTACTGCTCATTGTAAAACTAGCAGGTTCCAGTTTCAGTGCCTAAACCATAGACTGTTAAGTACTAGATATGCCCTCTGTGATGTCACCTGTAGGTTTCTGAAGAACTGAAACGAAGCTTTGTGGGCGGCTCCAACCATCACCATCTTGGCTGCATCACACATCCGGTCACTCCCGGAAGATACAAAAATGGGCGAAGAGGTGGAGCTGAGAGGGGGACTGTGAGTATGGGGACGAATGATTGACAAGCTAATTAAGAGCTAACTGAGATAGCCCAGGGCTAACGAGAGCTAGCAGAGGTAGATGGGCTGGTACGCTGTTAGCCGCTTAAAAATCGCAGTTATACTACTCTGCTACAGGCTGATGCATTCCCGGGAGCAAGCAGGGAGCTAGCCGCTAGCCACTAGCCACCAGTGCTAGCACTCCCAGAACATCTGTCACCTGTCCCTCAAAATTATGTGTAATTTCAAGATTAAATAACTTTTAAATGGATGAGTTACTTAAAAAAATTGCCCCGACTCTCAGTTGTCAAAAAAATTCAACTTGACCTGTTAAACCTAAATTGTTTTTTTGTTTGTTTGTTTTGGTTTGTTTTTGTTATTTTTTTTACCAGGCTGTAAACATGTTTATTTTTGCTGTGAAGTTGGCCTTTTTAACAAGGGAGTGTACGGAGATTGACTGCCTTTAGGAGCCAGCCCCTAGTGGATGAGGGGTGAACTGCAATATTTTTTGCATTTTCAGGCTGACATCACTTTTCTCCGCCAGAGTTTGCCACTTAGACTAAACGTACCTAAACACCAGGCCAATGCAAAGGTTTCCTATTACCTTTAATCCCTTATGCATTTCTTACAGAGTGTTTAGACCAAATGCAATTTGGGCAAAAAAAACGCACCTGACACCAAAGTTGGATGCTGGGTTGCTAAAAGGTCAGATGCTTGATTTCCAGCATCAAGTCACCCTCGACACACATCAGGGGCATCTTGGCTGGAAATCAAAAGAATCCCCTCAGGAGGAGCTTCTTTTGGACTATTTCCTGTCACCTGTCGGTTTGTACAATGGCAGACACAATAGAGAGAGTGCCTTGGCTTTCTAAGATAAACAAAGCAAAGGCACATCGTCGTAGGGCATCTCTGGTCGGTTGTCTGGGTTCACCAAATAATTTAGATAATTCAGATTCATTCGGAGTGTGATGAGTTTCACCATGTACTCCAAGAGCTGCACGCTTACAAGGGACACTTTCAGCTTTCCTCTGATCCGGCCCAGTTTAACAACCTGCTGTCGCACTTCAGGACAGCATTATAAACTCATTAGATCCCATTGGCACATCCCAGTTTATCCTGCACTGTTTTCACAGAGTGAACAGATTCCCTGGGTCTTTCTTGGTGTTTCCTGTCCTGTCAGAAAATGTGTCTCTCGTCTCTACGAGTCGCTCTGATTGGTTGACGCCCGGCATCAAGACGCCAAATGTCAGATTTTCCAACTCCAGCGTCTGCCGCCCTTTATGTATGTTTCGCACATCGAATCTCAAAGCTCAACACGCAAAAAGCATGTAACGCCTCAAGGCGCGTAACACGCCACAAACTTTTTAACGCCTCTTGGACGCATGTTGGCCATGACTTTGCATGTAGACCTGATGCCCAAATCACGTTTGGTCTCAACACAGCGTTACTCTGAGGCTCTTGACAAAATATGTAATAATTTCAGATGAGATCTGCTTGGTGAAGCTTGGCAATATTACAAAATCAAAATAACTAGGCAAAAATTACAGATTAAAAAACATGCAATTATCATTCAACTTTTTCTGTATGAATCTTAAAGACACATAACGTAACTGTTAGACCTTAAAAATCTGTGTTTCTGACTCGTTTTGATGGTACATCAACAATCATTATGCAAATTTTTGCGCCGTCACTGCCCAGAGGCATCCCGAGGCTCAAAAACTGCAGTATGTAAGTTTTGCATTCGGGACGGGGCCATGACGTTGCAGCCAACTATTGGTTGCGCACCGCGTCACTGACTAGCAAATAGATATGAACCAAATATAAACACAGCAGGTGTTTTAAACGCGCATCATGTTGGATTCCACAAAGAAACGCAAGGAAACATTACCAGAGAAAAGAGGAAAAGAAAGAGAGGAAGGGACAAAACAAAAGTCAAGATAAGACTGTCTTTTACTGGCTGGAGTGAATCACAGTACAGGTACGATGCAAGATGGATGCTAGTTTAGCCGTCGATAGGGAAAACTGCTAAAAGTTCCGTTGTGGGCCTTTAAAAGTGAGTGCATTATCTAAAAAGATTAACAAGTACTGTATAGTTACATAATTCCTCAGCATTTATATGTGGAGTTCCTGCAAATACATGTTTAATGAATTTTTTCAAACTACAGGTATATTGTGAGTGGCCAGAATCTGTATAAAAGCAAATGATTCAAAGAATATTCAGGTAAAATTATGTAATTTGTATGATTAAATACTAAAATCTTGAAATGCTACGCTATATACATATGTGGTAAAAGTGGATGTACAAGTAAAAGACAATAGTCTCATATAAACTGGGTGCTGGATGCAAGTAGAGTGCAAATAGAAGAATAGGGATCCGCACACCAGAGAATGCGCCTCAAACAGATTTAATGGGTAACGTTTTGGGCTTCTGCCCTTCTTCAGACAAAATGCTTTTGCCGTGGAGACAATCACACGAGTCACATGACCAGAACACAATCAGTTAAAAAGCTTTCAGGTGTGCGAGTGCTCCAATAATAACAATTGAAAATAATAAATAACAAATAATGATAATAATAATAATGATAATAGGGCAAGATATGGCTTTCATGACAACACCTGAATGAATCTGTCAAAAAATATATGAAGATATGACATGAAAAACCAGCACAACGAAACAAAAGTAAAAACAACACCAGGAGATCACTGGATGATGCCGTGGATGTACAGACATTTGAAAAGCATTTAAAGGACCATACACAGACCGTTTGGCCTCACTTCAGAAAAGAATAATGACTCAATTACAATCTGATCTGTCGCATGTAATTCTTGAAAAATAGGATTAAAAATGCTGGAATGTCAGTGTCATTCACAACATTGTTTATGATGCCTATATGACATACTGTAAGATGTTTGCTGTACTGTATGTCTCGTTGAAATGTTTTCTTTTTAAAACAGAAAAAGTTGGAAGATCTCTGTAATAACCAAGTGAAACACACATGACATTCATCACGGCTAACACAATATTACTGGCACTGATTTCTGCTGATGCCAAAACTCATAACACAGAGTCCCTATTGGCGTAATACAGAGACTCAAGCAGAGAAAGTAGCGAAACCTGCACTGAATTCTCCAATTTTGCTTTTGTGATTGGGATAAAGTGGAGAGAGGTCCCAGAAAGCCATTATGTTGTTTTGCACTTTCAGTGATAAAAATCTATTTTAGAATTATTACTGTACTCTGCTCTTTGAAGAATATCCATTGAAACATCAACACTTCTCTGGTCTTTCTTACTCTTTTCTTCATTTCTTTGCTCTCTTGAAGTTTTGACACTTTTACTAGAAAGGTATTGCTTTTGAAAAGGAATGCATGGGTGAAAAGACTTTAATTTATTTTTCGCTCAAAGTGTGTGATGTGGTTGTGATTGACCATCAGTCTGCACAGGTAACCAGACCAGGGGAAATTGATGTCTTCTTATAGGGCAGAAGGAGAGTTTGTTGTCTTGATGTGGCAGTGGCAAGATTCATGTTCATCTCAGACCAACTGGACAGATTTTGACAGCAGACTGGATGATTTTCTAAAGAAGGAAGGAAATATAAAGAAAATGTGAAAATAGAAAGAGAGATAAACACTGGAAAATGGCAAAAGGTCAAACAGTGCATGGAAGTGTGATGTGCAAAACCTGTATGGAGTCAGTAAATACATCCACTGGTATACTGGGTTGGATCCACCTTTTCCTTCAGAACTGCTTTACGGTAATTCCTCATGGCAAAGACTCAACAAGATTTTCATAATCATTCTCTTGAGATTTTAGTTGTGCGCAGGTTCTGCAGAATTGTCCGCTGCACATCCATGATGAGAATTTTCATCGCTGGACAAGCCCTCCACAATGCCACTCGTAGGTTTTTGAAGAGTGAATTGAAGCTCAGGGGTGTGGGGTGGGGTTTCTTCATTTGTGCTTAACTTGTCCTCCAAAAGGTGCCAGGTACCCCTGTGCAAGGGGGACCCAACACCTCCAGGTCTGGACGATGCTGACATTGTCCAGACCTGAAACCTAACATAGTGAAATTTATCTTGCCTTGCTATGCAACTGTCTGGGTGCTCTGCACCCCTAAACCTCTGATTCTAGAATCACCCCTGGTGTGGTTTTCTGCTGGTGTAGCCTTTCTTCTTCAAGGTTGGATGTGTTGTGCATTCAGAGATGCTGTTCTGCATCTTGTAAGAACCAGTGTTTATTGGTTTTAACTAGTCTGCCTATTCTTTTATGACCTCTGACATCAGTCAGGTATCTTGGTTCAGAAAAGCACTCTTCACTAGATATTTTATCATCTTCCAATCATTCTCTGTAACTGTAGAGATGGTTGATCCCATTAGATCAGCAGTTTCTGTAATACTCAGAACAAGCATGACACATTCAAAGTCACTTCAATGTCTAAACATATCATCTACCATGTGATTGGCTGATTAGCTATTTGCATTAATTAATTTCTCCTTTATTTCACCAGATAAAACCGCATTAAAAAGAAATTGAACATGTGTACCAAATAAAGTGTCTGCTTATTGTATAGAGATATAATGAGGCATCCTTGTCACATCCGGCAAAGCTGTCAACTGTCTAAGCTGTCATACAGACAAGGGTAGCCGTTTTCCCAGCTTAGTGGCCTCCTTTCTCAGGCTGATACAAAATGTTTTATTAAATCTGTCTGTTTAGAAAATGTCATGCATGTCTGTGAAAAAGAGGAGCTAACAATAGATGCGGGAAAAACAGGGGAGGCTGACAAGCCATGAGTGACAAGAAATCCCTGCACTGAAATTAATTCTGAGCAACAGGTTCCCACAGAAATGACCTGCGCTCACGAGAGAGATCCGTCACCTTGATATTTTCCAACTGAACACGCCCTGCTGAATTTCTCAGTGAGGTCTTGTTGGATTTAGATCCAATCTGCCAGCATGTTTATAAAAAAGACAGTGTCCCAGTTTCATGGAATAGCAGCAAAAGATGTCAGAGAGTTGTGATCTGATGGTTGCTATGGGGAATGGGAGATAAAACACTGTTAAAATCTTGTTTGTCACATGTACGTGTGCAGAGGCTTCGGATTTACTTGTACTTTTTGTAGTGGCAGCTGGCTCATTGATGTGCAGCCAAGACTGCCTGCTCACACACAAATTCCACAAGAAGTTAATGCTCCCAATAAATAAATTAGAATTCTGCAAGTGCTCTGAATTGACCCAGTTAAATACCAGAGTATGGATTCGACACCTGTCCCAATTTCCAAATGCACCAGATGTTTGGATGTTTTGCACCCAGGGACTTGTGGAACAAGATCAAACTAAGACGCTGTCAATTATTTGCACACGACTCTGGTTTGTTTAGTTGTTTTTTTAGGAAATAATCCATCTGTCAAGGAAATAGAGTTTGTCTCTAGAATATATAATGAATTTATGTGAGGAAAATATTCAATTTTTCCAAAGTACCTTTTTCCCTCGGGCTAAAATCCTGTAATAACTGCAATCTGAACCTTCAGGTGCCAAGAACTCACACATGCATATATGCATGTGAAGACCTTTTTGTTGCTCACACCCACTAGACCATCCACCAACACACTGAAGATTTCTCCAGAGAGAAGCAGCAGAGTGCAGCTGAACGCCCACAGAGTCGGCTGCGGCCGAGGCGCTGTCTGTTTAGCTAGACGGAGCAGAAAGCAGAGTTCCTCCAGCAGAGAGTCAGCCTTGTTATCCAGTGGCCGAAAAAGTAAGATCCACTGCATGGGCAACAGCAGCAGGCGTGTAACGTCTTGTTATTCCCCCTGAGGAGGACTCGCACAAATAAGGACGCACACACCCCAAGCTTCAACTTGTTCACTGGGTCAATATATCAGAGGCTAATAGAACCCAGGAAGAACGCCAGGGACCAGAGCGAGAAGCATGCCTCAGAACTGGCAGTCCTGGTGGGGCCAAAGTAGCTGAACACACACACACAGTGCTGAAGGTTTGACAAGATGTGGAGCTAAATATACACTGCCTGGCCAAAAAAGAAGTCGCCACCAAAAAAAGAAGAAAAAAAAAAAGGGTCATACATTGATATTTCATTGGACCGCCTTTAGCTTTGATTGCAGCATGCGTTTGCTGTGGCATTGTTTTGATAAGCTTCTGCAATTAGTGTTGAACTAATTTTTCACCAAGATCTTCCATTGATGATGGGAGAGTCTGACCCAAAGACTAAAAACCTACTGGACGTAACATCCAGTCACGTCTGAATACGGGAAAGTGAAGCCAGTTGGGCATATTCCAACGTCGCCTTCTTGCCATGTCGCATGTGTTGTCACTTCCAGGAAAATACTAAAATGGGCAAAGCACGGCCTCAGAGCAAATGATTGACAGCCAACGTACTCTGGGCTAAATGCTTACTGAGCTAACTTGAAACTAACAAGACCTAACGAAGATTAGCCTCCTTGGCTGTGGGCTAAAAGTAAGGCATGTTTGAAATTGCTGTTAGCTGCTAAAAACCACCATTTTGCTACTCTGCTGCAGGCTGAGACCTTACTGAGAGCCAACAAGGAGCTAATGTCCCTTTTCCACTAGCACCTACTTAGCCTACCCTGCTTGACTCCACCTGGCCCAGGTGGTCCGTTGTTTTTTTTTGTTTGTTTGTTTTTCTGGAGAGGGGGGCGCTGTAAGTCTTTGGGTTAGTCTTTGGGGAAGCCACTCCCTCACCAATCAGTGACCTCCAGTTTGTAGACATCACGTTTTCAGCCCCACTCAGGCCTGCTTGGAACCTCAGCAGAGTAGGTACCGTAAAAGTATCTGCTCGGCCCGGGAAACTCCCAGTGGAAACCCCACAAACCGAGTAGAGATGAGTCGAGTTGAGCTGAGTATGTGCGAGTGGAAAATGGGGCACAAGTGTTGGCCACCGGCCGGCATGCGTTCTTCCACACGTCAGTCAAAAGAATACGCCCCTGATTATGTATAATTTTGAGATTAAATAGCATCTAAGCGTAGTTATTTTAAAAATCACCCCCTCGCAGTTGACATGAAGGTAAACTTGACCTGTTAAAGCTAAAATGACTTTTTGAACCAGGCTGTAAACATGTTTATTTCTCCTGTATATGGATCACCGCGAACATCCGGGAATTTTCGCCAAATTCGTCACATCCGGTTAGGTAACAGGTGAAAACATGGCTTCGTTGCATAGAGGAGCCACTGAATTACCTGCTTCATTACTCGTCAATCTTCGTTTATTCTACTTTGGAAATACCGAGAAGTCCCGCTGTGTATGGCTGCCATAAACATATCTATCACACGGACAAGAGAAGATGTTTGTTCCAGTTCCCAAAACAACAGAAAAAGTCCCGAACAACATGCTAAGTGGCTAGCTGCTATCAAGCCCATAAATGCTGACAGTTTACGCTGGAAACCATGGAAACATCTAACAATATGTTCCGATCACTTTGTGACTGATAAAAAAAGCATATAATGTGGTCTCACTTTTTAAACCCTGTAGTTGTTTTTGCACAGATGATAGAAAACAGCATTAAATCAGTGGATGTACAGAATCACAGCGCCGCCCGCTGTTCCCGTCTCCTCAGGACTGTTAACGATTACGTTCATCCAGATTACTGCCATCAATGTTCCCACACAAGAATAAAAGCATAAAAAGCGGCAGAAAGGCATTTGCAGCATTATAAACATGCACAGTCATAACCAGTTACATACAGATAAGACTGCCGGTAATTTATAGCTTTATCAATGAGAGTAAACTCCTGAGAAGTACATCAAAGAAATACCACCATTTCTTAAAAATCCGGGGAAAATTTATATTCTATAAAAAATAAATGGCTTGAACACGGGGCTTACCTGATGAAACCAAATACATCATGAGATCGGGAAACTGATGTTATGTACAGGTAGGTTCGTCTAACCAGGCTGTAGCAGCAGAAGATGGGCATCACTTAGTCCAACAGATACTAGTTTAGCTTCGTATCTTCTTCTAGCGTCGGCAGTAAGACTTTCAGTATAACTGGACGTCATTTCTATAATATTTCAAAGACAGACCGGCGGAGAAAAAAAATTAAAAAGAGTGCAAAAGCAGTTTTTGAGGCTCATAGTCCATCAGACGCCGTTCAAATACGAAGCATATTTTCACCGGGACCAGCTTCGCGGTCACATGAGTTCCGGGTTGTGACGTAGGCTCGCGGTGATCCATACATGTTTATTTCTGCCGTGACGTTGGTCTTTTTAACATGGAAGTCTATGAGGATTTGCTCTGTTTTGGAGACAGCCTCTAGCAGATAACAAAAGAACTACAATTATTGAAAGGTAGAGTCCGAAGTTTCCTCCTGAAAATAAACGTTAGACTTGTGCAAATGAAATCCATCTCAAACCGCACCTTTGGGCTTTTACTCGGGTGCTGTGGTGAGTTTGAATGCAACTCCCTCTCCCACTGTCTGTAATTCACTCTTTAGCTTTGTTATGGTCTGGTCGGGACGCTTCTGGGTTGAGATTTCTGTTTATATCACCAGCCAATGACAGAGCTAAGGGCATGATGCTGTGTGGGAATGAGCTCATGATTGGAGCAGACGCCAGTCACTCGAACAATCAAAGGGGGAAAAAAAAGAAATAACGGCAGATGCAGATGCACCGAAGAAAAAGGTAAGAGCTTTAGATGCACGTTGGAAAACCAGGGTTAATATTGGTTTGGCTTTTACCAGCTTCTGAGCTCTGAAGGAGAAGCTTGAGACTGAATAGGCTGAGCAGCCATTAGCTTGAGAGGGAGGGGCGCTCAGTTTGAATATTGTTGTTTACAAACAGAAACGGAGGAAGGACTTCAGACTACCTTTAAGCTAACTTCTGTGCTTCACTCTTTTCCATTGGAGTTTGCCCCTTGGCCTGACCGCTGCGCATAGCCTTCTCCAGCACATCCCTAAGATTCTCAATGAGCTCATGCACCCATCACTCTGGAACAGAGTAAATCTGGACTCATCAGACCACATGACCTTCTTCCATTGCCCAAGAGTCCAATCTTTTTGCTCCTTTACAAATTGAAGCCTTTTTTTATCCAGTTAGCCTCACTGATTTGTGGTTTTTCTTATGGCTACACAGCTGTTCAGTCCCAAAGGAAGTGGCCTTACTTTCACTATTAAACATAGCCCTGAGTTCTACTGTTGTTTTTTTTCAATTTGATCTCACTAAATGTTAAAGTAATCACAGATCATGATCATTCAGGATTTTTTTCCAGCCACATTTCTTCCTCGAAGAGCATGGGTCCCCACTGTCCTTTCAGTTATTAATAATGTGTTGGACAGCTCTGAACCCAGTTTTAGTAGTTTCTGCATCTCCTTAGATGTTTTCTCTGATGATTTGATGATTTGACCCTTTTCAAACAGACTAACATCTTTTCCACGACTACGATGTGTCTTTCCATATGACTGTTTAGGAAATAAGAAGCAACTCATTGCACCAGTCGGGGTTAAATGACTTGTTGCCAGCTGAAAGATAATCAACCATGCAGTAATTATCCAATAGGAGGCTCGTACATATTTGCTTCGTTAAATCCAGGTGGTGACTTTTTTTGGGGGGGGGGGGGGGGGGGCAGGCAGTGTATGACAGACATGAGATAGAGGGAAGCTTTTAATGAAAGCTTTGTGGAGTATCAGCAAACAATGTCCTACTCAATCACAGAGATCCAGAAACAAAATCTGTCATGTAATTAGATGCTTTTCATTCCCGCTTCCTTCTGTCTCATCTGCTCCTGCATATTCAGTGAAACACACTCTCCGTCTACAAAGCCGCGTTCTCCAATAGAAGGCTGTACATTAATGAGAACCCGCTCTCCATTTGTATGAGGGATACACTTGCACTTTAATGGGACCCCTCAAGCTTCTGTTGTGCAATGAAGGGCGATGCCCCCTGCCTCTACGTAACGTGACAGCCGTGACTGTTGAAATGTCATCCGGATCACAGAAGGGGACCACATAGACATGAAGGGATGGGAGAAGATTTGGGGGAAATAAGATAGGGATTGTGGCAGATATGCAAAAGATGCAGAAGTGGGTGCCCAAGGGCCATGAAGACCAGAGAGTATGATGGAAAGATGTGGGGAGAAGGTAGAGGGTCACACTGTGGGATTATAAAGTGAAGGATAAGCGAGGCATTTTCCTGGCAGAGCAGAGCAGAGGTGAGGATGGGATCGGGAGGCAAGCAGGGCTGATATAATGATATGAGAAAATGGAGATCATTGGTAAAGGGTAAAAGCCGGAGAGGGAAGTTAACACTCTCTAATCTGTATGCATGGTAATTGGCCATGTAAGTCAATACATTCATAGAGACTAATCGAAGCTCATGTCTTTATCTTACAGTAAGAAACGGAGGGGGTATCAGAGCTATCTCCGGAAAAAGGGCGAGCTCCATTTGGGTGATAAAAGCCAGAAAGCTGATTATTCCCCTTTGGGAAACAGCCGGCATTCTTTTACCGTAAGAGGTGGGAGAGGAACTGCGTGTGCTCAACTGCATTCATGCATGGAGGCATTCACAGTCTATTTCTGTGAGTCGGTGTGTGTTTGTGTGGCGCAGGGAAGTGAGTGCAGCCTCTGCAGTTGTCTGATTTACCATCGAGGGCTTTTCAGGGTTCGATGGGGGGAGGCCCTTCCATCCCCCTGCATGGTACTTCCCGGCAGAAATGGGCGTCTATTTCAGAGACAACGTGGGGATAATAACAGAGGAGGTTCTGGGGAAATGGCTCTGGGTTATTTTTTTGCTTTTGTCTCAGCGCTTTCAAGCAGGCAGGGTTTCTGGAAGCATGGAGCCGTGCGCTTCTACATCTTTTGTCTACCTCCCGGTAGTCTAGTTTCCCCTGCTGTTTGGATATACACTGCTTCAATATGTATACATAACTTCGTGTGCAAAATAATCTACATGCAGATTGGACTCTGGTTAGTTACTATGAAGTATAATCTAGTGATGTCTCATGCTTAGAAGAGTCATCTCCCAGTTTTTTTTAGGAGTTTGAAGAACTTTGTTTTGATTGACCAGTATGGAGGGCATGTGGCCAGTCACATGTGAGCATATTGACTTGTACCAATATGTGAAAACAGTAGTGGACAGATGTTCCACTACAAGTAAAGACAGCAGACAGTGGTGAGGAGTGTGTGTGAGTGCATCTTGTTGTCCTGTAATATAATTTGAAGTGACACCAGAAAGTAAAGCAGCACCTGGCTGCGGTTTCATTTATTTTGTTGTTTTATTGTATTGTGTATCTTTTCTTCACCTGCCTACATACGACAGATGCATATTAGCTTGCTAGTTATAATCCAATATGTTTACATCTGCTGCTCACGATTATATACTTTCACGATTATTTGCTGTATTAAACGCTAATTGTGAAGATTCATCAATATCGTCAATTCAAAGATCAGAATCAAAGATCATGTCTGAACCATGACGGCAGATCAGAATGAAAACATATTTGTTTGATAGATCGAATGGGTCATAAATAAGGAGGATAAAGTGGGTTTTAGTGGACTTTGTTCTCCACTGTGATGAGGTACCTACATGTCCATAATCCGCTTCTCTGACCAAGATAATACCAAATTCAGATTTTGAATACCGCATGAGAAATAACCTTGTTGTTTATGGATTCATTTGTAATTTAAAAAAAAAAAACAGCCTTCTAACAAACAAACAAAAAAAATAAATTATTTCAATCTCTTTGCATTAATGCATCCGTTTTGATGCATTAATTAATTAAATTCATCTAATTAATTTAAAGACTTATGTGGAGGGTTCATGTGATTCTACACATTTCTTGTGTTTGGGTATTAAGATATAATAATCGTGATATTCGTAAAATTGTGATTTTTTTTGGCAATAATTTTACAAAGAAAATCTGTAATCGCGACATCCCTTTGCACATGTGTTTATTAATGTGTACTGTCCCTGTAATAAACATATAAGTAATTAAAAAGTTTGAAGACAGAAGAAATCCACAAAATTATAAGGCTTCTCATAAAAACACTGGATGCAAAAAGGTTTCCAACACACAAACTAGCCAGGGTGTTTTTATATCTGTTTGTTTGGATTTTTGTGAAGTTATAGAGCGACTGTACAAAGGATCCTAAATTAAGAGCCATTAGGGAGTCAAGAGAACCGGCTCTTCTTTTTCTTCTTATTGCATCTTAATAAAAGAAAAATTAATAAATAACTAACCAAGGGCAAATTTCATCCAATTAATCTGCTACTGCAGTTTACCTTTGACACCTGCATGTAATATGTTCTTGCATTTTATGGTAAAGTTTTGCCGGAAACCACTTCACAGGGAGTATTTACTGAAAGTTACATGCTACATTTTGTGATATAAGTGGGCACACACTTGTCCAATATCAATTAATTGATAAAAAGAAATTAAAATGCTCCCCGATTGAATTATTTCTCAGTTGACAAGTATTTATTCCACTATGAACACATTTAAACTTGGGGTTGCACAATTTCTAAGAGCACAAATGAGGTTTTGTGACATTAACAACTGCTAGAGTGAGAAAAAATTGTTATTGTGCGATGTCACTAAATAGAAGTGTGAAATTATTGACCATCAGTGCAGCAGCAATGAGCACAGAAAGAGCCCACAATAGGATTAATCAGAGCCACAGTGGGTTTCCTCCCAAAATTATTCCACAGGCAGCAGATGACACACTACCTGTATGTACTGTTCAGCAGTTGTCATATGTGTAACTGTATTGTTTAGTGTAATTTGTTTATTGTCCTGTGTAAGCATCTGGCTGACGTGATCCAAAACAAATTTCAGACATGTCTGACAATGAAAGTGTATCGCACCGCACCGTATCACATCACACTGCATCGTATCGCGCTGTGTCGTATTGCACCATATCGTATTGCACCCCATCGTATCGCACAGTATCGTACCGTATCGTACCGCACTGTATCGTATCACACTGCACCACATCTTACCATATGGAATCATACCGTATCATATCGTATCACACCGCATTGCATTGTACCGCATTGTATCGAACCGCATCGTATCGCACCGCACCGCATCGCACCACATTGTATCACATTGTATCGTATCGCACCGTATCGTATTGCACTGTATCGTATCGCAGCGTATCGTATCGCAGTGCATCATATACCATATCGCATTGCACCGTACCGTATCGTACCACACCACACCGTATTGTATCGCACCGCACCGTATCGTACCATATCATACCTTACTGCATCGCATCGTACCATATTGTACCACACTGTACAGTATTGTATCGTACCATATTACACCACAACACACCGTACCATATCGTATGTATTGTATTGTATCGTGTCGTACCGTATTGTGTCATGTCATATTGTGTCGTGTTGTATCATGTTGCATCGTGTCATATTGTGTCGTATTGTATCGTACCTGCACAATCTAGCTCTGAAAAACGGAGTGCTTTGGATTTGTTAAAGATGGAATGAGATTCTCCTGCAGAAACTCTTTTTCTATAAGACGGTTAAAAAAAATAAGGCAAAAGTGGACACGAAAAGCTTTTGCATTGTGTTCTGCACAAAACTGAAACTTTAAATATGACCTGGAGATCTTAAACTTCCAAGATTTTTTTTTTTCACGGGGCCTGAGAACTCAAATCTCGCAATAAGTTTGTCTGGACTCAACTCTGCCAGAGAGCTAATGAGAATATGTTCAAAGCAGGGTTGTAAATCTCTGTTTTTCAAATGGAGACTCTCCAGGGGAAAACTTTATGTCAAATTTCTCATTATCATGCAATATCAATTAAATAAAAATATTATAAAATGTGTTTTAAGTATTCAGTTTAAGTGGAAGAAAACACAGGTCACTACTTAACCATGATCTAGATTCTGGCTCATGTGAATGGCATCACCAGACAATCACTGTGAAAAACCGAAGTGTGTGCAGAGCTGGTTCTGTCACAATTTAGGTTGACATATTTTATTGGGATTTACTTCCATGAACTGTTTCATATACAGGGAAACACCAGCTAACAGCAGCATGCAACCAGTGCAGCTCCAGAAGCATCTTTCCAAAAAGCACATTTGTCATGTTGTTGGGGAGCTACTGGAGTTTCTGTTTAGAAAGAACCTAGCTCAATTCAGGTCATCACAACACACAATGTGAAAAACCTCCACCACATAATCAAAAGTCCTGGAGGCTTCCTCTGTGGTGTCTTTGCTCGTGCCTAAGGCCAAAAAACAACAACAACAATAAAAAAAAAACCTATTTTCAGTTGCTGTTGACCTTGTCCTGCCTGCTGCTGTTGTACTCGCAGAGACAACGCTGGACAAAAGCAGAAAAACCCAAATCTGTGCCTCTATCAGATGACAGTTTGCTGCAGGATGAATAAAAGGGGAACACATATTGTTGAGCAAGTTGTGGGAAAAGTAAAAATATTTTCACTCCAACTGGATAAATCCACATGTGAGGGTAAATCAACCTCCTTGTTACATTGATGGTGACAATATTTAAGAAAACATCTGAGTTTTTATTGATGAGAAAAGGTTTGCCATGATGCATTATTGACATTTAACATGTTTAAAATATGTTCTTTTCCACTGTCTGACATTTAAATGTTTTTTCATTTTACAACTTACAAATTTTACAAACCCACAAAGACAGACCAGACTGCATTGCTTTACTCCCCTTCACATTCCTGGTCCCCTTACGATAACAAAAAAAAATAATAATAATTTTAAATGTCTCTTTAAAGGTGAAATGTGTAAAAAAAAATCAAAGGTCAGTGGCAGAAAAATGTAATATATAATTCAAAACTCTGTTTCTATAAATGTGTAATCGCTTCACTAGAATAGCTGTTATATGTTTATTTTGTTAGAATGAGCCATAATATTTACTTGCTGGGGGTCCACAAACAAGGAGGCTGCCATATTTGTCCCACCATTCTCACCACAGTGTCCCTGAATGGACACTGTAGTGTGAAGTAAGAACCCTCTGAACTTTAAAACTGTTGTATCAGCTTTGTTTAGTGGGAGTTAGAGCACTGTTTGGAACAAGTAATGCCTTCAAATGCATTAAAAGTAGTTACCTGTAGTACACCTGAGACCACTGGATCCACTCACCGACAATAACTTTTTTATATCAAAGAGAATTTTTGCGACTGATGGCCACCGTATATTCACAACAGTGCCTGGCATATGAAGTCATTACTATACTCATCTTCACCACTAGATCACAGTAATTCTTACACACTGTACCTTTAACAAAGCAGCTGCGATGTGTTCTTAAGCATTGGAAAGGTGTTTTGTAGTCTGATAATGTTATCAAATCACAGCATTTGATGGGGCTTATGGCATTCTCAGATCACTAAAGATGAGATTAGGAATTAAATGTTTATCCCTCGAACTAACATTTCAAATCTCCTGCTAAGACTTAGTGATGATTCGCTGACAGAGATCTTACTCGACTATTAAATCCATTTTTATGTTTGTTTCTCCATGCATCATTCATCTATGCTCGAGTCCACATTACTAACGCTGGACTGGCAAAAATGTTCAACTCTGTTGCTACCTGTGGCAGATGCAATTTGTCAACTGCAAATCATGTCCACATGTTTTGGCTGCGGCCATAACAAGGTCTTTACGGGAAACATTTTTGGTGTGTTGAACACAGCATGCCACGGCACCATTGTTCCAAATTCTCTTCCTGCTATTTTTGGTATCTTCCCTAATACACTCTCAGCCCGGATTTCAGATTTACTTAAACTATTTGATATAAATGTACTAAAATAAATACAGTAAATTTGAGGTTATTACTAAGAAATACTGAGTGCACTCTACGAATTTGTAGAAAAGTTAAATGTGTAAATAATTTTGAATTTGATGGACACAAATTTCTAAGTTTTGGTCATGACCACACAAAATGTAAATGTAACATTTGTTTTAATAGAATACATTTAGTAGATGTAACTTAATACTAATTTGTATTTCTCTTCAACTTTTAAGTTCAGTGAAATAGCCATTTTAAGTTCACTCCAGTGAAATTAGTGCTGGTGAGGGAGCAGGTTTCCCACAATGCAGTTCACTTCTTTTAACAACAAACTAGAGATAATTCACAAATGAAGGATTTATAAACAATGCTGGTACAGTGACATGTGACTGCTCTCAACTTGTTTGTTTATTCCTGTATATGATAGCTACAATCCAGCAGCTGCTACACCGTCACAGAAATGTCTGTGGTCTGACGTTAGTTTCAGCTAAAACCCACCCCCCATTGCAAATGATTGCAACATCACAAAAACATTTTAAGTTCATTAATTACTTTCAATAAATTCAACTTGAATTTGTAATTTTGGCACAAACGTAAAAAATAGTTTGTGTGAAGCATCTCACTTACATTATGTGAAATGAATCACCTAAAGTTATCACCTCAACTTCATTCACTTACAGCTTTCTCACATTTATCCCGTTCAAAAGAAATTCTACTGACACCTTTCTAGTTCTACTTAGTCACTCCTATTAATGAAAACTTAATTTTCCTAAGACACTGAACTTAAAACTTGAAGTGTAATAGACTAAAGTTTTTATCATGAATTAGTTAAATTTTTTATGGCAACCAGTTTCCGCAAATTTTTGAGTAATCTCAACCTATCCAGGTTTAGAGTGTACAGGTTTATTAAGAAGGCTTAAAAGAGCCTTTGGGTTCACCACTCTGCTGCCGTGTATAGGCTGATTTGTTAAATTGGAAGCTTCTTCATCCCCCTTTAGATGTCTGCTGGGTTCAAGAGGTCCTATATAACTTAAAGCGAGAGAAGTTTAGATTTTCACTTCATGGCTCAGTAAAGGCATCTCAGGACACCTGGGGTACTTTTCTACAATATATTGATTCTTTGAATAATATTTTTGACTTGGAGGATGACTACAATATTATATTTTAATTAATTTTTTTCTTTCTTATTCTTCTTTCTGAATTTTTATTACTATTACCTACCACTGTGTGTGTTTGTGTGTGGTTGGGATTTGACAAATAGCTGAACATTGTTAAGAAAGATTTAACATGTTAATTTGTTGTAGGCTACTGTGTGTTGGGAATTGATCAAAGAAAAAAAGTTCAGTAAATGAAGTTAAAAAAAAATGTTTGTTTCTCATATCAAATAATGTTGATGTTTCTTTCTTTCTTTTTTTTCTTTTTCTTTTTTTTTTTTTTTTTTTTTGATGTTTGTAGGCAAAGTGAATAACTGATAAACAAATTGCAAATGGATTGACCATTGGCTGAAACAGAGCTGCATACGCAACGTGCCAGGCCAGCGCACGTTGTCTGAACTCATCAGAGCTCAGGAGGAGTTCAGAGCAGTGGAGAACCAGTCAGAACAACTGAGAAGGAGGAAGTAAGGAGGGATGGAGAGATGATGGATGAAAGGAACAGAAGGAGAGCAGATAGAGGAGATGGCTTGAGTTTAGCCTCTGTCGTTCATGATTATCTATTTTGTAACAAGTTAGCGCCTGCGCACCACCAAAGCTGGCTTTAACCACTATTTTTGCGATCAGAGCTATCACCACAGTTATTATTTTTCCAGCCCTGCCATTAAAGCCATTTTTCAAATTTCTGAATTACTCTTGTGTTTATCTGCCGATATTTCCACTATCAACCATCTCCTGACACCAGTCCTGAAGCTACGTCGCTGGGTGAGATGGATGACAGACCCAGATCTGACGATACAGCTGCAGAGCGTGATGTATGCACTAGGGGTGGATGGATCAATACAAATATTGATGATAATAATACCGATGTTGGTATTGATATTGTTCAATACTAGTGTGATAATATGGATACTTCAAAGTAAGTCTTGAAAACTATCAGAATCTTCATAAAAATAGACAAAGTGGTTTTGATGGATTCTTTGGCAATGCCCCCATATTCCCTAAGTCAGCGCACCACCAGCGTCCAGCTGTGAGGGAGACGTTTCTGCTGCGCAGGTGACACAGGAGCAGAACAGCTGAAACCAGCCTGATGGAGAACATCCGACCTTCTTTATGCAGCAATGGACGAACCCTAACCACCAGGTTTCCTCCTCTGACCAGTTTTATAATCCGTTGCACCGCTGGCTTGAAGATTACGTCCATATTTAAACCCTCTCATGTCGGCAGGTGCTCCATCCACCTGCTGAATCAAGTTCAGTACAATGGTTCTTTACTCTGGTCCAGCAAAGAACTGGTGCCTCTTTAGAAGCAGTTTGAGAGCGAGGAGCGCTTGGCTCTGAACCAGAACCAGCTCAGTAAAAAACGGGCCCATGGTTTACTGTCATTTTACCGACCTACCTGAGGTATTCCATTCACAAAAACTCAGCCAATCAGAGTGCGTACAGCTGTTTCCATACACGTGGGCATTCTCTGCGGGCGCCCATTAAAACACATCAGACACCGACCACTTTGTTCGGATTTCAGAGGGTTTTATGTGTGTGTGTTTTTAAGATAAAGAAAAGGTAAAGGGGTGTGCATGAGGTAATGCTACATGGACACAGGCATTTTTTTATTTAGCTTTCCCCTAAATCTGACGGACAGCTGCTTATTTTTCCCCATTCCTTCATGGGCCCCTGAATGCATCCGAGCCCTGGTGCAGCTGCATCTGCTACACCGTCGATACTTACGCCTGTGGTAGTTCCTCTGCTGTTTACTGGGAAGCTAACAAGCTAGCCACTCTGTTGTTCTCGGTTTTGTTTGCCGACAACTATCGTGGACGTTTTCCTGTGCTCTAGAGGCGTGGTTTCGGGGGGTGTATATTTTTTCAAATTTAGCTTGCTCGAACCGTTTTCCAGGATCCCCTATACCCTGCCTTTAAAACTATCACAAACTTCATGAATATGGAGGATAGGTGGTTTTTGATGGATTTGGTTCACTTTGGTGACAGTCTACATGCCAAACTCAGCTTCTCCTGTTGAGATCATGCCAAATATAGATTTTTATTTTATGAATGACAATCGTGCTGTTTATGCATTAATGAGTTAAAAAAAAAATAGTGCATAAATTCCACAGAATAATTAATCTATCAGTTCAACAGCACTTTGAATTGTTGTGTACATGGTATGTGCTATGCAAATAAACTTGCCTTGTCCTATGAAAAAATATTGGTTTCAATAGTGGTATCAACAATACTAGCCCTTTAGTTGCTTGATATCAGAGCAATATCAAATTTTGTAGTATCACACACCCCTAATACAAACTTCCAGGAGATTGGGAGGTATCACAGGGGTCCAGTCACCTGAACTACGTTTCTTCTGGCTCCAGAGCAGTCCAAACAAAACCAATGTGAGTCCACAGATTCGTCCAAAGAGGACAAATTACCTCTCAAGTTTCTATCTGAGTATGATTAGCATCATGAGCGAGATTTGAGACTGTAATTAATCTTCCTTGATTAGACATCAATCTAAGCCTACACTTTAAAGAATTTTGCAGTAAAATAACAGTAAAATAGTAATGCGGCGAAATTAATAATCAGCGTGAGAAATGGCATGTGTGGCGCGTGAGCGTGTGAAGTTCTTCAAATGTGTGCGTCTCACGCTCATTGCGTGAGACTTGAGACTGTGAGTCTAAGGATGCCCTAACGCTACCTTATCTACAGAACTAGTTCATGACAGGCTGAAAATCTGATGTACTGTTAATAAGCTTGCCTTTATTTGAAAGAACTTTTAAATGAAGTTAAATGAGAAAGTGATAAGTTGCTAACACACCTTACAAATGTCAGAAGCAGTGCCAGATTGCTAATGTTAGCGAACTGAGTTCAAGCTTAAGTTACAGAACTTGCTTTGCCAAGCAGCCTGACCAGCTGAAACAGACCTAATGAAAAAGGCTCTTTTTTTATGATGCCAACTGTTTAAAAATCATGCAGACAAAACAATACTGCAATACTGTAAGTTTATGGAGATAAAAATCATTTTATCTCTTTGGATGAAGTCCACATGGACTGTTCTAAATGGTAAAGAAGCTGTGATGTTCAAAGTCAGGTCCAGGAATATCCCGTCATCTTGTCACTCTACAATGACTTGAGTAATGTTAAAAGTTTGATCAACAAGAAATGGTGACAAGACTTGAGAAGGAATATGGTGTCAGTCTCCACTGCGTGACAGAAAATACTGTATTACACTGCTAAATTACAGTTTGGTATGCATTATATGTTAATTTACATGTGGGGATGAATATTTAACAGTATTTTACAATCATTTTAAAATACAGTAAGATACAGTTACAAATTCACTGTAAATTTACAGAAATTTGTTGCAGTGTACTGCTTATAGAACCCATCTAATTTACTTTTGTCTGATTCAAAATCCTTTCTTTATTCCCTTTGAACATTAACTAATTGACCCCACAGTCTAATTTATGTTCATTTTCATACAATCTTGCACTTTTTAACAAGATAACTTTTAAATTTTTTTACTTTCACATCATATTTGCATGTTTCTGTTTATATTCAATATGTACATAATCCAGTAGTGTCCAAAGTTGGTCCTCAAGGTCGCTGTCCTGACGGTTTTCCATGCCTCCTTGCACCAACACAGCTGACTTAAATTAAATTAATCTAAAAACCTATGAATTTGAGTCAGGTGTGTGTTGGAGAAGGGAGACATGGAAAACTTGCAGGATTGTGGTCCCCGAAGACCGGAGCTGGACACCCCTGAATAATCTATTTTACGTAGACTGTAGACTAGTAAATAAATATTTCGGATTATTTTAACATGGTTGTGTGTTTCCTTGTGATGCTGCAGTCAATTCAAACAAGAACTGTAATGTCACGACAAAAAACTTTTTTAAGTTAAAAAGGTTTTATTTATTGATTTCTTAATGTGACATAAGATCAAAGTTTCCTCTTAAAGAAAAGAGGTGGTGCCCTGATCGCAGTAATTATCTAATGAGTTACCCTATGGGAAATGTTTGCATCACAAACAACCTAAATAATTTACCTTCATTCTCATATTTTTTCTCTCTTTTTGCCTCTCTCCGAACTTTCTGACTGTGTTGCGACCATCAAATTTTAAATCTGTATATATTTTTAAAATACAGTGAGGTTGGTCGGTGAAATTCTTTCTGGAGTTTGTAAGTTTTCATTGCAGTGTAGCAAATGTCCCAGCTTATCTTCTGTGTTGCAGAAAGTTTTGCTGTACTGTAACTGCATGTTTAAGCATGTGGATGGTCTTTAATCTCTTTTGCATATTCTTTTTGGTTTCCGTGGGCATTAAACTGCATGTCAGCTCATGTATGTGTGTTCATGAATCACAATCAAATCCAAGATCAGTGTTTTGACTACCAAACAGCAGCAGCATATATTCTGTTGCTCATCTTCTAGACTTAGAGACTAACTACAAGTGAAACTGCTTTAGTTTATCCTCGTCTGCATCTGACATCCCCACTAATACTGCCACAAAGCTGTCAAGGAACGCTAGCCTGAGCTGAAACAGACACACCTATGGCACATGCACACATAAATGCACAAACAAAAGTGCTTACAGTGAAAAGTTTATCTCAACTTCCCTTGTTAAGGATTAGGATGGCTCTGTCTCTCATCCCTGTCTTTCTTCCCTGCTCTCCTCAGTCTCAAAGGGAGGGGTCGGTATCTCTGAGGCAGGCTCTGCAGATAGTAAATTTACTTTTAGTCTCCGTGGAGTGAAGAGAGAATATTTTTCAAACACCTTGCTACCTTCCTGTGTGCTTGAAAACATACTAGGTCAGCAGTTTTATAAATGCACCAGGCCTTGGCGACACACGCCTGGAATAAGAACACTCCATTCTAAGGGGGAAATCAGACCTTGGGCATTTAAAGGCAGCATTCGCACAGGAACAAAAAAATACAGGTTGCCTTGGAGGTACGTGTTCCTGTTATTAAACTTTTACTTCAATTTCCAGAATATTTACAACCATTTTTTTCACCTAATAGCTGATTTAAAATCGGCTTCAAGCAACAGAAACCAAATTCTCAACCTCTAAATCCCCAAATGTATTTTAGCTGTGAATTACAAATGTACTCTGATATGTTCAGCTTTGGTCAAAGCCTCCCTGATGCATTTTAAATCCTGATCATATTTAGAATATGTTTGCCTATCTGCTGGTTTAAATGTCTGGTATAAAACTGAGCACATTTTGAATTTAAAGTGACAATCAAAGAAAAGTTGTGTAGATTTTGAATCATGCACAACATTGGAATAAAAAGAAAACATGATGTGTGTGTGTGTGTGTGGGGGGGGGTATTGTCTTTCTGTGAAGTGATTTAAAGAAAGATTGAAGATGAGCATTTCAGTTCAGCTTGGTAACAGAGGACCCAGTGAAACCATATGTACAGTCACCATGACCACATATACATAAGAGTTTTAATTCTGAATAACAGCATGTAAACCCCTTAATTCCAAGTGAAAATGATAATTCCGAATAAAACTTAATTCCGAACTAAGTGGTTGGTTTATTCCCAGTCGAAGCGCATGTGAAACAAGCGCTGGACTCGTACCAGCTGGCAGAAATGAAGTAGTATGTTAGTGTCGAGCTGCTGCTACAGAATACAGTAAAAATCTGTTATGTGGTTTTCACGTCGTAGTCGAACTGAAAAGGAGCAGGAACTGGCGTCTGTTTACTTCCGAGTAGACGTAAATGAACGTAAATACGTCACACCCACCCCCTGTCCAATCAGAACCCTTCCCTACCCCAGATCTAAAGTGGAATTAGATAAACGTGTTTTCCATGCAAACCTTAAACCCTACCCTGTCAGTAAAAAAGACATGCCCCTACTTATGCGTAATTTTAGATTTAATAACATCTAAATGAATGAGTCATAAAAAATAAAAAAAAAATCACCCTCCTCACAGTTGACATGAAGGTAAACTTGACTTATTAAACCTAAAATGATTTTTTTGAAACAGGCTATAAACATGTTTATTTCTGCTGTGAAGTCGGCCTTCTTAATATGGGAGTCTATGGGGATTTGTTCTGTTTTGGAACCAGGTCCAGAACTTCAATTTTTAACTTACCTCCGGGCTTCACTTTTCTCCAACAGAGTTTGCCCCTTGAGTAAAACCAGCTAATAAAAGGTGATCACATTTTCAGCAAAAGAATAGTAAAATGTAACGAGGATGCTCTTGTTAATCCTAAAAGATTTTAGTTCCCTGAGCAAGTACCAGCTCTGATGGGACTTCTTTAAAATCTCCTGTGTTAGTGGAGAAGCTGTCAAAAATAGTACACAAGTACTTGTATTCCTGAACAATGTCAACAGTGACAGTGGTGACAGTTTCAACCAGCCGTCTCTGTCCAGATGAAACGGTCTCGATCATCTCTTTAGTTTTGGCAATATTAAGCTCAAGGCAGGAGCTGCACTTAGCTGCGCTTAATAAAATGGCATACAGTGCATACACAGTGGGTATAGGAAGTATTCAGACCCGTTTAAACTTTTTACACTTTGTTTCATTGCAGCCATTTGCCACAATGAAAAAAACAAAACAATGTATTTCTCATTATTGTACACTCAGCACCCCATTTTGAAGGAAAAAAACATGAAATTTTTTGCAAATTTATTAAAAAAGAAAAGCTGAAATATCACATGGTCATAAGTATTCAGACCCTTTGCTCAATACTGAGTAGAAGCACCTTTTGAGCTGGTGTAGCCATGTGCCAAGTGTTTCACACCTGGATTTGGAGATCTTCTGCCATTCTTTCTTGCAGATAATCTCCAGTTCTGTCAGGTTGGATGGTGAACGGCGGTGGACATTTTCAGGTGTCTCCAGAGAAGCTCAGTTGGGTTTAAGTCAGAGCTCTGGCTGGGCCAGTCAAGAATGGTCTGAAACCAATGGTCTGAGTTGTTCTGAAGCCACTCCTTTGTTATTTCAGCTGTGTGCTGAGGGTCATTGTCTTGTTGTAAGATAAACCTTCAGCCCAGTCTGAGGTCCTGAGCACTCTGGAAGAGGTTTTCTTCCAGGATCTCTCTGTACTTGGCCGCATTCATCTTTCCTTCAACTGCAACCAGTCGTCCTGTCCCTGCAGCTGAAAAACACCCCCATGATGCTGCCACCACCATGTTTCACTGTTGGGATGGTATTGGGCAGGTGATGAGCACTGCCTGGTTTTCTCCACACATAACGCTTAGAATTAACTCCAAAAAGTTCAGTCTTGGTCTAATCAGACCAGAGAATCTTTTTTCTCACAGTCTGGGAGTCCTTTGTGTGTTTTTTGTTTAATTAAACACAACTGGACTCCAATGAAGGAGTAGAACCAACTCAAGGAGGATCAGAAGAAATGGACAGCCTGTGAGTTAAAAATGAGTGTCAATGTAAAGAGTCTGAATATTTTTGACCATGTGATATTTTTCTAATATATCCGCAAAAATTTCTGCATTTCTGTTTTTTCAGTCAAGATGGGATGCTGAGTGTACATAAATGAGAAATAAAATGAACTTTTTTTTATTTTAGCAAATGTCTGCAATGAAACAAAGAGTAAAAAGTTTAAAGGAGTCTGAATACTTTCCATACCCACTGAATGTGTATGTATAAGTGTGTGTTTTTAAGTTTCTAGAAGTTGCAGTGGGAAATACAGCTAGACTAAAACTTTACACAAAAAGCAAAATGACTGAGGAGGAAAACAACTTAAAATACACCGCACATAGAAATAGCCGTAGTTTGTGATAACAGTAATTACCACTTGTCATTTCCATCTTTGCTGCCATGAAACACATTGTGTCTCCTTCCCAGAAAAGATGAAAAGAAACATGCAATCATTTTAATTCAATCTCATTGGCTGCTCATTAAATCCCTATTTGTTCACTTGGTTGAGTATTTGACATGAGAGTTGTTCCCAAAGAAATGTTTGAGGGAGGTTTGTAAAGAATGCATTTGTTCACTTGATCTTCATCTTTCTGCTTTAAATGTGTCTTTATTTTGTCAGTCAAAACTTGCTTTCATATAGCTATTATTTATGGCACAACTTTGTCTGACAACTCATTTCTGTTTCTGTTGAGTGTTTTTCAACCAGAGCTTTCTTTTTCTCTGTTTGAGATCTGACATTCTCAGAGGAAAATAAATCAAAGCAAGCTTTAGGGATCATGTTTACAGTACAGTATAAGGCTTTTTCTGAGACAGACATGAAGTTTTGTTTTGTTTTTCTGCATTTAGGTTCAGATGAGAAAATGACAGTTGATCCAGCC
The DNA here is from genome assembly GCA_023101725.1 of Atherinomorus stipes. NCBI lineage: Eukaryota > Metazoa > Chordata > Actinopteri > Atheriniformes > Atherinidae > Atherinomorus > Atherinomorus stipes. The sequence continues at coordinate 316,525 of JALJCO010014171.1, read as the reverse complement.
TTTTCTGTGTCACTGATTATTCTGTAATATTTACATGCTTTCAGCTGTTGGGCTGCTAATATGTCATAACTTGCAGGCTTACAGCACGCAGATTGGAATTAGTAAACAAAAACTCCTTTTTTCTAATCTTAAAAGTGGATTATTAACCCTCAATTTTGCTTTGTAATTACTCGTTTTCGTTCCCAAGATAACTGAATGTTCACAGTATTGATAATACTCTACTCTTAATTTTAATCAAGGCTGTCCAGGATAGGAACCTTGGCTCAGTGCTTGACTGGACCTGAGTTAATATTAACTGGGATCTTGAACCTCATAAAAAGACAACAAAAAAAATTGAGATAAATTTGAAAAATACTCGTATTACAACATTTAAAAACAACACTACAGGTATTTAACACTACATATTTCAAAGAGTAAAAGCTTAAGAATGTCACTGTTGATCAAGTTTTATTCTAATGCAGGTCAACTCTTATCAGTGTTAAATTGACACTAAAAATGTAACACTGAGTCCAGAGTAACTTGAAGTATTTATATTATATACTTTTACAATATAGATAAGTTTCTAAAATTGGAGTATTTCAGTGAAATGAGTCTAAAGACTTAAACCCAATATTAGATGACAGTCAACAGCTTTCTCCTGAACAAAGTGGGCGTCTTGCTACGATGTAGCGTAGCTGCATGTATTTGGCGCTTCATGATTGGTGAAAATTGGTGAAATGATGTCTATGTTGGCATTTCTAAGGCAGCCTTTGGAAGGGAGCTACAGCTTGGATTAAAAATCCATATAGATTCAGATTATTCAAATTTGTATGAACTAAGAAAAATAACACCCTAAATGAAGTTTTATGAGGAAATAACACACTGACATGGTCAAAAGCTCATTAAAAGCTCCTTTAAATAAACTGCACCAAGATGTTGTTATCAATAATTACATTGTTACAGCATTCTTGTTCTTGGAAAAATTGTGTGAATATGTGTTGTTCATTAAAAGCTATTGGCTGCTGTTGGTGATATTATTACAACACCGTAGTGATTTTTCCAGCTTTTACTGCAGTTGTAGATGCTCACAAATTGGTTATTTTGGAAGCATCAATTTTTTCCCCAGTTGGTTCAGCTGGAACGTCAGCAACCTGCCGATGACGTCACCAACTCTCAGCCACTCGGAATGACGAGACAACTGCAATGCAGCATAAACACACCCCCAAATACCCTCTTTAGAGTGTAGTTTTGTTCCTTATGATCCACCATGTTCCATTACAAATTACGCTCTTGGTTCTGCCATAGAACTATTGTCTCCTCACTAAACAGGACAATTCACTCTGAAGAGTCAAACTCAACTTTACAAACTGACTTCTTTGTCTCCAGGGTATCATAGGAGTTGACTTCCATGGTGTAATAGCTGTACTAGTTTCTAGCCAAATTCATCATGCTAATATTTTAGGAAACAGCCTTGGAGTAATATCTCCCTCATGATTTTTTTAGGCTAAAACTGTACCCAGGGACATTACCCATTTGAATTAGTTTTGCATCATTTGACCTTAGAGCCGCATGTGCACGCTCTCCTGTGTTGGTTCAAACTTCACCATGCCATATGGTTGTAAATGATCAAAGATCCTATATTTGACTTTGAGATTTCTCCGGAGGAAAGCAGTGCTGCATTTGAAGGAATTTCACATTAAAATGTCTCCAGCTGAATTTAATTGCTCCCTTGCTCCCCTCATTTCTTTAAGATGGAGCTCCTGCCATGCTGTTCGAGTGCCCGTATATGAATGTGTGGGGGAAAAAATGGAGATGGGGTGGAGGAGGAGAGAGACAGAAGCCCAAAGGAATATTGGCCCCGTGGTATGGTAGATATTACATCTCTTAATAAAAGGCAGATGCTAGGGGCACAGAGAGGCCATGCACGGGGGTGGGGGGATGGAAGAAGAGAGAAGAAACAGGAGGAGACAGGAAAACATTCGTCACTGTAAGATGATTTTATCCACCATCATCTGGATGATAGAAAAGATCTGTTTAATTAATCAGACATATCTGGCAACAACATCGGGACACTGAGCTGCAGTCTCTGATGGTAAAATAATTAATTACAGAAGACGACGGTGCAGAGACGACACAGACGGCTTCGTTAGAGGAAGAATTATTATTTATCACACCAAGGAGTATCTGAAGGACAAATTGTCATCTGAGTATAAAAGACAAGTTGAAATAATGAATTCATCCTTGCTTTTTCAACAATACTGGCACCGACTTATTACAAACTTTAAATCACGTAGTCTGACATCTTTGTTTCCAAAAGGGATGCAAGAGCATCTCACAGCAAATGTTCTTCCAATGAGTCATTCAAACTTAAAGAGTACAAACTCATCATCCTGCAGGCAGCTGGTGACACAGAAGTTTGATCAATTTTTCAAAGGTCCAATGTGATGCATCCATTTCTTTTGATAATACATGTATATATACATACATAAAAACATATATATATATATATATATATATATATATATATATATATATATATATATATAGTGAGAGAGAGAGATCGTCCTCAAAATTATTCATACCCTGCAATTAATGAAGGGAAAAAAATCAGCTGTCAATTAAGTTGAAACTAAAGTAATACTAAATAAAAAATTCTCTGAAAATCATGACATTGATTTTGAATTGTAGTTCAACAAAAATATATTAAAAACAAAGACACACAAAAATAGAATAAGTAGACAAGCATGACAGGGCTCCAAAGTTAAAATTTGTTTTTTAAAGTGTTTCCTGAAATGTTCAAATAGACTTTTACACCTGTTGACAGGTATTTTGATCTATGGGAAAGTTGCTCTTATGGATAGATTTGTTTGTTCGCTGTTGTTTTTTTAATTATTTTATTTTTTTAAAAAACACAATTTAAAAAATAATATTTTATTTCACTAAATCATCATTTTGTAAATTTTTATTTATCATTACTTTCTTGTTTCTTTTTATTTGAATTACTGTTGTCAATTTAGCCTTTTCTTTAATTGGGTATGAATAATTTTGAGGCTGACTCTACATCTTTGTTTGTTAAAGGATGGTTTGATTTGAAATAATCCAAGCATCAAAATCAAGTTATATTTTATGAACCATGGAAAGATTTTCTTAAAAGGCCAAAATGAAAGATGATGGCTTGTTTGATCTTCTTGACTTGCATAGTCAAATTTGTCTCAGAAGAAATAATCAGACTCGTATATTCATTCAAATCTTTGTACAGTTTTACCTCTATATACAGTAGATAACTTTTTGAATAAGTTAGTGTTGTTCTGTTTAAGGACACGACAGAACTTTTGCAGATTTTCTCAGTGACAAGCCTCCTTCCAGTTTCTAATTCAGCATCCATCTTGTGTGCCGCCTGCACTGTGAGCTCCCTGCAGCTGGTAAAACTCAGCATTATCTCCACTCATGTCTTATCTCCTGCTCTGTCTCTTTTTCTCTTCCTCTCCTCCTCTGATAATGCTTTTTTTTGTTTGTTTTGGGGTTTTTTTGTTGAATCAGCCACGGTGTATTCAGAACGGCCGATGTTGATATCTGCTTGCCAAGATGTCAATGTCAATGTCAATTTTATTTATAAAGCACATTTTAACCAAAGTGCTGTAAAAGGGTTACATACTAGTAAGCACTAACACACAACCATAAAAGTTAAGTGAAAACAATTAAAACAAAGATGCAAAAAGATAAAAGGAGAAAATAGAGGAAAATAAAAACAGCAAAAAAAAAACAGTCAAACTCACCAAATGCCAACATATATAAACGTGTTTTCACTAGCGATTTGAACGATGCTTGATCAGGAGACGCACCACAAAGCAAAACTCAGCTGCAGGGGCGTCGCCTGAAACGCTGACTCTACGTACAAACCATCGAGGTGGTCCCCAACTTGATCAATAGTTCTCACACACATTTTTCCTCAATGTCCTCACTTCCTTCAGAGCAACCTTCACTTCCCATTTCTTCACTTACATCTTCTGTCCCTCTCTCTCGGCTACAAGGAAGGCAGACTCCATACAAGCAGATGCTAGATAATCTTAACCTGCTTATATGACAGCATACAGTAGAATAGAAGCTAGTTAAAGTGTAACTAAATTTCTACTAAGAATCAGAACTGAACTTAAAGCTATACTTACCTCTGTTGCAATTTTATGCTTTCTTTAAATTGTAATTTAAAAATATTCCTAACAGGCATGTGGGAATAAAATTTAAGAGGAATTCACCAAGCGCTGGAACACATAAATGTTCCCTTTATTTTATATTTTTGTATTTCTGATAAAAATCTAACACATCTTTTAATTCGGCCCGAATCAAATGATTGGTCGAGATTTGTGTCAATCATCCGTTACCTTGTCAACCCCCCACGCCACCCCATCCCACCCCCACCCCTCTCCAGTCACCTAGTGCTGTCTCCACCCCAGCGTGACAGAGTGGTAGAAACGGCTTTGATAGGTGTTAGGGAGAAAAAAAACAGAAATGAGCGACCAAGGCCTGCTGCCGGGACGAAAGAGGACACACACACACAAAGCCGCAGTAAAGCGACAACTTGATGCGACGAGGAGCAAAACTCGTGTCAATATCGGCTCTGCTTTTGAGCGATGGCGGAGAGTGATGCAGCTTCATCTTGACCTGAAAAAAAATAGATGATGGCGGAGTTCCTGCTGGACTACGTGGCTACGTGTAGTTTTCCTAATCAAAGAAAAAAAAAATGTTGAATGTGGTAAGTAGAGGTGTCAACGTTTACATTTTTCTACGCGTGTTATCAGGACTAACTAACTGTCATGTACACGGTTACACGTCAGAGATTATGATCTTCATACATTGGAGAAAAAAAAACTTTCACCAGCAGGGATGTCTATCCACGTTTCACGGCTGGCTGGGCTGACCCGGAAATGTTGAAATGTTTCATCTGAGAGAAGTAAGTCGTGTTCTGGTGATCAACTTTATGTAAACATCGGCTAACACGAGCGGTTAAGATCTTCTGCTAAACAGTTGCATTTGTTACAGTAAGCGTCTGATTGCATTCACGCTCTCCTGATCAAAAGCATCTCTCACGATGTTGTTCGTCACAAATCCATAGAAAGAAATATCTGGGTCTCCTGTCTTCTTGTAACTCCTAAACAGTTTATGGATGGATCTCTGACGGCTTGAACAGAGTCTCTACAGCACCACAAAACGCCGGTGCTATGCTGCTTTTCGCCGCCACCGTGTCCCCGAGTCAACGTGGCTGCGTTTATTATGTATAAAAATATCAACGGAACATGGCGCCCCAGCATCTATTATGTACAGCTGTGTGAAAAAGTTTTTGCCCCCTTCCTAATTTCTTACTTTTTTGCATGTTAGTCACACTTAAATGTTTCAGATCATCAAACAAATTGAAATGTGAGACAAAGATAACACAAGTAAACAGAAAATGCCGTTTTTAAATGAAGATTTTTAATTTTAAGGGTGGAAAAAATCCAAACTCAAATGGCCCTGTGTGAAAAAGTGATTGCCCCCTAGACCTAATAACTGGTTGGGCCACCCTTAGCAGCAACAAATGCAATCAAGCGTTTGTGATAACTGGCAATGAGTGTTCTACAGTACTGTGGAGGAATTTTAGCCCACTCATCTTTGCAGAATTGTTGTAATTCAGCCACATTGGAGGATTTTCCAGCATGAACCACCTTTTTAAGGTCATGCCACAGCATCTCTATTGGATTCAAGTCAGGACTTTGACTAGGCCACTCCAAAGTCTTCATTTTGTTGTTCTTAAGCCATTCAGAGGTGGACTTGCTGGTGTGTTTTGGATCATTTTCCTGCTGCAGAACCCAAGTGCGCTTCAGCTTGAGGTCACCAACAGATGGCTGGACATTCTCCTTCAGGATTTTTTGGTAGACAGCAGAATTCATGGTTCCATTTACATTTACCACAGCAAGTCTTCTAGGTCCTGAAGCAGCAAAACAGCCCCAGACCATCACACTACCACCACCATATTTTACTGTTGGTATGATGTTTTTTACTTTTACTCAAGTAATATTCTAGCAGACGACTTTCACTTTTACTTGAGTAATTTTCCAGTGAGGTACTATTACTTTTACTCAAGTATGGCTTTTGGGTACTTTATACAACACTGCATTTACCACAGCAAGTCTTCCAGGTCCTGAAGCAGCAAAACAGCCCCAGACGGTCGTGGTGAATTCAAACACTGCAAGGGCTAGTTATGGGTTCTTCTGTCGTCAGCAAACGACCCAGATCAACTGTAAGACACTAAAAAGTGGAACTATGAAGAAAAAGACTGTCAGCGTAGTAAACAACGTTATAGAATCCGTTTATGCACATTCCCGTGTCGGCTTGGCTGGTGGCTGCAGTTACCCGCCGCTCCTTTTTCTGAGAAGCATTCCCTGCAAGCAGATCCCTATTCTTTCAGTATAGAGCAGTTGTTCCAAATGCTTACACCTTTAACAGACAAACAATGACTACGTTTACATGCCATCAAAATTCGGGTTAAGGTCAGTATCCCGGTTTCTGAAAGATTAGGAATAACCCGTTTACATGCGTGAGCAGATAGAGTTACTCCTGTATACATGATTAGATACTGAAATCAACTGGAATATCCCGACCCAAACCGCGACACACGGAGAACGTCACGATGAAGGTGGATAATGAACCATCCGGAGCCACCGCGGTCAAGCCTAGCCTGGTGCACCAGCCTGATCAACGCCATGTATGAGATGCACGGCAAGTCAGTCCGAGTTCCGTCCATTGGGAAATGATTTCCACACCGGTTAAAAATTGACCGGACCAATCACAGCACAGCTGTAGAATTATTAACAGAACGTAAAACTCCTCCGACGTCTCCACCGCTGTTTCTGCTCTGTTTTGGTGCTTAATTAACAGTTTTCGGGTCATAGTCACATGACGTGCGACACAAATGCTTTCTCATATTATTAGTTAGGCAATAAACAGAATGCTGACATGTAACTTAGTATTTATAATAATAAAACCAAACATTCTGTCAATATACACACAAGAAAGTTACATTAAATAGAGAGGGGAAAACAACGTGTAAACGCTGACTTCCGGCGTCACCATAGCAACATACTAACAGAGTGCTGAACTACGCCAGCTACAGTCACCTCTGATTGGTTCTCTCCGGTTCACTTCCCCATGTTAGTCCCGCCTCTCGTCTCGCATTGGAAATCAGTCTTGAGCGGAGGAAACCCAGACTGACTTGCCGTGTATCTCATACATGGCGTTGGTCAGGCTGGTGTACCAGGCTAGGTCAAGCCAGCCAAGTTTCAGAGTTACAGCTGAAATTACGCCGGTTGGCCTGACCCCGGATCCGCGAGAGGCAGCTGGCTTGACTGCAGTCCGGAGTGCTGGTACTGACGGGTCATAGAAGGAGAGAACGTGTGCTGGAAATGCAGCTCGGAGCTGGAGCTGTGCACATCCATGCTTTTCCGTTTCCACCAGTCCCCCGGACAGATGAAGGTGTCAGTCAGGGCTGGTGGGAACGGTTGTAATGATGAAGTTAACTGACTCCGGCTGGAATCAGTGAATTATCCTGTCACGCCTTCACCAAACTTTGCCAGATGAGTGATGGAGCCCTGTTTGCACACCAGCTCCTCTCGGGATGCGTGTTGCCATGGTGATATATAAACTAGCAAGCTGTGCAGAGCACTGACGGATCGCTGGTACAAAATACTCCCTGTAGTTTATTTTAAAAAACCAAAAATACTTGCAGATAGAGCATGCGCAGAACACAATTAAATATTCCTTTCAATGGAGATATTCCACTAAGCGACCAACTATTCCGGATAGAAAAGGAGTAACCCAGGGGTAATATCCGGGTTTTTATAAACCTGAAAATGAGCATATTTGGGTTTTTGCCAGTGTTTACATGGCTGTGCGCAACCGGGTTATTGCTAATATACCGGTTATGAAAGAGACGAGTTATTGGCTGCATGTAAACGCAGTGAATGATTTATTTATTTATTTATTTATTTATTTATTTATTTATTTTACAGTAGTGTGAATTTTTGGTTTGCAGAATAATAAGGTTCCTCTGAAATTCTAGCTAGACTCCTTCATTTTGATCAGATTCTGGACATGTAGAGGTAAAGCTTTGTTTTTTGCTTTATACAGAGTTTGTATTGTGGTGTAATCAACTAAATCTCTGAATTTCAAAATATTTAAGTGGGTAAACAGAGGGTTGGTTGGCTCACGGAAAGGTTTGTTACTGATTATTGTTATGGCTTTCTTCTGTAATAAAAAAAAAAAAAAAATTAAAGACGCAATGTAACTTTTCAACCTTAAAATATGCATAATTTTTTATATCCAATATTCCCCATTAAAAAAAATTTTTTAATGGGGAATATTGGAAATCAAAAATGATGCATTATGCAATATTATACTTTTTATAACGTCTCAAAGCTGAGTAATATAAAAAAAACTGCATATCAAAATTATGCAATATTTTGTGACTCTCTGCCACAACCTCCAGTTCCAATCTAGAGATCTTTAATTTGTTAGAACAAGTAAACACTTCTTTCAAAATGCTGTGGGATGGTGTTCTTACTTGGGTGCAATGTACTCACAAGAATAAATAAATAATGTTTAAGTTTTATCCAAGGACATTAAATCAATGAATTAGGTTCCATAATTGTGTCACAAACTGCCTTGAGACTGTGTTGCTCTATCTGCCATGATGTTATTATTCAGATTAAGTTGTTTCACTGCCCATTATCTCGGTGTAAACAATTAGAAAAGGCCACAATGATGCAGTGCCTTGGGTTGATGCTGCATGTGTTGCAGCAAAATTGGAGTCAGGTCTCATTTTTCTTCCTTTCGTTTACTCTCATTTTTTTTATCTATAGAACTCACCCTTACTGATGCTTCATCGATGACTGGGTTTGATGCACAAAAAACAGTCTCAGACCTGTTGAAATGTGGTCTCATGGACATTTGTAATTTCCATTTTTTCCTTTGGATCTTGACTGGAAGTAAGTACATTTTAGAATACAGGGAATTTTGTTAAAGTGTATGAGGGTTTATCTGCTTGAACCAGAGAGAATGAGGGCTGGAAGAGGACTTGCTGTACTCTGTAATTTAAATGAGCTTTTCTCGTTTTAGGTTTCTTTTTTGTTTACTTCTGTTTTTATGTCAACATGGTGAAGATTATGAGCATCAGAATGAGGAAGAAATGGGATCTAAGTGACTGATTGTGGCATCTTTGTTGGTGAGTATTTCAGAAACTGCTGATCTCCTGGGATTTTCACACACAACCATCTCTTGGGTTTACAGAGAATGGTCTGAAGAAGAGAAAATATCCAGAAAGTGGCAGTTGTCTGGACCAAATGGCTCATTGATGTCAGAGGAGAATGGACAGACTGGCTGGGGATGATAGAAAGATAACAGTAACTGAGTTTTTCTATCATATTACTTCAAAAACTCCTGGTGAAAATCAGAGTGTGCAGCGTTGCATCTCTAAGCACACAACTAAGAACAGGGAACAGAGGCTATAGTTCACACAGATCCTAATCTTTTTACACCTGTGGCCATGGAAGTGATTGGAACACCTGATTCCCATATTTTGGATGGGTGAGCAAATATTTTGGCAATATAGTGATTGTTCTTAGCGTACTTGGTATTTAGAAACGCCCAATGTCACAAAACTCAATAATCTCCAACTGCTTTCTTGAACATGGCACTGAACACAGTAGATCTCAAGGCTGAAACTTTTGTTACTGAAAAACTCAAATCTACATATCTATCAGCCAGTAGCTCCAGGTGTGGCTGGTCAGTCGTTAGCAGATGAGGGAGGGAGGAGATAATGGTGGTGGTGAGGTGCCAGTCCAATCAGAACAGAGGGGTGAAGCAGGAGGATTTGCATGTACAAATGAAAGACAAGGGGTTAGTAACCAGGCGGCTGAAACAACTTACTTCTAAAGTGTTGCAAGTCCTAAAAAATTCAGTTCCTGTCCTCCAACACCAATTCAATAGCTTTACATTTTCACTTGCTTTATGTTTTCCATTGAACTGAATTGTATGTGGTCTGGGAGCTCTTATGATGCAAGAATCAGATGTTATACGTTTATTAAACATTTACTTTGTGAACCATCCTCATTTTTTTTTCCTTTTGAAAGAAAAGGCTTTTATTCTTCATATATTGTAGAACTCTGGAATGAAATCAGACCTGCAAGTGTGAAAGGAAAAATAACGCCCTTCAACTCTCCTGCATTTTAATAACTGAAAGACAAACAGACGTAGAGTTTTGTTTAAAACGCAACAAGCCCGTTCTCTCATTTCACCAACTCTCATCATCATAAGGTGATTAGATTTTGAGAAACACGTCCAAATATCCTAAATATGTCAGAAGAATGTTTTGCTTGCTGTAATCAAATCCCATTGTTATGAAGGTAATGAGGCAGAACAGCAGGTAACAAAAGCTTGCATGATACACACACACACACTCACACCGACATGCTGCAGATGAAAGAGAAAATACACCAATGAGGATCCCGTGTGCTGAGCCTGCCAAGTGCTCACCCATAATTAGGTGGTGATGTAGCGGCTTTTGTTCTATCTGATTAATTATCAGCAGCTCTCAGAGTAAAAGAAAACAGCCAATTAACTTTATCCAGGTTCTCATTCAATTACTGAGACGCTACAGGCGAAAGGTCAGCAGGGGTTGAGTTTGTTGTGGCTGCAGTCAAATGTAGAGACCCGGAAAGGTTCTTTTTAGGCCTGCAAAAAGGGCAAAGAGGCAATTTTCTAATCCAATTATCATCACTTCTTGGTGTTTTTCCCATTTTCCTCTCAATCTCCCTGTTGCATCAAAAACAGACGGCTTGGAAAACAAGCCGAGGCAGGGCTGTGTTATGCGCAGTACAGGAATGCGCCCAGTTAAGTGATATGCTGTCAAAGGAAATTTGCTTGATTTTGAAAAAGCCATTTGTCCGTCTTGAACCGAGTCCATGGCTATCAATTCTACATGTCCAACACTTCTGATAAAAACAATTAATACTTGGTGAGGAAAACAAGAGTGGCAAGTGAAAAGAGTTTGAACGTATTCACTAAATTTTGCGTCCTGCCAGAAGCTATTAAGCTGCAGCCACCGCTGACTGACTAGAGGAGACACTCTTCGGCTTCAGCTGTGGAGTTAATTAGATAGATTTACTGTGGGAAGGTGATTGTGGCAGCCCAAGATGATCAGACTGCTGTCAGGGTCAGTGGTGGTGTTATTTACGGGGAAATGTGTGTGCGCTTTGATGTCTGCCACTGCATGTGTGGTCGCCGAGTGCACCAAACCCCTCATTACCTCCTCTCTCCAATCACAGGGTGAATTTATTGCCGCCGCAGGGAGGCCGTGAAAACCCTGTTGTGAGGTAGTTAGGTGCTCCAGCACATCCACAGTCATACACACCGCCTTTACGGTCACCCCTTTCCCCCCTCCACCCATTGTGGGACTTTTTGCTCGAGAGCAAACATCAAACAGATTTAATTAAAGAATCCCAGCCTGAGTCAAAGCTGACTAATTTGAGTCCTATTTTTATATCTGTCTCATATTTTCTGCAGAGGAAACATGACAGGAATTTCAGGGATTATATGTGGTAGCAGATTCCTCTGGTAATGCGAGAGGGCTGAAAGGGTGTATTGTAAATAGAAAAGGAGCCGGCATGGTGGAATCTCCATTGATAGTCAAGGCCTTTGGAGCACTTTGCTGCTCTGTGTGTTAGAGCATATAAGAATAAAGAGATGTCCTCCAAAAGCAATGGTGAACTGTATCACAGGTAAATGAAAGCTCTTCGAGTTAATAGGCTTTATTGAACTGGTTCGATTGGGCTGAAATTGGCTTGTCAGGTGTAGAAACGCAAGAAAGTCCTCCCAAGCCACATGCTCATCAATTACAGTGTGTGTACAATAACTGCGCCATATTGATCTCTTTGCTTCATCTACTCTACTGGCATCCCAAAGCATTGCTTCTCTGTCTGTGTCCATGTCTCTCATTTCTTGCAATCAGACTTTTGTGAAATGCTGCCACTTCAGCTCATGCTGTGACATCGCAGGGCCATTTTAGATGATAATTTATCTCTGATGATGAGATGTAGGCAATGAGTAGGATGCAGAAGGCAAGAATTTCAGGTCACTTAAGAATGGAACCTGGGATGTGTGGTAGGTATTGGCCATTTTTTATTGTTGTTTTAAGTACATTTAAAGACAGAGTTGGTAATCCTGTTCAGAAACACTTTTTGTTCTTCTGGGTGAAATGGTCCTTCCATCCTGACAGTAGTCAGTACATCATGTATTCAGAAAAAGGAAGGAAAAAAGTCAGACGTATGTGAGAGCTGCAGTTCTGTAAAAAGTGACCGACCCCTGTCATTTGCGCCGAAAGGCAGGAATTGGCCATTTGCAGCGTATAGTAAGAACCAATCGATGCCTTTATGTCTCCCCCCCCCCCCACATGCACCGCTCTGTGCGTGGCTAAATACACACTAACGAGCTATCCACTCGGCTGTTATCGTTAACCTGCTTGTAAAACATCGGCGCACATGTCCCTGCGCTCTGAAGGCGTGGTTTCAGGTGGTGTGTTTTTTTAAAATGTAGCTTGCTCGAACAGTTTTTCCAACATTGATAACCCTAGCTTTAATAAAGACGGAGCATGTGCAAACTAAGCCTTTTATATTAAAATGTGCTAATTTCCAATTCCGCACATACAGCCGTATGATAAAGAACCATTCATGTCAGTTTTCAATAGGGGTGGGTATTAGCAAAGACTTACAACACATATCACAATACGTGGGTCACGAGACAATACAGAATTGCGATATTGTGACACTGCGATATTATGCAAAATTCTAGGCACTTCAGAAATATTTGAAATGCAGCTTGAAATACAAGTTGTACCATGTACATACATTGGATGACTGAAACATGAGAATGAGGGAAAATCAATGAAATTCAAGTTTTCCATGTCCCATTTATTAAACTTGGACAGGTTTCTTTGCCACTTGGATCGCATAATAAAAACCCCCCCGCCACCTTGTTCCCTCCCCTTTCCGTTTTTTCTCTCTCTTTACTCTTTTTTCCCTCTTCTTTTTTTTTTCCTTTCTTTTTTTTTTTTTTCATTTACAATTGTTACCCTGTGTTTCTCACTTTGGAAAAACCCAACTGAATAGATGTGCAAATAAAATAACATAAAGTGCTTTTGAAAACAATATTACCACAGCTGAGCTGGAATAGTATAAATGTACACAAATTCATGTGAAATTAGTAAAACATTATAACAATGTAGAGTATACAGTATGAAAACAGTATATTGGTGCAGCGGTAGAGGTCCAAGTACTGTTCCAATTTAAAGAACGCATCAAGACAAGTACGCTCCACATTCCCAGATGTGTACTTGCTCTGCCCACTTTTTTTCAAGTCTGCATTGGAGGTGACTTTTGTGGACTTCAGGCACCCTTATGTAAGGCGTTGGGGCGTAACAATGGTGGAGGAGAAAAGTAGTAGCTATAAGTGCTGAAAATACTCATTATTTTATGTAACGTTAGTTTGATATAACTTTTCTAAAACAGGGTTGTTTTACTTCAACTTTTGGTGGTTTGATGAAGTTTTAACCGTTATGAAAAGTGACTTGCAGTTTCACAAACAGGGGCTGAACAGCTAACGGTAGCCAACAGTGGCGAACAGCAAGACAGTTTTGCAGATTAGCTGCATTTAACCGTCACATTCAAGCAGGGCTTTTGCTACTTATTATTTCAATAGTAGATAACTGTCATGACATAACTTCAGCAACATCTTTGATGTAGGCTAATCAAGTACGTTACGGTTCCAAATGCACAATGAGCATACTTGCATCCTTCCGTCCTCGGAAGTCTGTACTTCTGACAAGTCCATATTAGCAAGTACAGAAGTATGTTCTTAGCGTACTTGGTATTGAGAAGCGGCTTTTGGGAGAAAAGATGTTTTTTTTCAAATGACTTCATATTCCAAGCACTATTGTGAATGTACGGTGGCCGTTAGTGGCCAAAATTCCCCCAGACATAAGGATGTTTTCATCTGTGAGTGGATCCAGTGGTCTCAGGTCAACTTACTATGAGTAACTACTTTTAATGCCTTTTAAGGCAACTTATCCCAAACACTGCTCTAACTACAAAGCTGTACAAAGCTGGTACAGCAGTTTTAAAGTTCAGAGGGGTTCTCACTTCACACACATTGTTTTGTCCATTTAGGGACACTGTAATGGTGGCAGAAATATGGCAGCCTCCATGTAAGTGGACCCCCAGCAAGTACATATAAATGGCTCATTATATGAAAATAAACATACAACAGCTATTCTTGTGACATGATTACACAACAATAGAAACACAGTTTAGAATTATGTATTACATTTTTCTGCCATTGACCTTTGATTTTGTTACACACAGCACCTTTAAAACAACCATGAGCAACCATAGATGTCACAAGTTTTGAAGTCTGAGCCTTGCTAAAGGTTGAAATAGGTCAAATATATGTAGAGAACCTAATATGTTTTGTTACACATTGCATAAAGCCCCAATCTGCTGAAGAAATTACAATCAAAGTGCAGAAAGACTTTAACAACCCCTTAGTCTTATGGTGCAAACTGCAAACTACATTTGCAGTCAGGTTCAATGAAAGGAAAGAAAGTTTTCTGATTACTTTTGACAAAGCAAAGGAATAAATTGAGATAGTTGTCTGAAACCAGACTTTGCTTCATTTTACCCCATGACTCAGATGCTGTTCTGAGTGCTGAAAGCTAGCTCATATCTTAATGATCAAAGGTGAAAAGGCAAATGTGTTTATACATTTTATAAGCCTAGCACTGAGATGTTACTTACCTGATCCCATTTTGGAATCCAACAATGTTGCTTAAAGCATCCAGAACCCTTAAAAAATCAGCATATGATATGGCAACATATGATAAGCAGAGGGGGGTTGTAGTTTAGGGCAAATGGATGGTCACACCAAGAAAAGAGTGAAATGATATCCCACACAATCCACCTGTCTTATGTTAGCCCCAGATTTATCTCTTTGACTCTGTTATCCGGCTCGGGAAAAAAAATAATACATTAGCATTTAAGTAGCTCCCACAAATCTCCCTCTCACACAAAAGGAATAATCGAATGATCCACAAGAATATTCTAAAAATCACCTACTCAGCGTCTTACTTATCGGCCCCGCCACCTGGTAGATGTCAGAAAGCGAGAGGAAGACGGGAGGAGTTAGAAGGTCCCCAGTCGCTAGATAAAAGAAAAAAAGTATGAAATGGACGACACTGAAAGGATTTTCAACACTATATTATGAAGACATATCTACTCTTTTTCATTCACGCCCCACATACACTGACACACTGCTCGCTCCACACTATCCTGCCTACAGCGTTATCTCTCTCACCGTTTATTACTCTCACACAAAGCGTTCAGCAGTGCCTTGCAGATGTTCTCTCTCCCAAAGGCAGCCCAGCCACACTCACATTTCAGCAGACTAGCCTTATTATCATATTTGCAGTAATTGAATTAAGCAGCAGTCAGATCGGCTATATTTGCACTATCAAATAAGCACAATGAAAAGTAAACCGCTTGTGACGTTTCATAATTGAATTTAGACTCTGCTAAAATGCTCCTTGATGATATTAGCCTCAATGTGTGGCACATTTTTATTTGGGCAGACAAAATGTGCAAAAGGAAATTTTATTTTGTTGCCACTTCCACCTGTAGGGATCCAAATCCTGGTTGATTTCTTTTTATCAAGGGGAGACAACCAGGTGCCTGATTCAGATCAGGCCAGACGTTTGCCCATGAAACCTCTTCACGGGAGAAAGTTGTCTCCATGCAAATGAAGAGGTTATCAGTCCGAAAAGCATTCAGCATGCAAAGAGATGCAAACCTGTGGACATTTTGTTGTTACCTGACTCAGTGGAAGAAATACAGCCGTCACATTTTATATCTTCTGTCCAGATACATTACAGTGTGCAGTGTGCTGCTGCAGCTTTAGGAGTCAATTTTATCTCCTATATTTTCTTGATATCTTAAAAAGGTTTTTTTTTTTCTTTCTTGTTTTGTTATTTTAGTTGGGATCTGTGTTGACTTTAAAGAGTACATTAGCTGCAGTCGACAGTGCCTTCTCTTTGAAAAACCAGACAGTATCCCAACAGTCAAATTAAAGCTATAAACTACTCTCCATGTTAGACAACACAAATCTCACTCTTGCCTCAGTCTAGCAACATATATAGGCCATATTGTCTCAGTGTTGCAAACCAGACTGCTTTTAGACAATGCGGATCATGTTGCTACGGGACTTAGCAAGTGTAACAAGCGTAACAATGTAATTATCAATGACAACAACTTGGGGCGGTTTACACTGGAAGCTTAAAGGAGCCTTATCATGAAAAATAGACTTTTATGAGCTTTTAACCATGTTTGGGTGTTATTTCCTCATAAAAACTTCATTTAAGATGTTATTTTTCTTCATCCATGCATATTTCAGTGATCTATATAAATCTATAGGGATTTTCAGTCCAAGCTCTTTCTCTCTTCCAACGGCTCTGCTTGTGAAGATATTTAAGTACATCACTGATTAGTGGTTTTCTTATGGCTACACAGCTGTTCAGTCCCAATCTTTTGAATTTACTTCACATTGTTCATGTGGAACTGTTCTTACTTTCACTACTAAACATAGCCGTGAGTTCTAGCATTGTTTTTCTTCATTTTTTTCTCTAACTTGTCCTGTCCAGCATCACAGCAAGCAGAATGATGGTCTGGCTGCTTTGTTGTGATGAACAGATTTACTTTGCCAAGGGGAGCTTTATGAATGTAACACTCCACTTGATATTCTAAATTTATTTATTTGATTTTTTTTTAAAGGCACAGTATGTAACAATTACTGACAATTTTCTTTCTAATGACTTCATATTCTAAGCACTGTAGTGAATGTATGGTGGCTGTTAGTGGCCAAAATTTCCCCAGACATAAATATGTTTTTATCTGCGAGTTGATCCAGTGGTGTCAGGTGTAGCTATGACTAATGAGTAACTATTTTTAATGTCTTTTAAGGCATAACTTATCCCAAACAGTGCTCTAACTCCAATTAAACAAAGCTGATAACAGCAGTTTTAAAGTTCAGAGGGTTCTCACTTCACACACATTGTTTTGTCCATTCAAGGACACCATAGTAAAAATGGTGGAACAAATATGGCAGCTTCCATATGTGCACCACCCAGCAAGTAGATATAAATGACTCATTCTAAGAAAATAAACATATAACATCTATTCTAGTGCAGCGATTACACATAAATAGAAACACAGTTTTTAATTATATATCACATTTTTCTGGCACTGACCTTTGATTTTTTACATACTGTACCTTTAATTAAACATTGAACAAAACAAGAACATCAAACAATAAACAAGTTGCTCAGCTGGCAGTTGCAAGTACACTACACAATGAGTTGGGACACAATAGAGAAAATTCAATATTCCAGTATGACGGGGCAAAACCATAGGCAGTGGGTAAGACATCCAGGGTTTAATTTACATTTATTACATCATTCATAAACATCAGGTTTAAATTCAGAAAGACGGTGAGATGATAAATAAACCCTATGCAGTATCTTCAACTGCAATGATCTCCATCGTTTGTAAATTGTTAGGTACTTGGAATTTTCCCAGATGTCCTCTCACATCTCTTTTGAGATTTTCACTCCAAGTTCACTCTCCCAGGTCCCCCTCAGTCCATCAACATCACAGACTGAATAACCTTTTAATGTATTATACAGGTTACTAATAGTGACCTGGTTTGCTGAACCAGGTCACTCTCAGAACCAAAGAGGATCTTCTCAAAGGCAGATTTGATTTCTTTTACTTTAATTGAGTATTTGTTATTGCATTTTACATCATATCGCTATAACACCTGTCATTAAGAATAAAATGGACACTAATAATTCCCCACTTTGCTGGAAATGCAATTCTGAGATTGGTAATTATATTCATTGCTTTTGGTCTTGTGCTAAGTTACAAAGGTATTGGTCTTTTATTGTGAGTGAACTGACTGCTATTTTTGGTGTTACGATACGGATGGACCCTAAGTGCTTGATTCTTGGTTTCCCAGACAGTCAAATCACCAACAGTAAACACAGGAGACTCTTTAATATATTGACTTTTGCTGCAAGGAAAAGTATCTTACTTCTCTGGTCCAAGAATGCTGTTCCATCAAAAAAAATCTTGGCACAATATTGTTATGGACTGCATTGCAAGTGAATATATACCTTGTCTGCTTCATTCCAACATAGATGCCTTTAACAAAGTCTGGGACCGTTATCTGAAATATATTAGGCCTGTGTTGTCATCTTCCTTCCTTAATGGATTCCCCAGATCAGCCTAGCCTATTTCTGTTTTGAAGTACTCGCTACATAAATATCTCTTAGCCATAACTGTCTGTTTATCTCAGATGTTATCTAAAACACATTATTGCAGGAGAAGGAAAGAAGTTAAAGCTAGGGTTGGCAATGTTGGAAAAACGGTTTGAGCAAGCGACAGTTTAAAAAAAACACACCACCTGAAACCACAACTTCAGAGTGCAGGGGCATGTGCGCCGATGTTTTACGAGTAGGTTAACGATAATAGCCGAGTAGATAGCTTGTTAGCTTAATAGTAAACAGCTGGCAAACCACGTTTTTAAAAGCTTTAATCCATTCACCTCCAACTCCTGCGGTGTAAAAAGTCCACACTGCAAATGTCAACACTTCCGAGACTTAATCCTGATTTGTTGTTTTGTTTTGTTTTTTTTGGTGCAGCGGCAGTTAGCAGTCTGTTAGCTATATTTGTTTACAGTGAGCGGCACACAGGGGGGTCACGTGTGGGACGGAGAGAGGAGAAGGACAGAGACGAGACATAAAGGCACCAACTCTGGGTTTAAATATAAACTGTGCCTGCTTCTTTCATTTTATTTATGTATGTGTGTGTGTATATATATATGTGTAAGTATGTATATGTACCTGTACATATGCGTATGCATACATATTTTCTATTTACTTTACCTACATGCCCACATCTTAATGTTTCCCATTGTTGATGTGTCCTGAGCAGTATTATGTGGTGTATTTTGGAAAAAAATTTATAAAAATACTTTTTTTAAAAAAAAATTCACAGACTAAATAACCTTTAATGTATTATACAGGTTACTCATACTGACCTGGTTTGCAGAACCGAAGAGGATCTTTTCAACAGCATATCTGGTTTCTTCAAATTTAATTGAGTATTTGTTCATTATTGCATTTTACATCATTGCTGGGCCTGACAAGAGGGAAACGAAGGTTCAGAAAAGAAACGATAGAGTGGGACAGAAAGAAAGAGTGAAGAGAGGGAAGAAAGAAAAAACATGGATATATTTGCACAGTCAACTGTTGTTTCTGCACAGAACCCAGAAACCCAAAACCCAGTTCTACTGTTGTTTTTCTTTTATTTGATTTCACCAGGCATTTAAGTGATTGCTGATTACCATTATGTAAGTTTTTTGTTCCTTGTGTAGAAATGCAGTAATTATCCAATTGGAGGATCATACCTATTTGCTTCCAAGGGGTGACTTATTTTCTTGGCTAGGCAGTGTAGCCTATACAAGTTGTTTAATCACAGCAACATAAAATCTGACACACTGCTGGCAGGTTTATGTTCAAGTGAAAAGCTCTGTAAATCCTGGGAATAGGTGTTGTTCCCACTAAATCAACTAGTTTGTTTTAAGTTTTCAGAGGCTAATACTAATAAAAGTTATGTACATGGACTAGTTTTCACCAAAAGGTTGACAAGTTCATTTTAGTAATAATGGAGTGGCTAATGGTGAATTCGGTAACAATTCTAAAATCCTAATAATCAACTTCCAGTTCATTGGGATTAGGTGTATTCACTCTCTGGAGTCAATACTTCGATATCTGCTAATAAAAATATCAGATTCAATACTTTTAAAAACATTTCAATGCTGTTTATTTTCATCTCTGAGAGTATTGAGCAATAATATTGCATGTGAAATCCAGCCGGTATATTCCTCCCGTGTCATCCATGTCACATGATCATGGTATAGGTAGCCTATCCAGTACAATCCAACTTTATATGTTGATACTTTAAAACTACAGTAGAGAGGGTCAAAGTGCTGTAAAAAAAATTGCATATACAAGCAAAAACTAGCTTAAAACCTCATACATAAAATGGCAACATAAGATAAGATATAAGATAAAAGACAGAAACGATTAAAAATGGACCAAATGAATTGAAAGATAAATGCATTGATAAAATCAATGTCTCAAGATGTGGCAAAGACCATTGAGAAAACTTGGGTTTAAGGAAGAGACTTAAAATCATGCAGAGAAGCTGACTGTCTGATGTGGAGTACCAGGTTATTCCATAGTTTAGTGGGAATTAGGGATGGGCATATTGATACCATGGAGTCGATACTTCGACACCAGCCAGACAAAATATCAGAATTGATACTTTTTTGAGTATCGCAATACCACTGTACAGATACAAATATGCAATTTGTTTTGAGAGTTTTAGGCAATGAAATTAAGTATGAAAGCAGTCAGATTCTAGCTTCTGTGTCACATGATGGTGGTCGTCTATCAGATGTCATGATGATACTACTGTTCATGATGATGATAATGATGTTTTGGTATCTTTCAGTGCTTTAAAGCTAGGGTTGGCAAAGTTGGAAAAACAGTTTGAGTAAGTGACATTTTAAAAAAGCACGCCACCCAAAACCACACCTTCAGAGCGCAGGGACATGTGCGCCGATGTTTTACAAGCAGGTTAATGACAACAGCTGAGTGGATAGCTCGTTAGCTTGATAGTAAACAGCTGACAAAGAATGTTTTTAAAAGCTTTAATCCACTCACCTCCTTCTGCAGTGTAAAAAGTCCACACTGCAAACATCAATGCATCCAAGACTTAATCCTTATCTTTTGTTTTGTTTTGGTTGGGTCTTTTGGCGCTGCAGCAGTTAGCAATCTGTTAGCTATATTTGTTTACAGTAAGCAGCGCACAGGGGGGTCACGTGGGGGGACGGAGAGAGGGGGAGGGACAGAGACAAGACATAAAGGCATCGATTGGTTCTTTCTATACGTAGGTCTGACTTTTTTCCTTCCTTTTTATGAATACATGATGTATTACTGTCAGGATGGACGGACCATTTCAACCAGTAGAACAAAACATGTTTCTGAGCAGGATTACCAACTCTGGCTTTAATGCAGGTTATTACATGTTATGTTTTGGTAAATTTATTATATTACCATTACATTTTATATTTGAACATTTTCCACTGAATACATTTAGATAACCTGTGCTTATGTTATTTGATAATTGAAAGAAGTTTTTAATCTCATTTTTCTTTAATTTACTTATCAATCTAATTTATTATTTCTTTCCAGTACTTCTGTTCTCAAGTTTTACTTATATCTAAAGCCCCGTTTCCACCGGCGGGTCTGGGTCGGGCCGGATCTGTTCACATTTTTTTGCGTCTCCACAGATAAAAAAAAATGGGACGGGGACCCTTATATCTGACCCAACCCTGCCTACTTTTTTGGTACCCTTCGGTGGGGGTACTAATCTAACTGATCCGAGCCAAAGAGATGGAGTTAATACACAGCGACCCGTCGATTCGCTGAAAAATCTGTCACTTCCCACGTGACCCAGCATAAGAACAAAGCAGGGGGGGGTTCCTTTGTTTCTGTCACGTGTGGTGTGGCTCTTTGGTTAAAAGGAGTTGCACTGCGATCATGTCATAATACTCCGCCTCCAAGGTTGCTGTGGGGTCGCAACGTGAAATCAACATATCCATAATTTTTCACTGGTCCAATGAAGGTCCTTGAATCCTTTGTTTTATTATTTTATACTATTATATTATTATTTATTATTAGTATATAGCTACTTTATCACTGTTATCTCATTTATATTCAATTAAAAAAATTAAGAATTTTATTTTAATTGAATTAAATCTAATCAGTTTAAGATTTATCTGAATCTTATTTTTACTTTATTTACTTTTGAAGGAAAATGCTAATTTCATGAGCATCTCTTTCAAGTATTTCTGTTTGTGAGGTTTTTTTCCACATTCTTTTTTCCACATTCTCCTCGCAATAAAGATTTTTATACACATTGTACAATAATGCGATTTTCCTGTAACGTTCAAAAAGTATAGATCACATACAGCATACACTGCAATTTTTGGCCGTTTTTGAGCCGATTTTCCAGTCATGCGACAAGTTTGGTGATCGGGTCGACTCTTGGCCAAATCGTGTGTCATGTGTCGTGCAGTATACACGGGGGTCACGAGAGGCGATTGGCACCTCACGACAAGCTCACAATCAGAAATCGTGAGTCGCAAGAAAATCAAACCTGTTTGATATTTCGGTGATTGAATCGCATGTTAAAGCGGCGCGACGACCAGACTGAGAACTCTCCTCGGAGATTTTCACATTTCGCATGCACAAAACAAAAACTGAAGTAAACCAGAGGCAGCATAGCGACCCGGCTTGTCATTTGGATGGAGATCTCGCTGTAGAACCGGCAGACCATAAAGCCCACGTCTGCTCAGACAATTTCTCGTCCACACGCGACGCCATCGCCCTTTATTTTTGAGGAATTCATCACAAAGAAGAGCGCAAGTCGCCAAGGTAGCGCAGTTTTTATGGGTGATAGCATAATGTTGCTGCTGCTGTTGTTGATGCTGTTATTTTCTTCTTCTTCTTCTCCGTTTTCTTATTCCTATTCTATTGCATGTCGGGATTCTTCAAGACCCCAACGTGTCTTTGAGTACGTACAGTGTGAGTAGTCAGCTCGCATCCGAGTGTCAGTTCGTACAGTATGAGGACAGACATCGCAATGTGAACTTTTGAACTCTGCGACTGATTCGCACAATTTGAGTTGGAGCTGCGAGCAACGATTGAAAAAATCGCACAGTGTATCCCAGGCTTAACAGAATCTTCACTAGCAAGGACCACGCCACAACAAAAGGAGTGATGATGACGATGATGATGATGAAGGATTGATTGAAAGAAAGAATGATATATGATGATGAGCCAGAGGAAGACCTAGTGTGGGGGTGTAGTCTTTCGATAGTGAGTCCGGCTTAGGGAACCCCCCTCAGATGGAACCCGAAAAGAAGAGAAGGAAGCAGACAAGGAACAAGAATGGAGGAGACGGTCAGATGATGGGAAAGAAGTAGGACAGCAGGAAGGAGAAGGGATGCAGAGAAGAGGGGGGGGGCACAGGCCAGGGAGGGGCAGCAGATGGAGAAAGGCTGAATGAAGCAGGCGGACGAGGCAAAAGGGAAGGTAGAGGAGATGCAACGAGAGGAAAGGGAGGGGAAGGGAGGGTCGTCGAGAGAACGAGAAACTGAGTTGATGAGGTGAGCGAGTATTTAAGGCTGCTTGGTGATTAGTGAGATTGGAGGCAGGTGTGGTTGAGGCGTGGTCCTGCTCCTGAACATATGTTAATGAATTAACCTCATTTCACTAGCAAGGACCACGCCACAACAAAAGGAGTGATGATGACGATGATGATGATGAAGGATTGATTGAAAGAAAGAATGATATATGATGATGAGCCGGAGGAAGACCTAGTGTGGGGGTGTAGTCTTTCGATAGTGAGTCCGGCTTAGGGAACCCCCGAAATGACTGGCCAGAGCCAAGAAGTGAATGAGCTCTACGTATATCTGAAAGGTTATTGCAAACGTTTGAACGATAGGCTTGCTAAGACCAGCGTCTGAGCAACTAAATATTTTGGTCTGATACATCGAATCTGGAGGCGGTGGTGGCTGCGCCGATGCGGAATGAATGGATGGAGTAGTGTTCTGATTCTAAGCCGGACAGACGGACTTGACAGAAATGGTTGCTGAACCAGAATCTAGTAGCCAATTTCCTTTTCTCAGTGAAGAGCGGATCCAGAGGTGAGGCAGTTGATTGCAGTCCAAGTTGGAAGTAGTCTGGAACTGGTTCTTAAGGGCTGAGGTGTGAATACAATTCAAACAGATAAATGGGGAAGAGATTCCGAGTTGATCTGTTTTTCTTTTAAGCGTGAATACGAGACAGTCAGGTGAGTAGCAGATGTCTGAGAGGCAGGGGTGAAAAGGAGAGTTGAAAATGGACGTTGTAGGTGCAAAATTCAGAGGATCATAGGATGCCAAAATGACTGCTTCCAAGGTCTGATCAATGGTAGAACAGTTTCCTGGTCCTAACGTGTTCATGCAGAGGTGGAGAAAGTCCAACGTGAGATAAAGGCGTATCGTTGTCGGAGTTGACTCTCATTTTCGAAGTCTGTTTAAGAGCCTGGTGACATGACAATGAGTGAAAGATGGACACGAAGAGCCAAGCAAGAGCCGACAGAAGAATATACCGGAAAGGTAAGTGTGGATAGTGGAACAGAGAATTCTTTGGAAAGAGAAAATACAGGCGATGTAACTGTAAAGTGTGGTAATGTCAAACTGAGGGAAGCGAGTTAATGGACAGAATGATACGTTTTGAAACTGTTCCAGCCGGTGAGGTAGGCTGAGAGTATGCATGGAGCGAGACTGTCAAGGATGGCTTCACTTGAGGCAACAGACAATGACTTGTGATCATACTGAAGATGGTTGGTGAATGGAGGGACTGGAGTCTGGTGTTGGTCTGATTCGGAGCGAATACTTGTTAAGAGGCTCGGAATGTTGGCAGCTCTGAGGAGGAACTGATGCTGTGCTGAGATCAAGACGAGTATGCGAATGGGCTGTATGATCATAAGGGAACGGGAATGGCCTTGTAGGTGACACTGACTGCAGTGGAATCGTCAGAATGAATTAGGATTGACCTACAGGACCATTTATGACCCCAGAGAATGGCGGCTATAATGATGGGGTACTGCAGGTAAAGAGCACAACACCGAAGCTGAATCGAGAAGTTTGAAGTCGGAGCCAATGCGCATGGCATAAGCGAGATGACCCATGAGGGCTGCCGTTGTGTGCATTCATCCACCAGCACGTAGTTGGAGAGGAGACTCGAGATGCGCTTGACCTTTTCCGGAGGCAAGGAGGTCTGAAAGGAAAAGGACTTAAGGGTGATCCCCAAAAAGAAAAGTAAGATGCCGGGCCACGAAGTCAGGCGACTGTCCCGGGAGCGGCATGCGAGACCCCGACAGCTGAGCAAAAGCGAAAGAAGGGTACAATAACAGCACCAAGTCAACATAGTGACCTGCCAAAACCAGGAGACAGGAGCCACCGGGATGCAGGGCAGAGACGGGCGGCTGGATGGGTGGCATGGCGGTAGCCAGCTGTGAGACCCAGGACAGCCAGAAGCAACTTGCACAAAAAAAAAAAGGGGCAGAAGCAGGGAGAGGGGCAGAGGGGGAACAAGGAAGAAATAAGCCAGAACGAAAGGAGGAGAGGGCAGAAAAGCCAGAAAAGGCAGAAAGGGCTGGGGCCCCGAAGAGGGCAGGAGGGGCACGGCTGTGGCCGCACCAGAACGCAAGAAGGAAAGGAAGAGGCTGCGGCGGAGCCGGCAGCCAAGAAAACACGAGGAATCGGAAGCTGAGAAGAAGCGAGAGCGGCCGTCGGCGGTGCCAGGACGGCCAGAGACGGAAGGGAGGAAAGGAGGAGGCCGCGGCGAAGCCGGCAGCCGAGGCAACGGGAGGAATCGGAAGCTGAGAAGAAGTGAGAGCGGACGTCGGCGGTGCCGGGACGGCCAGAGACGGAAGGGAGGAAAGGAAGGAAGAAATGAGCAGAGAAGGCTCCGTGAAAGACTGAGCAGAGGCGGAAGCAACACGGTGGCGTGTGCCAGACGGGACAGGCAGAGGATAATTGTGGGAGAGTGCCCCAGGCGATGGAAGGGGAGAACGGTGGAGCCGGGGAGAAAGGCAGGGCTGGCACCCGTGGCAGCCCAGTCAGGCGTGTGGCTGAGGGATGTGCAGCGGAGAGTGCGAGCGACCGCCGTGACGGGGGCGTGAATAGACCGGGGAGAGCGACCGTTGAAGCGGCTGAGAGTTGGAGAGGCTGGCTCAACAGATGCACTGTGAATCAAGGCAGTGAGATCCAGAGTCCAGGAGACCGTGGTGGGAGACCGTGCCAAGGGTCGTGCATGGCAGACCGTGAGAGACGTCGGCGTGGAGGCGTGCCCTGGTTGGAGCAGGCAAAGGCCCAATAGGCTAGCAAGAGCCATCGCAGAACCGGTGGGGGGCCAGAGGAGACCAGCTGACAGAGGCGCCGCTGAGGCGGCGAGCGTGGCCAAAAGGCCGTCAGAGGGCCGGGGAGAGCGATGGAGCGAGCAGCCACCAGTCCTGGACCAAAGATGGCGGAGAGATGGCATGGGACCCAGATAGAATCGGGAAGGTGGTGATCCGAGGGCTGTGCTGGCCGTGTCCGTGGCAGAGGGCAGCACGTGGCCCAGTGTGAGAGAACGTGGGGAGAAGCTGAGCGGCGGTTGGAGCGGGTGGAGGCCGTGGGCGTTGTTGAGGGCAGCACATTGCCTAGTGCAAGAGATCGTGGCGAGAAACTGAGCGGCGGTTGGAGTGGGCGGAGGCCATGGTAGAGGGCAGCATGTGGCCCAGTGCGAGAGAACGTGGGGAGAAGCTGAGCGGCGGTTGGAGCGGGTGGAGGCCGTGTACGTGGCGGAGGGCAGCACATTGCCTAGTGCAAGAGATCGTGGCGAGAAACTGAGCAGCGGTTGTAGCGGGTGGAGGCTGTGTACGTGGCGGAGGGCAGCACATTGCCCAGTGTGAGAGAATGTGGCGAGAAGCTGAGCAGCGGTTGGAGCGGGTGGAGGCTGTGGGCGTGGTAGAGGGCAGCACGAGGCCCAGTGCGAGGGAACGTGGCGAGAAGCTGAGCAGCGGTTGGAGGCCGTGGGCGTGTTAGAGGGCAGCACGTGGCCCAGTGTGAGGGAACGTGGCGAGAAGCTGAGCAGCGGTTGGAGCGGGCAGAGGCCGTGGGCGTGGTAGAGGGCAGCACGAGGCCCAGTGCGAGGGAACGTGGCGAGAAGCTGAGCAGCGGTTGGAGCGGGCGGAGGCCGTGGGCGTGGTAGAGGGCAGCACGAGGCCCAGTGCGAGGGAACGTGGCGAGAAGCTGAGC
Organism: Atherinomorus stipes; assembly: GCA_023101725.1. Lineage (NCBI taxonomy): Eukaryota > Metazoa > Chordata > Actinopteri > Atheriniformes > Atherinidae > Atherinomorus > Atherinomorus stipes. Next base: position 289,441 of record JALJCO010014171.1, on the reverse strand, counting down.
AGCGGTTGGAGGCCGTGGGCGTGTTAGAGGGCAGCACGTGGCCCAGTGTGAGGGAACGTGGCGAGAAGCTGAGCAGCGGTTGGAGCGGGCGGAGGGCCGTGGGCGTGGTAGAGGGCAGCACGAGGCCCAGTGCGAGGGAACGTGGCGAGAAGCTGAGCAGCGGTTGGAGCGGGCGGAGGCCGTGGGCGTGGTAGAGGGCAGCACGAGGCCCAGTGCGAGGGAACGTGGCGAGAAGCAGAGCAGCGGTTGGAGGGGGCGGAGGCCGTGCCTGAGGCGGAGGCTGTGTCCGTGGTAGAGGGCAGCACGTGGCCCAGTGCGAGGGAACGTGGCGAGAAGCTGAGCAGCGGTTGGAGCGGGCAGAGGCCCTGATGGACTGATGAGAGCCACAGCTGAAGCGGCTATGGGCTGGACGAATGAACATCATATCAGACATGATTCCTTGTTGGTCTCCTCTCCACAGCCCCGTAACCGCGGCGCAGCCCTCACGTGACAAATGAACGAATGAAAGATCCGTATGAAAGATCATGAACGAACTAAAGTGCTTGCTCCTCCTCACCACACAGCCTGAGCAGCCTGACTGTCACAAAAGAACGATACCTGTGGACCGACACAGTTGGTTGAGTCATGAACTAATCATTTCTGTTTCCTGTCATCCTGCTGGCTGGCTGAGCTTACAGCTGCTGCCGTGTGGCGAGAGAGCGCAGTGCATGAAAATGAACGAATCGCTCTCTGAGAGGACTCATTACTTCCGAGTCATATAAAAGATTCGTTCATATTGAACGAATCGTTCGTGAACGACACATCACTAGAGGACAGGTGAGGACCGGCTGTGGCGGCGCTGATACGTGTGGACGAGAGTAAGGAGCCGCGGTGTAACCAGTACCAGAAGAAAGGAAACGAGGCCGAGAAGAAGCGGAAGCGGTCGGACAGCGCCGGGACGGCAAGAGACGAACGAGAGGAAAAGAGAGAGAAGCGAGCCGAGAGAGCTCGAGGACGGGCGGAGCAGGTGCGGGAGAGACACCTTAGAGTGTTGCAGGCGGCAGAGGCGGGGCTACGACGTTGCGAGAAACCGGCCAGGAGGAAGCCGACCGGAGGAGCAGGAAGTGCCGAAGACCTGGCACCGCCGGCGGGAACCGTTTGGGCTGGAGAAGGCGGCCGCGGGCCGGGAAGCTGGTCCGACTGCGGTGCGCCGCTCGAACGGCGTGGAGGCTGCAGGACAGCGTGTCCGAGGAGCGAAAAGAGCGGCGAAGCCGGCGGCCATGAGGCCCGACCGTGCGAGGAGGAGAGACGATCCGTGAACCGAAAGGTGAAGACACGAAATGCGTGGAGTACAGGCGGAGCGTCGGGCTGCGGTTGGAGCACTGGGGAACTAGTCGTCCGAGGAGAGCAGCCGCCCACAATGGTTGCAATGGACGATCAGCAATGAGGGAACGAGTAGTGATGTTATGCTCGAGCAGGCTGCTCGACTTCGTATCGACCTTTCAAAGCGGAAGTGTCGTGGGAAATGTATCGAGCCTCGCTTCATTCCGTTAAGGACCGCCCTACTTTCCAAATGAAGCTTCATGACGTCACGCGCGTATCACCGACCTTACGCGCCAGTTCTTTATATAAATTCATCATGGCAATACTTTCCATGATGTCTTCATCAAATCTTTCTAAAACAACACCATCTGTTGTATGAAATATTTTCAGCTGGAGCTCAAGCTATGACACAGCTATGAAAATCTTTCATAATGCAGCCAGATTTGAAAATGAACATAAAACATGTTACAAATAATTGTTACTGTTTCATGACACATTGCCCCTCATCAATCCATGCAGCTGGCTGCTGCTATGTTAAAAGTTGACCAGCAGATGTCACTATATTGTATTGTGTTGAATGCTTCATAACACAGAACCATTTGAAGACAATTGCTTCATATTGATTCAGTGGTTCGGAAAGCTTCAGTTTCTCCATCACTAGGAACGAGGGCCACCGGCGGGCGAGGAAGATGATGAGAAGCAGCGAATGCAGCAACGTCGGTAGGTCGTCGAGAGAACGAGAAACTGAGTTGATGAGGTGAGCGAGTATTTAAGGCTGCTTGGTGATTAGTGAGATTGGAGGCAGGTGTGGTTGAGGCGTGGTCCTGCTCCTGAACATATGTTAATGAATTAACCTCATATCAAAAGGACCAATTTTGGTATTTACTTCACTAACTGGGACACACAACATCACACAAAGACCTGATTTTAACTGATTTGCTTTTAGCGATGCAAAAATTAAGAATACAGAAATGTTTTCTCCCCAATACTATGACACAGATATCACTAAATGCCCCCTCCGACGCTGGTATCCATTGGAGCGTCTACTCCTTGCATTATATAAGATTATAACTGACTCAGTTTTCAACTGATTTTCAAGCCGTATGATTGATTATAGATACCTGACATGTATGATCAAACAGATTATTTAATTTACATAACACACACATACTAAGACACATATGCACATGCATACATTTTCTGATTTTATGATTATTTATACAGGTTTTATATAATTTTGGGGGGGGGGGGCACCAATCAATAGAACATTTTTTTTTTAAAGATATGAAATATAAATTAATGAATAATAGTAGTGGAGCACAAATTTAATGAATAAAGAATTAAGAACAGAACATAAGACAGAATGAAACTCACAAATTGTCATTAAAAAAAGTAATAAATACCCCATAACCAAACACATAAAACCTCAATTTTTTCATTTTCTGTTGTAGTAAACACTACAAATTTGAACACATAAAAATCAGATTGAATGTAACATAACAACTGAATAATCCATGTGAATTTCTTCATTCTTTTCATGTCTGTCATCCAGTTTTGCTTCAGGAAACGTGAGCTGATTTTGTTGTTTCATCTACTGTACCAGGTAAGTGTAATAATTTTGTTTTTCACAGGGCCTTTATCAGGTTTGTATTTCTGGTAAGTCTAGATAAATTAATAGTATTCTACATTATTCAGGTATGTTAGAATAAGTCAGTCATGTGTTGTTTAAAAAAATGTCTTCTCAGAATATTTCATTTCAACGTCAAAGAGGTGACACTAAGTTTGAAATGTTTATATGAAGATTAATTTAAAAAGGAACAATTTTTTAACTGCTTCTTTTGTAATCATTTTGTGGGCACTGAAATATTTTGATCATGTGAGAAATTGTCATGATATAAACTTTGGTCAGGAAAAGTAAAAATAGATGGTATCACTCCTTTCAAACGAGTTGACTGTCCGGTTCTGTCAAAGTCTTTTGGCACGAAGTCTCTCCTCCTGAGTGCTGCCACTCATGCCTGCATTCTTCCTTTGTCTTTTGGAAACCTACACACAAAACAGCTACATCTGAACAACACAAAACATGGCAGGAAACGCGACCTAACCACAGATATGGACCTGACTGCTTGACATACACTGCAGGTCTGAAGGCGGCATCTAGTGTATATATCTATGCCGTGGCACAATAAAAGTAACATCACTTGAAGTAGATTGAAAAAGAAGATTGGACAGTTGGACAAAAAACAGCAAAACAAGAGCAAATCTACGGAAGAGGATTAGGGCCACTAAAGAAAAAAATAGAAATAAAATTATGAGAAAAAAGTCAGAATTCCGACTTTTTCAGAAATCGAAAAAAAAAATGTCCTGAACGTTTTTTTTTTTTCAAAATGTTCCTGAAAAAAGTCAGAATTCTGACTTTTTTTCTCAGACTTCTTTCCTGATCTTTTCAAATGTTCTGGAGAAAAAGTCAGAATGAGATTAAAGTCAGAACTGAGAAAAAAGTCAGAATTCTGACTTTCAGAAATAAAAAAAAATGTCCTGAAATGTTTGTTTTTTTTAATTATTATTCAAATGTTCTGAAAAAGTCAGACTTCTGACTTTTTTCTCAGAACTTTATTTTTTCTTCAGTGGCTCTAATCCTCTTCCATACAAATCTAACCTGCTCACTGACTTCTTTCTTTTTGAGAAGCAGTGCAGTTTATTAGTGTTGCTGACTCAGATTGTATAGATAATGTCGGCTAATGAGGTTGGCAGTAGAGGTCTTCCCAATGCAATTTGACTTTAATTTAAAACTTTTTACATTTAGATGGAAAAAGAGAAATATTGATTGCAATGTTTATTATGTCTCCATTAAGGAGTGGTGATGAGAGGAAGATGGTGGCTGAAATGACCACTTCACTCTAAACTACAGTTTAAAACCACCTCAGTTATACACCTGGCCTTGCTCTCATGATTCCATTACACCGGCAGTCTTCACTCCATGGCTTTGACTAATGGATAGCCTTTGCATCTCTGTAAAGTGTTGACTGCTGCATGATATGCTTCAGCAGCCCTAGAAATGAGAAAGTAAAGAGCCCATAAAAGAGACCCTGTAAAATCAGACGTGGGAAGCATCGGAGAACGCTGCATTTTGAACCCCGAGTATTTGAATGCTGACTCCAAAGCACATATTTGTTATTTGACACCAGTGGAAAGCCAGCGCTGTCTTTTGATGCATCTCGGCACCAGCACCTGCTTAAGGCAGTGAATTCTCAGGCCTTAATGCTCTGCTGAGCCAAGCACATTGCAGAGCCGGTGGCCACACTGAGAGAGCATGGATCCCTCATCTATGTTTGCTCAAAGCTGCAAAAGAAACTGTAATCATGGGAAACTGTCTTCAGTTATGCTACAGCTGATATGACCTCCCACACCCTTTCAAACAGGGGAGGGATCCAGCTTGACAGCAGCGAATGCCCCATTATTTCTGTTTCATTTGTACAACATTGCCCCCTAAAGTTTTTTCCTGGTGTGAATCAGACTCCCCGAGGAGCCCATGTCAGAGGACAATGCTGCATCACAATATAGTGCAGTAATTTACCACCACTTGCTCCCAGCTAATCGACCATAGATGCATCTCACCTGTATTACTCTGTCACTTTCAGTTTGAGAGAGACACTGGGGAACCATGACTATTCGCATAGCATTTTAAAACCAGGGGGGGGGGATATGCAGATGCAGGATAAATAGAGGTGTCAGAACCAAGCCAAGGGGGTATGTGAAATGGAAAGAGTGGAGTGGAAAAACTGACTTTGGCTGCTATGTAATCCTGTATCCTCTTGCTCTTCCACAATAACCACTGCAGTATTTTCATAATGAGGGAAACAATGGCAGCTATCATCTTAACTACGAGGGAGTCATATATTGCAGTATTTAAAGGGGATGAACCGCCTTTAGCATTTAGACCATGTTTATATCGCATGAACCCCACCACAACCACCCATTACCCAATGAATAAAGTCATAGAAACTTTTCCAACTTCACCATTTGGGCATTATTCCTCCTATTTATTCAATTATCCCTTCCACTCACACATTCAAGGTGTTATGATCACAGTGTCACCCCAGTCTTTAAAAACACAGAAGCTGAGAGCTACGTAATGTTTTTTTAAGTTCATACTTTGAAGTGTTGCTTGTTCATTTGCTGACTCATTTTAAAGTAGCTTGTTATGGCTTAGCAGCTCAAGATTCCAGTGCTGTCTAACGGTACTGAAGTATAAACAGTGAATGCACTCTGAATGTGGATAAGACTCACATTTGGTTTCAAATGAGCATCGATTAATTTGCTATCAATGCAAAGAAGAGGCACATTCAGATAGTTCCCTAAATAATATAGGTAATTGATTAATAATAAATAATAAATAGTAATAAGTAATTCCCTCTGAAAAAACACATGAATAAGAACAGGAACTCAAATGTATTTTGATTTTTATGCTCCAGAAGGACAACCGGTCATGGGACACATCTGTAAACATGTCTATGTATTTTTGGCGCACGTCCCATCACTTTTTTTTTAATCCCGCACACATTTTTCAGCCGTTTCTACTTGTCAAATCATTCTTGCAGTTTTCAGAGATATCTAATAGAGTAGATGTGCCACAATACAGACTTTTGTAATGAAATGTTCAGTACAGATATGTACCGCATAGGAGTGTACCCATACAAAACATTCAAAGTTCAGTTTGATATTTTAGTGTCACAGTTCAATATTTATTTAAATACAAAAAATAAAATTTCATGCCTTCTTTAGTCGTCGTGTTTTTGTCCACAACTGCTGACCACCACACACTAAAAACTTCTGGGTCAAACTGCTGGGTTAAAAAGGGACCAACTGATATCTGGGTTATTTCAACCCAGACATTTGGGTTAAATAACCCAACATTGTGGTCAATATAACCCAACTTCGGGGTCAAATATTCAACCTGAAAGTTGGGTCAAAAACATAACCCAATGTTCTGGGTCGAAGTAACCCAGAAATTAGTTGGTCCCTTTTTAACCCAGCAGTGGGTCAAAAATAACCCATTATGGGTTATTTTGATGGGTTATTTTTGACCCAGTAGTTTGTATGCAGGGTCAAACTTAAAGCCAGAGTTGATAATCCGGCTCAGAAACACTTTTTGTTATACTGGGTGAAATGGTCCTTCCATCCTGACAGTATCAATACATCATGTATTCATAAAAAAAGGAAGGAAAAAAGTCAGACCTCTGTGAGAGCTGCAGTTCTGTAAAAACTCTGACCAACACCTGTCATTCGCACTGAAAGGCAGGAATTGGTAATTCACAACTTATAGAAAGAATGAATCGATGACTTTTTGTCTCGTCTCTGTCCCTTCCCTCTCTCTGACCCCCACGTGACCCCCCTGTGCACTGCTCACTGTAAACAAATACAGCTAACAGACTGCTAACTGCTGCTGCGCCAAAAACAAACAAACCAAAACCGTCTTGGAGGCGTTGACGTTTGCAGTGTGGACTTTTTACACTGCAGAAAGAGTTGGAGGTGAGTAGATTAAAGCTTTTAAAACGTGGTTTGTCAGCTGTTTACTATCAAGCTAACGAGCTATCCACTCAACTGTTATCGTTAACCAGTTCGTAAAACATCGGCGCACACGTCCCTGCGCTCTGAAGGTGGTTTTAGGGTGATGTGTTTTTTTTAAACTGTCGTTTGCTCAAACCGTTTTTCCAACATTGCCAACCCTAGCTTTAACATGAAAACCAAAGTAGCTCTGAAAGCCACACCTGAATGTAGTCAAACAAGTAATCGAACGCAGAGTGAGTTTTCAACACAGAGGTCATCATCAGAGGACAAGTTGATATAATAAATAAAAAATTCTGTATTGTTTGGTATTCCAGGCATAGTGCTGATGGTTTGGTACACACCTGCATCGAACAGCTGAGACGAATACATGTATTGTTGCACCTCTAAGCTATTGTGGACAAAAGCACAATGACTAAAAGGCATGAAAATTTCTTTTTTGTATCGAGAAAATATTGAACCATGACACTGAAGTATCAAACCAAATTGTTAAAGGCGGTATAGAAGATGTTTTCAGCAATTCAGAAAGCAGAGACTGTTAGTGAGTTTTTGAATAAAGCTCATGCACAAGACCAACCTGCTCCTCCAGCACAATGTGCATGAACCAAGTCCCAACACCGGCATCTGAAGACAGCAGACCGGATTCTCCCATCATGTCACACACACAAGTAAAACAGATGTTATTGTCTGAATGTCACTAACTGCTAGCAGAATGATTGTTAGCTTGTTCGTGTGACAGTGTGGAGTCCTGTCACTATGCCTCCGATTGATCATGCGCCCTGGCTACATGGCCACGGGGATATCCCTTTGGCTGACTAGCATAACCCGAAGTCTGGGGAACAAACCCCGCCCGGGCCCTCTGTTGTGTACCTTGCGTACATTAGCTACTCTCAATTGATCACTCTCACCTTTTACCCATTAAATTGCCTGTCAATCACGTCTAAGAGTGATTGACAGACCAATAGACAAATAAAACACATGATGAATGCAGAAATGATTGGCGGCTATTTTTTTTAGCCCCATTACTTTCATGGCAGATGTGTAATGAGTCTGACATTTATATATTTAAAGCTTTTAATTAATCATACGTATGGGGTAGCGAACCCAATTTAATTGAATATTGCAAAAATTGTAAAAAGAAATATCTTCTATAATCCCTTTAATGTTTTGCATTGATGCACCCTTTATACTTTGGTTATTTCCTGTAGGGATTGGTGCATGAGATGGCATGCCACAGTAATATCAGAATGTTAGCTTAATTTGTCACTCATGATCTTTTCAAATTTGTCATCTTCTGGTCATAAAAAAGAAGGTACTGTTATGTTTTTTTTTTTTAATCTATGCAGTGTTGTGGGTTCCCTTATTGTTAAAGGTACTATGTCCTCCTTCTGCTCTGGCTAATTAATTCTTCTTCATGCAGATTTTGTGTCCTGTTTGACAGTCATGCTGTTTTTCTTATCCACACACTGGTAAGCTAGCAGATCAAACAGGTGCCACCGGTTCATGTTGGTTTGTTGTAAGAGCCCTCAGTGACACCTCTGTTGGCACAGAGGGGATAATTCATGAACAGCTAACAATGCTACAAAGTGCTTTTGGAGTGCCTGAACCCTTTCATACATGCTCATAACTGTTGGAGACAATGCCTCTTCTTTGTGTATGCACCACAGGAACTGCTGATTGTTGTTCACAAAACACTTTCGTCGGGTCTTTGTTTAGCTTCTACTTCAGAGCTACCCTTTGCTTTGTGGTAATACTTCTACCTTATTTAAGTTTGCTTCAAAGCTGTCTGAACAAGAACCATCTGTGAGGTAAAGGCTGTTTTATACCTTTACAGTGGTATTTGTTCTCAAATCCCACAGAGTAAAGGATTCTGGGTAAATTTCAGCATGGATAAACAGACAGTAAGTCCTAAGTCTGCAATGATCAGACATGAGAGTGTTTTTACTCACCTTCTCATATTGTGTCACCTCTTTGCATCCCTGTCTGCAGCGGGAACGCAAGAGAAAATCCCTTTTTATTGTCTTCTGGGGATCTCCTTAGAAATATATTAATCATATGACTGGTCAAGAAGTGGGTATTTCAACCACCCTTTACTCTTCAACAGACTTTGACTGGTGTAAACACTTGGATAAAGAAATTCATCAACTTGACAAAAAGAAATACTAGGTTCTCCACAAAAGCAGACTATCCAGTGATGAGGAATGCAGTCACTTTGACTGCATGTCATGTGTGGACAGCACACATTGACGGCTTGTAAAATGCCATGGTGCTTACTGGAAGCTGCTTAGGGTACCACACAGGTTGTGCACCCAAGAGCAGATGCACCAACTCAAATGTCTCTTGACTGTGTGAGAAAACTATGAAAGTGTCCGTTTACACCTGTCTCGAGGAGTTTACAGGCTTTCAGACAAGGAAAGCCTGTAAACACCTGATTTTACTCTTACTGTAAATCTTTGTGTGGTTTTTGCCATGATGTTGTGAAGCACTTTGGTCAACAGAGGTTGTTTTAAAATGTGCTATACAAATAAACTTTGAAATGAATTGAATTGAAAAAAACTGACCCTCCCAAGATGTGCTGAGAAAAAAAGGACCTCACTAAAAGATTTGAGAATTCATATATACTGGATTTGAAACTGGTTTAATGAATTAAAGTTTTGAGATTGGGCATATTGATACCCTGGAGTTGATTCTTCGATAGCAGCCAGCCAAAATATCAGATTTACTACTTATTTGAATGTCAAGATCCCACTGTGCTGTGCAAAACATGCAATTTGTTTTAACTTCTGAGCATTTTAATCTCTGAAATTATGTGTGAAACCCATCCAGGGATTTTTCCCAAACCTATCAGATGTCATGATGTCATGACAATGCTGCTCCTGTTAGTGATGATGATGTTTTCTTTTGACATTTCTGCAGGTTTTTGCACATTATGATTTATTATATATCATATATCATATATATATAATTGTAATATATAACATCTTATGTTTGATCATTTTAAATTGAACAAAGTTAACTAATCTTATAATAATCTGTAGTTTAATTATTTCATCATCTCAAAAAGTTTTCTTTTTAATCTTATTTTTGTTTAGTTTACTCATTAATATATTTTATAATGGTTTTAAAACCATTTTCTTCCCAGCACTTACAGTAAATATTTGAATTTTATTTACATTTTTTATTATCCTTGCAATAAAGATATCAGTGCACAATGCAAAATTGTGTGATTTTCCATTAAAGGACCAAATCCATTGATATCAGTGTCAATGACAAAAGTACCATTTACTAATGGCATTGTATTGACAGAGGAAATTTTGGTATTGCCCATCCCTAGTCTAGTCTGATGCATTAGGTAATTTTTTTGTGTTTCATTGTAATTGGAAAAAAAAAAAAAAGTCACTGATTTTAATGACAATTGTCATAGGAACCAGCAGCGATGCTAAATGGTAAATAAACAAAAGGAAAAGAATATCAAAAGCTTTATTTCACTGTATTTCATCATATAAATTGCAACATGGTGCCTGAATTTTCTTTTTCCCGGCAATTTAGTTTGAAATAAAATTCAGGTATAGAGACTAAATTAAGTCTATGCTCCCACAAACTGGTGCAGGTATTTTGGTGAGGACAAACTGGGTATTAAATGGTCATTAAAGTCACCTCCATATAAACATTTCTGAGGATGTAAATTTAAAGGCTACGTTATGTGGGCCTGTGGCGCCCTCTGGTGGCAGGAAGTCGGCGTTATATTTTGACGTTTCCGTCTCCGGCAGACATATTGCTTACCGGAGCAAATTCTGGAAAGCTAGCAGTGGGCAAGAATTTGAAACAAATTTACATCCTTAGAGCGTGATACACTCAAAACACATAGGACACAATGGGTAAGTTGTTTGTCTAACTAACAAGTCCCTTCGTGTTTAGATGATTGAATGCTATTTTCTGTCTTTTGAAGTAATAATTGTGAAATCATCCTGTCACTGTTGACAGGGTAGCTAGTTAGCTCCCTCATTAGCTAGGTAGCTAGTTAGCGTTGCGACTGTGCGCAGTTGAGTAGTTGGGTCGTTGTTTTAATGCATGGTGACTTTTTATTTATCAATATGTCACGTATTTGACTTGAATGCAGTGCCTCGTCGTGTGTGTAATGTCAAAGACGAGGTCTGATCATTCAAATAACAAGGTAGCCGTTACTCTTTTGTATGCTAACTTAACGGAAACTTGGCTAACTGCTAACTCTGTTAGCACCGCGCTGTCTGATTTTTTTTCTTCTTCTTCTTGTATTAGCAGACTCACGTAGTCTCGAGCCAGAGTTAGACTTTCCCACCCATTATATATACTTTTTACTGGTATATTACTGGTGACTTAAGCGTCATATTTGTCAGTCACTCCGACCCACATGTTTGTGTGCTCGGAGTGACATTGTTAGCAAGTTGTTGAGGTACATTACAGCACTAGTTTTATTTATTGACAACAGCTCAAACGATATGTGGCTGTTCGGTGGGTGTGCCACTATAATTTAGCAAGAAACATCCTGTGACTCTTTTAAAGTTCAAAATAATCGACAAAGTATAAAGGTGATATGTGCTCACAGCGCGTATGTTAGCTTAGCTGCTTTAGCTCCACAAACCCACACAGTTACACAACAGTGGTACCGTTTTTAAGATATTTGCTTAAACTCTGCAGAAGTACGTGATCATTGAATATCAAACCACTTAGCTGACCAGTTGAGTACAAAATGAGCAAAATGGCTGCTTCACAATATCCCCATCGCAATAAATGATTTAGTAGTTTTATCTTTTAAGCTTGTGAGTTAGAGGTTGTTTTTAATGTGGCATTAGTGGTCCCGTGTTTTCCAGACGTTTCCCCCGCACAGGATTATTCATGTTTGTTCTTTACAGCAGCATTGTTGGTAAGCTGCTGGTGTGAACATAAGTGGACTTTCTATATACAGTTAATCCATAGCATGTTGGATGGTAATGTCACAAAGAAGTTCAATTTCACTTACATTTTCTCTTGTCACTATATCATTTATTCAGATTTGACACTTTCTCCATATGTTGGTTCTTTTTGTTTTCAATTTGAGACATTTTACCTTGCCTTGAGTCTTAGTTTTTCACTGGCTGGTGTGCATGACTCAGTCATACTTAAATAAAGGAACTCATCCTTTGTTGTCATGTATATTATTGTAAGTTTAGATTCTTCCTCAAGGGTTTTGCTTGATGTGCTGTTGAAATTTATGGCATCACTGAGCACCACAAAGTGATGATGTTAGGAGTTATCCCACAAGTTACCACTTATGGAAGTCCTAAACTTTGCAGGAACTTCTATTGCAAATCAAAGTATAGATGACAGCAAGACTAAGAACAATCTTTTTCTTTTTCTTTTTCTTTCATCCACTTCCGAATTGACTCAGTTCTTTTCTTAATAACTACTCTTATTCCACTTTCTCTCCCCAGAGACTACAAGCTGTCAGTTCAGTCTCCTCTGAAATGCCAATTTAGACATGTACTCTCAGCCGTGCTATTTTTGTTTCACCTAGCCCAAATAGCCAACAGGCTACGGAGTTGTCAAACGGCTTATAATCTAACTAACACAGCCGAGAAATGAGCGCAACCAGCTGCAACCTGTGTTTGTCCATCCCTGTGGCTTCACCATCTGTACACATTAAACACAGACATTAGCTTTTCACAATGCTGCTTCTGCTAATGTCCTCCAACCATTACGTGACCTCAATTTCCGATGCTTGTTCTAATATTTAACCTTAGAAGCCTCCCACTGATACATTGGAGGGCTTTTGGCACAGAAGGTTGGCACCATTCTGCAGTGGTGGCAGGTTTCTGTCCCCCCCCCCCCCCCCCACCCCCCTCTTTCTCTTTTGCTCCCCTGGGTGACTCAGGGCCATGGCTGGTGCCCTGTGCTGGCGGATGACTGCACAAAAGCTGGGCAGTTAGTCCTGTGTGGGCACCAGTTAATGCTAACTCTGCAATTTAACTATACTGAATAAATACGTTTGTTCAGGCCACCAGTTGAATGGTTGATGAATAGCATAGCTGTGTGTTTGCATGCATATGTATTTTTAGGCTGTGTTGTCTAGTTTTTATGAGCTAGTATTCATGCAATGCTTTTATATATAGACTATGTGCATGCTGTTTCTTCATTATGACCTATTACTAGAGATTTCAGAGGAAGTGAATGCAAACTTAATCTGTAGGGCTGTTAACTTAATGAAATGACTGCATTTGTTTCCTAACTTTCTTGATCGTTATATGTCTTGCCCAGCAGAGCCGTCAGCCAGTCCGGCCAAGGATAACTACAGGATGAACCGCTACAAGAACAAAGCACTGAATCCAGAGGAGATGAGGCGCAGGAGAGAAGAGGAGGGCATTCAACTCAGGAAGCAGAAACGAGAACAGCAGGTATTCGGCCAAAGCTGCCCGCCCTTTGCCCCTTTTCCTCTAGGGATGTAACGATATTGGCGATATGGCAGTAGGTAAACTGCCACGAAATTGTCGTGGTCTTGACATGGTTTTAAACAGCGTATCTCTCGAGGCAAAAATTATAGTTTTCAGCCCATTTTATGTGTTAACGATCCTACAATCCTTTGCTGCCAGTACGCTCTTTTGAACCAATGGGAGCAGATGTACCCCCCCCCACACACACACACACACACACAGGAAAAAACAAACAGGTGAAAGGCGGTCATGTTAACACAGCATGGACATACAGTGGATTGAAACAACTGTTATTCTCCACAAGAAGCGAGACCTTTGTTCTTGTTCTGGAGGCCGCAGGGACAATAAGAGTTCGTTTTGGTCAGTTATTACTCCACGAGAAGCTTCCTCCGTGACGCTGCAGGGATGTTGACTCGGTGAGTTCATACTATTTAACAACAAACTTGGTCCGTGGCGGGGGGCTGTGCACACGGTGATGTCCGTGTATTTAAACGCCTTACGTGTTGTACACATTTTTGTATTTTCACACCACCTCCGTTTAACCTGCAGCAGCTGATGCAGAAGAGCATCTGCTCTGCTGATTCACATCATGGCGCACAACGTCCCCAATCACGTTGGCAAGGGTAAAGTTATGGCAGAGCCTGTAGAAGTTTAAGTATTTACAGCTGACTGACCACGGACAGGCTGACTTATTTATTTTTATTTATTTACTACTAAAGACGAGGCAGTTTCTTTGTGCCTGGCTCTTTTTACTTATTAAATAAGCTGTTTTAATGCCTGGTTAAGCTTCTTTAATATAATACCTGAGCTGTCTTCTCAATAAATATGTTGTATTTTTACTTGAATTTCACGCTTCAGCAAAGGATTTTCAAGCTGTTCAAAATGTCATAACCTCGAATATGACAAATGTTATAAAATTGCATTTTATACCATCATTATTGTTATCGTGAGCCTTCCCACAATATGGTGATAAATATACGTGAGATGTGGATATTGTTACATCCCTATTTTCCACTGTTTTTTTAATTACTCTGGATTTTACAATAAAACCGCTGCACGCTGTTCACTGATATTGCTCAGGTTAAAAACTTAACCTCAACCCAAAACTTTTTTGGTAAAAGCACCCAGTTGGGAGGTAGGACTTGAAGGAAGAATCTTGAAGGGTGGTGCTGCATGGTGAAGATCTGTTCGGTGAAACATACCTGCAGTTTTACACACTTGGTGTGTAAACCAGTGTGTGACTGCAAACATGCTTGTTTTATTACTGCAAACTTTACTTCATGTTTTGATTGTTTGAAACACGGAGCTCTGAGAAGTTCATGGACGATGACGTCCAGGCTTTTTTGAGTGTATTTGCGGGAGATGACTTTTAGCGGGACTTAAGTTGGTGACTGAAAAATGACAAAGTGCATGGAAGAATAGCTGGCAGGTTGTGCTCCTGAACGCAAACCATGCAGACTACCAGGTCGCCTCTTACGCTGGTAAATAAATTCTAGGTCATGAAAATTCCTGGTAATGCTGGTGGAAAATCCCCTCATCTCACCAGATTTTATCTCCCTGTTAAGTTTATAAACCAGGCCATATTAAAAATAAAAAAAATAATTGAGCCTTTATGGCCTGAGATGTGAAATACTTTCCCTTTTACACACCTGCATATTCCTATAATATGAATATTCTGACTGTTTTGCTTTCCCTGTTTTCTACACAAGCTTTTCAAGAGGAGAAACGTGGACATTCTCAATGAAGAGGAGGCCACATTCGAGAGTCCGCTGGTGGACTCTTACCTCAGCTCTCCAGTAACTGTGAGTGCATACTTTTCTCATGATTCTTGTGCAACATGTCTGTAGATACGAGGATGTGAAGGTGCATTTAGTGTCACATCTTGTTACGCCTGTCTTCACTGTATTATACATGTTCCTTTACAGGAGGGAGTCATCACCAGAGACATGGTTGAGATGCTTTTTTCAGAGGACCCAGAGTTGCAACTTGCCACAACACAAAAGTTCAGAAAACTACTTTCCAAAGGTACTTATCAGGTGTTGACTATTCACATTGATCCTTTTAACAATAAAATTGGTTGTAAGCACCTTTGCAGACCAAGTAAAATGCCAGTGTGGTTTTTATTTACTCATTTATTTTTAATCTCTGTTCATTTCAGAGCCTAATCCCCCAATTGATGAAGTTATAAATACACCTGGAGTTGTGGAGAGATTTGTAGAGTTCCTGAAGAAGAGCGTCAACTGCACACTACAGGTTGGTCAATAAAAACACTCTTAAACCCCCAAAACATTTGTGCTAGAGGCTCATATGTAAGGTACTAAAAGTGCCGTAATGCTTACCTGTTTAAACTAAATTAGATGCGTTCCAGTCTGTCGTACACAGAACATCGTTCTTGATAATGCAGGCCAGCTTGTCTGATGATGAAGTCAAAGCAGTGCCTCAGACTGATCTTTGGTGTCATCGATTCTGCACAAATAAGATGTCACCATTAACGCTGGAATGATTTACACATTCAAAGTGAATTAAAAATGGGCCAAAGTTGAGCTGACCTAGTGAATCTTCAGGCGTTCTTAAGCTGTCTGATAATTTATTATTGAATGTCTCATATTTACATTGTAAAATGTCTTAAAACTTCCAAGTATAACCTCATTTTGCACCTCTGCAGTTTGAAGCCGCCTGGGCTCTGACCAACATAGCGTCAGGAACATCCCTGCAGACAAAGACAGTTATTGAGGCCGGAGCTGTACCGATCTTCATAGAACTACTTAACTCAGACTACGAAGACGTCCAAGAACAAGTAACAGTTTTACAGATTAACTGACACCATAAGTTTTATCCATTTGTCTCAGAAGTTTTTATATAATGTTAAATTCTAATTAAAAAAAAAAAATCTCTTTTTTTTTTTTTTTTGTGCTTTTCCTTCAGGCTGTGTGGGCCTTGGGTAATATTGCAGGTGATAGCGCGGTGTGCAGGGACTACGTACTGAACTGTAACATCCTTCCACCTCTATTAATGTAAGAAAACACATCAACACCAGCTCAGAAGTTTCCCCCTGGCATGTGTTTCTGTTGGGATCTCATCTCCTGAGTTTTTGGTTCTCGCTGTTTCAGGCTTCTGACCAAATCCACCAGATTGACCATGACTAGAAATGCAGTGTGGGCCTTGTCTAACCTGTGTAGAGGGAAAAACCCTCCACCTGCTTTTGAAAAGGTATCATTTAGACTGTTGAATGCTATTGAATTGGAGGTGTTCATAGTGACGTTATGTTATGTTAAACACTTCCAGAGGCTATAGCAATGAGATGTTATTAAAGCTAATTTAGTACTTTTCTGGATGTATAAAATTTGTTTAACTGATGTAAAAAGCCAACTCGGTGTGAGTTATGATGCTGTATGTCTTTCTGATTTAAAGGGGAAGTTCAGAATTTTTGACACAGGGCCTCATTTACAAGTGAGCCAGAATACTACTTATCACTGAAGACAGTTTCAACCTATTTCATCCCGTTATTCTAGTTCCAGGAGGTTGCTGATGCTAATGCTAGTGGAAGTCAATAGGAATCTGCTAGCCTGTCATTAAAACCAATCTTATCCACTCCACAGAACATCCGAGGCAAATCAGCAAGATTAAATGCCATGTTAAACTAGTAAACTCATGTGTTAAACAAGTAAAATTAGCCTTGTATGACAAATTTTGCATTACATATTGAGGAACTAGTTTCTTACCAGCTTACTACCTTTGCCAGTGTATTTCGGTTCATAGAGACATGGTGACAGTTAGTTTGATGAAAAAAGTTCTAAATCATCTTCAAAATCCGACATATCCTCATGCCTTTCAGACGTGGTCGTATTTTAGACTTTATATTTGTGTAATCAGATTCCTTCATGCATGAAGCAGCAGATGACATCACTCTGCTGCCAAATACAGGAAGTAAAACTTTATAAAGTGTCTCAGCAGCAACAATCAAAAAGCAACGAAACGCAGGTTAGTTTTATTTGTAACATTATTCTGTTAATACGGCATTTACACAGATAGTCTGAAGTTAGAAATGATTTGCCTCGGATGTTCTGTGGAGTGGATAAGATTGTTATTAATGACAGGCTAGCAGATTCCTATTGACTTGCACTAGCATTAGCAATGGCAACCCACTGGAACAAGAATAACGGAATGAAATATGTTGAAACAGTCTTCAGTGATAAGTAGTATTCTGGCTCACTTTTAAATGAGGCCCTATGTCAAAAATCCTGAACTTCCCCTTTAAGTGGCAATTTTCAACAAACAGAATCTAATCTTAAACCTTTCTGGTGTGTGAGACTGTTGCATGCTCTAAGACGATGGATTCTGTGTTGCAGAGGCTCTTGTTTTATCTGTAATGTGGTGAACTTGGAGATATGTGATGGTGCCAAGCTGCTTCTCCCCTCAACTCCTGTTTGTCTGAGGCTTTCTGACTTGATCTATCTGGGTGTCATGGATGATACAGAGTTCATGTCATTTATGGTCATAAATATGTATGTTTGCGCTGTCTAGGTGTCACCTTGTCTGCCAGTGCTGTCCAGGCTCTTATTTAGCAGTGACCCAGACTTGCTGGCAGATGCCTGCTGGGCTCTATCCTACCTCTCAGATGGCCCCAATGACAAGATCCAGGCTGTCATTGACTCTGGTGTCTGCAGGCGCCTTGTAGAACTACTCATGTAAGTTTAACTTTTACCATATTGTTTCTGTCACAGCGAACTTGTGAAATTTGGGGAGTGGGTAGCCTAGTGGTAGCGTCGTGGGCTTTGGAGCGGAGGACCCGGGTTCCAGTCCCTGACACGACTCCTAGGTGAACCACTGTGGACCCCTGAGCAAGGTCCTTAACCCCCCAACTGCTCCCTGGGCGCTTTAAGTAGCAGCCCACTGCTCTCTGGTACTAATGTACAGAGATGGGTAAAATGCAGAGCCCTAATTTCCCCTCGGGGATCTCAATAGTGTAACAAAAAAATGCATTGAATTCCTGATTTCTCAACCCTCCTCTCTGCAGGCACAGTGACTATAAGGTGGCCTCCCCCGCCTTACGAGCCGTGGGGAACATTGTCACTGGAGACGACATCCAGACACAGGTGAGCTTGTGATGTGAATCTGGCTCTGCTTGTCAAACAAGTTTGTAACCTAAAGATGAAATAAGTTTAGATCGTCGTGATTAAATTCCAGACTTCTCATGCAGACTCTTGAGATTAATTTTGAGGAATAAATGAGGCTCACCAACATTTACCCTAATGATGCAGAGCCACGCGTGCTCGCGGGATAAATTCACTGTTGGTGCCGGTGTGCAGAATATTGAATGTGTTTGTAAATGCTTCGCTGTGTTCAGGTGGTGTTGAACTGCTCAGCCCTGCCCTGCCTGCTGCACCTGCTCAGCAGCGCTAAAGAGTCCATTCGCAAAGAGGCGTGTTGGACCATCTCAAACATCACAGCAGGAAACCGAGCACAAATACAGGTGATGGGAAAAGTTCAGATCTGATATGGGAACAACCTGCCCAGTTGTTGTGGTTTGACCTGTTTTTTTTTTTTTTTATGGGGTTTGTTATTTTTACGATACCTGCTTAACGGTACATGAAACATTGATTGTATGTGTGTCTTCAACAGCTTAAGTATTGAATTTTTCCAGCTGTGTTTATTTATCTTTGCCCTTTTTTTTTCTTCTCAGAATTTCTTTTGATTGTGCCCAAAAAGAACTGTGGTGTGTCAGAGGTTTTGTCTTATCTTTCATTATTTAGATTTTTGTTACACTGGATGGTTATTAATCATGAAATACTGCCTGTGAATGCTTTTCTGGGCAGTTTAATTCAGGTGTGTTTTAATCCTGTAATACTTCTGTGAAATTACAACAGCTCTCAAAATGATTGACAAGAAAAGAAAACCTTTTTTTCCCCCTACACTGTCAATGTTTTGTCACTTTTTTTTTTTTTTTTACTGTTTGACAATAATCCTCAACTTCGCACAGTTTCTGGTTGAGCTGTTTTCATACTGAACAAAAGCAGAGTTCAGGAAATGAGCTTATGGCTATAATCTGGCATATTTCCATCGTTAAAATCTTCACTGATATGCACCCCCACCTCCCTTAAATAAATAAAAATAAGCCTCACTGACAGCACAGTTTTCAGTGCATTTATAAACTAAATTTGTTCCCATCGCCACTATAGAAACTAATTTGGTGTAAATATTAGTTTTTTTTATGCGTCTAATTTCCAACACAGAAGTAAGATTGGTGACTGTACTGAACCACGGAGCTCTCGACCAATTGCAACATGTTTTACGCCCATTACATGACGTCGCCCCGGAAGAGACACCGGGCACGTTTACATGGAGACTTTTTTCCCTTTTGGAATGAAATCATTCTGATTGAGGATTTTAGGGCAGCTGTTTACATGGGAACTAATACATTCGGATCTGGCATGTACATGCGCCAATATTCATTCAGAAAAATCCTGCCTGACATGCGCAGAATGATGTAAATCACGTTATTTATTAAAGATGGAGGTCTACAAACAGCTGATCGTCACAGTCGTGGTTTCTGCAGGACTTTAATCCAGCAGCAGCTGATACTCATGCGCTCCTACTGGAAACAACCAACAGAAAAAGGTGTAAAAACAGAGTTTCTGTTGCTGTTCAGGGAATTACGTTGTTCACAGCCATCTGTCAAAGTGAGGAAACGTCACTTGTTTCACGTTGACGTCTCGTCAAAGCATGCGCTGTAAGAGCGCAACCTCACAACTTTCCGATTCAGCGTTTACATGATACCCCGTTCGGTTTGGGGAAAGGAATATTCTATCCCCGTGAAACCGAAAGAAAGAAAATTCATTCGGTTCGGCGCTTTTCATTCGGAAAGAGGCGTTTACATGGATCATTTTAATTCCGAAAGAGCTTTTAAACCGAAAGCAATCGGTCTATTTGGGTCCATGTAAACACAGCTACTGATTCTGAAGGGTCACAGAATGTTTTTTTAGCACCGGCTTCGGCACTAACATGGACATTATTTGTAAACATTGATGGACAATTGGACTCCGATCCAAATGGAGCGGCCTGTTATGGAGCTCTATGCGCTCGACCCAGAGTCTAATATAGAGTTTGAAGTACATGCAGTACCACAGAAGTACCACAAAGACCCCTGACAAGTAAGTAAATTAGCAAACAAATTATAGGCTAACAGTTAGCATCGAGCTGGGAGGTGTTCTCACTCACCTGTGTTGTCTGTCTGTGAGGCGGTTTTATAGTAGGAACTGCGTCAAGTTTCAGAAGCAATCCCCGAGAAAAAACACTTTCCTGCCTGAGATTCATGAAGTTTTCAGGAGTGAAGTTCACACACAAAGTTGAGTTTTTTTTTTTGTTTTTTTTTCTGCTTCTGAAAATATAATCCAGCCGCTTCTGGCCAGTCGATTTGTCCAGTACTCTGGATTCTTCTGAACTCTGGAGCAAACATCTTTTAGTTGATGGCTGTTTGTCTCTGAGGAAATCTTCCCGCAGGCCATTTGTGTGTTCCTCAGAGTGTATAGGTTAGGATTCTCTTTGAGTTTCTGTTGAACAAAGAGGGCGTCTTGCTCCGATGCTGCGCATGCGTATTTGTCGCTTCATGACTGGTGCCACCTTGTTGCGTATGCCGGTGGTCAGTCAGTTATGTTAAGGAAGCTAGAGCTTGGCCTGAATATTCATATATATTACTCAAATATGCACAAATGAAGAAAAAAATGGCTTAAATGAAGTATTTTATGAGGAAATAACAGTACCCTGCTGAAAAGCTCTTAAAAGTCCATTTTTCATGATACGACTCCTTTAAACAACTGCAGTAATGTCAGCTCGATATCATGCAAACGCTGATTTCACTGATGCTTCTGCTCATCTCAAAGTCATGCTAAGAAATTATTTTCCACCTACAAGATGTGGAGTCTGCAAACCGCACAGAATCTTGGACTTAATTTAGGATCAGGCGCTGGCCAGCTTTAAATGATCTTAAGACATCAATGTCCAAGACTTCTTTCACACTTTTCTTTTGCTGGTTTCTTTACATTGTTTACCCAAAACAACCAAGAGGATCTCCACAAACAGTGACTTTACGTTCCAGATTCTTTTCTGTGTCCACAACAAGAAACATTCAGGTCATATTATAATCGAGGTCATATAAAACATTCTTTTGATAAGAATGCATCAACATGTTTTAACCACAATTTCCCTCCAGAAGCTTTTTTCTGCTGCTGAATATAGGTGCACAGATTAGTGTGCACTGGACTGTCCCATCTGCTTTGGAAAGTGCACTGCATCAGCTTATTGGTCTTGTTTTAGGGAGTGAATGTGTTTTAAAAGGTATGCTGATTTGAAGTGCATCCTTTATCTGCTTAAATAATTGTGCCATCTCACCATTTTAAGAATATTTTCTTTGCCCTGCATGTTTCTAAAATGCACAAACGCATACGTCTACCGGTAACGGCAGTATTTACAATTCCTCCTCACAGAGCCTTTTCATAAACCAGTAAATATGTTTCTGTTACACAAAACCTCCCAGTTCTTGTGGTCAATGGTTGGGAACCACTGCTCTAAAGTTGCTGTATAAACGTCATCAGCAAAATCATAACTTCAACAAGCTATTCAGGTTGGGGTTTTTAGATGAGATGCGCTGGGATTCAGCATGCAGTACAGCTCAAACTTTGTCCATATTAAGTGACTTGTGCATATGCACGTGCTTGAGTACGGCCTCACAGCTCACTAGAGACTGGTAGGAAACAGTGTGAAGCCACTTCTTCATGTTGTTGTAATTGTAGCTTGTCACCTGGGAGTTGTGGCAGTTTCTCGGCTGATTGGAAACATATTCTCTCCCAGAGGACTGAGCATGAACCCACTACTGCTGTCAATAGGGAAAGGGTTGGATTAGCTTTTTTCTTTGTTGGCGCTGTGCAGTATTGTTGGCATTTTTCAAGAATGTGAAGTTTGTGTTATGAGATTGATTTCTGCAATGTGTCTTTGATGCTTTTCCAGTATACGGTAAAATAAACCTGATTGCCAAACCGTGCTGGTGCCATTTCATGAGACTCTGACCTGACCTCCTCTTGTCTGCTCCTCCACAGACGGTAATTGATGCCAACATCTTTCCAGTACTGATCGACATTCTACAGAAGGCTGAATTCAGGACCAGGAAAGAGGCGGCCTGGGCCATCACCAATGCTACCTCTGGAGGAACACCAGAGCAGATCAGGTTAGACTGAAGGATGCAAACCACAGTTTCCATCATCCAGTCTGTGGATGATGACGGTCATTCAGATGTGATTTCTCATACTTTATTTCTGTTTGAGTTCATCACATTGGTTCCACATCAACAAACTGACACAACTTGCTCTTAATTTCACATGTTTATTG
Source organism: Atherinomorus stipes (assembly GCA_023101725.1). Taxonomy (NCBI): domain Eukaryota; kingdom Metazoa; phylum Chordata; class Actinopteri; order Atheriniformes; family Atherinidae; genus Atherinomorus; species Atherinomorus stipes. Next base: position 266,747 of record JALJCO010014171.1, on the reverse strand, counting down.
ACAGTTCTGGAAACCAAAGTGTTGATGGTGATAACTAATGTATGAAGTTGATGAAAAAGAATGATTGTGACACATTATGAGAATCCCATTTTACTAATTTTCACCTGATTTAAAACTGTAACAAAAAACCCACATTATCTTGTCCTTGTTTAGAAAGGTACAGCAGCATGTCAGACATCCATCTTGTCTGTTTGTATTCAGATATCTGGTGAATCTGGGCTGCATTAAACCTTTGTGTGATTTGCTGACCGTGATGGACTCCAAGATCGTTCAGGTCGCTCTCAACGGGCTAGAAAACATCCTGAGGCTGGGCGAGCAGGAGGCCAAGCAGGAGAACAACGGCAGTGGCGTTAATCCTTACTGCAGCCTCATCGAAGAGGCCTACGGTACTGAACACGAAGCACATCCAAGCACATGCATCTGATGTGGATTTAAGTTTTATAATGTGCAGCATTATTGGACATGGGGGCTGCACAGTTTGAGCTTTGCAGTCGCAATGTACATGTGTGCAATAGTCATGTTGCAGGTCCTGTAATGTAGGAAGCTAATTAACTTTAATGGGTTCTCATCTAATTTCAAGGGTAGCAGACACACACTGCTCACAGCGATCCACCAATAACTATCATTCTTAATTAGTTTGGCTAAGAACAAACCTTTTGTGGTAAAATGTAATTCATATTTATGGAAGAGGATCAGGGCCACTGAAGAAGGCAAAAATTTAATTCTGACTTTTTCTCGAAATTCTTAAAGTAGATGAAAGTCAGAATTTTGACTTTCAGAAATTGAAAAAAAATTCCTGTTTTTTTTTTTTTGTTTTTTTTATGTTCTGGAAAAAAGAATTCTGAGATTAGACAATTTTGACTTTTTTGGAAACTGGGTGGAAAAAATTCTGGAAAAAAAAAAGTTTTCTGACTTTATTCTCAGAATTCTGACTTTTATTTCAGAACATTAAAAAAAAAATAATTTCAAGAATTTTTTTTTTCCAATTTCCGAAAAAGTCAGAATTCTGACTTAAGTATCAGAATTCCGAGAAAAAAGTCAGAATTCTCAGAAAACAGTCAGAATTCAGACTTTTTTCTTAGAATTTTTTTTTTTTCCTTCAGTGGCCCTAATCCTCTTCCGTACATATTTGTACATTTAGAAAAAAAAAAAAAAAAAAGAAACATGTCCTCAGGTCCTGGCACAATAAAAGCAAGCAATAAAATATAGTTTGATTAACTCGAAGACAAAAACCATTTTTGCAACATTCACAAAGTTGCAAGATCATGCTTGGCTAATTGTCAATAAAATAGCTTAAAGGTAGAGTCCGAAGTCCCCCCACCGTTTCTGTTTGCAAACAACAGTGTTCAAACTGAGCCCCCCTCCCTCTCAGGCTAATGGCCGCCTCGTTCTTCAGCCTATTCAGCTTCAAGCCTCTCCTTCAGAGCAAAGAAGCAGGTAAAAGCCAAACTAATATTAACCCTGGTTTTCCAGAGTGCCACCCCTACCTCCTTCGGTGCATCCGCTGTTTTTTCTTTCTTTTTTTTTTCCCCTTAGAGTTCAAGTGACTGGCGTCTGCTCCAATCATGAGCTTATTTCCACACAGCGTCATGTCCTTAGCTCTGTCATTGGCTGGTGATATAAACAGAAATCTCCACCCAGAAATGTCCCGAACACCAAAACAACACAAAAGAGCAAATTACAGGCAGGGGGAGAGAGAGTTGCATTCAGTCGCACCACGGCACGCGATTAGAGGCCCAAAGGCGCGGTTTGAGACGGATTTCACTTGCTCAAGTCTAACGTTTATTTTCACGGGCGAAAACTTCGGACTCAACCTTTAACTGTTATGTGCTATTAAAGTCATCTGCTGAAAATTCCTGTATTTTCATATTCCAATATAAATTCCACAGTCAGTTTTTTCCAATGTCGTGCAGCCCTAATTGGACATTTGTGTCCTTTTTGATTTTGTCTTTAAAAACTGCAGTCATGGGACAAAAAGTGTGTAATGCAAGCTGTAAGAAGTTAAATGATAACTTTTTTTTTTTTTTTCAACCTGGTCTATGTTTCCAGAAATCCCCTCGCCCGCCCGCCCGGGCGGCGCGGGGTGGTCGCTTCCCCCTCCCCCTCCCCCTCCCGACCTTTGCGGGCTCCCGTTCTATTGCCCATCTCCCCCCTTTCCCACCCCCCCCCACCCACCGACCCCAGACCCCCCCAGGTTTCTCCCTTCCTTTTTCTCCGCGGATCTCCAGTTCTTGTTTCCCTGTTTCCTTTTCCCTCCACCCCTCCCCCCCTGTCCCTTAGTTCTTACCCCTACCCCCCGACAGAAGAAATCCGGTCCGGTTCGGTTGGTTTATACCCCTCCCCTCTTTTTTTTTTGGGGGGAAAAAAATGGCCCGCACCCACCCGCCCCCCCCCACACCCCCCGGTGGAACGGGTTTAGTCTCTGGTAAAATTCCTGTATCACTTGATTCCTTCGGACGATAATTAGATTAGTCATAGATCCGTGTATATCCATATAATGGGAGAGAACATGGCAAAATGAATAGGCCTCTCTATAAGGCATTATCTGCAGCAAAACTCCATAATTTCATCAATAATTTAAAATGAATGAACGAATGAGTGAGTTCTACTGTCCTCAGAGTAAAATAAATCTTGAAAGTGATACACGTTGATGACAACTAATCTGAATATTGTCCGAAGGAGTCAATGATACAGAAATTTTACCAGTGAGTAAATGCACGTATTAACTCCTAGAAATAAGGTCCGGGTTGGGAAAAAAAAAATTTATCCTTTAATTGCAAACAAATTTGTTTTTTTTTTTTTTTTTTTATTATTATTTGTAAATTGAAATACATGTTATTAGATCTAGCCAGAGTGCTGATAGGGAAACCACTGATTTGGAAAATTTTAAAGATTTTTAGGTTGTTTTTAATTCTGACGTAAATTTACATTAGTGTACAGATATTAACTTAGGAAATAAAGAAAAGAAAGATGTAATTAGTCAACAATTGACAACTCCAGATACGTTTTTGCTGTGGGTGAGTCAGAAATGTTTAAACTCTCTAATAAGATTCCCACATTTTAATCTGACACTGATGCACGTTTGTCCAGGTCTCGACAAGATCGAGTTCCTTCAGAGCCACGACAACCAGGAGATCTACCAGAAGGCCTTCGACTTAATTGAGCACTACTTCGGCGTGGAGGACGAGGACAGCAGTCTCGCCCCTCAGGTGGACCAGGCCAACCAGCAGTTCCTCTTCCCCCAGCAGGAGGCTCCCATGGAGGGCTTCCAGCTATAAGTTACTTCACTTACCGCTGTAGACTACCCCACATCACAGAGGGCCCCCAGAAGCCCATGTCATGCTCCCATAATGCCCCCATCTTTTCCCTAAACACCACAAAGACACACACGCCCATCATTTGGAGGAAAGCTGAAACTGTTGCCATCTTCAGCCTCACATCACATTCTTTCTTCGTTCTTTCCAAACAGCTGACTGACTTCTCACAGGGTAGTTTTTCAGTTTTTCTTTTCCTGGTCAATGGGGGCATTTCATACCAACTCCTTTACACCTAGCAGGGGAACTGATCACCTCATAATCCGAAGTGTGAGCCTGTCCTGGTTTAAAATGCATGCACACACACATGCAGACATCTTCCTGCCATTTGATAAATCTCAGATCCCGTCGCTGGCAGTAACGGTGGTTAACAGCTCTCTCTACGTTTTTTCTCCAATGGGACATTCCTATTTTCTGGATCACACACACGTTCCCCTGCAGAGGTCAGACTGGGGTGCATGAGGTGAAGTAAGCCCAGTTCTTGATGTCAGTTTGACTTTGTGCAATTCAACAAAAATAACTGCAACTTTATCTTTTTTCTTTCCCTTTTTAGTTAAATAATTCTGCTCCCCTAACCCTTATTTATCTGATCCTTTTTTCTTTTTTTTTTATTAGTTCACAGTACTTAATTTCTTTACCTCTAATGGAAAGTGCTTAGTTTCTGCCAAGAGGCACCCTGATTGTTTGGCTTAGGGCTGGTTTGAATCTGCTGCCCAAGCAAAGTGGTGACTATTTTTTTGTTGTTTTATTATTTTGGGACAATTTTTGGTGGGTGGGAACGGGTGAAAATGATTGCAAACCTTAGAAAATGGAATATTTCAAACTTCGGAAGGGCTCTGAATGGGATATTGCTGGACGTATTTGGTTTTTAGAGGATTTCTGAAATCTATTAAAACAAAAACAAATAAAAAAAAAAAATAATCCAGGTTTCAAAGGTGGAATAGTTAGAGATCCATTGTTCGTTGTGTGCTGTGATATTAACAATACATCTGAATTATGAAGTGATCTAACTATTAATAATCAAGGCAGAGTTGGGGATCGGGGGGGAAGAGCCAGCAGCAGCAAACCAAACTCCAATTTATATTTAGCTGCATTCAGCTGATGGCAGATGCGTAACCGAGGTGAAAAACCTCCTGCAGTAATGAAAATTTCCCACAGATTTGGGATTTGACTGAACCCCGGTGTAAACGGGTTTCTGCTGGGTAGCTCAGGCCCTGTGCTCCACCCCTCCCCTGTTGTTTGTGGCAGGGTTTTTGCATGGTGTTATATTCTCCTGCCTGCAGTCTCTGAGTATCCCTGGCCAAACAAAGCAGTTGGCACAGAGAGATGGGAACACTGAGGTGTTTCTTTGTCACAGCATCGGGGCTCGAAGCAGGAAATAAGTGGGCCATTATGCAATGGTTTTTTGCTGGTGTGAATAGTGATAGTGTAGTGACCATGTTGGTGTTTTGTATAGTGGTAGAGTTTATAAATAACCTATTCTATATCACTATATCTCTGAGGAGCGGAAATGACAACTGCTAACGATTCTGCAGGGGTCAGTTGTGACGCGTCTGGGTACTGATGTAAATATCCGACCATGGAAAACCTGCCGCTCCTGTTCCGTCGCAGGTCTAAGATCAGCCCGAGTTTGGCTGGGGATACGTCTCAGATGAGCGTCGAGCCTAAGTGCAACAAAAATTCAAGTATCAAATATATATTTGAATTTTGATGTATTTGCATTATATATATTTGCGCACACTTCATGCACACTTGCATACAACACCAGCAGACACTGTACACACACCTCACACAGATGAGTGGCTAGTAGCAAAAAATCAGTTTCCATAATCCTCAGGCTAAATATAAAGTTTCATTTTTAAATTTGTTTCCCACAGAATGTTGCCTTTGATTGTTATAATTACTTTTTTTCTCAATTGAGACAATGAAATGAAAGCAACTGTCCTTCAGAGGCCGTTAATGGAAACTTGTTTTTTGTTTCTAGCCGCTGGACTTTGGTGGTTTAAATAAGTCTGAATGACCCTGACCGCAGACCGGCTCTGCTGGTCTCTAGTCAGCGTCAAGGTTTTTGTGGGTGAAGCAGAACTGTGGTCGTGTGATGTTTTGACTGACAGGCACTGTGTGAGGGAGAGGTTGATTGACTCTTTAAAGACTTTTGTCCCAATCCGAGTCTGGGAGCCGCTGTTCTGTGGATTACTGAAGCAGCTCTATTTTATCGTCAAAATGTGAACAGAATCTGGTTTCTTCAGGCATAAACAATTTTTTACCCTCCAAAAATGTCACTTTATGTGGAAGATCTGCTAAACACCCTTCCTGTTCACGTATTCCCGTTTTGCTTGAAGCATTAATTCACAGGTGAAACAGCATCTTTGTGTCAGTTGTCCACAGAACGTGTTCCTGGCTGACATCAGAGGTCAAATCATGAATAGTTAACAACAACTTACCTCTACATAGCCGACGTGTAGAGCAGCATTTAGAGCTGAAGTCCTGGATTTCTTTGCTCGGGCTACAAATAATGCCAAAATTGCAATATTAAAGTAAAATGATAAATCACTGCATTAACCAGGAACGAATATTTATATTTGCTGAAAAATGAAAATGCACTCCTGCTCACTAAAGTGCCAATCCGACCAACAAAGACTGGAGGTTCTTGTGTTTCTGTCTTTGACTTATAGATGATTTCTTTATATCTTTATTTACTTGAATGTGCACACGTTTTGTGCAAAACATTGCTGCTCTAATTTCCTTATCTTTAAAGTTACATTAGTTGCCATTGTTTCTCTGGAAAAGTGGCATTCTTTACTGGGGCACCTAAATGACGATATTTAATTGTCTGGGGGGGGGAGAAGAAAAAAAAAAACCTGTAAAACTGGTCTTTCCAGCCTACTTTGATTGATGTGATGGTCCCTGCTCTGAGTCTTCTAATGGTTTCACTGTGCATAGCTAAGCTGCAAATGTTTGGATTAAAAGAAGTGTTTCCATGCTGTAGATAAATGGGTGTTACATTTTTCTTTATTTAGGTCAAGGCCTGCAGTCAGTCACTCTTGTGCTTAAAGTCTGCATTGATATGAACGTTGCAGCTTGTAAAATGTGGCACGTGATGCAACGTAAGGAAGGTTGGGCAACTATCATAGCAGACTATTGCAGGTTTTCACCTTATTTGTTAGTTTACCAAATGTTTATCATCCGTAAGGCTGGTTGAAATTATTTCCATCAGCTTTTTTTTTTTCTTGCTGATAAAATCAGAGCGTGTTGATAGAGAAAGCTTCAAACTTTTTTTTTCTATCTTGCTTTTCAATCCTTTCCCTCTGTGAGAGAAAGTTTCTTTTCTCTCAAATTCAAGTTCTGTAAACCTGCAAAATAATCCAGAAGACTGCAATAAATATTTAAAAAAAAAAAAAAAAAAAATCAGTTCCCCTTCCCAAGGCTGGGGTGTGGGGGGTAAAGATCCACCGACATCAATTGCTCTCACAGGTGACTCTCATTCCACTGGGTGGAGCGATCAGAGGCAACCGCTAGACATTTTTCTAAGTTTAAAATCTGGGATTCAGAAATAGTGCAGTTATTTACATTAAAAAGTATTATAATTTAAACTATATGTATGTTCTGATACATTGACAGGGATACAGATGCAATTCTAATCACTTCTGAGAAGTGGAGAAAAAAAAAAGCCTCAATCAAACTTATCACAGAAAAAAAAAACAAAAACAAAAAAAAGATTAAATAGGTGGTGAGAATAAAAGCCTTTTCTGCTATGCTTGATCTTTTTCCTGATCAGGAGACTCTAGGCTATATTTTTGGATAACGGTGTTTGGAGTACAAGTTTGTCCTAGTCAGGTTGCATGATCAGGAACCTTGTTATCTACATGGGAGTGAACAGACATCTCGAAATATCTCAAATCTGACTTGTCTTCCGTCCTAGACGCTCGTTGGTGTCTTTATCAAAACCTAAAGCCACGCTTGGCTCAGTCAAGTAATGTCTACGCTACAGATGTTTACAGATGCTACTTGTTTGTAAAATATTTTCATATGCCATCATTGACCAGTCTATGTTCTTTGCTCTGGTCCTCTCATTTCTCTTAATCTTATTTATTTTCTCTTTTCATGTTTGACTTTTTTTTTTTTTTTTTTCCATTTGTTCCAAATTGCCCATCTTATACTGTGACTCGACTTGACTTTACCGACGGTATGAATGCGTGACGAGAAACTTATACACTTCAACTGAACATGACACACAAACATGAACATGAAAGAAAACTGCATACAAGAAACTACAATATAAAAAAGAATAAAGAAAATATATTGAATCTAAAAAGTGTTCAGAGGAAATACTGTACAAAATAAAGTTATGTTTCAACCCTTTCATGCATATGTTTCTTCTCGTTCCTGTTTGTCAGTTGTGGTGTTCGCAGTTTTTTGTTTTTTTTTTTCCCCCAAAAGAAGAAAGTGGAGAATTAGATTTTCTCCCAACTGAGATGGTTTGGGATGAGATGCACTATGTTGACAAAAATATTCGCTCATGGGAATCAGGTGTTCCAATCACTTCCATGGCCGCAGGTGTATAAAATGAAGCAGCTAGGCATGCAGACTGTTTTTACAAACATTTGTTAAAGAGCGGGTCGCTCTCAGGAGCTCAGTGAATTCCACCATGGGACTGTGATAGGATGCCACCTGTGCAACAAATCCAGTCGTTAAATTTCCTCGCTCCTAAATATTTCACATTCAAATGTCAGGTGTATTATAAAAAAATGGAGGTGTTTGGGAATGACAGCAACTCAGCCGCATAAACTGATGGAGCGGGGGCAGCAGATGCTGAAGCGCATAGTGCGAAGATGTCGGCAACTTTCTGCAGAGTCAATCACTGCAGACCTCCAAACTTCAAGCGGCCTTCAGATCAGCTCAAGAACAGTCCAGAGAGCTTCATGGAATGGGTTTCCATGGTTGAGCAGCTGCATTCAAGCCATACAGGTACATCACCAAGTGCAATGCAAAGCGTGGATGCACTGGTGAAAAACAGCCGCCACTGGACTGTAGAGCAGTGGAGGTGTTCTCTGCAGTGACGAATTGTACTTGTCCATCTGGCAATCTGATGGACGAGTCGGGGTTTGGTGGTTGCCAGTGTGGCAGTTGACAGTCCTGTCACTATGCCTCAGTGATCATGCGCCCTGGCTACTTGGCCACAGGGACATGCCTTTGGCTGACTGGTTGGCACGCATGACTCTCACCTGGGAGTCTGTGGATCAAATCCCACCCGGGTCCTCGATTGCATGCCTTGCCACACCAGGACAACGGTACTTGTCTGCATTGTGCCAGTTGTAAAGTTTGGTGGAGGGGGGTATTATGGTGTGGGGTTGTTTTTCAGGAGCAGGGCTTGGCCCCATAGTTCCAGCTTGTAGACCATTTTTGCCTGCAGCTTCCTGCAACATTATCTCAGTGAGATTCTTGGCCTGTCTTGGAAGCACTTTGCTTTTAAATTTATCCAGATTTTTAGTTATGATGTTTTGGCGCCTGATGCAAGTTAGGCATCACATACTGTGGGAAGTTCAAAAACTAATATAAATGAGTCCTTCCAGAAAGTTGTGATGCTTCAATATTAATTATCAAAACAAATACAAATTGGTGGAATATATACAATAAAAAATGTAGCAATCCCAAATTTCTCAAATTACCATTAAAACATGATTGTTGCTTGAATAATTTGTCTTTCTGGTAATATTTGAAACTGCAACCTTCTGGAGGGACTGTTTAGATTTGCTTGATTTAGAGTAAATTCCAAAAATCACCTGCAGATGTCCTCAAACTTATTGATACCCTCAAATTAAAGGGGGAACAAAATCAGCTGCCAGTGAAATAAGTTGAAATTGACAATAGAAATAAATAAAAATTCTATGAAAATTATGACATTGATTTTGAATTGTGGTTTGAAAGCGATAAAACCACAAAAAATAAAACGTAAACAAGCATGATGGGGCTCCTAAGCTAAAATTTTGTTGAGCACCACTTTGAGGCAATCACTGCAATCAGGTGCTTTCTTAAATCTTCAAAAAGATTCCTACACCTGTTCACAGGTGCTTTGGTCCACTGTTCATAGAAAAAGGTGCTCTAATGTGTCTGGGATAGTTTTTATATCTATATATATATATATATATATATATATATATATATTAAATATATATATATATATATATATATATATATTATATATACTGTATATATGTATATATACACACACAGGTACTACCCAAAAAATGTAAATATCCGGAAAAAGTTCATGTATTTCTGTAATTCAACGTAAAAGTTGCAGTTTACATATTGTATAGATAAATAATATGCAGATCAATATATTTCAAGCTTTTATTTGTTTGGGTGTTGATGATTAGGACTTGCAGCTTAAGAAAACCTCAAATTCAAAAACTCAAAAAACTAGAATATTGCATGAAATCAATTATAAAAGGATTTTAAAAGCAAATAAGTCAGGCCTTCTAAAATACAATCTTGCATCTGTACTAAATACTTGGTTTGGGCCCTTTTGCATGAATGACTGCTTTAACCTTGCGTAGCATGGATGCTACCAGCTTGTGGCAAATCTCAGGTGTTATGAAAGACCAGCATGCTTCAATCACAGCCCTGAGCTCTTCTTTATTGTTTGGTCTCTTCCCGTTCAGCTTTCTCTTGACAATGCCCCACATGTTTTTGATGGGGTTCAGGTCAGGTGAGTTTGCGGGCCAATCAGGCATGGTTGTTGAACCATGATTTTGTACTTTTGGCAGTGTGGGCAGGTGCCAAGTCCTGCTGGAAGATGAAGTCTGCATCCTCATACAGCTGGTCCACTGAAGCAAGCATGAAGAGCTCCAAAGTGTCCTGGTAGACGGCTGCATTTATGCTGGACTTAATGAAGCACAGAGGACCAAAACTAGCAGCTGACATGGACCCCAGGTCATCACAGACTGAGAAACTTAACCATGACCATCTTCTCCAGGCTGCTGTCAGCCCTCCAGCTTGTACACCGTTTTCTTCCACACTTCTTCCTTCCACTTAACTGTCCATTAATGTGCTTTGAGACAGCACTCTGAGAACATCCAGCTTCTTTTGCTATCACTTTTTGTGTCTTTCCCACCTTGTGCAGGGAGTCAGTGATGGTTTTCTGCACAACTGTCAGATCAGCAGTCTTCCCCATGATTGTGAATTCTTCTTAACCAAGACAGACTTTTTAAAAGGCTCAGGGCAGTTACGCAGATGTTTTGGATTACTTACCTGATTAGAATGTGACACTCTGAGCCTACACTACTGGAGCTTTTCACAGCATTTTAATTTTTTTAGTTTTTGAATTTGAGGTTTTCTTAAAACAACCTTTACCTGTCTTACATTTCAGAAAGCACAGCAAGATTATTTGAATATAAACAGTCCCACCCAACTCCTAAGACCCACCCCCCATTCCCTCTGCCTCCCAGTGCAGAGGCAAAGGTCTGACAGGTCCCTTAGCCAATCCTAGAGGTGCACCCCACTTCAAGGATTGGTTAGCATTTTCATTGAATATTTAGAGATTGGAATAGTATTTCATTTTGATTAATGCTGAGTCTGTCTTGTATTTCAGAGTTCCATTACCTCATCCATACCATTTTACCCTATCAAAAAATAGTGTAACAATGCAACATCGGTAAGGGTCGCTTTAAGCTGCAGTCCTAATCAGCAACATCCAAACCAAAAAAAGCTTAAAATATATTGATTTGCATATTTATCTATACAAAATGTAAATTGCACATTTTAAGTTGAATAACAGATATACAAGAACTTTTTCAGGATATTCTATTTTTTGGGGTAGTACCTGTGTGTGTGTGTGTGTATGTATATATGTAAATATATATATTCAGACTGTACATGTATATGTATTATTATTATCATCTTTACTATTTCCAACCACAATTCAAAAGCAATATTTTATTTCACTAAATTATCATTTTGCAAATTTCTATCATTAGTTTCTTTAGTTTAGCCTCACAGTAAGAAGGTCACTGGTTCGATTCCCGGCTGGGGAGGGGGTTCGAACAATTCCACCCGTGGCCTTCCTGTGTGGAGTTTGCATGTTCTCCCCGTGTATGCGTGGGTTCTCTCCGGGTACTCCGGCTTCCTCCCACAGTCCAAAGACATGCAGGCTAGGTTAATTGATCACTCTAAATTGCCCCTAGGAATGAATGTGAGCGTGAATGGTTGTCTGTCTCTCTGTGTTGGCTCTGCGATAGACTGGCAACCTGTCCAGGGTGTACCCCGCCTCTCGCCTGATAATAGCTGGGATAGGCTCCAGCAACCCCCGCGACCCTGAACTGGATAAGCGGTACAGAAAATGACTGACTGACTGACTGACTAGTTTCTTTAGTTTCTTGTTATTTGAATTACTATTGTTAATTTAGCCTTTTCTTTAATTGGAGGGTATGAATAATTTTGAGGATGACTGTATAATTTATACTTTGAAAAAACTATTCTACTCGAAACTGCTGATTTAATTGATTTATGACTATGCATACTTCTTAAAACTAATTTTTTTCTCATGTTTTTTCCCCCCAACAAATACAGTTGAGTCAAACATCCTGTAGATGGCAACAGAGCATTAAACTGCAATTATAATGTTCAACGAAGAAGACGCCAAAGTTATGACCGGAAGTTAGCTTTTACCCCTTCAGCTTCACGCTGTTAACGAAACCTGCTGTTCACAGAAACGTTAGCTACTGCCTCCAGGAGTCTGAAGGTAAACAGGTCTATATTATCTGGAAAGACAGAGTATACAGTTAAAATAAGCACATGTGACGTCAGGGATTGTTTCTGTTGTTTATATCTTCCACAAGCTAACAGTGTAACAGCCGTTAAAGCCACTTTAGCTGCGTGTAGCTGCTAACGGGGGTAAGCTAGTGGATATGGGAAACGGTTGAAATCAAGCTTAGCTGTAAATTTCTTAATTAAATAAGCCACCTTTGAAGCTAAATGAAGGTTATTGACCCATTTGCTTGCAGTGTAGTACCAACTAACATTTCGTTTTTCATTGCGTCATTTCAACTAATTGTATCAACCCTCAAGCAGGTGACTCAGGCGAAGTCTGATATCATTCATATATTCACGTTTGAAATAAAAAGCTCCATGTTCTCATGTGTAGGTTCATAAGACAATATTTTCTGCTTGTATAAAGCGTTAGACATGAAGAAAGAAGACACGGAAGAGTCCGCCACCGCGGGCGGCGAGGATGCGCCACCCACAGTTGGAGAGACGGAGACACCTGCAGCTGCTAAAGACAGCCCGGACAGCAGCAGCCCCAAAGACTCGGAGTCTCAGAGCCCACAGACAGCCACATCCCCACCAGCTCATCAGGGGGGAAGTGACGGTAAGCGTCTTTCCATAAAACCTTTGCTGCTTTGGTAACATCAGAGGTGTTTCCAAAAACATCTCCATCTGTATTTCCTTGACGGGAAGCATTTTAGATGAAGAAGCAATTTGAAGAATTTGGGAAAATGATGACCACTGCAAAGTAAATAGGACCACAGCATATGCTGTGATGTGGGACTGTTGTCAGGATGTGAATCCCCACCAAGGAGACCGATTCGATAAGCTGATATTACTTACAGAGATACTTACAGCGATACCAGCTGAACGAAGGCTCATCTTAACATGAAGCAAGCACGGCGAAGTCTGGTGTGGGACCATTTTGCATTAGAAAAAAACACCTCATTTTGTAAATACTGCGACACGATTTAGAAAAACAACTCGACAACATGATGTACCATTTAAAAAACGCTCATGCTCTGAGTAATGAATCCCCCGTTCAAGCCACCGTGGCCTCATTCTGAAGCAGGAGGAGCTGTGATGCAAAGCGGGCAGACAAAATCACAGAGGGTATCTGGAAAATGATTAAAGTGGATATGTTGCCTAGAAGTGTTGTTGATGGGAAAGGTGTCCGAGATTTGATGAATTTACTCGAACCAGTCTATTAGTTTCCTTCACGGCGGAGCATCATCAGGCTCATTGAAACATGAGAAGCGAGAAACCGAGCTGCTAAATAAGTTAATCACAGCAGCTAGCGTTGCCATAACAACAGACTATTGGGCCGCCCTAACGGCAGAGGGCTACCTCACCATCACGTACCACCACTGCCGACTTTCTTGCCGAGAAGATGGTGGAGGCTGTAAAGCAGTGGGGAGTTGAATTAAATACATATTTGAGAAAAAATAAGTCTGTCTGTGGTATATGCAGTAATTTTTTTACATGCATTTCTTAATGAGTAAATCGTCAATTTATCGTTAATTCTCTTAATGATTGATCAAAAAGATTTTCGCAAATGCCCATCCGTGACCCCTTCAAAGTTAATAAACACGGTGACGTTATTTGGTGGGCGGGGCTTAGCCTGGAGGCAAAAGCAGCTCTAGTTGCTATGTTAACAAGCGGCAGCTAGCAGGTTTTGGTGGCTTTTTCGTAAATGGAGAGTTTTCAAACAAGTGTTACAGTCTTGGAACTGTCGGAATATGTCCAGCCATCACTCTACGGACGTGACAGCTGTTTTAGTAAATTAACACTAACAGATGGAAGCAGGCTGGCTGATCCAGACACCATACAAGATAGGCACGAGCATCTTCTGTGGTGCAGACGGTGGAGTGGCTGGACTCTAATCTAGACACCATGAAGAAATAGCTGGATGCTTACAGCTATGTCAGAGATGGTCATGACACGTTCTAATTATAAAATACATCAATCTATGTTTGGATGTTTGTGTGCTGCGGTCAGAAATTTTGCTGAGCCAGGTCAAAGCAAGAAGGATGACATGAGACCCGGATCAAACATCGGAAAACATTATCATTTTAACAGCAAACTGCACCTGCATGGCTGGTAAGTTTAAGCTAACGGGAAGACTTGCAACGCAGCAGCTGTTACACTTGTTCTGATGTGTTGATATAATGATTCGTCGTATTGCTTTTAGGGAAAAGCAGAACATATTTGACGTTTTCAGTTTCACATTGCAGACTAGGCTCTTGTTGCATCATTCAGCGGGACTATTTAAACTGCAAATGCGAGCATTAATGATGATTGCCTTCGTTAGTCTTTTTATCTTGTTGCATTGAACCTTAATTGTCTTAGTTTTTTTCTGAGGAGTAGTGTCCGCTAGTGTCCTAAAAAAAACTTGAATTTACTGCCAAAAACGTTGTTCCTTCTATTCTGGCACCCAAACACACAACAAGACAACATTTTAAAGTTATAATAACACTTGAGAAAGCTCATTTCTACAGTCTTTGCTGCATCTTTTCCTCTGTTTTTGCCTCCAGGTACAGCGGTGATGTCACTGTGACGTAGGCCATGAAGGGGTCAATATCCAACTGCTTTCTAGATATGAAAATGAGTTCATTACACTCCAATGGCCTCCGCAGACACCAGAATTCTATCCAGCAGAGCATCTTTGGGATGTGGAGGAACGGGATAGGAATTGAAATTAGCAGTACAGAAAATGGATGAATGGTTAACTCTGGTCGTATGGACCATTTAAGATTGAGAGAAGTAACTTTGTATTACCTGCACTTGCTGCTTTTGCCTGGTCATCTTTAGCTACTTTAGCAGACGAGTTTGATAAAAACTGTCAAGTGTGTTGTAGAATGAAACCTTACCAGGAGAAATTAAAGATGCACTACACTGCTCAGCCGATCCTCATCCATGACCTCTCACACACTCTAAAATCCTTGTTTTGAGTTGAATAGTTAGACTTTGGGTTTAAAAGTCACAAATCCCTAAAAGCTCTTGAACACTTCGTTTTTGCTGTGTGGAAAATCTGTTAATTCTCAAACTGGTTGTGTCAAAATCTGATCTGCTGTGGAATCTGACCTCCTTTTCTTTGGCCCAATTATTGACGTAAACCAATTATAAATCCTCCAAAACCAGCCAACCATAGGTTGGGTTTCATAAGTGATTTTCTTGGGAACAAAGAGTTATTAGTTTAAACTTTCTACTCTCTGTAAACTGATGTTTAGCATTTGGAAAAGACAGAGATGTGGTTTTAGAGCTCTTTTCCTTAGTGTGGGTTTTAAAACTTGAGTCAATGCATTTAAGGATATGCTACGTAGAAGCAGTATCCTCAAAACATGGCATGTAAACAAAACAATGACACCCCGTCACCCCACCTCCAAAAATGTATGTTTTACTTGTTATTTTTTCTCCTGAATTGCTGGTCTGATGAAAGCTTAGATAAGGGGTCCAAAGCTGGGCCTCAAAGACCACTGTCCTGCAGGTTTTGGATGTTTCCTGCTGCAGAACATCTGAATCAGATCAGTAGATCAACATGTTTGGGTAGAGCTTGATAGCAAGCCGTTGAGGAGAGACATTTACTTTGACTCAGGTTTGTTGGAGCAGGAAACGTCTAAAACCAGCAGGATTGCTGCCTTCGAGGACTAAAGCTGGACACCCCCGCTTAGATGTTCTAGATGTGAGATGATTTATGTTGTTAGAACTTTTTGGGAAATTCTATTAATTATGTTTTTGTGCTATTTAGGGCTGGTTGATGTGGACCAAATATCATATCACAATATATTTATTTTAGATGAGGATATATGATATATATACTGGTATTTTTACCCTAATTTTTTGGGTTTTGTTTAGGTTGTTTTTTGTTTTGTTTTTTTCAGGGGGAAGAAAATCCAAGTGGTTCTTCTAGGATATGATGTATATATCCTTTTACTTTTGTTAGAACAACTGTCATTAAGTTTGACTTTTTATACATCCCACAAGTTGAGGTATTTTTCTAATTTTGCACAAGGAATGAATTTTTCAGCTTTAATATCGGTATCTATATCGGTTATCGGCCACATGAGTTTTAAAATATCAGCATATCGAATATCGGCCAAAATTCCAATATCATGCATCCTTCGATGCATGATGCATCCTTCCATTTTGAGCAGATTTCACCAATACCTCGATGATAACAATAACTGTGATAATTTTAGTCACAATAACTGTGACATGAGGTTTCCATATCATTACATTCCCAGTATATAGAGTGTTTGGTTGCGATGCTCCGCTCACCTCGGCTCTTTCCCTCCCGTGTCCAGTTGCAGAAGCTCCGCTGTCTCAGTGCGACATGGCCGAGGAGCTGAGCCGGCAGCTGGAGGACATCCTCAGCACCTACTGCCGGGAATCCATTTCAGACGCCACCAGTGCCTTGCTCAACGGCCAGTCACACAGTCCAGTGCTCAATGGGGTGGCTGGTGAGCGCGAACACGACAAGCCGGAGGAAGGCAAAGTCAACGGTGGGGACAACGGGGCAGAGAAGGAGCAGAAGAGGACTCAGGAGAAGAAGAAAGTGAAGGGACTGGGTAAGGAGGACGTGGGTCCATGCAGGTGGACACGTGTAGAATCTCCTCCCGGATTTACTGGGAATAATTTTCTGAAATAACTGACTGCATCCTTCCTGTAACAGAAACCACTCTGACTTTGGCTTGTTTTCTGCAGGGAAAGAGATCACCCTTCTCATGCAGACTCTAAACACACTGAGCACCCCTGAAGAAAAGCTTGCAGGTCTTTGCAAGAAATATGCAGATTTGGTGAGCAGTTCCTGTAAAGTTTTTTTCCAGCCTAAATTGTCTTTTTAAAGAGAGAGCTCAGAATTTTTGACATAGGGCCTCATTTTTGTGTTACCAAGGGTACCGTTTATCCCCGGAGACAGTTTTAACATATTTCATCCCGTTATTCTTAGGGATGGGTACCTTTCACATTTGAATCGATACGGTACCAACTTTCGATACCTGCGAATCGGTACCGGTACCAAACGGTACCAGTTTTCGGTACTTTTATGTGTTTATATGGCAATAACAGATTTATTTCTCATTCTCAACATAGAATTTTTTAATAATATATTAAAGCAAAATCCAGCTGTTTCTCTATGATGTCAGAGCGTCTGGTAACAGGGAAACTTAATGGCAAGGCAAGTTTTTTTATACAGCACATTTCATGTAGCCTACAGGAAAATTCAAAGTGCTTTAGATAAACCAAGCATTGCAGCAGGGTGTAAAAGGGAAAATGATTAAGAACAAAAAAGTACAAGTATGATTTTAAAATGATAAAAATTTAAAATATTTATGATTAAAAAGAGAGCATAGAGCCGTGCAGATTTGAACTTTAGAGTAAAATCTATGTGTGAATGCAGCTGAGAACAAGTGTTTCAGCTGATCTGAGACTTTCTGGGAGTTTGTTCCAGACAAAATATCAATAATGACAGAATAATTTAATGAGAAAGACAGAATATTCTCCGACACTAAACTGATTTTGTGGCGGCGTTTTGCGCAGGTCTGGAGGCTGTAATCCTGCTGCAGGGATCAGGTTACTAACTTGATGCAGACAGTTTCTGCCGTGCTGGTTAAACCAGACAAGCTGTTTCAGAGACGCAGACTCTTATTTATCAGATGTAAGTATGGTGGCTGGTGCACTCGCGTGCTGAAACTCCGCTGTGATGAGGAATTTAATAAAGATGTGGGACGCGACAGAGGGAGGGAGAGACGTGACATGCGCGTCGCCCCAGAACTGATTTACTGTCTTGGTTGATGCTAAACTCAGTAAATATTTACATCGTATTAAGTTCTTGAACGGCAGTTTGTGAACCTGCTGGTTATTATCTGCCCCCGATTACATCTGTTCAGCCGCCGAGGCGCTGACGGACTTCTCCCTCTTTTTTCTGCGGGCTGCGGATGACGCGTCAGGAACGGAGCTTTGAAAAGAATATTGTGTTTAATCAGCTGCTTCCTCAGATCAGACGTGTTCCCGCCGCTGGCATCACAAATAATGCAGCGAACTTGATGTTTTAGAGAAATGAAGCAGGAAAGCTTCTGACTGAACATGCGGCCGCTGCTGCTGATGTCATGCTGCGATGCAACGTTCACGTGCGGCACAGAAATAACAAACTCTTCCACTACCTCACATTAAAAAGG
Source organism: Atherinomorus stipes (assembly GCA_023101725.1). Taxonomy (NCBI): domain Eukaryota; kingdom Metazoa; phylum Chordata; class Actinopteri; order Atheriniformes; family Atherinidae; genus Atherinomorus; species Atherinomorus stipes. The sequence continues at coordinate 248,491 of JALJCO010014171.1, read as the reverse complement.
ATGCATTTAGGTACCGAAACATGGTACCGTTTGATTTTACGTGAATCGGTACCCGGTAGTACCGACGGAGTTCGGTAGGTACCAAAAAAAGTACCGATTTCGGTACCCATCCCTAGTTATTCTACATGGAGGAGCACGCCAAAGCCACATGTCAGTAGGATCCTCTAGCCTGTCATTAAAAACAATCTTATCCACTTCACAGAACACCCAAGACAATCCAAATGTAATGCAACATTGTAAATGCTGTGTTAACAGAATGTTGCAAATAGAACTTGTTGTGCGCTAGCCGTGGTTTCTGTGACCTCCTACAACTAAAAAAAAAGCATGAAATATGTTAGGGATGCACGATATAATCAGCCCCCTATTGATATCGGCCTTAAAACTGAGTATCGGACATCAGCCACCCCACCGATATTTAACTGATCAGGCTGCCATTTCAAGTCCACATAGAAAAAAAAAGCCTTCTTTTTCTTCCTCAAAAACTTCTTTCTTACAGACTTTAAAACTTCCACAGACTAGGGATGGGAAAAAATATCGATACACTGAAATATCGCCGTATTTTCATATGCTGACATCATATTGACATTTAAAAACGTGGCATTGATCTATTTTACTAACGAAATCTCATGATCTTTCATTGTTCTGTTACAAAATCTTGCGAGAATTCATGAAATGTTGTGAGATTTTGTAACAGAACGATGAACTCTCGCAAGATTTTGTGAGTAAAATAGATTGATACAGCATTTTTAAATATTGATTAGATATTGGCATGTGAAAATATTGCAGTATTTCAGTGTATCGATATTTTTTCCCACCCTTATTTATCAAAGTGTAGGAAACGGGTAACAAAACTGCTATTTGAAATGGCTGCTTATTTTTTTCAGCTTTAATATCGGTTATCTGCCACGAGTTTTAAAATATCGGCATATTGGATATCGGCCAAAATTCCAATATCGTGCATCCCTAAAAATATGTAGAAAATACATCTGCTGACAGTTGAATGTCATTGTCACTGACAGTCTGTCCATGAAAACCTGACCTATGCTACACTTAAAAAAAAAAAAAGGGATAACTTCTGATGCCAAAAAGCAACTGGTTTAGAAGGAGGTGATCATTTCTGCTGTGATGGATCAGTCAGGACAGATTATCTGTGTGTGTTCAGCCCATAGACTGTATATAATTACTGGACGTAGCTTCCGGTCTCTTCTGAATAGGGAAATGTGAAGCCAGTTGGGCGTGCCTTACCGTCGCCATCTTGCCGTGTCACGTACGTCGTCACTCCAGGAAAATCCTAAAATGGGCACAGCGCGGCCGCGGGACAAATGATTGACAGCTGACGTACTGTGGGCTAAACGCTAACTGAGCTAACACGAAACTAAGAGGAGCTAACAAAGATAAGCCCCCTAAGCGGCATGATTAAGGTAAGACATGCTTAGACTTGCAATTCGCTGACTAAACACCGCCGTTGTGCGACTCTGTAACAAACTGAGACCTTATTAAGAGCAAAGAAGGAGCTAACTAGGAGCCTCCGGTCGGCAGGCGGAGCTTCCGGTCTGCCGCATGTCAATCATAAGGATACGCCCTTAATTATGTGTAATTTGAAGAATAAATAACATCTAAACGAATGAGTTATAAAAAAATTCACCCCCCTCACAGTTGACATGAAGGTAAACGTGACCTAATAAACCTAAAATGATTTTTTGAACCAGGCTGTAAACCTGTTTATTTCTGCTGTGAAGTCGGCGTTTTTAACATGGGAGTCTATGGGGATTTGCTCGCTCTTGGAGCCAGCCCCTAGCGGATGAAGGGAGGATTACACTAAATACAATGCGGAAGAGAGCTTCACTGTTCTGAGGCGGAGTTTGCCCCTTGGTTCAGCCTTAGAAAACTCAAGCTGTTCTTTCACACTGCTGCTTCTGAGCTGATGTGTGACGACAGGTCTGCAGAGTTACTGATGGGCAGATTATCCTCCAAACAGCTTTTCTGCCACTGAGCAGAGCAGCTCCTAACAAATACAGTTTGGGAAATATGTTATGACTGATGAGGATTAATTACTTCAATCAGATAATTAAACGTCCTGAATGTAATCAGTCAGGTGTTCGTGTGTGTGTTTTCCAGTTGGAGGAGCATCGTAACACCCAGAAGCAGATGAGGGTGCTGCAGAAGAAGCAGAGCCAGCTGGTCCAGGAGAAGGACAACCTGAGGAATGAACACAGCAAGGCCATCCTGGCCCGCAGCAAGCTGGAGAGTCTCTGCAGGGAGCTGCAGAGACACAACCGCACACTCAAGGTACAGCACAACTGCCGGAGCTGCGTGTGGACATTCTGCAGTGGTCAGCTGCTGTTGTCTGAAGGATTGTTGCTGACCGGGCAGAGTTGGACAACCAATCAAGTCGCTCCTGACTGTGAAAAATGGTGACACTTAGATACAGCTGACAGCTGACTGCTGTAGAATTAGCATCTGCAGCTACATGAGAAACTCGAAGAGCAACACACAGCCTGAGAGTAGCCAGTGGCCAGAAGCTAAGGTTAGTGTCACAACTTTTACAGGGTTGCATGCTACCAGCCAATGAAGTGCTGCTCAAGCAAGCCAAAATGGCGAAGGCTCAGAAAACAAGGTGTGAGATGTTTTCAGAGTATTTCCTAACTTTAGATGTGAGGTCACGCGATGCACAACTTAAAAAAAGTTAACCTGTATTATGGCATAGATCAGGGCTATGCAGCTCGGTCCTGGGGGGCCGCAGCCCTGCAGGGTTTCACCCCGTCCTTGCTCCAACACACTTGACTCAAATTTAATTAATCCAAAAGACGATGAAGTTCTGCACAATGACTCGACCTGACTGGAGTCAGGTGTGTGGGAGCAGGGAAACATGGAAAACTTGCAGGGCTGTGGTCCTCTAGGACAGAGTTGAGTTGCCCTGTACATAGGTCTGGGTGATATGGCCTAAAATCAATATCCCTACATGTTGAGCAGTTCACTTCAGTAATGATAAATGGATGATAACTCGTTCGTGACTACAGACGGTACCTGTAGCTTAGCGACGTGAGCACAGCTGACCTATAAAAGAACCAAAACAGACAAAAACTAATTTTATTTTCATTTCATTAAAACACAGATTTTCTCATCTTACAGGAACTTCATGTGACTTCTAGTTAGGCAGATAGATAACGGGTTCCTCAATAAACACCCAGGAGGCAGTAGATGCATTTTTGATGTTTATGAGAAGTTCTGTGAAACAACAGAAATGCAAACATACAAATGTACACCTAAATGAATAAATTCTTAATTATTAAATTAATGAACTCAAATGAGTTGGATTCCTATTTACATATGAGCAAATATTACTTTGTGTCCATGAGAAACATGAGAAACACAGTGATGTGTGTGCAATTAATAGGTAACTCGACTGTCAGTTAGCATGAATGCTAACTTAACATTGAAAAATCTATAGACAGGCTAAAGCAGTTAGCATCGCTACCGTTTTCAAAATGTTTAACACAAACAACATCCTTTCAAATACTGACATCAAAACCTAAACTTCTTGCACCATCTGGCAGATCCAAGAACTTAAGTCTACTTTGGATGTATTTGATCCTGTGAAGCTCTCTGATTAGTTTGGTTTTAAATGTTTAGTAAAGATGAGACTTGCGTAACTTCCACTTGTTCCCAGCATCAGCACAGCTCCCATCTGATCTGATTTGTAATTGTTCAGGAGAAATAAATGTGTTTTTTGTCCATAGAAGGATAAATCCAGCACAGAGGTCACAGATGATCAGGGAATGTCGGACCTTTCTCCCCTCATATGTCATTTAAGAAAACCACCTGCATGTTCACCGTAACTGTGGTTATTTTAACTTTGCAGTACAGATCTCAGGTTTTGACAGAGCTTGATTGAAATTGGATTATTTGATAAATTAAGATCAATGATGATCAGTTCTCATCTGTCCGTCACAGGTTTCTTTATGTTTTGAAGCCATTAAAGCTCCCTGTCTGTTTTATTTCATTTAATTTCATTTGTTTATTTTGGACAGTACAACACAAAATACAAAACATCCTCTGTCTAACAGGGATCAACAATTAACTATAGCAAGCAATTAAACCCAAATATAAGTCCAAAAATGAGTGGGAAGAAGTAAACACTTATAAAAAAAGTCCCACCCCCTCGCCATTTCACATTATTGGTCAGTCAATCTCACTGTACCATTCATCTTTTCTAAATAAAAATGCAATTCTTTAAATAAGCAACAAAATAATCATATCAATAACCAATGATTGTATTCCAACATATCGGAACAATTAAATCACTATTGAACAGTAAACCAGTATCTTGACGATAGTCAGGCTCTGTCCTCCTTGTAGCCATTTAAATATAATTTTTTTGTACTTGTTAAACTGTTTCATGTTTCTGCTTTGTTTCAACTCCTCATTTAAACTGTTCCATAGCCGTACCTCACATATGGAAACACAAAAGGTTCTTTTTGTTGTCCGTACATTCAAGGTTTTTAGATTTAGATTACCCCGCAAATTATATCCCCCTTCCCTATCCATTGTCTGGATGTTATCTGGTAATGTATTTGACCTTGCCCTGAACATAATTTGTACTGTATGGAATTTATCTAAATCTGTAGATTTAAGAAATCTTGACTGTAAGAAAAGGGGGATAATGTGGGGCTGACATTCAACCTTATATATATAATACGTATTGCTCTCTTTTGTATGATTAATGGGTGCAGTGAGGTCATGTATGTTACCACAAACCTCTAAACAGTAACTTAAATATGGCAAAATTAAAGTGTAGTACAAATAATGAAGTGATTTGTGATCCAAAACATGTTTTGCTTTACTGAGGATTGAAATGCTTCTTGAAAGTTTTGATTGCAAATGTTTAATATGTGATTTCCAGTTTGATTATCTATTTTCACTCCAAGAAATTTAATTTCATTAACTTTTTCAGTTGGAAAGCCATTAATTTGAATATTTAGATCAATATTTCTATTATAGTTACCAAATAACATAAATTGAGTTCAAATTTAAAGATGATTTATCTACATCAAACCACACTTTTATTCTTTGAATCACAGAGGTGACGTCATCCAACAGTGTTTGTAGGTTGGCCCCAGTGCAAAACATGTTTGTATCATCCGCAAAAAGAAGCATTTTTTGATATACTTGACACCTTACGAATATCTTTAATAAACAAAATAAATAATTTGAGTCCCAACACTGACCCTTGCAGGACACCACAAGAACACACATCACCAAACTTAACAAATTGCTGTCTCAAATAACTTTTTACCCAATCCAACACGACCCCCCTTATCTTTCCAATTTTATTAGTAGTCTATTGTGGTTGATTGTATCAAATGCTTTTTTCAGATCTATAAATACCCCAGCTGTGAACTGTTTCTGATCTATTGATTTAGTAATTTCCTCAATTGATTCCAGTAACGCAAGGGATGTTGATGTATTAGTCCTAAAACCGTACTGGCTGTCAGAAAGTAATTTGTGTTTATCAATAAATTTATCCAGTCAATTAATGAAGAGTTTTTCTAATATCTTGGAGAATTGTGGCAATAGAGAAATAGGCCTGTAATTAGTGAAATGGTTTTTATTCCCAGCTTTGTATAATGGTATCACTTTGCCATTTTCATTTTCTGATTGAATGTCCCAGTTTGAAATGACAAATTACAAATATGCATCAACGGTTTACAGATTCCTACAATTACTTTTTAAAACTTTGATTTAGTTGTTTGTTATTCCCAAAAAGGCTAATTATTGAGTGATTATCATTTCAATTATATATTGGAGATGCAGAGATCACTGTGACACCTGCCAAAATAATGCAGTTCCCCTGTTCTACCACTAGATCCTCTGCGTTTGCAATGTCAGAGCTATTCTTATATTTAAGAACATTCCTAAGTAAAAGTAAAAGATGATAAATTCCCCACTTTTCTTAAATATGTTCATACGCACAGAACACGCACAAATCTGTGTGTACGAAAAGTTGATATATGAGGGCCAAGACGTCCTGTAATGATCCAGTACACCCTAGTAATGAGAACATGCACAATAGTCAAAGTAAATGTTGACTCGGAGGGAGCCGCAAACTTGATCCGTACATCTTAAGCCAAACACGTGATCTGTAAATCTTTCATATTCTGACCATGTCTCTGCAGGAGGAAGGGATACAAAGAACCCGACTGGAAGAGGAGAAAAGGAAAGAGGTGACTTCTCACTTCCAGGTGACGCTGAACGACATCCAGACTCAGATGGAGCAGCACAACGAGAGAAACGCCAGCCTCCGCCAGGAGAACACGGAGCTGGCAGAGAAGCTCAAGAAACTCTACGAACAGTACAAACTGCGGGAGGAGGTGAGCGGGCAGTTTGTCCGAGATCCGCACGCAGTTTGAATTTAGTTTTTCTTCCTATTAACGTTTATCTGATGGGTTTTCTGTGCAGCACATAGACAAAGTGGTGAAACACAAAGACCTGCAGCAGCAGCTGGTGGATGCGAAGCTGCATCAGGCGCAGGAGCTGCTCAAGGAGTCGGAGGATCGCCACGAGAGAGAGAAAGACTTTGTAAGAATCAGAATTAACCACATAATGCAATAAATCAGTCACATGGAACACATCTGACAAAGTGTCGTCCCTGCAGCTGCTGAAAGAAGCCGTGGAGTCTCAGAGGATGTGTGAGCTGATGAAGCAGCAGGAAGTTCACCTCAAACAGCAGGTGAAGACTCCTCACATTTCCAGCTCTGGCTGGAGTCGCCGTTTGGTTGCAGCAGAATGATTCAGTTTTGTTTGTGTGGTTTTTCCCAGCTGTCGCTGTACACAGAGAAGTTCGAAGAGTTTCAGACCACTTTATCCAAGAGCAACGAAGTCTTCACCACCTTCAAGCAGGAGATGGAGAAGGTGGGGTCTCTGTTGCACTGAAGCTTCAGGATGGCATGAAGCATTTTGTTGGGTTTTCTTGCTCAAACATGTTTTTGCGTTTGTGCCTACAGATGACAAAGAAAATCAAAAAGCTTGAGAAGGAGACGGCCATGTACCGCTCCCGGTGGGAGAGCAGCAACAAGGCTCTGCTGGAGATGGCGGAGGAGGTAAAGCTGCGGCAGTTTGTCACCTGTTCAGCTTCTTTAGAAATGAAAAGGATGCAGCAGTTTTGGGATTTCCTCTTGAATTATGCAGCGGGAGGAAGCATCATCTGAGGCCGCGTTTACACGATGACGCTCCAGGGTTAAAATATTTTTTTAGGGCTGCAACGATTACTCGAGTAATTCAATTCATAAAATTGCTCTAGGCCAATTAACTGCCTCGAGGTTTAGGTGAATTCTCTTCGTTTTTTGCGCACCACCCGGATGGTTTTTCTAAGAGGACCGTTTTAACCAGTGGTTTAGTCCATGCCGGGGACCCCACAGCACGAGCCAGAAGCACGCTGTCGCAGCTCTCCTCTAAATATGGGCGTCGAGTCTATTTTTGATAGCAGCTTCCAGAATCAGATCTCGTTAGTTCAGAAAGCAGAAAATCAGACATGGAAGTAGCATCAAACATCCGGTAACTTTCAAAGTACCCCCCCCCCCCCCCCCCCCCCCTGCAGGTTTAAAGTCGGTGAACTACATCAAACATTACATTACCAGTGATACCAGGTTAAAAGTATATCAGAGGGTCTCGGGCGTTTTTTTGTTTGTTTGTTTGTTTTTTTCATAACAATAAATAAATAATTTTATTAAACTGCTGGGAGTCGGTTCAGCAGGTGCTGATCATCCTTTCTTGTTAATACATTTATACTGCAAGTGTTGTGGACTTGAATATGTATTTCGGTCCTCTAATGAACGGCCAATTGTTTCCATTTCAGTAAAGCTCAGAATTAAATGTGCAGATGTGGAAGCAACATTTAAGTTTTTGGCAGAGAAGCATGGGTGGGAAACTCAACACTGTAGAACTCTGAAAGCCAGAAATTCCAGCTCTTATAGTCAATTTAAGTTGTGAAATTTAAATAACTTGCAAAATGTCCAATTTATCTGATTACTCGGTTAATTGTCAGAAGAACCGCTAGATTACTCGATTACAAAAATAAGCGATAGCTGCAGCCCTAATATTTTTCCAGATGTGCCTATCGTTTAGACAGTGTTGGCATTTTGTAGCGCTGTAACAATATCAGAATCGGAATCGCGACACTCAGAACCATGATCCTGTCTTGCCGTGGGAGAAGGCAGGATCGCAACACCCACCAATCCCAGTTCAGACGCTCTAAAACTCCTCAGATCACAGAAAACTTTGACTTTTTTCCATCAGGCTACAGACTATTGTAGCATTCAGTTGCTAACCAGACAACACGTCTGTATTAAGGCCACCAGCAGTAAAGTGTTGCATGTTTTTTTGCTGCAAGTCAAATGAAATTAGTCAGTTTTCCATCGGTACTGTAAACCATCGACCGGGATGAGCCACTCGCACACATGCAGCTCAGGAGTGTGTGACTGAGGAGTGATGGCAGGTCTTCAGACACTGACAACAGTGTCCGGTGTTGGTGCAAGAGGGACTCCTCATGAAAGCCGCACTGACGACCAACTGGATGCTGCATGTGTGAAGAAATACACCAATAAAAACATAATTAATTAATCCTGTCTTTTCATTAGCTTAATTAAGCTTAGATTTCGATCCAGCCTTAACAAACAAGACCAATAACAGTGGATCCCTGTGAAGCGGTGAAAGCACCAAGACGCCTCCTTTCATGAAGATTTTCAGCATGTTGGAGTTTCCAGCGATGCAAATGAAAATAAGCTGTTCCAGTCAATGGGAAAGTGAGGTCTGAATGCTTTCCCTCGCTCTCTGGGACGTGCCAGTAGGACATAATTATGTCGGGTTAACGTTGGTTTGTGCTCGGCCATCATAACGCCAACATCTCCCCTTTTAGATTCTCCACTGCAGGGAGCAGAGCAGCCTCTCACCTGACATGAGGACACGATGCTGTTCCTGAAGAAGAACTCTGGTTTCAAATCAGCCAAACAGGGTTGATGTAGAAAGCTGTCAAGGATTTTTTTATTTAACTTCATTTTTGATGAACGGCACAGTTCAGTTATTTTATTTTTCAAAAGCAGCTTTTCCTAGAGAAAAGAGAAATTTTATATCTTTGCTCATTTATTCATTAATTTTGATCAATGAACTATGTTCAGGTTATTTGTTACATTAAGTTAAACTCCATGAGACTCACTGCAGCAAAAGACGCACAATCTTGCACTAATTAAGTAGCAATGTAGCCAAACCATACATCAAATTAAACAGGAGAAACTCTGCTACAAGCACATATAAGTCATTTTAACATACACCAAGCATATTAATGTTTGAATATCAAAATCTAAATAAGGTCAGAGCGTCCACCCAATCTGCACATTTCCATCGCTACCTCTCTGATACTTCATGGTAGACAAACAAACAGTATATCATATGAAAGCTAAGATCCTGACGATTTCAACAGTACCACTATTATTTCTCTATGACAAAAACTCAGTGAACCAGCAGCCAAAGAATACAAACAATACAAACAACATAAACAACCGCTTACTTAGAATGACTAACAGAAATTCTGTCTTACACACTTGAACAAAAGTCCCAAGTGTTCCCTTTATTATGACACCTCAATGACACTCAAATAGACCTTGTAGATGCAGAGATATACTCTATTCATTTTGGGTATGCAGAAACCTTAAAAAGAGCTAGAGCTTAAGAGGTTAAATGCTATTGTAAATGTTATTTAGATAAGATGCTTCTCAAATTTAAAAATCGTGATCGAATCAAGAGTTGGTGTATCGTTACAGCCCTAGCGTTTTAGGTAGTCAAAAACATGAAAAAATAAAACCACTTTCCGAAGTGGTAATCTTAAACACTCCACTGAATGTAAATCGTTGAAAACGTAAAACCCTGTTTTGTAATTTAAAAAAAGTGTTGTCACATAATGGGCTTTATGCATAACTCCACTACTTCCTGAGTTTAAGCAGCTCCTTTCCCTCCTTTCCTTCATCACTGGACAGACTGATTAATCCAGGTGTGTCTGGCCATTGTCCTCATGGTTGCTGAGGTCAGACACACCTGGATTAATCAAATCCTCCAATAATGAAAGACAAGAGGCAAAGGAGCTGGCTTAAGTTAGGAAGCAGTGGAGTTATGCATAAAGCCCATAACGTCACAACAGGCGCCAGTGCAGGAAAACATCAACAAACATGTCCGATTATCACTCAGCAACGAATCTTCAACTTGCCCTGACCACTTTAATGAGCACTCAAGAGTAAACAGGAAGAGGAGGAATAGAAATTTTCATTCCATTTGGTCTTGATGGTGGCGCCATCTAGCGACCTGGCGTGCATACTGCTTAAAAAAACACAACATTCCACGCACATTTGCGTGCCCGTGTGCACGCAGAATTTCTCCCCAAAACGCTCGTGTGAACGCGGAGTTGTCAGAGAAAACAAAACCCAACTTTTGCGTTATTCAAGCGGAGCGTTATCGTGTAAACGTGGCCTTAGAATGGTTGTGTCTTTAACTGCTGAGAAGATAAATATGCCACACAAGATTAAAATGACCATCATCATCATCATCGTTTCCTGGTCATGTCCAGCCAGGAGTTAGGGCTGGGCAATAAACTGAAAAATTACTGACCCTGAAATTTACAGCGATAACCGACGTCATTTTGCTCATGTCGGTATGTTCGGTACTGCGGCCCCTTTAAGAAAGCCGACAGTGGAATTGCCGCACAGGACTTTTTTTGCTCTCCGACTTGCCGTAGTTTCTTGCAGTGACACTCCTGCACTGCAGCGGAGTGTTTTTCTTCACTTTTTGCACGTTTTCTGTACATAAGATATGTATAAGTGATCAGCGACTTTTTTTTTTTATGTCAGTGTAAAGTGTTAAACGTTTTGAAAATGGTAGCGATGCTAATTGCAGCAGCCTGTCTGATTTTTTTTCAATGTTAAGTTGGCATTCATGCTAATCGAGTCGTGTGTGCAATTTATGGGAAAACTCATCACTGCGTTATTTGTGGACACAAAGCAATAATTGCTCATATGTAAATGAGAAGCTGACTCATTCAAGTTTATTAATATGTAAACTAGTATATTTGTATTTCAGTTTCACAGTGCTTCTCATAAACGTCCAAAACGTATCTGCTACCTCCTGGGTGTTTATTGAGGAACCTGTTATCTATCTGCAAAACTAGAAGTCACATCAAGTTCCAGTAAGGGCAGAATATTGTTTTTTTTATTTATTGTTATTAAAATGAGAAGTGTTTGTGGCGCTTAATAGGTCGGCTTTGCTTATGTCTCTATAAGACGCTTAACTACATGCACCGTCTGTAGTCACGTGACTCCAGCCTGGAATGATTTATCGTCCATATTATAGAGATGAATTGCTCAATTTATCGTGATATTGATTTTAGGCCGCATCGCCCAGCCCTACCTGGACTGACTTGACTTTTTATGCCAGTTCCACAACGGTCTGGTGCTGAATGAAATATCAGCATCTGAGTGTGTGTGTGTGTGTGTTCAGAAAGCTGTTCGGGATCGGGAGTTCGAGGCACTTCAGGGTAAAGTCCAGCGGCTGGAGAAGTTACGGCGGGCGCTGAAAGTGGAGCGCAACGAGCTGAGCAAGAAGGTCCAGAACCTCAGCGGTCAGCCGAGCAGCACTTCAGGAGCCCCCACATCCGACCCCGGGACCGACTCCCCTTCTCCTCCTCCTACAGACTCTGTGCTGGAGCCCAGCCCGGCGCCAGACACCACCTCCTGCTCCCACCCCTGCCCCTGCGACCCACAGCCGGACTCAGGCGCTCCCGCAGAGGAGGCAAACGCTCGGCCCGTCCCTGCACGGGAGTAAAGCCGAGCCGCTCACGCTCTCCGCCTTCCCCTCCAGCATCAAGCCACCAAAAGATGAAACCACCAGCTGCAAGCCGCCGCTCCTCTGCTGGATGAAGCTGGTCCGGAAACGGATCAGTCACACGCTCACATGTTGCAGACAAAATATATGATCAGCTTTTAACAGGTTAACTTGTGTCCTCCCAGCATCCTCTGCAGACTAATTACTTCTTGTGTATTTACATGCGTTCTGTAAAATTAGCATTTAAATGTCCGATTGACTCAGCGCAACCGGTATGTCCACATTTGTTGCATTGGGTTTTAAGAGCTGCTCAGGATGACACAAGTCGACCAGTTGATGGCAAGAGGAGTCAACAGAGGTTGAATGTGTGTGTGTGTGTCCACTTAGTTGGAAAGTTTCCACTGTTAAAAAGCCACTTTTAGTAAATTAAAGTTGTTTGTTTTTCAGGTTATGTCTTAACAGTTATGTCAGTTTCTTAAGCCAGTCATAATGGAGAGTTTTGCATAAATATTAAGGGAAATATCTTTTTTTTTTTCTTGCCTTCCAACCAGTTTAAGCTTTCAGAATGGTTTACATTCTGAAGTTTTCAGGCCACTACTAAAATGTTTTGTTCTTTTTGCCTAATACTTGGGTTTGTGTTCATTATTTATTGTTTGAAGCTTAGCCTCATTTGCTTATAGCCTGATATTGAAGTGTGTCTTACAAAGCACACTGTTAAATGATTTCAATGAACAATTTTTTATTGAGATAATTTAAATCTTGAGACCAACTCTTCTTTCCTACTGTTGCTGAGTTCTGTTGTTTTCAGCTATTTTTAATCAATCAGCTTATAACAATGTCATAATGACCAATTTAAATTCATTTAATTCCACCTGTGTGCATTTGTGTGTGTGGGATGTATCTGTTAATGATTGTCCTCTAATCCTGGTAACCGCAGTAGCTTGTCATCAGGTTTTAACAAGAGAATGTTCAAATACCTCTATGCAACGCTTACGTTTTGGTTTTTATTCCGTGGCAGTCTGAACTGACAAAGCACTTAGCTGAGAATGTATATTCATTAAATCCACTGTCCTGCATGGATGTACTGTAAAAATAGACGACATATCTCACAGCGAACGCCTTTTTTGGGAGGGTGTGGTAATCTTGGACCACGGTTGTTGAGCTGCTCTTGTTGTTTTACTTTAAATGTAATATTTTACATTTTTATTGCTTGCCAGAAGGTGCAGCGACTGAGCCAAGCAGGGAAGCAAAGGAGGGGAGAGAGTAAAGCAAATGTAACTCAACTTGTTTGACTCTCCAACATGCCCATATCTCTTCAGACATTCTTCAGCTCTGCTTAATATGTAGCCTTGGTAAAATAAAAAAAAAATAGTGACACCTGAAACAGAAACGGCAGAACGCGATGTCTCATGAACGGATTCAGTGTTCCACAGTTCATTGACCACAATGAGGAACCAAAGATTCCTTTTTTTCCCCCTTTGTCTTTTGCAGTACTTTTATCTGGTCCTGTATATTTTTCTTGTTAAATAAAAGATGTAACAGTTTGTTTTGAGTTGACTGATTTAATATGGAGGAGAAGGGTGTCAAGTTAATTAAAAATTACATTAATCAAATGAGGAAATGTTATTTAATTAGAAGATAAATTCATGTTAAGTAAAAAGATGATCATTTAACAAATTACATCATGATTCCAATATTTCATTCTCTCAGCAGATCAATCAAACCTGGTGGGTGGGGCTAATGAGGAGCACTTTCTTCAGGGTCCTGGAGGGGGCGTGGGAGTTCGCCCAACCAAATGTGTGTTTTTTGGGCTGGGAGGTGTTAAACTGTTTCACTAGGGCTCCAATTAATGCATCTTCAACCACATTACTGAATACTTTTTACATGAAAGGGTTTCTGTTTCATAGTAGTTAGTATACAGTCTCTGAGTAGTACATAAACTAGAGATGTGATTTTTATGAACCATTCGATTCATTTGAATGGCTCTTTTAAATGACTGATGAGAATTGAAACACAGTTGCAAGCTGTTCATTTGAGAGCCATTCTAGTCTGATATCCAACATGGTTCATTCGTGTGAATGCATCTTTGGGCAGAAATAAAGAAAACTTACATGTACTGTTAGTTCCAACACATCTACTAAAATTTGAATTGACGTAGCTCGGGTTTATTCTATTTATATATTTTTTTCTTGTGCTTCTGTATTTTTCCTGTGTTTTTAAATAACCTATAGTAGAACTATTTTACACAGATACAGCAGAGGAAAAAAGCACTGAACACATCAACATTTTTCTCAGAAAATATATTTCTAGTGGAGCTATTGACATGAAATATTCACCAGATGTCTGCAACATCCCAAGTAAAGCACACATACAAAGAAATCCTAACATTTATGTCCATAAATTAAGTTATGTGTAATAAAGTGAAATGACACAGGCAATAAGTATTGAACACATAAAGAAATGGAGAAAGCCAAGAAAGCAGCTGGAGTCTGTCAGTATTTAGAAAGTAATCCTGTCCCCTATCAGTGCAAAGTAATATCAGCTGGTTTAGTCCTCCTGATTGATGCCTTTAAAAAGGTTTCTCATCATCAAGGTGTCAGACAAGAAGCATTGCATGATGGGAATAAGCAGGTACAGTTGTTTCAGAGAAAACAAGAAGTAATGCACTCAACTGCCATGGCCTTCATGCACACACCACACAAGATTCCATTTCTGAAGGTAAAGAATGTTGATGGTTGTTTAAAGTTTGCAACACGACATCTGGACAAACCCATGACATTCTGGAAAACATAGTCTGGTCAGATTAGACCAAAACTGAAATCTTCTGGTGTCATAAGACACAAAATGTTTGGAGGAGAAATGGCACCAAAAAACACCATAGCAACAGTGAAGTTTGGAGGTGGGAACATTATGGTGGGGCTGTTTTTCAGCATGTGGTACTGGCAGACTTCATATCACTGAAGGAAGAATGAATGGAGAAAAGTAGAGAAACATTCTGGACCAGAATCTGCTGCCAGCTGCTGAAGATGAAAAGAGGCTGGATCTTTCAGCAAGACGACCATCCCAACACACAGCCAAGGAAACATTCACCTGGAAAATAAAGAAAATAAAGCTGCTAAAATGGCGGTTTGTTGCCGACATCTGGTGGAAATTTCATGTCAATAGCTCTACAAGAATTATATTTTCTAAAAAAAATGTTGATGTGTTCAATACCCCCCCCCCCCACACACACACACACACACACATATATATATATATACTTATATATATATATATATATATATATATATATATATATATATATATATATATATATATATATATATACATGTATGTACACTGTATATATATATTAGTGTTTTAGCATTGTTTATTGTTATAACTTATTGCTATATTTTATGTATCTGGACAATTGCTAACTTGTGTTAAAATGTGATATGGCACTGTGGGGGGAGAAAGCCCCCCCCAATTTTGTTGTGACAACTGTCATAATGGCAATAAAAATATTCCATTGTTTAAGTTGTTTTGCATGGAAGTTAATTAAAGCCAGCTCAGTTTTTTATGTGCCACAAAGTTTTTGGTGAATAGAAATCCTGTTACTTTTAAAGCAGAGGGACATAGAGCCACGTAAAAAACTGAATAATGAAAACACAAGCCAAATAAAAACCACAACCAAAAATTCAGAATATTTACCACCAAATATTGATGGGGTGGGAAAGTTTCAATTCTTCTGATCCAAATCTAGCTTAATAAATAGTTACCAGTGATAATTTACAAGATAAAAATGAGTCATGGATTGAATTCTAAATTAGGCAAGGCAAGCTGATTTAAATGGCACATTTCATGTACAGTGCAATTCAAAGTGCTTGACATAAAAACAGAAAAAGAATGATCCAGTCGTTTGTATGGCTCTTTAAAAAGAACGGCTCCCTTCAAAGAGTCATGAATTCCATCTCTACCCGCTGTTTTACCAGGTCTGTGCTTTTACCGGGATAATAACCACAGAAATACTATAATAGTCTTTATTATTTACCAGTAGAGGGCGCGGTGGCGCCATCTTTTTTTTTTTTTAACAGGAACTACGTCACCGGTCTCTTCCGTCGCGGCTCCGGCGCCTGAAACACGAGTGCTCACCGTTTTTCATCTTTGCGGGAGGCGTAGTAAATAAACTGGATCGAGTGGCATTACAAAGTTGACAACAATGGTTAGCATGGTTACTGTGAATCTTTTCGTATGAGTTGCGGTTTGATGAACTAAGTGATCGATTATTTCTTTTCCCTCAACTGTTCGCTAAGTCCAGCTAGCTTACCTGCTAAAGCTACCTCAGCTTAGCGTGTAAATTAGCTAGCCTTACCATACGTGTTAGCAAGTGTTGAGTGTGTGTGATGCAGCAAGATGATAAAATATGTTTTACCGGTCCCTGACGGTTATTTAGACTGTAGTTTGTAGTTTATGGTTGGGCATTGTCACCTCAGAACGCATCGTTAGCATGTTTCCCGTTAGAGACACTGCTGGATAAACCGGTGACATGAACACTGAACCCAGTTTCCCTTCCTCCCAGAAACCCATTCTGCTTCAGGGCCACGAGAGGTCCATCACGCAAATCAAGTACAACAGAGAGGGAGACCTGCTGTTTTCCGTAGCCAAAGACACGGTGAGTTACTGCATGACCATGCAGGTTAGTTTGGGCATGGTTATTGGTTAACTTGCTCCTCTTGCTATGTCTCACTGTAGGTTGCCAACGTGTGGTACTCTGTGAACGGCGAGAGGCTCGGTACCTACAATGGACACACCGGAGCTGTGTGGTGTGTGGACTGTGACTGTATCCTCCCTCAGGAAACTCCCCCAAATACACGATTGATTGATCCTGCTGTGGTTGTGTATGTGTTTGCTGATGTTGGACAGAGTTGGGTTCTTAACTTGCTTCTTCAGGGGACACCAAGAGCGTGTTAACGGGGTCTGCAGACAACAGCTGTCGGCTGTGGGACTGTGAGACTGGTGTGTAGAAATAAGCAGAGTTTTCCTAACAATGCAAAGCCCCGACTCATAATACCAGTCCGTTCATGTTAAGCTGAAGGAGTATCTGCTGCTTCCAGGTAAACAGCTGGCCCTGCTCAACACCAACTCTGCTGTCAGGACGTGTGGCTTCGACTTCAGCGGCAACATCATCATGTTCTCCACAGACAAGCAGATGGGCTACCAGTGCTTCTTAAACTTCTTTGACCTGAGGGATCCACAGCAGATAGGTACACACCACACTTATGACTGACCGATACATCGGCCGTCATTGTTTTTTTGCTGGTATCAAAATTGGCCACCACGCTGCATTATTTACAGACTTGAGTTGTAAATTCACTTTTCATCGTATCCTTCATTAGAATGATGAGATTAAAGTCGGAATTCTGGCTTTTGTTCTCAGAATTTTATTTTAGTCTTCCATAAGCTCCCAATGTGACGCTTAGTTAATAAAATGTTTGTTTTAAACATTATCACAGCTTATTTGAGGTATTTAAAATAATTACTGCTGTTCAGATTAGGTCATATGTTTTTATTAAAAAGTGATCTCAGTTGAAAAATTCAGTCTCTGCATTTTAATTATCTCTAGATATTTCAGAGCAGTGGACTGTCATGTCTCGGCACCCAGAGAGCAGTAAGTGGGGCTTAAGGGCCTTGCTCAAGGGCCCACAGTGGTTTACCCTTTGACCCACACAAGAGACTGGAATTTAGTTTTGCAAATGTAAAATAAATCTTAACATAACTGTTTAATTTGTCACTCATTTGTTTGCATCCCTGAAGAATAACTGAGACATAATTTGAAATAATTCAAACACCATTAACCATTTCACAGTAAAGATGCGAGTGCAGTAAAGTGATGTAATCCCAGTCCTGTCTGCCCGCCATGCTCACTTCCTGCTACATATTTATAAATTTGCTCAGCAGCTGTGTGGTTTGAAGATGAACTCTGTTTGCAGATGACAACCAGCCCTACCTGTCCATACCCTGCAGCGAAGCCAAGATCACCAGTGCAGTGTGGGGACCTCTGGGGGAGTTTGTTAACGCCGGCCATGAAAACGGAGAAATCAACCAGTTCAGTGCCAAGGTTTGACACATCCTGCGAACACCACTGACTCACTTCATCTGTGGAGTTTATGTCATGACGGTTATTTATATTTTCTACAGTCTGGAGAAATTCTGAAGAAGGCCAAGGAGCACACCAAGCAGATCAATGACATCCAGACATCCGTGGATCTCACCATGTTCATCACCGCCTCCAAGGATAACACAGCTAAAGTAAGAGGTCATTTGAGGAGACACACTGGACAGACAGAAATGGGCTGATCAGTCGGCCTCCGTCTCCCTGACACCGTCAGAAAAGCGCTCAAGAACGCACTGAACTGACTCCTACTAGGGTTAATTTCTACATGTGCGCAAATTGTAATGTCGCCACCACAGACACGCGGATCAGCTGCTCCCCCCCATTTTCCTCCCACATGATGAAAGGTGATTGATCAGGAGTGGTGTTTAGCTCAACTGGTTGATTCCCGATCTAAAATCTTTTGCTGCATTTTTTCCCCACTTCATCTCCTCTCTCCTGTCATCCTACTGTGATAAATACGCGTATATACTCCTCGAAATAATGCTCGTTCCATTTTCATCGGAACTGGGAATGGAACGGGGGGTGACGTCACACCCGACCAACTCGTTCCAGCTCGCTGGTCGGAAAACCAGTTAGCAACCTACAAAACAACGTGTTGCTAAGGCTGTTGTTATTACAGTTGTTAACAGCTGGCGTTGTAGTTCACATATACGACATAAAAATGGAATACACTACAGCAGCTTCCCTTACATCTGTATAAACCAAACACGTGATATTATTTATCAACAAAATAAAAAAAGTGAAAAAATGTACATACAGAAGCTCAAAACGCTAACACTGGCGCAGCCATCTTTAATCTGAACTCGGAGCTCAGAGTTGTCGACTTCAGTGGAAATCCGACTCAGGGTTCCAGTTGAAACTTCCACGAACGGGAATTTCCACTCAAAAGAAACAACATAAGGTCCAGGTTGGAAAAAAGAAACTTCTCCTGGAAGTTGTCTGCTGTTTGTAGTTATTGCTTTCCTTGATAAGTATGAGGGAAAATCAGGAAAAAATCTGAGATCTTATTTTTAGGCCATATCGCCCAGCCCAAGACATTGAACTCACCAAAATGACTCATCCCCGACTTCAAACGCCTCCACGGTGACGGCTGAAAATCTGCCAGTGTGTGTCTGCCTTTATAAGCACCGTCAGACTGAGATGCTGTTTACTGAGGCTCTGCCGTCTCCTTCGTGTCCTCGTAGTTGTTCGACTCTGCGTCTCTGGATCACATCAAGACTTTCAAGACAGAGAGACCGGTCAACTCTGCTGCCATCTCCCCCATCATGGATCATGTAAGAGATGAGCTGTGTCATGTTATCTGGTCCTCGCAGTGTTGTCTCTGACCTTTAACCTTTACTCAGGTGGTGATGGGAGGTGGACAGGAAGCCATGGAGGTCACCACTACCTCCACCAGGATCGGCAAGTTTGAGGCCAGGTGAGTTTTTCCTTTTTTTTTTTTTTTTTTTTTCTTTTTTCAAAACAAGTTGAACCCACTGTTGTGGTGGTAACCCATCTCCCCTGCTGCTCTCAGGTTCTTCCATGCAGCCTATGAGGAGGAGTTTGGAAGGGTCAAAGGTCATTTTGGCCCTATCAACTGTGTGGCCTTCCATCCTGATGGCAAAAGGTACAAAAAGTGGCTGCGCTCATAATTTACCTCCTATAAATGTGCTAGTTGGATGTTTAATGTGAATCATCAGCTAACGCTTCCCTGGGGATGTCGTTTCCAGTTACAGCAGCGGAGGAGAGGACGGATACGTAAGGATTCACTACTTTGACCCACAGTACTTTGACTTTGAACTGGAGGCATAAACGACCAGCTCGGCCCAACAGCTTCAACATCAGCCAGGAAGAAGAGCAGAGTCATTCAGGCCACCTCACTTTCCTCCTTTTTAACTGAAGTTTTCCATTTGTCACCTGTAGCTGCATTTAACCTGAAAACTTCAGGAAAGATAGTTGGTGAAGGCACATTTGTGACGCATTCAGGTGTTTTTGTAACATAACTCTGGAGCTCCTGGTGGATTCGGGAGAATCTGCATTTTGCCTTTTTGTACCCTGGAAGTGCAAAGTGGACTTTAATCCATATTCCTAAATCCTGAAGTGTATTTAAATTTGACAAAAATGAGCTTTTTATGTTGCAAGGTCATTCCTCCACAAATAAACTCACTTATTCAAGTTTCTGTGATTATTTAACCTGCCAACCTCCTGATAGTAGTTTAACCCCCATACCTCCCTAAGCTTTCTGAAGGCCTGAGTGACCTTTTGTTACTTTTTTTTTCTACTAATGCAAATAGCTTAAAACTTGGTCATGGTGTGTATTTTGGCTTGACTCATGATATTCTAGAAGTGGGTTGTCTCTCTTTTTCTAGGGTCTCTAAAACAAATGCATCTCATTTACTCCTTCGTGGCAATCTGTGCCACATTGACTTGCATTGAAAAAGACCTTTCTATAATCAGATGCCATTTCAGAATAAATTTTTGGATAATCTTTTTTCACCTCACACACTTGCTCTACACTTCAATGATGTAGTTTGAACAGTTTTCTACGACATGAGTCCATTTACTCAAGAGGAGCCCCACTTTTTATCTTAGTGATGAAAAACCCATAGACTTCAATGTTGTTTCAGCAAATCAGTGTCCTTAAACTCAAATGCTGAACACATCCAATGAAGTAAAAATCTGTCCTTTAATATGTTCTTTGAGTGTGCAAGGGTCTCAAATTTGGAATTGTGGTTTCTTTCAAGCATTTTGATCAGTCAGATCACATGCTAATTATTCAAGTCAGTCTTAGTCAGTCTGCAGGGAATTTAGTTCCCTCTCTGTAATGCACTGCCATTCCAGTCCAAATTGGAAATTTTCCCACATTTTTTTTTTGCATTTTCTCGTGAAGCAACTTCTCTTTGAGCTTTTTTGATTGTGGTTCCTATAATCTAATGCTCTGCATACCTAACAATGCTCTGCCACCTACAGTTTTTTTTTTTTTTAACCTATTTTAAACCGCTTTTCAGTTTTAGACAGTGGGAACATTGTGTGTACAAACTGGAACTGAAAGGGTTAAAATTTTGAAACTAGATTTTTTTTTTGGTATTGATGGTTAGGCCAGAAGTCAGTGATGACAGCCATGACAAAAAAATTGCAACTTTTAATTTTAAGATATTTACAAGCCATTGGTCAGTCCATGCCCTTAAGAAGCTTAACGTAACTTTAAAAAAAAACAAACATTGTAAAACAAAAAGTAAAGATGCATCAAAAACATTTTATACCTTTTTAAAAAAAAAAAAAATCTGTAAGAGCTCTGAAAATCCTGCGCACACACAAAAATAACTGCATTAATTACATTTATTTTAGCCCCATTTTCAGTTTTTGGAAGTTGGAGCACCATCTATGCAAAGTGGAATTTAAAGGGTTAAAATTTTATAACCATTGATTTTTTGCTATTGATGGTTTGGCCATAATTCTGTGATGACAGCCATGAAAGAAAATGGCAACCTTTCATTTCTAGATAATATTTACAGGCCATTAACTGACATTAGCCAGTCTGTGCCCTTAAGAAGCCTAATGTAACTTTTTCTTAGGGAGCCATGAGGGGTAAGGAGGTAATGGGGTTCAATCTCAGACCAGGCAATAATCCAACAAAATGTATAAACAAACCTGAAGACAAAAAGCAAGTCATTTTTCTTTTAATTTTTTTTTTTTATAACAAAGTTACAATAATGCACATTTCACAAGGATAGACTTCCAAATAACCTGTAGAGAGCCGTGCTCTGGCTTTTCTCTACCTTCATGTATAATGATACAATCTGGAAATGAAGTTCACTGTCAGCCTCTGGAGATTTTCACATTCATACATGAACATACAAACAAGGGGGAATAAACCAGGTATGCAGAAGATAATGCGCTACCGGGCTGACTATTCATGGTTATAAATAACTTAGAGCAGGAGTTGGGGACTGTTTGGGGAAGTGGAGAAATAAATTCATGCTAAAGGCAACATTTGTTGAAACATGCGTTCACTGATGAGTTAACAGCTGGGCGAGAGTATTTGCCTAAAAACTGGTTCCTTTGACAATGACATGTTTTTAAAAAAAGAGCTAAAGAGAAAAGCCTTTTGCATGTGAGCACTGGTAACCATCAACATCTGCAGTTTCAGACACAAACAGTAACACTCCGGATGGATCCTGATTACAGCAGACCTGGTTCACAGCTCAGAGATGAGGGGCATTTTACATCCAGTCATCTGATACCGATTTAGTTTTTCATCCCGTTCACTTCATTCTAAACAGGGAAGTTCAGTGTAAACCAGGACTGCCATTAAGAATATTATAAAAAAAGGAATTTAAAAATAAAAAACGGGTCCTATTGTCGCAGTACAACACAGGAATCTGTGGGGCTTGAAAATATTAAACCCATTTATCCAAAACTTCAAGTAGTCTTCACCTCTTCTTTTGGTCTGAAAAACAAACAGTTTAATTATTAATATTTTATAAGATCTGAATCTTAAACTGTTGCTCCGTGACTTGTTTGCCAGTGTGAATGTTTCTTACCCTGATGTGTCCATCTTCTCCTCCTCTTTCTCCTCTTCTTTCACTTCTAGAAAGCAAACAGAAGGGATTATTCAAGGTAATCCAGCATCTTAAGAAAAGATCTTGGGCATGTGAATGGCTTCACCTTTCTTTTCTTCTCCCTCCTTCTCTTCCTCCTTCTTCACACGTTTTGTCTTTTTGTGGTTGGCTGCGTTCCTGCGGCCTCCCCCCTGCCCCTCCGCCTCATCCTCGGAGTCTGAGAACTCCTCTTCACAGGCTATCCTCTTGTCATGAGCCCGGACTAAAACACACATTTGCAGAGTCCATTTCATATCTGATAATAAATTAAATCATGAAAAAGCCATTTAAAAAAAAAAAAGCTGCTAAATGTCTTACTGGAAACACGCTTATCGGGGTCCTCCTCATCCTCATCTCCGCTGTCTGGGTGAGGAGCATCTTCAGGGATCGCCTGCATCTGGACGCCGGGTGCATGAGGCAGCATCCGGAGGTTTTCAAAGAGCCTTTGTTTGATCTTCTCCAGGTACTCGTTGGTGTTTTGGTTGGTCATGTTGGAGGGGCTGATGTGCAGCTTGAAATCAGGCCCAAAGTACTCAAAGTAGTCATTGTAGGGCAGCTCGTTGGGGATGGAGGAGTCCAAAGCAACGGCAGTTTCATACGTCCAGCAACGGGCCACATTTCGAATGGTGTAGCCTCCTCCGCCCAGCATCAGTAGAGGGAGGTTGAAACTTTTTATGTACTCGACACATTTGGCATGGCCTAGAAGAGGTGACATACACATCAGGTTATCGGCATCGTAGCAGATGTGTTATGAGTGTGAGGTGTTTCATACCTTTGATGGTGAGATTGAAGCAGCCCAGCCGGTCTCCAGAGAGAGAATCCGCTCCACACTGCAGAACCACGGCGCTCGGCTGGTACATCTCCATGACTTTGGCCATAATCTAAACACACACATACACACATTACTCTGGTCAGACACTGAGCTGTAATTATGTTGATAATCTCAGTGATATCTTAGAGAGCATTTCCTTACTGGCTTGAAGATGGCTTCATAGGACTCGTCATCGATGCCGTCTCTGAGAGGATAGTTAACTGCGTAGTACTTGCCCTTTCCTGCTCCGATGTCCTGCACACATCGATTGTACAGATTAAAGAACAGCACTGCATCTGGAACAAATGTTAACGAGGAACAACGGAGACACCAACCCTCAGATCCCCGGTGCCAGGGAAGTACTCCCCATACTTGTGGAAAGAAACAGTCATGACCCTGTCTGTGGTGTAAAACGCCTCCTCTACTCCGTCGCCATGATGGATGTCAATATCTATGTACAACACTCTCTGATGGTATCTGAGAAAGGCAGAGAAATTACTTAATGACCTGCTAGGATTCATGATTTACAGCCAAATTATTTAACAGATAAAATTAACTTAAATAAACAGCAAAAGGGTTAAAAGGGTTTGCATTTAAACAGCGTAAAAAGTGTTATATTCTTGGTTAACACTGAATTAACCAACTCCTTTTATAATCAACAGGATTAAACACTCGGAAAGAAAAACACTAAAATTAAACGATGGAAGCTGAGAGCCGTCATAGTCATTTGCTATTCTCTCTTATTTATCGAGATAAGTTAATTTTTTCCATTTTCTTGTGGGAACAAATCGTTTTCTTGTGAAAACAGGATAATTTCTCGTTATCAAGATAATTAAAATGGGCATAAAAGTTTGTGGTTACCGTGTAACACCTGATTTATTTATCAAAACTGACCAAATGACAGCTGGGAGGACGTAATTCTGTGAATAAGTGATTGGTGACCACGTTGTTATTTCAGCATTTATCAGACTTGACAGAAATAAAGTCTGATGTATTGATCAGTGATGGATGTTCCTCCATCTAAGGTCAGCTTGACATCTGTTGCTCCCTTGGCTGTAACTGAGGCATACTGTGACCCACCAGTTGAGGTGGTGGGAGAGAAGAAAATCATGTCTACGCTCTCATCCACGTTAAAGGAAAGCCCCCCTCCTCAGCTCTGCAAACCAGCACTGCTCCCAGTAGACCACAAACAGGGTTGCACGGTATACCGGTACCAGTATAGTACCGCAATACTAAAGTGTTTAAACGGACTATACCAGCATTTAAAAGAAACGGACTAAAAAACACCAAAGCCAATTATTAAATAATTAATTAATCTAGATACTTTTTCATATTCATTTCAGAATTCTTATACATCAACAACAGGAAGGTTTCTATGGAGAACCTGAATGTTCAACTATGCGTGGGCTCTCTCCCGGCTTCTTCCCACGGTCCAAACACATGAGGTTAGACTGACTTAAGTCTCTAAACTGAGTGAGTGTGAGTCTTCAGTGCAGTTTCCACCTGCGTATCTGGATCGGGTCGGGCCGGAGCAGGCGGGTTTTGGTACGTATATGTTGATTTTACGTTGCGACCTCACCGCAAACTCTACCCTTACCCTGGACACAGAGTATTAACCGGATAGCGCTGCTACATGATTGCAGCGTAATGCCTTTTAACCAAAGCACCCCACCACATGAGACAGAAACAGAGGGGTCATCCCCGCTTTGTTTTTATGCAGGTCCCGAAGGAAGCGATATATTTTTTCAACCAATCAACGGATTGCAGTGTGTTAAGCTCCACCTCTTTGGTCCGGATTGGTCAGATCAGTACCCCTACGGAAGGGTACCAAAAGAGTAAGATGGGTCGGGTCGGAATGTAAGGGTACCCATCCCAGTTTTTATCTGGGGACACGCAAAAAAAAACGTGGTCCAGCCAGACCCGACCCAGACCGGCTGGAGGAAACAGGGTTTTATTGAATGTTTGTCTCTCAGTGTTTGTTCTGTGATGGACCAAAAGCAACTCCAGCTACCTCGCGAGTGTATTTGAAGAACGCGAGACAACGCGAATGATCTTGTTTTCTTGAGATCTAAGATAAATACATGTTTTCTCGTGATAATTATCTTGTTATCACAAGAAAATTTCACATATAAAATAATAATAAAAAACGCGGCCATGACTGCTCTCAGCTTCCTTAGTAAAGTAAAAAAAGTAAAGCCTGTTATTGACCCCCAGCACAAAGAATACTGGAGGATGGATGAGGAAAATGAAAGCGGCAGTGGGGCTCCGCTTACTTGAGCAGCTCCAGGATGGCCAGGACGATGTCATTGACGTAACAGAACCCAGAGGCCTCTGATTTCTTGGCGTGATGAAGGCCACCGGCCCAGTTGATGGCGATGTCTGTCTGCTGTTTGTTCAGCTTCACTGCTCCAGCTACAAAAATGACAAACAGAACCATAAGCTGATCCACCTGTTTTTAAAAATTTTATTTTTCTCCTTTAAAACAAACACTGCATGCACCCCCACCCCACCCCCACTCCATGAAAACAGGGCAGCAGAAAGATTATGTCAAATGTGGTGGAAACAACATACCCACAGAGCCGCCCGTTGAGAGCTGGCAAAACTCAAACAGACCATCAAACACTGGACAGTCCTCGCCAACATTAACTGTAAGGACACAAGAGACGAGTTAAAACCAATTAAACATGAGGAAAGCAGATGCACACCATGGATGAGGAAACATGCTTACATCTCTGCATTTGTTTGCTGTACTCAGACATGTTGTCTGGACGGATGGACCTCAGAAACTTGATGTAGTCGTCACTGTGGTACTTTGTCATCTCTTCACCGCTGGCTTTGTGTGGTCTCTGCAATCAAAATGAGGGGGAAAAAAAGCACTGACATCACCATCTGTGGGCAGTAATAAAAAAAAAAGTTCTGGTTTGTCTTAGATTACCAAGTATGCAACGGGTGCTGCAAATCAGCATACAGACAGTATGTGCCACAGCTGACTGGTCAAGGAACAAGAAAAACTGAGAGGAAGATGATGTTTCTTTGCAACAGACTGGATCGGTTAGTTTGTCCATCTATCCCCACACTTCCCTCCCTGCAGCGTTAAAAGGACAATAATGATCCATCTCCCCTGCAGTGAGGCCATATTCACAACAGATGGGTCTGCCTGTGCACAAGGCCTGCGTAGTGGGAGTTTAGTCATCAGCGCCAGGCTGCGTTGGTCCACCAGGTATGTGTAGAGCATCAACAGCTCATAGCCCTGAAAATTATGTGAATACAGGGGAAGTTTATGTCCACTGCACGTGCACCTGGATCAATTCGTTTGTCAAATGAAATTAAAACATTTGACTAATACACACCTACACAAATTATGCTTAGTTTGAAGAGTGTTTGGAGAGACTGCTGCTACACACTCCTCTACATTGCTTCACTGTAAGTAGGGATGCATTAACACCAGTGTTGGTATCGGTCCAATACTAAATGCCAGTATTCACAAAAGGGTTCTGATATTACACAACCTGAAACCAATGTGAAAAAACTAGGGCTGTTAAAATAAAGTTAATGCAGATATTCATTTATCATTTTCACCAGTAGGTGTCCAGAAACAAAGTAATTACGGGTGCAATTAAAAATCTGAATTCCCACACCCAAATTTGACTTCATCATGGCGAGAGAAGCTGATTTTTGAGATACCGTATTTTCCGGACTATAAGTCACACTTGTTTTCATAGTTTGGTGGCTTGTGCAACTTGTAGTCCAGTGCGACTTATATATGAAAATATATACTATTTCACATATTTTTAAGTGTCAATTTCTATTGACTGACATGAGCCAAGGAGTAAATATACCATCTAATGTCAAAAGAGGGCACCCTAGGCTTGTGACAATTATACTCTGCTCCTAGGGCAAAAATCCCAAAACAGCCTCATCTCAGTGAGAGAGTTCATTTTGGACATCTGGCTGTGCGTAGAACAAATTCTCAAAAAAACATTTTATCCTTCTTGGTTATGATGCTTATGATCATTTACAGGCATTAACTTTGGAATGAGCTCTATGCACGACCCACTACTTCCTGACTTAAGGTACTCCTTTGTTTCCTGTCTTTCATCCTGGACAAACTGATTAATCCAGTGTGTCTGCCAGTTACTGAGATCAGACATACCTGGGTTAATCAGTTTGTCCAGTAATGAAAGACAGGAAACAAAGGAGCTACCTTAAGTTCAGGAAATAGTGGAGTCATGCATAGAGCCCATTGAAGTGCTTGGGTAATTTTTAGTAGTATCAAGCAGGATATGAAAAATCCAAAAGTCACCCTATTGTAAATAAATAAATACGACCTATAGTTTGGTGCAACTTATTTAGTTTTTTTCCTGTTCATGATGCATTTTTTGACTGATGCGACTTATACTCAGGAGCACCTTACAGCCCAGAAAATACGGTAGTTTTGTCCTGTCACATCTGTGACCCAAACCCACCAAAAAATATGTTGCCATTTCTTTTTTTTTTTTGTTGTAAGATGATTCTGATGATTTTCAAGCCTTACATTTACAGAACGGCTGCAGGATGATCCATTAAAAAAAATAAATAAAAATTACAAAATTAACCATCCAGTCATCTCATCTGGCATTCTGGTCCACACGCCTAACAAATGAACTGTAAGGGAATTTATTAGTACTTTGTGGGTAGTCAACAAATACTCAAATGTATGTATACTTGTACTTGGTTTGAAAAAATGCATGCCTAATTGTAAGAGTACAAGAACTGCAGTATTGAGTGAAATACATTCCAACTTTTATCCAAATCAACCAATCACTAAACAGAGATCTCCTCTTTCCAGAAATTCAACTCCAGTCTCAGTTTAAGAACTATTGGATTTGCAGAGTAGATAACAGAAAAATGTTGTCTTGCTCTTTTTTAACTTGATCCTTTCAGAACAGATCCATTTCTGAAGAAGTGCTCATTAACACATATAGGCCCTCATTTAATTTTTCAACAATTGTTCGACGGAAATCTTTACGTACGATAATATTTTCTTGACCTATAGGCTAAAGAATAGTGCCGTTGTTGCCAGACATGGGGCATTCGCACTGTAGGAACCTTTTCAGGGAAGGGGATGTTTTTTTTATACATACAATGAGATCGGTCAGATTCGAATGTTTCATAAATCCCACGTGGATCCAATCGTAAGATCATTTTGACAATGTGCGCTCATTTCCATGCTTGTTTTATAAATGAAGGCCATGGATTTGCAAGGGACAAACAAAAACGGCTGCATCTCAAGTGTGCCATGAAAATTAAACTGAATGGAGGAAAAAACATGACATTTTTGCAATGTGACACAGAGGGAACCTCAGCTTCAAGTTTTGTGTGATTGCTATAAAACAGAGATGGGTGAAAATAATCGACAGTTTTAAGGTCTCTCGACACGACATTTTAAAAACATATTTTACAAACATATGACCAAAGAACAGCAATTAGTTATGAGACTATGTAGCAAAAAAAAAAAAAAAAATTAGACTGAATCTAAATCAAATTAACTTCAGCCAAAAGTTCACTCAACTTATTTCCCTTTAATTTACCCCCCTCCCCCCCCCCCTCCTTTTTTTTCTCCTCCCAACCCTACCCTTTTTTTTTTCCAGAAATTTCAACTGAACTACTACCCCACAGTGCCGCTGTCCTCGCGGCCATTTCTACCACATTTACTCGTTTCTATAAACATGCAATGACATATACACGGAAGTTGGGCCCAACTTCCCTCTGTAGGCTCCCTCCAAGCCTTCTCTTTCCCACCATTATATGTTTCTAACCATTTGTCAATGCAAGCCGGAGTCAGAGATCTAATAGACTGCACTGCTTCAATTACATTTCAAACCAAGCTTTGTAGTTAATTTGCTTGTTACCACATTTGCTGAAACTCAGCTGCTTTAATAGGAGTCCTATCATGAAAAATGGACTTTTGAGCTTTTAACCATGTTAAGTGTGTTATTTCCTCATAAAAACTTTATTTTTCTTCATTCATGCATATTTGAGTAATCTATATGAATCTACAGGGATTTTCAGCCCAAGCTCTTGCTCCCTTTCAACGGCTGCCATAAAAAAACCTATGCAGAAATCATTTCACCCCAATCATGAAGTGGCAAATAGGCATGCACAACATCATAGCAGGACACCCACTTTGTTCGAGTGAAACTTCAAGAATCCTAACCTATCCACTCTCTCTGAGGAAGAAGCAAACAGCCTGAAGACTTTCTCTGAGACAGGCAGCTATCAGTTAACAGAAATTTACTCCAGAGTTCAGAAAAAAAACTTCTCTCTACATTTTTTTTTTTTTTTTTTTTTTAGCTCTGGACGACGGCAAGTTGGAAATAATGTGGTTGCATTCAGCGTGGGATAGGGCTGCACAATTAATCGTTAAAAGATCGTGATCTCAATTCACACATACATGCAATCTCAATTCTACCCACAACAATTCTAAAACATTTTTAATCATTAGCTTATCACAAATAAGTTTCCATTCTTCCCAGATTTTTTCAAGCGCCTTCAAATGCAACACTGCCGTTGCCTCCCCACCCCTAACCAATGTTAAAGAATTACAACTATGCATCTGCCAAAGAAATGCACCAACAAAGCTCTTGTGCAAACACATGCTTTATTTTGAATTACCTTTTGAATAGGTTGTTTTGTTAGTTTATTTGTGCAATAAATACTTTTGGGGAAAAAAAATCGTTTCAGAGAATCGTGATCTTAATTTTAAGCAAAAAAAAATCAAGATTCACATTTTTACCAGAATCGTGCAGCCCTAGCGTGGGAGTTTATTTGTTGTGCGATACGATGGATTGACTTGGCAGAGGTGGTTAGCTTTTGTCTTCAGGAGGAGAAAAAAAAACCCCTCAACTTTGTGTGTGAACTTCACTCCTGACAGCTTCATGAATCTCTGTTAGGTGTTTTTTTTTCCTCAGGGATACTTCTAAAACCTGACGAAGTTCCCTCCCACCATAAAAACACCTCATGGACAGACAACAGCAGTGAGTGAAACCATATCCCAGTAGAGCTGAACGATTTCACGAAAAAATCTAATTGCGATTTTTCTGGGCAATATTGCGATTTCAATTCGGTTCAAGCTTCAGTACAATATTTACAATGTACAATACCATTTATGAACATGACAGAAAACTCCATTATATCATCAAAACATTAAAGCTATTACTCTTAATCAATGATGAAAATTCAAAGTTAGATTTAACTCACTTTCAAATGCATTTATTTAAAAAATGCATGTACATTCACTGGAAATCCAGGATTTTCAGATTCCCTGCAGTCCTCCCTCTACCACAGTTAATCACCCCACTTACTGCCTTTTTCAAATCAGGTAATCTGCATGTTGCTTTACACACTTAAATTTCTAGTGTAAAAAAAGACATTATTGTGCTATTCTTAATATTTTAACTATTTGTCATCACAATTGACTGAAAAATCTCCAAATAAGAAAATCAATATATTTTCCTTTTACAGTTCTTGTATGTAGGTTACGTTTAGTGAAACATACAAACCAGGGAATTTATCATTGATTCATATGTGCATTGAAATGTAATTAAGTTGTAAAATAAATATAAACAAACATCAGGTTTTACATCTAACTTCATTTTATGTCATTCTGTCACCTGAACATGAGGTGAAGAAGACTACATCATCAGTGATCAGGTGGTTTTACCCCGATTGTTTTGATCAGGTCGCATTTCTGACGTTTGGATGTACATTTTTGGCCACAATGGCGTTCCGTACTCATTCTCTCATGTCCGCTTGAAAAGCAGCAGCAACAACTTTCCTCCTGTTTCTGGACTAAACTGTGTGGCTTAACTAATGTCCCAGATAACAAGGACAAAGCTTCTGTGTGCTGCCCCGGTTCGCCCAGTTCACGAAGCAAGTCCAGCTGATTATTCATCTCTTTTTACAGAGATCCGCCTAAATACAGATCATTAATCTACTCTCCCACATTGCACTCGTGTCCACAGCACAAAGCCCAAAACTTTATAGGTTAAAAGAAAACTGGTTGGAATTCAGTCACACTTTTATTCCCATTAAAATGATTTGATCTGATTTTACAGATCAGACGGTATTTTTCACTAGACTGTCTGATCAGCTGATCGCTGCTGGCGACTTAACTGCTGAGTCATGAAATCTGACGGCGCAGACAGTTCAAGATTATATTTTACTGAACATTAAATTCCCTCATTTCACAAGCGGATCAACAAACAGAAAGAGGCAGCAGAGGTCTGCAGCCTCTCTCCAACACTGGAACGGAAAGTTAGAAACTGGATGAAGTTCTACCGAAGGCGTTATCTAGTGTAAAGATTACACAGCAGGAGATGCCACATCCCTGCCCTGATGCTGATTGGTTAGCTGACCTGCCCATGAGTAACATTCTGCTTCTGATTGGTGAGCTTAGTTTGCTGGTACAGAGACGCCAAGTAGCGTGTGTGTACAACAGTGGACAGAGCAGATTCTGGGTCAGTCAGGAGCACTGGAAACACCGCAGCTTTGGCGATCACGTGATCTGAAATCGCAATTTCGATCTTAAAACGATAAATCGTTCAGCCCTATATCCCAGCTCAATTTTAACAGATAAGCCCCGTTTCCACCCGCGGGTCTGGGTCGGGTCAAGTCAGATCGGGTGGGTTTTGGTACGGATATGTTGATTGCGCGTTGCGTCCCCACAGCAAACTGTACCCTTACTCTGGAGGCGGAGTATTAACCGGATAGCGCTGCTATGTGATTGCGTCACATCATCGCCGTGCAACACCTTTTAACCAAAGCACCGCACCACACGTGACAGAAACAAAAGGAGTCACCCCTGCTTTGTTTTTACGCCGGGTCACGTGGGAAGTGATGGATTTTTCAACTAATCAACGAATTGCTGTGTGTTAGCTCCACCTCTTTGGTCCGGATCGGTTAGACCGGTACACCTACCGAAGGGTACCAAAAAAGTAGGCCGGGTCGGATATAAGTGTACCCGTCCCAGTTTTTATCTGTGGAGACGCAAAAAAAAACGTGGACCGATCGGCCCGACCCGACCCAGACCCGCTGGTGGAAACAGGGCTTTATAGAGTTCTGCAGCCCCAATTTTAATGTTAAAAAAGTGCTATGAGGGTGAAATCTATAGTGCAAAATCAAATACCAAATACCAAAAGAGCAAGAAGAGTTTAGATGAGCTGTAGCCTGCTGGGGGGAGGGGGAGCACCTATGAAACTTCTGACATAGCTGCTAAAATTGTTTGAGGTTTGACTCACATAGATTTCCATTTTTCTGTACAGTCCATAGTTGAGGAGGAGGTTGTGTGTCATGCGAATCCTGTGGGGTTTCATGGGATGGCCTTGACCATAGTAGTAGTTTCCCACATCACCTGAAAGACCATACAGTATTTTCATAAGCATAACATAGCAATAAAGTATGCATTTGGCTACTCTGAGTGACAACGTCATGCCAAACTCCATTCAAAATGTGATCGGATTTTCGTACAGCTTCTGTCAGTTAAAGTATAACAATGCACGCGACACGGTTCATGCAAATGCATGAGCTTCTTGTGAGTAATGTAGCTCTAAGCATTAATGTGTGTCACACAGGTCGGGATGCACGACATAAAAAGTGGAAGCAGCACATCAGGGGAAGTCTGATTTTGTCATTTACTTTAGATCAATAAAGTAAAGGTTTATGGGTAATAATAAAACCCGTGATAATTACCGCTTTATGCCAATGCAACACAAATGATCCAGTGCGAGAACTTGCACTCTGTTAATCATGTAGGCTATGTTTATCAATGTGCTTCTGCACAGCAGGGAAGATAAACGCAATCTAAATTAAGAAAATAAATGAATAAATAAATAACGCCACGGAGTCCTTTTGGTCCACATAACTTGCAAAGTGAATACCGGTTCGTCCTTCTCCACTTCTCGGAAGTTGTGAGCAGTTCAATGAACATTGATGTGATTAGCGCCGGGTAGCTGCGGGTCTCATCTATGCTGCTCCAACACTGACCTCATTACCTCACGCGCTCAAAAGCCAAACAAATATTATGCTTTAATTATTTAAGGTATTTGGACTGTATAAATAATGTCTTGAAACTCAAATGAGGGGCAAGTGAGACATAACCTGCACCATCGAGGCTAACAGCTAACTCAGCAATTCGTGTAGCTACAACAGGCTAGTTAGCCCACCGGGCAAGCTAACGCTAGCTAACTACACCGGCGAGCTAGCTGGGTACGGCACACGTTAGAAAGGCGTAATAGGTAAAGATTTTCCCTGAACGTTCACGCGCCACAGAATCACTCCGGTTATTAGAAAGTCCACAGTGGAGATGATAAATACTTACCGTCATAGTAATAGCAAACTTTTCTCTTTGTTCCTTGAGACAGCGCCATTTTATACCAGTTACCCCACTGGTTCGATTTAACCGGTTTCTCTGTTGCGGTAGGGAGCTCGCGCTGAGCTCCTGTCAACCAATCAGATGTGTAACCGCCCGTTTCGGAGGTTCCGGTTGTACAAACCGAGGACCGCCAAGAATCAAACAGCACTTCATGAAGATAGCAGAGAGGAAACGTAAATTAAAAACATATTATTATTATTATTATTATTATTATTATTATTATTATTATTATTATTTCCGTTTTGCATTACAAAAATGCCAAATATAACCGACTGTCAGACATAAAATAGCATGTCAATCACAAAGAGTCATTTGCTGAAAACTTAGCATATCTTTGCATGTTGTGAGTAATTTCACAAGCAGAGGACAGGAGTGGCGTGAAAAACATTCTATAACATATTAATAGTATCTGAAAATAATATCATTTAAAAAAAGGAAAGAAAATGTGTACAGACTGACCAGTTCCAGAGGTGAATAATTCAGGTGCCAGAAAGTAAAAATCCTGCCATGTTTTTGGATCTGCCCGTACATTTAAAACAGGTGTTTTCACTAACGAGCTCATTTGCCTTCAGAGAAGCGGTGCTGATTAAATTCAGCTGGTTTAGTGATTGGCTGGAACAACTGCTGGACAGTATTTTTTACTATCTGGATCAGGCTTTTCCACCACTGACCAGTTTTCTGTACTCAGCTTAATATTTCTGCAGATTACATGAGTTGTATTGGAAGTCTGAGGTGTTCAGTAAGAAGAGAAATGAGTACCATGTGGTACTCCTGCAATGCTGATCACCTCAGCAGACACTCAACCTTTTAGTGTCTTTCTCTATTTTTTAGATAACCACGAATCCAGGCAGTTGTAGAGACATTCCTGAAGATTACTTAACCTTTTAACTTTATGCTTTACAGTTTGGTAGAGCAAATTTGTCAATGTTTACAGTTAATTTTGTTAAAAGATTTGTGGGAATAAACCTGCCTGAGTCATCTCTATGACTTGGTTTGGGTATGTGAGGTGCAAAGTTTAGATACCCTCCCATTAAAGATGGGGGGAAAAATCAGCTGTCAGAGAAAGAAATTTAAACTGAAAAAAGTAATAATAATGATTAAAAAAAAAGTAAAATAATGACATTGGTTTTGAATTGTGGTTTAAAAGAAATATTTGTTTTTCTGGGACATTTTATTATTATTATTATTATTATTATTATTATTAAACCACAGTTCTAAATTAATCTTTTGTTTTACTAAATTATACTTTAGTAAATTTTTATTTATTATTACTCTTTTAAATTTCTTGTTACTTGAATTATCACAGTGAATTTAACCTTTTCTTTAATGTGAGGGTAAATTTTCGCACCCCACTGTTGCCCAAAATAAGTTTTTATTATCCCATTGTTGTCTACAATTTTCATAATTTAATTGGTACTATATTATTTACCCCTTGAAAGCTGATTTATTTACAATGAGAAATGAATAGAGAGTAAAAAAAATCTGGAAAATGATCTAGAATTAAAAGATTGAATCAAAATAAAACTGAATGAAACTGAAGTGTCATGAACTGCTCAAGGTTTATTTGTTTATTCGTCATAGGATCCGCATTAGATTCCACAAAGTGGTTGCTAGTCTTCCTGGGGTCCTCAAAAACAATCACAATTTACATAACATGACCAAACTTTTAAAAAGAAGCACAATGAATGTTGTACTTGACAAAAATAGAATAATACAATAATGATTACAATACTAATGAGCCAATCAATAAAAAGAAAAAACACATTCATAAGAACCACGCAAAATGTGTTTTTACTCTCCTCCCAAACAAGAGTTTGTTTTCTGTGTCTCTAATCATTACAGGAAGAGAGAGCTTTAACTCCTCTCTATAAAACAGTCCTTTTTATGGTGTTGGTTCTGGGGCCTTGGGACAGCCAAGGAACCCATGGTCACCTGGCGAGTCCCATAGCCGTGACAGCAACCACAATAAGAGAGCTTTTTAGATAGAAGAGCAGGCTCTCTGTCTGACAGAACCTTGTGCAAGAACATCAGAAGACTCACTTGTGATTTTGCCTCTACCTTTAGCCAAGACAGCTTCCTGTGCATTTCCTGCACATTAGTCTTAAAAGGACAGCGTAGCACAACTCTAGCTGCTCTATTCCGAGCGATTTGAAGCTTCTGTAAATTCTTTTGTACAGCATTGGATCATACTACGGGACAGTGATGCAGGTGAAACAGTGCAATGCTTTGAACAACTGTTTTCAGAACAGGTTGGACAGTAAACAGAACATTTTCTTGCCATAGCCATACCTTCACCCATCATGCTAACAATATGATTAATTTGGTCGGACCAAGATAATGATTGATCTGATACCCAACAGTTTGGTTTTTGAAACCTGCTACACAAGTGCTCCCTAATGACAGATGAAGAGCACAGGTTTTTGATTGAACACTGCTTTTATTAAATACAATACATTTGGTTTTAAATGTATTGAGAACTAATTTATTCCTTTTCACCTACTCCACTGCTCTGTTTACCTGATCCTGTAAAGTACTGCTCAGGTCTGATATTGTTGATGAGGAAGAAAACAGAGTAGAATCATCAGCATACATAACCATACGACCATTTTTAAATATCATGGGAAAATCATTTATAAATATAGAAAATTAAAGTGGGCCCAAACAGCTTCCTTGAGGCAAACCACATTATGTTATTTTTCGAAAGTGACAGACTTCCATTAAAAAAACACTTGTTGCACACAACTGGAAAGACAAGAATTTATCCACTCAAGTGCTGTTTGAGAAAAACCATATAATTTCAGCTTCTCAATTAAAATAGTATGGTCGATTACATCAAAAGCTGCCAATAATACAGCCCCTACTAACTTATTTTCATCCAAGACCATTAGCCACTTATGAGCACTACAGCAGTATTAGTGGAATGGCCATGTCTTGCATGTTGAAAACTTGTTAGGAGTTCATTCCCATTAAAATATTTGAGAATTTGGTTAAAAACTATTTTCACCAGCAATTTACTGGTTATAGGTGGAAGATTTATTGGTATAGTGGTGTCCAAAGTCTGTCCTCAAGGGCCGCTGTCCTGACGGTTTTGGAAAACCTGCAGGATTGTGGCCCTTGAGGACCGGAGCTGGACACCCCTGGTATAGACTAATCCGACGAGCGTTCTGTGTGTTGCGCCATCTTGCGGCGCTGCCATTGCAACGGGAATTAGTCCCAATTACCTCCTATCCCCCAACATGGAAAGCAGCGTGAATATCTGGATTTACAACGTTGGACAGTCATCTAAGGTAATGATAACTTTTAGGTATGTTATCCGGAGATCTCAAAAGTATCCTTACTTTTTTTTTTTTTTTTACATTGGGGCATTAATTTAAACTACGTATCATTCATCTCTGAAAACTGGCTTTAATGACAAACCACACTGGAATAACACGCACATCTCGTGATTACTTATTAAAGTTTAAAAAAAAACAAAAACTCTTTCAAAGTTCGTTTTCTTTTTATTTTATTATTTGGCTGTTGGTATTTTTTAAGGACTGTATAGACCACGTAGCCTTCACATGCCGTGCAGATGAAACTAAAGGCTGAAGGACACTGTCTTCCTGATCCGTTTGTGGTTGCAACTGAACTGTTTTTAATTTCCGGTCACAACGTTGCCCTGATCAGAGCAAATAATGTTATATTTCACAATATCTCCCAGATTAGTCATGAACTTGCAGCAACACCACAGCTGTCTCTGTTAGCATTAGCTAGCATAATAAGGTTCTGTTTCATTCCTTCTTGACTGACAGTAGACAGTGTGGATATGTCTTCTCGCACTCAGCGCAGGTCGAGTCCTAATGACAACAATGACAACAAAGGTGACACTGACATGTTGGCTAGCTGTGCCCTAGTCTATAAGTAGGGAGTGATAGCCTACACATGGCCTCTTTGATCTTCTCGCAGTTAACCAAGTGGTTCGCGCTGGTTAACTGCTCTGTAGATTTGTGCTTTGATTCTCACGCAGGTTCAGAGGGGATTACATGCCGCGTGCGGCCGGCTTGTCAGCTTGCCTGTGACAGGTCGGTTGGAGTAAAGCGGAGGCTGACAGGCTTGTCGACCCCTCCACTGTTTTACTATAAAGCCAGAGGTTCCGATCGCGGCCGGTGGTCGTCCACCAGTCCCCACCTGGATTTCCTGGCCGTGAGAGCAAGGGACTGAAGGGCCGACCAGCAGCTTCTAGCTGGGGACGGCAGCCCACAGTTCGCGTGGCGATCTGCGTCTGTGACGTAACAAACCTTGCCTTTATTAACCTACCCGCGTGCGCTCATTACCCGGCGGTAGTGAGACAATGGCGGCATGCACTTCATGCGGAGCCCCCCTCCATGGGGAGGACAGCCACAACCTATGCCCCGCATGCCTGGGACCTGGCCATCTCAAGCAGGCTCTAACTGATCCCTGCATTAGCTGCAGCATCCTGTGCCTCGCAATGAGAGAAGAGTGGCTCCAGCAGGTAGAAAGCTGGATGTTTGGGGAGGATCTGCCTCCCTCTGGGCTGCCCAGGGGAGAGGGAGAAAGGAGCCCTAGTCCAAGCCACTGTGCAACTAAATGGGCCAGGCCCGCTGGGGGACAGAAGAGCCCGGTGCGCCGGAGGGCTAAACGGACTTCCTCCCGCTGGAAAATAGAAGCACTGCAAGCCAAGGTGGAGCAGCTCAATGTGCTGATGCATGCTCCACCACCACCCACCATCTTGCGGGGCCCCTGATGGGGCTCCTCCACAGAGGACTGGGATAACGTCCTGTCCACACGAGCGTCTAATGCTTAGTTTCGGGGGCTTGAAGGCGCATACAGCTCTGGGAGGGAGTATTCCCCCGACCGGTCTCTTCAGGAGGATGCAAAGCCGGTCAGTGTGGAGGCAAAAGACGTCCCAGAAACCTCCCTCAGGAGCTTGGGGAGTGCAGATACAACTGAAGGACCTTGTCAGCTGCACACTACACTCCGGGTAGCCCTGGCCCGGATCGGGCTGGACGAGGCACCAGCAGCGCATCAAGGGGGAAACCACTATTTCCGCTGTACTAAAGCGGCTCCCCCTTTCGAAATGCCCCCCTCGCTGCCCTTTCTAGAGGAGCTTAAGCGCTGCTGGGCTGACCCCAAGACCTCCACCTACAACGGCTCGGATGCCAGAACCCTAGCTTCCATGCGGTAGGCTGAACACCATGGGTTGGTGAGTATCCCCCTGGTGGACCAGTGTGTGGCCTCTCTGATCCTCTCACCAGATGAGGCGTTGCGTGACAGGGCCCGCTGCCCTAGTCCGCAATGTCAGGTCACAGATGGCCTTCTTATTAAGGCCCACGACATCACGGCCCGGATGGGCCGCCTCGGCAACTCAATGTCAGTGCTCTTCCTGGCTCCGTCGCAGATGCTGCAGCCAGAGAAGGAAGGAACTGAGCTGGGGGACACCAATGCCTTTGGCTTGATGGCCAGGGAACTGGGGTATCTGATGTCTACTCTTGTGGTTACAAAGTGCCAGGTTTGGCTGGCGCAGGCCCCCATGCCGGACAACTGCAGGCAGGCCTTGCGTAGACTTCCTGTGGTGCCTGGCCAACTGTTTGCCCTGAGAGCCCTGGAACACAGGAAGGAGTCCACCCAGGCATTGGAAGCAGGGGGAGGTAGGAGCAGGGTTCAGGGACTCTCTGCCTCCCATACCAGGAAAACCGGAGGGCGGGGCTCTCGGCGGCTGCAGGGGCTGACCTGCTCCTTGCCTCAGCAGTCCTGGCAGCGCAGCCAGGCTACACCAACATGGCACCAGGCCAAGGCAGCGCAGATGCCACTGAGTCAGCCCCAGTGGAGGCAGATGCACAAGCAGCACCCCCCCAAGCCCACAAATAAACGCACTTATCTGTGACTTTCAGTCTGGTTTTAGAAAAAGACACAGTACTACCACAGCAGCACTTAAAGTTTTTAATGATTTCATTTTTTCCATTGATAAAAAACAACATTGTGCAGCACTTTTTATTGACCTGTCTAAGGCTTTTGACTTAGTGGACCACCCACTGCTTATGTGTAGCCTTGCTAGAGCAGGTCTGTCTCCTGAAACTCTCTGCTGGTTTAAAAACTACCTCGCAGACAGAATGCAGTGTGTACAAGCTGAGGGTTTTACTTCTGAGCATCTCCAAGTCACAAAAGGAGTGCCTCAAGGGTCAGTGTTAGGGCCGCTTCTTTTCATTCTTTTTATTAATAACATTCACCACAATGTGCCTAGAGCAAAATTTCACTTATATGCTGATGACACTGTGATGTACTGTACAGCCCCCACCCCAAATCAGGCACTTACAGACTTGCAATTGGCTTTTAATGAAGTTCAGAAAAACTTTTATGATTTAAAGCTCCTGCTGAATGCAGACAAAACTAAAGTCATGCTTTTTTCAACCATGAAGGTGAAGCCACTGAACCTGCCCCCAATCGTCACTTTGCAGGGTTCTCACATTGAATTTGTGTCATCCTACAAATATCTTGGTTTTCTTATTGATGAGTCTCTTTCTTTTAATCTACATATTCAGCAGCTGGTAAAAAGGCTGAAGCTGAAGCTGGGTTTTTATTTTCGGATAAAATCCTGTCTTTCATTTGAGTCCAAAAACGTCTGGTTGCCGCCACCTTCTTGTCAGTTTTAGATTATGGAGATGTTTTGTACATGCATGCCTCGTCTCAGAGTCTTCATGCCCTGGATGCTGTTTACCACGGGGCTTTGAGGTTCATCTCTAACTCCAGATCACTGACTCATCATTGCTTGTTGTATGAACGTGTTGGTTGGTCCTCACTGTCCTTACGCAGGATGAAACACTGGTATGTTATCATCTACAAAGCTGTCACTGGTCTGCTTCCCTCGTACCTGACAACTCTTCTCCAGCTGAAGAGTTCAGGTTCTTACAGTCTTCGTTCTCAGGAGTTCTTATTACTTTCAGTCCCGAGGACGAGAACTGAAATGGGAAAAAGGGCTTTTTCATATGCAGCGCCGTGTGCCTGGAACCAGCTGCAGAAAGACCTGAAACTGCGTGATTTGGTCTCATTTGATGTTTTTAAGAAAATGCTGGATGACTTGGACGTATTTGAATCTGTCTGTAAATGCTTTGCCTGATTTGTGGACTTTGCATAGTAATTTATTGGTAATTTATTTTAGTTGCATTTTTTTTAAACTTGTTTTATGATTTTTATTGTGTTTGGAATGCCTGTTTTGTAACTTTACTTCTCTGCTGCTGTCTTGGCCAGGACACTCTTGGAAAAGAGATTTTCAATCTCAATGAGGTTTTCCTGGTAAAATAAAGGGTAAATAAAATAAAAAAAACATGCCCAAACTGAGGGTTGCGGCCCAGCGGGGGGCAGATTTACTCAGTGGCAGCTGGACTAGTGGGTCATGCATTCCACAGACTCATGGGTCCTACAAACGATGTCCCAGGGTTACAGGCTGCAGTTCCTCCGCAGGCCCCCACCCGCCTCAGGGGTCAGATGGACTTTGGGCACAGACCCACAAAGGCTCAGATCTTGGCGAGAGATCCAGATACTCCTAGAGAAAAGATCTATTTCAGTGGTTCCCCCTCCTTTACAGAGTGATGGGTTCTATTTCATGTCCTTCATTATACCAAAAAAAGGCGTCTCTCTCAGGCCGGTCCTGGATCTGAGAAGACTTAACAGGTTCCTACAAACCTTACCATTCAGAATGCTGCGCACCACAGATGTCCTTCAGGGCATCTGTCCAGGGGAGTGGTTCACCTCAATAGATCTGAAGGACGCATACTTCCATGTGTCGATCTATCTCGACCACAGGAAGTTCCTGCGCTTCGGCTTCCAGGGACAGGCCTACCAGTTCTTTGTCCTCCCATTCGGGCTGTCATTAGCCCCACGGGTTTTCACAAGGTGCATGAGGGCAGCTCTGACACCGTTGTGCATGATGGGAGTAAAAGTTCTCCCGTACCTAGACAACTGGCTCATCTGCCCCCCCTCGTGCCAGGAGGCAGAGGTGGCAACGGCCAGGGTTCTCAAGCATGTCGAGGCGCTGGGCATAACCGTCAACCAGGGAAAGAGCTCCCTGGTTCCCACACAACAAACTTCCTTCATAGGCCTGGCCCTGGACTCCATGTCCAGCGCACAGGGTGGAGAGGATCCAGCACCTGCTCCGCTTGTTCCGCCTAGGCACGAGCCCAAAAGTACATACTTGGCTCTGGTTACTGGGCATGTTGACGGCAGCATTGGCTATAACATCCCTGGGGCTGTTGTACCTCAGGCCCCTTCAGAGGTGGTTCAACAGCCTCCACATGGACCCCCAGCTCCACAGGGGAGTCAGGGTCACCCTGCGCTGTGTTGCTCTCCTCCGGCGGTGGGGACAGACCACATTCCTGCTGCACGGTGTCCCTTTGGGCTCACTGCCAGCAAGTCAAGAGGTGGTGATGACAGATGCCTTCTCCTGTGGCTGGGGGGCAGTCTGGCAGGGCAGGCCAGTCCAGGGGCTCTGGACCCCCCAGCAACGGCAACAGCACATCAATGTGCTGGAGCTGCAGACCATCTTTTATGCGCTCAGGCACTTCTCGCCCTTTCTAGAGGGCAAACACGTGCTTGTCCGGACAGACAGCACATAAGCCGTGTTTCACGTCAACCATCAGGGGGGCACCAGGTCACGGGAGTCACTGAAGGTGGCCCAGAGGCTCTAGACATGGGCCTATCCCCGCCTCGCCACATTGAGAGCGATGCACCTGCCCAGCACAGAAAACAGTGTGGCAGATGGCCTCTCCCGTGGCCGGCTGAACCCAGGGGAATGGTGCTCCAAGCAATCTGGGACCAGCTTGGGAGGGCCCGGGTGGATCTGTTTGCCTCACGGCAAACAACTCACTGTCTCCAGTGGTTCTCTCTGGCAGAGGCATGCGCTCCACTTGGCATGAACGTCCCGTCCACCCCTGGCCGGGAGAGCTGCTTTATGCCTTCCCCCCAATTCCCCTGTTGATGCTGGTGCTGCACAGGGTGAGGTCATCATCCCACAGGGTCCTCTTAGTGGCACCCATGGGGCCATCAAGGCTCTGGTTTCCTCTTCTCCTCCATCTGCTGGATGGGGAGCCATGGCAACTGCTGCAGCGGGTGGACCTCCTGTCCCAGCTGGATGGGAGGGTCTGGCACCCATCAGCTGGCCGCCTTCAGCTCACAGCATGGCCACTGAGGGGGTGTGGGCACCCCTGACAGGTCTGGAGCCCTCTGTATGAACACCTTAAAGGGGGCAAGAGCACCTTCCACTCAGGCAATGTACCAGAACTGCTGGTCGACCTTCTCCTCCTGGTGCAGGACAAAGGGGCTAGACCCACTGCACGATGTGCTGCGGTACCTGCAGCACCTGTTTGATGCAGGTTGGGCAGCCTCAACTGTGAAGGTCACACGGCTGCCATCTCAGCCAGCCACTGCTATTTAGATGGCAGGCCTCTGGGGGCATATTACTGGGTGGCCCAGTTTCTGTGTGGGGTCAGGCGACTTCACCCACCAGGGAGGAAGTTGGTGGCCACATGGGACCTGCCGCTGGTTCTGTAAGCTTTGTGCAAACCACCATTCGAACCAATGGCACAGGCGGCTCTGAAGGAGATGTCGCTGAAAACAGCTTTCCTCCTGGCCATCACCACTGCCAAGAGAGTGGAGGAACTTCATGCACTCTCGAAATGATAAAATATTATTAAATTAAATTTTATATAATTTTATTAAATATATTCTTTTTTTTTCATTTATTTTTTTTTTCTTCTCTCTTCTCATTACTTTCCCCCACGCTCCAAGCCCTTTTCCTTCCCACTTGCTGCTCTTTCCACTACCTCTTCTCTACGACTTCTTCTTTCATCAAATCTTACTTCATAAAACCTCCTCTCGACCAGTCCTACGTGCATGCACTGAAAGGCGGAGGGCACTGGGGTGACCCTTTGGCCGAATATAGC
The DNA here is from genome assembly GCA_023101725.1 of Atherinomorus stipes. Lineage (NCBI taxonomy): Eukaryota > Metazoa > Chordata > Actinopteri > Atheriniformes > Atherinidae > Atherinomorus > Atherinomorus stipes. The sequence goes on along the minus strand of JALJCO010014171.1, from coordinate 204,735 downwards.
GTTTCTCCCCAAAGTTTTGCCTCGTAACTATGCCAATATGGCCATCACACTGGAGGCGTTCCATCTGCCCCCTTTCCAGTCCAGGGAGCACGAGAGGGCCAACATCCTGTGCCCTGTCCAGGCATTACAGGTGTACATCTTGGCCCCCGAAGCAGTCAGACACACAGACCAGCTCTTTGTGTGCTACAGAGGCAGAAATAGGGGGTGTGCTCTGTCCAAACACAGGCTCTCCCACCGGGTAACAGAGACAATCAGATGTGCCTACAAGACCGCAGTCGCGCCTCCCACTAAGGGAGTGGTGTGCCACTCCACCAGGGACGTGGCCACATCGTGGGCCACAATGGCAGACATGCCACTGCAGGACATATGTGCAGCTGCATCATGGGCACCGTCTCCAGGTTCTACTGCCTGGAGGTGGCCTCAAGCTCCACGCTGTCATCGGCGGTCCTACATCTGGGCTCCTCCCACGGATGCTGAGGTGGGTGCCTGTTTCTGGTGTTCCTCATGACATTGCTGGTATGACTCATCCACGTTGTCTACTGTCACTGGCAGTCAGGAAGGAATGAAACAGAACGGAAGTTACATAGGTAACTGTGGTTCTGTGAATTTCTGGATGACTGCCAGTCATACCGGTCACTCGGAATTTCCTCCCCGTCTCCCGGCGAGAAGATCCGAGAGGCCATATGTAGGCTATCACGCCCTACTTATGGACTACGGCACAGCTGGCCTACATGTCAACTGATTGACATTGATGTCATTAAGACTCGACCTGCGCGGAGCGCAAGAAGACATATCCACATTGTCTACTGTCACTGGCAGTCATCCAGGAATTCACAGAACCACAGTGACCTATGTAACTTCCGTTATGTGGTGTGTCATTTTCGGGAGCATGGATATGTGAGATAAAGTGTCAGATTAATGAGTGTTCACCATAATATACCGTGTTTTTGTTGTTGGGGATTAAATCCAGTGTTTTTTCCACCGTGGCAGCAAGTTGTTCCTCCTCTGCTCTGTGTGTCTGATATTCCTCCCGATACAAACACACTGACATCAGTGCACTAAGCAGCTCCGTCCACTTTTGTCACAGACAGCAGAAATCTTCATGAAATAAATGTCCGTGATCTTCTTATTCACTTATTACCACAATTAAAGTTTTCCACTGATGTTCCAACAACCAAGAACGTGACAGTCCTTCCAGATTTCCGCCATATTGTTAAGATTAAACTCCAATTCTCATCTGTGCTAATTACACATGTACAGAAACGCTACCTGGTAATGGCGGATGGTCTGGTTGTGGCCTTTGGCCAGGTTAGTCCATACAGTTAGAGCCAGTGAAGGACAATTTTTCTATCCTTAGGCAGCGGAATAACTTTTGACTGTTTCCAAGGGTCTGGGAATGTTCCATTAATGATAGACTGATTACAAATATGACAAATTGGTTCTGCCAGCGATATAGCAGCAATTTTGATCATTTTTCCACCCAGATTGTCAATTCCAGGAGATGTACCTTCTGACAGACCATGTAGCATTTTTTCATCTGTCCTGTAATCCACTCTCTCTAGATTAAAGTGGCATGATTTACCATGCATCAGATCACCTATTATTTTACCACAGTTACTTGCTGAGTTCCTATGAGCCCTCAACCTATTAACTTTGCTAATAAAAAAAAAAAAAAATCATAAAAATAGTTGGTCACATCTTCTGGGCCAGTGATAAATTTCCCCTCACATTTCACAATCCTTGGATTTGACTTATTCTTTTTGCACATCAGCACATTCAATGTCTTCCACAGTTTTCTTTTTTTTTTTTTTTACTGTCATTAGCAGATGCACAGATTCTTTCTTTTTCCTCTGGTTCAATTTTGTCACTCGGTTTCTTAGTTTACAGGAGGATTTCCGGTCTGCACAGCAAGGTGACATACAACAAAAACTTCACACAATAAATCAATAGAATAAAATAAGAGAAAAAAAGAGAATACATTTAATAAATAGATTTAAACGTTCATCTAACAAAAATGACCAGCAGGTGGCAGCACAAGCTTATTAGTGTTTGACTGACTGAAGTCTCTGCAGACGCTTCATCACTCAATGAGATACGAAGCAGTGATTGTCTCTGAGGTGACCTGTCACAGAATCACACACATCATGAAGTGCAAATGAAACAAGAAACCGAGTCAACAAGAAACTGGAAAAAAAAAAAAAACTGTGTTGCAGCAGGTATTCATTTCCAGCTCCCCCCTGTCTGAATACATTTCAGATGTAGACAGTTTACCCAGTTTGGATTTATCTTGTGATAGTCTGGTCGATGCTGTACATTTAAATCAGTAGATAAGAAAGATTTTTTTTTTTAATCTATAAAAAATGAATGTAAGAAATGCTACTGGAAACAAAGAGCTGCCAACTGGGAGCTCCAGCTTCAATAATTCATAATTGTTTGAGGACTGGATCCAAATGTAGCTCAGATCTCAACTCATCAAATCAGCATGTGAACTAGGTCAGTTCAGCCAGAGCCGGGCTGCTGCGTTCACCATTTTCAGGAGGCTGCTCGCCTTCAAGTGGAAGGAATACTGCTGATGTTGAGGGAAGATGGGGGGGGGGGGAGCAATACTGATTACAGACACACGGGACTGACAGAGGGCCAAGGGTCAGTGGAGCTAACATCATAAGTCTTAAAGGATTCTCTTTGCTCTCAAACAATCAGATAAGTGTTGGAGGATAACATTTTTTTAAAAAGTAAATCATAAATGATGACACATTTCTTTAAGCAGTCTTCAGGAATCTTCTCCAGGCTCCATGGAGGATGTCTGAAGCTCTTCTTTGGATATTTGCTGCCTTTTTTCTGTCAAGATGATCCCACACTCCCTCAATAACGATTCATCACTTTATTACTCTGATTTTCAGCCCAGTTCTTTTCATCTTTTGGCCTTTTTCTCCCTATTTTCCTTCTTAAATAATAGTTTCCTGACAGCCACCTTTCATAAAGACCATTTCTGATGAGGCTTAAGCGAAGCAGCAAGCACTTCGTCTTCTAGTAAACAATGAAATAAATTGGGACTGAAAATAAGCGAACTGCTGCTCTAGATGACTTTAAAAGCTTTCCACAAATGTCAAGCTTATTGAAAGCAAAATATAAAGAAGAGACAAAGACTTCTGCAAACCACTGCATTCAGTTTAAAGCGGAAATATGAGACACTAATGAAATAAAAACAGAGTTAATGCCAGATCAGATTGACTGAAAGTCCATAATTAGCTCCTAATTACATGGATGAATTGAATAAATCCTCATTGGTGCTGAAGTTTGGCCTTTTCAGATTTACTGTGTGACAGATTTTGCATCACATGCAGCTGTAGTCACCATTTCTATAAGATCATAGTAAATAAGCACTTAATGGGACATCACAGCTCATCTGTGTGCATTATGTGTTTTTAAACTGCACTGCTGCTGTACACTTGGATGCATGATGGAAACAAGCATAAAGACACATCAAACAGGCAGGTAACCAACATTTATTTACCATTATCAACTTTACAATAAACCAGTAACATCTGTCAACATTAGCAAAATAAAGAACAGAAATCAATCCAATGTATTTACAGAGACAAAGCAGATTCAGGCTCACACACGACAGATAAACAACTCTGCTTCATATCAAACCGCAACAGTGAACATAGCAAGCTTAAGTGTTCTTTTTTTCATAATAAGGTAAAAATCAAAGTCGTCTATTTTTTTTTTCTTTTAACAAACGAGACATATCTTCTCTGAATCTTTAAGATGGTTCTCTATAATACACCACAAAATACTTCAAATTTGGGTTAAAATATAGGAATGTAAAAAGTTGGCGAGTCTCTTTAATTTTTCTGATTTCATTTTTCTTGTTTTTTTTTTTTTTTTTCTATTCAACAGTCATTTCAAGTGGTGGTGGTGTCCGAGTACTTCATCTATCATCGTTCCTTCAGCCCAGGAGGCGTCTTGATCTGAAGATTTTTAGGGAAAAGAGGCCTCTACTCCATCACTCTCCATCCGTCCATCCTTCATGGTGTCACTAACTGGCGTTCTAGCCTTTTAATCCATTTCCCGCACGGCGACCAGCCCACAGCCTAAAACTCAGTCCGGGTCCAGATGTCGAGCAGTTACCAGGGAAGTGATCTAGTGAATCTAGTCTGTCGTCTTGTTATCATGACGAAAAGTGGCACGTCAAAGGAGTCTTTCACATACATGTATATATTTACATATACATATATCCATATACATATGTATACATATACACATATATATAAATATATATATATATATACTCTTAAATTTTCTCTCACTCTCTTGAAAAACAGTTCACCAGTTCATTGTGAGCTGCAGATACAATCACTCCTTCTTTTCAGAGGGAGCGGTGGTCGAGCTGCTCTCCTCTGTTGGTTTCGTGGCCTCGGGGGCCGGAGCAGCTGCCTCCTTGGCTTCCTCCTTGGGGGCCTCCTCCTTAGCCGCCCCCTCCTCTGCCTTTGGAACCTCGGCCGTGGCAGCAGGAGCAGCAGCAGCAGCAGGAGCAGCAGCAGCGGGCTCCTCTTTCACCTCCTCCTTCTTCTCCTCCGCTGGAGCAGCAGCTCCATTCTCAGCGGGTTTCTCCTCGGAGGGGGCGGCAGCTGCCGCCTCCTCTTTCACAGCCTCGCTCTTCTTGCTTTTCTTCAAATTAAGTTTAATGTTGAAGGACTTCTTCAGGGAGAACTTCTTCTTCTTCTTCTTGGGGGTCTCCTTTGCTGCGCCGTCACCTTCGGGTTTCGCAGCCTCTCCATCTGCAGCGGGCGCTGGCTCGATAGCGTCGCCTCCAGCCCCGGCTTCCGGCTCCTTGGCTGCCTCGGCCGAGCCATTGGTTGCAGCAGCATCCCCGTCCGGCTTTGTGGAGACATCTCCATTGGTCTTCACATGTCCATTCTCCTGAGGGAGATAAAAATACCACAGATCAAATCTTCAATCTTGAGCTTTTTATTTGAAAAATAAAATAAAAAACAAGTATAAGACCAAATTGAGTTTATTCCCTGTCATCTTTTTTCATTTCATCCTTGAGCTCATTAATTAACCACCGTGCAGCCTGGCTCAGAGGCGACGCCTTGCAGTACCCCGCATTGCCGACAGGCGGCGACAGCGCACCACAGACCGCCTAAGGTACCAGACAGACGGCTCAACAAAGACGAGGCTGGGGCTCCTCGATGGAGGAATGAAAACACATCAATTGATATATTTCCCCCTGTTACTTTTATTTCACACACAAAAGCCACAAAAAAAACAAAACAAACAAAAGAAATCAATAATAAATATTTTCAAAAAGTCTAAATTTTGATATTCTAAAATCAGATTAATTGGCTTGATAATTGCGTGGCTAGTTCATATTCATAACAATGTAATAACGCTAATTAGGTGTATTATAGTTGTAAACGTGGCCCAGCTCCTAGAATTATTTAGAAAAGTCCAGTTTATTAAAACAGACGGCCAGACGAGAACAAGGCTTGTTTTTAAAAAGGGAGGAGTAGTAGACTGTCTACGTGCTCCAGGCTGCACCCCTCCCCCTTTATCCCTGCCTGTCCAACACGCTGTGGGGGTTTGGGGTTAGACTTGCCTTGAAAATTAAACTAATATCAAAAAATAAACCTGGAAAACGTGAATGAAGCTAAACGAAACCCACCTGCTAATGTGTAATTTCGGGAGTTGTGTGTGGCTCGAGCATCAGTGAGCTCCACCTGACGCGAGATGTTTTCACATTCAAGTTTAATCGCTTCAACGTCGACGAAATGTGGCCGAATCGGATTTTCATGTGAGAAATGCAACTTTTATCGCTCCCTAAAAGTCTCCCCCGTTGATAAAAAGGAAAAAAAGTCGAGCTAATTGTCGGTAATTACCTGTCCGTTGGTTTTGACAGCTGCAGCATCAGCGGCAGCAGCGTTTGCCTCCGCGGCCACCTCTCCCTTGGATGACTGGGATCCCATTGTCTTCGGTGAGTTGTGGAGTCTTCTAAAGCAAATCAAAAAGAAAAACTAAAAAAGAGTGATTTCAGTTAATCCAACCCCAGGACGAGTAACGTATCCAGTGGTAAACCGATGAAAAGTGAGGCTTTTGTCTTCAAACAGCAACAACTCCCCCTCCGTTGATCCAGCGATGTGACTAGTCACCCCGGTGCTGAGAGACCCTCTAAATTCAACAGTCGCTGGACGCAACGCTTCAACATACAAGGGGCTCGAGGTATCACCCGTGGGCGGGGTTTGTCTGTTTCTAGCCAATCACCGTCTAAGGTAGGGGCACGTCTGGGCGGCTTGACCAATCAGGTCCGACTCTATGATTTCCCCCACCCCAACCACGACCCCCAGCAATGAAATCAATTCAGCTTAGCAAAATTAGCAGGAAAAACACAAAAACAATGCAATAATGCTTAAATGAGAATTTAATGTAGACGTTTTCATCTTTTTGTATTATTTGTAATGCTTTTACTCTCACATTTACCTCTACAGTCACAAATATTGTCAGAACCTGAATAAAAATATAAAAATCTGAGTAGTGCAGCTTAATGTTAATTAAAAAAAAAGTCTGATAAGTCATTTTACCTATAAAGTGTGGAAATATCTCCTCTTTTCATAAGTCAATTTAATTAACATTCAACACTTTATTACATCAACTATGTGTCCAAAATCCCCAAATATTCCATTTACATGTATACTGGACAACATATTTTATTGTATTTACAGTCAGGTTGACATACAAGAAGTTTTCTTTTCTCTTTAGTTCCACTTTGTTGATTATCAAGTTTCACTGCATTATGTAATTTCACTTTACAAGCATGTTTCTCTTTTGGTTTCAGTATGACTAAAGATTCTTACGGATGCTCGTATTAAATTACACTCTGATTAAGCACTTTCTGGAATTGAATACAGCATGTTTCCAGAAACCCTGTCTTTCAGATTTTGTAAAACACCCTGATTTTCATCCCCTGCCTCTCCCCACCAGTAGGACCAGCTGAGCAGTAAACTGGATCTACTTTTGCTGTCCAGCACAATAGTGAATGAGAGTGGAATCTATTGTTCAATGTTGTGCTCTTGCTGAGAATACGGGAACACATCTTGTGTTGGTCTGACTGGAGAGCAAGCGCTGCGCTGGGGCTAATAACGTGTCATGCCGTCTCCTCATGTCTCCATGGCTGGATTGGTTGTTCATTTCCATTTGTCAACAACATACCAGCAGCAAAATATGTTAATGTGATGATCATGCACATTCCATCTGATCATTCTCTACTCCTAAATGCAGCTGTTAAGGCTAAAAATCTCAGTTATGGGAGGAAAATACTTCAGTGTTCAGTGATACAAATTGATCCTTAGTGCAACCAATCAGCGTAATTGATTTTGCAAGACTTGGGGAACACTGAAATGCATGTCAGCAGCCTGTCATGGCACTTAGCCCTCCACTCCTCTAGGTTGCGTGTAAAGTTAAGGCACACTTTGGTGACGTTTCTCAGCTGGTGCAGAATGAAAGTTGATTTTGCACACTTGACACATTATGTAAATAATGAAAAATGCATTTATAATGTGGAAAAATAAAACAGTCATGAGAGGCAGCTCACATTTACAATGTTGTACATACTAAATTATGCAAAATTGCAAATCCCTTTTTCATATAACACAAGACAAAGTTTCTGCTGTAAGCTCATGTAGTTAAAAATATAGAGGTCAGTGTGGGTGTCGATTTCTGGAAGAAGATGTGAATCTTAAATCTAATCTTATGAAAATGTTAGGGTGCATTCACACCAGGATAGTCCCAGCAATAGGTCAGATTGGGCGGGGATGTCCAAAAAATTCCACACCTTCATTTGCTTCGGTTTGTGTTCATACTCCACGTATCCAAAATGCCGTAGTTGAAGGGGAAGTTCTTTTTTTTGCAACCTGGACCGATTTTCTAGCATGAAATATGTTCATTTACTCACCCAGACAGTTTTGGCGTAACTTGAATTCCTTCAGGAGATATTTAGATCCACTCCAGATCAGCGTATGTCCAATATAATGGAAGTGATGGGGCAACCACGCGCAGCCTCTAAATAAGGCATTATCTGCCACAAACTCCTTCATTTCACCAATGTTTTGTTACGAAACATTAGTCGGACCCCCCGTTAGCTCGGAGCAGCTTTGAGTTGCTTATGTGTGGTGATTCATCCTTATTTACACACATTTACTTGCTATGGTGTCGCATAACACTAGTGCAGTCATGATTAGTCGATTAATCAACTAATCTTGGTTTTTCAAAATAGTCGGTGACTAATTTCTAAAAATTTTATTAATGTTTTTAGCTTTGTTTTTCCTCTCACCCCCCCCCCCCTGCCCGATACAAACAACACCAGCAAGCCCCAGACTGCCCCCCTCCCCCCCCGACGTTACCCCCGTCCCTCCGCCCTCTAAATGGATCACCACTAGCCACCCACACCCATCCTCCACGTGTGGGAGTGTGGCCCAGCGCGGGCCCCCCCGGCCGGGCTGTCCCAATAGGCCAGGGAAAAAGACCAAACCCCAGCAACCCCCGGGGGCGCCCCCACAACACCACACACCAAAAAGCAGAAGAAGAAACCAGCCTTAAAGGGAACCCCCCCCCCCCACCCCCCCCCCCCCCCCCCCCCGCCAGCCTCGTACCCCCCGCCGCGGCCCCCGTCACCCCCCGAACGGATAGGACCCCCGTCCCCCCGACAGACGGCCCCCCGCCTCCCCTGTATAAACGCCACCCCCCCCAGCCCCCCACCACCCCGGCCCCCCCCCCCCCCCCCCCCCCCCCCCCCCCCCCCCCATCCCATTTCTCCCTTTCCCCTCTTCTCCCTCCCCGTCCTCTCTCCCTCCCCCCCCCCCCCCCCTCCCCCCCCCCCTCCCCCTCCCCCCCCCCCCCCCCCCCCCCCCCTCGAGCGTGAAGGGGCCCGCCACGGGACAGCGCCGAGGCACACCCACACCACCAAGGGGCGCAAAAAACACCCACCGAAAAACAAGGCAAAACACAAAGACGAAGGAAGGCACAAAAAAAAAAAACAAAAAACACCCCAGAAAAAAACACAAAAACCCCCACACAGAATTCTGAGATTAAAGTCAGAATTCTGACTTTTTCAGAAATTGAAAAAAAAAATTCCTAAAAAGTTTTTTTTTCCTGTGTTTTTAAAAGTCAGAATTCTGATTTTAATCTTCAGAATTCTGAGAAAAAAAGTCAATTCTGTGATCAAAGTCAAAATTCTGACTTTTTCGGAAATTGAAAAGAAAAAAATTCCTGGATTAAAAAAAAATGTTCTAGAAAAAAGTCTTCTTCCGTACAAACCACTGAGCTGCAGTGTGAACGTAGCTTTAAGTTTGTTACAAACTCCAAAACTACAAAAAAAAAAAAAAAGTTTGTTACAAACTCTATGAGAAGCGAGAACTTCGTTCCTGCTCTCGAGGCTTTGTTTGTTTGTACAAGAACAAGAAAAAAGTTTGTTTTTGTCCAGTCGATACCTCACAAAAAGAGTCCACGACCGGGCACGTGCACAGGGGAGCAGTGGTCTTCACCCTGTGATTGAACAATTCCAGCATACTTTGTCCATGGTAGGATGGAGTTGCGCACGTAGTGGTGTTTGTGTATTTAAATGCTAGATTGTTGTACAGTTGTGCTTGAAAGTTTGCATACCTTCCCATTAAACAAAAGGCTAAATTCACCATAGTAATTCAAATAACACGAAATTGAAGAAAGTATAAATAAATATAAATTTACTTAATTATAATTTAGTAAAATAAAATTTGGATTTTGAATTTGGTTTAGAACAATTATATAAAAAACAAACAAACAAAACTGTCCCAGACAAATTACATCACTTTGCTCATGAACAGTGGGCCAAAATATCTGTCAACAGGTGCAGAAGTCTGATTGAACGTTACAGAAAACACTTGATTGCAGTCTTTGCCTTAAAGTGTTGCTCAATAAAATATTAGTTCAGCAGCCCCATCATGCTGCTTTACTTGTTTTATTTTTTTGTTTGTTTGTTTTTACTATTTCTGTTGAACCACAATTCAAAATTAGTGTCACGATGTTCATAAAATTTTTATATATCATTACTTTGTTCAATTTCAACCTAATTCACTGGCAACTGATGTTTTTCTGGGATGTAAACTTTCAAGAACAACAGTACATATTTAAGTATTGTCTCACCACTTTAATCAGCTGTTTATAAACCAATCTGTTCAACCTTCTACAGAAATGCAGAAGTAACAACTCTGGTTCAAGCGTCTCCACGTTAACCCCGCCCGCCTCAGATGTCCAACTAATAACACAATACTTCCTGGAGCCCCACAGGAAGAAAGTTCTGCTCAGCCGAGGGGTCGAGAACAAGCCGCAAGATGTCCTCAATCACATGGCCTCAAGAACAAGAAGAAAGTTCTCGCTTCTCGTGGAGTACGTAACAAACTTTAGATGTGTCTCTTCACCAACACACCTGAAACAAATGAATGGCTCGTTAATGAATGACATGTACGTGAGATAATTTAATCATTTGATTCAGGTGTGTTGGAGGAGGGGAGCGTGCAGGATCGTAGCTCTCGAGGACTGGACCTGGACAACCCTGGTCTACAAAATGTTACAGTAAAGCATTTTAAACTTTTTTTTTTTTTTTATTATTTACCGGCTCCACCAGGAGTGTCCAGCTTCAGTCCTCAAGGGCCACAATCGTGCAGGTTTTCTGCGCCTCCCTGCTCCAACACACTTACATCAAATTAATGAGTCGTTGTGCAGAACTTTATAGGCTGTTAGAGTCACTTAATTGTGTCAGGTGTGTTGAAGCAGGAAAAGAAAGAAAACCTGTAGGATAGCGGCCCTCGAGGACCGAATCTGAACACCCCTAGTTTCCACTAATATACAGTAATATTTGACTGTATGCAGGATGGGACCAGGCAGCAGCAGTTTCTCATTTCTCATTTCTCAGATTTCTTGAAATAAGATGCATTTGTCTGTTCCTATATCTCACTCTTTAGATAATTATGTCTTATATTGAGTGCGGACACATTTTGACTAGAAATTAGAAAAATATACTTGGTAAGATTTGAATTTTTGCAGTGAAGGTAATGTAAGTCATTTACCTCAATCAAACTACATTATTTTGTGTAAAAGTAACATAAATCATTTACATTAACTAAATGCGGTTATTTACATTTAAACCAAGTGCATTAAAAATTGTTGGACTAACTCAGCTGTATTACTGTAAATTGCACTAATGTTTATAGTTTGAGTTCATCCTAAATATATTTTCATTGGATTGAAAAACTGACCTCAAATTTCATTGAGTTTACCCAATGAATAATTTTTCTCAAAAATTAACCCTCCAATTATAGTTGCACATGCATGTGGTGTTTCAATCCCAGACACACCTGCGCATGCTGATGTAATTACCAGCACGTGTAATTACCACAGGCAGTTAGTTTGCTAAACTTTTTTAAAAAATGGAAATTTCAAAACCTGAAATCCCCCAATTGGGAGACTTTGAGAACAAAATGCCTAACTTGAGTGGTTTAGTTGGATTTATTTTTAATTTTTGCAAGCACAAAACTGTTTGCATTTGTGCTATGTGCCATCTTCATTTATTCTTCATAAGAAACGTATCAAATCTTACATGTTCCCATTACTATGCCTCTAAAGGGACATTTTTTTAATAGATGCCTAAAAATTGGCACTGATTTTAAAATAAAAAACATCCAAAACTTTCTTGACAAGGTTGAGTGATTTCTTGGTGGATGTATCTAACTTTTTTTTCCAACTCATTATCCCTTTAACACTGAAATCCCTGTTTGAAGAATACCTTGAAGGTGAGTTACATGTTACATGTCATTACTGCTACCTCTCTTTTTGTGCACTTAATGGCACTACCTGCAATCCTGATGGTGCATTTAGACCCCAAAAACACAGCAGAGAATGATGTTTCCGCCTGCCAAGGGTCCTTACAGCGATAAGAAGGAAAAACAACATGTTGCTGTGTTATGCACAGAATTCTTCAAATTCTTCCTTTCTTTTAAAATGTAAACAAGTATGAATGCTTCATTGCTGAAAGCCAGATGCTATCAGGGAGTTGTGAGCAGACTGAATACCGTAGTTTAAAAAAGAATGCATTCATATTACAACATTTGCCATTAAATCTAAATAAAGCGCCATAGCCTTTTCTACTTTCCTTCATTCGGTGTTAGTTTGCGGTTTTCCCTCGCTTCACAGCAGTCACACGGAGAGGACAACCTTTCCTCATTCACACATCACGCTGTATCTATCGAGCCGGCCATGTAAATGTCATAATAATGTCTCCACTGTGTACTCAGGAATGCCTGGCACGCAGGCCCTCCCGTCTCCTCAAGCCATCTTCTCCTGTGAATGGGCTTCTTCACAACGCCTGAGGTAACTCAGGCCTGGGGGGTATGGGGCAGCAGGATAGACGCCATCAAGGTTAACTTTTGCAGTTGCATCAAGTGCTCCTTTCTTCTTTTCCCATGAAACTCCAGCTTCTGTGTGATGCTAATGACGACGGTGTTGAGGGCAGTGACGAGGCACAGGCTCATCGTCTCCTCATCTCCCTGTCACCACACTTGACACTTTCCTCTGTGTAATGTGCGTCTGTGTGCTCGCACATGTGCGTCTGTGTGTTATGTGCATATAAGGGAAGCATTGTCATGGGACCAGCGAGCGTCAGGGGGTGAAAGGCACAAAGAAGCACTCCTTTACACATAGGCACACATCATTCGCCTGTATGCCCACACACACACACGAAGCATTAGGGTGTCAGCTGTGGCAGAGTTCATATAGATGTGCTGAGGGCTGGAATGCAGAGGTTGGGGGAAGGGGGTGGTTGATCTTTATGATGGAGCCACAGCCTGAAGATAGAAAGGAATCGATGATGGGAACGACAGGAGGAGGTGGAGGGAGTGTTGGCAAAAGAATGACAGTGATAGGTGTGGTTAGAGAAAGTGAAAGGAGGTCATCAAACAAGCATTAGCCCCCTCCTGACTTCACCCACAGCCTCTTTAACATATCTTCATGAAGAATGGGTTTTGGGATTGTCAGGGTGGGGACAAGAAAAATGAAAAAAAAAATGGCTAAAGACAAAAGGGGGAGTGTGAAACAAGCTGAGAGATAATGACAAAGAATGCATCTTTAAAGGCCGACACACATACTTTTAGCAGTGGTTATGATCATGTCTGTTATTTTATGGCATTTTACAAGTTTATGACCTAAAGAAATTGTTTAAAGATGCAAAAATATGTCAGAAAACCCAAGTTTTCATAACTACTGGAGAAAGTACCCCTTCTTTTTTCTGTATGGGCTGTGGCACAGTGGTCAAACCCATGACTGATATTAATATTTAACTTGACAAGAATCTGTTGGATCCATTTGATTTGAATCAGGTGTGTTGTAACAGGGAAAAAAAACAAACAAACAAAAAAAAGCCTGTAGGATAGCGGCCCTCAAAGACCAAAGTTTGACACCTCTGGTACAGGGACTGGTGTCAGTTATAGTTCATAGATGTCCAGTCATTGGCTCTTTCATAGCTCCCATACCTGTGAGTAAAGGCTACAGTATACTTCTCCGACTACGTAATGCATTATCCAACTGCGTAACGACGGAGACCCCTCCAGCCTTCATAGTTCCCCGTCATGCTGCCGGATGTGCAGTGCAATTTCCCGCCCGATAAGTAGGGGTCGCTACACAAGACTGACCTATTCATATGATGCCGTCCAAGAGAGAAAAACTATTGTTGTTGCTGCAGCTGAATAACAGAGATACTTTTTTATGTAAAATAAAGACGATGGGGCGATTTTGGCATTTCCTCACTTCTTCAGTCAAACGTTCTTTGGTTGGACTCATATCTACGTCGTCGTAGGCGAGCTGGTTTAAAAATGGTGCTGCTGGGGCCCCCCCAATCCACCCCCCCCCCTCTCCCCGCCCCCTCCTCCCCCCCCCCTCTCTCTCCCCTTTCTCCTTTTCAACCCCCAAAAAAAAAAAAAAAAAAAAAAATTTAGTGTTTACGTAGTGGTAGACCAATCACAGCCCTTGCCGTCTCTGTCGTCCCTTGACGGAGTGACGGACACTTAAAAAATATTTCATGCAGCCGGAGACGAAGGAGAGGCTCTCCGACAGGCTCTCCGTCGACGTAAGGGCTCACCGTAACCTACATAGAGCACTTTACGGACGACTATAAATTAGGCTTGAGGCCCAATCCCCATGTTCCCCCTACTGAACAACCACTAGCCCTTACTCACTACCACTACACCCTCAAATTGAAGCCACAAGGGGTAGGGCTTTGTAATCTTCCCTTGGAATTGAGACACCACTTGCTGCATAGATTCGGGCACATAAGTCACTGCGTACTGATGTTTGCACACACATATCACCATAACAGCACACCCAGCAGCAAAGTGGAGTTAACATCTTTTTTCTTTATTTTCGTCATTCGTTATGCACTGGTTTATTAATAAACGACACAACCACATGGATAAGATGTCGCCATTGACGACTGTTGTCTCTGGTTAACTACTTTTCGGCAGTTAACGAGAGACAACAGTCATATTCGTTAGTATTCAATAGTATTTTAGCCTAGCTAGAGTGGTTAACGTTATGAACTAATGTGTAATCTGTACATATGTACATTTGTGAGTTTTCTTCTCCGAGTCCTCTCATTCTCTGGGGGTTGGCATTGTGGTTTGATTAAGTATACAAATGATGACGTAAACTTCCTGGGGAATTTCCTCTGGCCCTTCCTCGGCAAGTCAACATTTGAAATCCCTCGTTCTGAAGGGTTAGATTCATACACCCTACCCCTCGTTCTGTCCACTACCCCTACATACAAAGAGCAATTTAGACACCACTATGCAAAATTTAAGGATAGGGCTAAAAAGTAGGGCTAGGAGGTGTATTGGGATGGACCCTAAGCATATTGTCCCAGCATCTGGGACTTACCTGTACATCAAATGTTGACACATGCAGTAATAAGCTCCCTATAACACAATTCTTGATGTATAAAAGACAGACCAAAACACAGAAGAATCAACCAACAATCTGTGTTTTTAGGAGATGTTAGCAAAATTGTATTTATGATGCTATTCTGACTAAAATTAAACTTTTAAATGCATGTAAACACATTAGACTGACTGAAATCATACTGAATTTAGCTTGTCAAAGTTGACCTATGCTCTCAGATTGAATAATTTTTATTTTAATCTCATATACATGTATGCATTTATGTGGGCCCATGTACCTACTTGGTTCTGCTCAATTTGGCTCTACAGTTTGGGTTGTTTTCCATTACACTGACTACCATCTCAATGTGTGCAGGGAAACGTCAAGGTGGCCCAAATGTCCAGTGACATCTGACACAAACATGATACAGCAATGGAGGAAGTAGAGGTGATGGCATACCTACTGCTCAGTCTATGGCTTTTTTGTCAGATTCAAGGTAAAAGAAGAATCCAGTCCAGTCAAACTTTATTTGTAGAGCACTTTAAAAACAACACAGTTGACCAAAGTGCTGCACATAAACTGACAGATAAGAAGCCAGTGAAGGATGTAGGAGGCGGGACGAAACACTGTTCAGGAGAGTTTTAAAGGTCATTCTCCGTACTGCTTATACAGTTCAGGGTCGCAGGGGTTGCTGGAGCCCATCCCAGCCATTATCTGGTGAGAGGCAGGGTACACCCTGGACAGGTTGCCAGTCCGTTGCAGGGCCAACACAGAGAGACAGACAATTACATTTTCTCCTAGGGGCAATTTAGAGTGACCAATAAACCTAACATGCATGTCTTTGGTCGGTATTCATGTCTTTGGACAGTTGGAGGAAGCCGGAGTACCCGGAGAGAACCCACGCATACACGGGGAGAACATGCAAACTCCACACAGGACGGCCACTGTTGGATTTGTTTGAACCTCTCCCCAGCCAGGACTCGAACTAACGACCTTCTTACTGTGAGGCTGTGGTCGTAACCACCACGCCACCGTGCAGCCCTTTCAAATGCCATAAAGCAATATTCATCATCCAGTGATGTATCTTCCTGGTTAATTAATGGCCAGCTGTCTTCAGACATACATTTGTGTCCAGAATACAGCCGAATTAGATGCTAAAAAAGTACTTGACACGAGGTTCTACTTATACAGGGATACTCAAGTCGATTCTGTGAGAGCCGCTATTCTTTAGGTTTTCAATGTACCCCTGGTCCAACACATCTGACTTAAATTATATGGATCCAAAAGCCTATGAAGTTCTGTTTGATGACTGATTAATTTGAGTCAGGTGTGTTGGAGCAGGGATATGTTGAAAGCCTGCAGGATTGCGGCTCCATAGGACTGACTTGAGTAACCCTGTATGCTAATGGAAAGTTCTCAAAATTGAGTAAAGCCAAATATACAAGGCCAAACCTAGCTTGGGCACAGTACACGTGCTCCACAGTTCCCGCCATGAACTTTCCCAAAGAGGAACCAAAAAACAAAGAAACACAGATAAAGCCTGAATCTTTGTTGTACCTCATCATGGTTCTGATTAGCTACCAGTTAAATTATTTTTGTCTGTGATGTTAAATGTCAATCAAATGGGGCAAATCGCAAACTATTGTTGCAAAGTCTGATATTCTGTGGCCAATAAATCGATCCCCTTGCTGTGCTTGTATACTGGAATAAAGTTAGTAGTCCAATCAAACTATAAAAAATATGGATGTGGTATCCGGTCACGTCTGAATGGGGGAAAGTGAAGCCAGTTGGACGTGTCCTACTGTCGCCATCTTGTCATGTTGCGTGCGTCGTCACTCCTGGAAAATACTAAAATGGGCAAAGCGCGGCCTTGGGACAAATTATTGACAGCTAACGTACTCTGGGCTAAACGCAAACTGAGCTAACTCAAATCTAACAAGAGCTAATGAAAATTAGCCTCCTAAGCGGCGGGCTAAAGGTAAGGCATGTTTGGACTTGCTGTTAGCTGCTAAAAATCACCATTTTGCTACTCTGCTGCAGAGTCAGACCCCCGAAAGCAAACAAGGAGCTAACTGTTAGCCACCTGTCCGCTGTTAGCATCCGGTCTGCCACATGTCAAAAGGATACACCCCTAATTATGTGTAATGTCAAGATTAAATAACATCTAAACAGATAAGTGACAAAAAAAATCATTAATCATTAATACAATACAGGCTGTATCAGCCCGTTCAAAGATAATAGTGCCAGAAAATGAGAAATTAGAGATTGGACTGACATGCTCAGACAGTGCATGACTGCCTGGTTTCCTCTGGTTTGCCATTTAAGGATGCAGTTAAGAGCATTCAACCTTCTTCAACGGAAATCACTTTTGTTTTTTATTGCATTGAGTGTGCCCTTGTAAGAAAGAGACGTCCCCATAAGTTAGCAGTATGGTGATGAGTAAGAAAGTGGAGGAACTGAAAGGGTGACAGCATGCCTACGGGAGCAATCAGCCATTAAAATGACAACAACCCACTTAACTATCATTCAAATGGCATTGGTTTACAACAACAGAAGCTTTCATTATTTAGTTTTCAGGTTTATATAATGATACAATTTGCCTCAGATTTGAAAACATTGCATTAAATGAAAAGATACAGGTTGAGTTTACTTGATGAAGTCAGGCTGAGTGGGTGAGTCACAATGAAAGACGTGCCGATAACTCTACAGATGTGTCAAAGCGCTAATGTCTGCTTGGTTTCCCAGCATTAAAGTCACCACCTCAAATTGTTGGTGAATGATTATTGAGAGCATTATTAGGTCTAAATGAGCCAATCCAAAATCAAACTTGCCTTTTGAACCATTAATTTTTTTCACCTTGTCATGCTGAGCTAAGCAGCTGAGCCTCAGGGGATCTTCCAAGTTGTGTCTGCCCTTTGCCCTGGACTACTAACACCCTTTGATCACATGATCTCTGGGTTACCTGCTCTGCGCCTTTCATCCCATGCTAGTCGTAATTTATTTTCATGGCAGCGACTTCTCTTAAGGTATGTATGATCTCCGCCCCCTCACTCTTTTTTGTCTTGCCGCAGTCAATGAAGCTTTGTATGTTCCTGGATGTTGAGCTGAGGCTGAGCTCCGTCTCCCAAAGGCTTCATTGTTTTGCGCCTTTTTACCCTATGGATGAGCATCACAAGTCTGGCTGGAGGGATAGAGACGAAGTGAACTGGGTGGATAAGGACAGTGAAGGAAGGAGACAAAGAGACCAAGTATGCTGAAAGTTCATCCTAAAAGTGATTTTTTTTAAAAGAAAATGTTCAAATAGCACTCAGTGCCTGCCCTGGATTATAACGAGTCATTTTAATCAAAGCCAGCTTAGCTGTGGTCAGTTTCTCCGAAGTGCTCACTCAGTCGTATAAGCACTGATTTCCGGACAATAGATAGCATATGGCTTAACGTTTGAGCTGACAGATGTCAAAGCTGGACAAATAGAGAGGAGGGAACAAAAATAATCATGACTAGCTTTGAGCTGCCTCAGTGACCGGGTGTTTGAGGGGTCAGAGGGTGGGAGGCAACAAAGAGGCAATAAAACAAGGAGGTGGAGAGCTGTGTGGTACTCAAGTCCTGATAAATGCCAGTTAAGTAGGTCACATTAACATGTTGTTTGGTGTGACAAAGACGGGAAGTGTTTGGGGCTTTCCATTTATGATCCAAATATCACCACTGAAGCATTCAGACCAGTCACAGCATGACAGTAGAGTCGTGACATTTTACTTTCACTTTCGTTACGCTCACTCCTTCTTGGGACTCCCCCCGATTTCTGGTCAGAAAGGGAATCTGTGGGGATTTCCTGAGAGTAGGATGCTAATATTTGTCTATCACAATGTAAATGATGCAACAGAACAGCAGATGGAGGATGATGATGGGCTACCTTAAGTATTCAACATTTTTTGTCAAATTGCTGTCAATATTTTAAAAATGAAGATAAATGTGGAATTGCAGCCTCATTGTTCCTCACCGATGAAGGAATTAACACGTTCAAGCTTCCAGTCTGTCTGTCCCCAACATACTGTAAACACATGCAGCACTGGAAATGGTGTCAACCCAGTATAAATCCCTTTTGACACATGAGCATGGCGGTGACCTTATTACCATGACAACAGTTTCTACCAGATAACAACACCGTGGCAATGCTGACACAATATGACACAACAACGTGGACGCTCATTGTGCAATGCTGAGGGGTGAACCCCTTGCTTTCTGTTTCCCTTTTTCTTTCTCTTTTACCCCTAGTCTTTTTTTCTCCTCGTGTTTCCTTGTGTGTGTGTGTGTGTGTGAGTTTGTAATATGTAATGCATTTGGAGAAGTCAGGTATGAGGAAAAGACCTGGAGCTAGAGAGAAAAGCATCCTTTCCAGCCGCTTTCAAACCAAGATTGATATAAAGGTAGGTCAGGCCTATCTGAGCTTGTGAGCTCTCACTTCTCCAGTGTGTGTGTGTGTGTGTGTGTGTTTTAAATCTGTGTACACCCACGCAAGAGTCCTAAAATAAATGCTTCTTCTTTCATACATGTGAGCGCATTCAGTAGAGCTGAACAACACATCCACCCCCTCCCTTTTCCTCTTCTGCCTCCTCCTCCTCCTCCTCCACCTCACTTTCCTGCATCTATCCAACAAGAGGCAGAGAGAACATGTAAATTAACTATTGGAATTGGAAAACCATGAAACAGAAAATCAGTGTTATTTTGACCTTAAAAATGATTCTCAAGCTTGGCTTGTCCTTTTTGGTTCGATTCAACAAATGTATGCATGGCTTTGACGAAAGTGAATATATTAAATGTTAGAAAATGTAATATTTATTACATGATTTTAGGTGCAGGTGGAGACAGGTGCTCCATATATCATCTTTGTATGAGATGGAGAGTGCTAATTGCTATCATCCCACACAAGCTGAATCAGAACCGTGTTAACCAAATCCTGCAAAAACAATGTTCCCATAGCACAGAGGTGGCCAAGTCCGGTTCTCGAGTACAGAATTTCTGCAATTTTTAGATGAATCCCTTCTCCAACACACCTGAATGGGCTCTTTGCACAACTCCACTACTTCCTGAACTTAAGGTAGCTCCCAGTGTGTCTGGCCAGTTAATGAGGTCAGGCACACCTGGATTAATCGGTTCGTCCAGGAATGAAAGACAGGAAACAAAGGAGCTACCTTATGACTGCCGCACACGAGAGCTTTCTGCTGGGCAGAAGATCTAGCGACCAATCAAAACGGCAGATCACATGATTTCAAGATGGCGGCTCACGGCGATGTAGTCCATTACATTTTAGAGGATAAATTAGTGGAAATACGGCCAGACTATACCTGCTTATATGATATTTTGTCAGACTTCAAAAACATCCATCCAAATATCCATCTCTGTCTAAGTTTCATTCACTTTTCTTACATAACTTCTTCTTTCGAGTTTAATGGCAGTTGGCGAACTCAAAGGTGCAGTACCGCCACCAACTGGTCTGATTATACTATAAATAGCATGTCGCATACGATTTACTTAATAAAACAACAAAATAAATGAAAATAAAATACAACAACACAATTCAATCTGTAACAAAAAGATCCTCAAAACTTTTCTGCCTTCAGTCTTTGGATCTTTTTGCAAAATATCAATCAAGTCCTCTAACATGATGACAGTAGGCTGCCATCTTGAAATCATATGATCTGCGGACGCGTTGTGATTGGTCACTAGATCTTCTGCCCTTAGCAGACAGCTCAAGTTGAGCGCATACGGTGAGTTTTTCGCCTCTCGAGGCAAAAAAATATCAAACGTGTTTGATTTTCACCTCAAGGCCTCGTGAGGCCGATAACTCACCAAAAATCAGGTGCACATCTGCTGAGCAAACAGCCTTAAATGACTTTTAGCTCAGCGGAAAGGTCACGTGTAAATGGGCCGTACTTAAATAGTGCTTTTCTAGTCATACTGACCACTCAAAGCACTTTACACTGCAGGTCGCATTGACCCAGTCACACACACATTCATACCACACATTGGGAGGCAACATGGGGTTCAGTGTCTTGCCCAAGGAAGGACACTTCAGCATGTAGTATGGGGAAGCCTGGAATCGATCCCCCAACCCTACGGTTGAAAGATAACTGCTCTTCCACCTGAGTTACAGCCGCCCCGTGTGCCCGCCCATTAACTCATGTCGAAATGTACTGTACACCCAATAGGGGATTATCACGCTTCCGTGTTCCTGTTTCCGGAACTTGAAACATTTAGCCGCTTCCTGTTCCGGGCCAGTTCAATGTCCCTGCTCTGTTCCACTTCGTAAATTGAATAAACGCCAACCCTACTTAAGTTTTCATGGATTCCCAACTGAAGTGATTCTAAGGAAGAAGTGGATCAAAGCAATTTGCCAGAGTGAAGGGCCGAACTTTATAATAAAACAACGTAGTACGTTTGTCTGTAGCCAGCACTTCAACAGCTACCAGCTGGCATTAGCAGGCTAGCGTTTGCTGACATGCTTAACTTTGTGCGTCTCAAAACACACAAGCATCTGAAAATCGGGTCTGTACCCTCCCGTTTCCAGTGGAACAACTGAGGACTGCCAAGAAAGGAGACGCTTTCAGATGCTTGTGTGTTTTCAGCCGCACAAAGTTAGACACGTCATCAAACGCTAGCTGGCTAACGCTAGCTGTGTAGTCTGCCGGCTACAAACAAACACGCTACGTTGTTTTATCATAAAGTTCGGCCCTTCACGCCAGCAAATCGATCGCTTTGATTCACTTCTTCCTTAGCATCACTTCAGTCGGGAATCAATGACAACTTAAGTAAGGTTGGCGTTTATCCGATTTGCAAAGTGTGACAGAGCAGGGACAGCTATTGTTGAAATGGCTTGGAAGAGGAAACGCCTAGATTCCAGAAAGTTCCGGAAAGCGTGATAATCCCCTATTCTCTACATAGGGATCACGCCATTTTGTAGGGTTGTCCAAATGTCCAGAAAGAAAAAAAATAGTGCACTTAGAATTACCCACAATGCATCTTGAAAAGTAGTGAGCTTTGATGGTTCCTACACGGGTCAATATAGACCACAATGCATTGCGGTCAGGAGTGCTGAATGGCGTGAGGTGTTGGGCATGTCAAGCGGTGGAAAAAAAAGAGAGAATATAAAACAACAGAAAAGGAATTAAACACAATATAAGTAAATAAAATATCCTTACTTAAAATTACAGATTTGATTTGGAATGACATTTTTTCAGGTGCCGCAGTGGTTGCCACGGTGACAGCTGGCAATCACGTGATTTGTGGTGAGGAAAAAGTAGTTACCTTCATGTCCGAATCGCAGACAGAATGAGGGCACTAGATAGTGTGCTATGTAGTGCAGCCCTATGTAGTGAATGAGGGGTTAGGGGGTAGGGAGGACATTTGGACACAGCATGTCATTCAGCTCTGCAGAGGCCTGATAACGAGCCATTCATTTGATTCAGGTGTGTTGGAGAAGGGATGCATCTAAAAGCTGCAGGATAGTGGCTCTCGAGAACTGGACTTGGCCACCCCTACCAGCACCAGTGTTGCGAGTAACAAATTAAAAAGTAACAAATTACAGTAATGATATTACCTTTATGAAACAAAGTAAAGTAACGCATTACACTTCAAATATCAGTTATAAAACTACTTTACTAGACTATAGGAACATGTTTTCCTGCATTACGCAAGCTGTGTTGGCCGGTGTGCAAAGTTCTCATTTGTGGTGCGTGCATGCAATTTGGCCTGTGGCGATATTGTCCCTACTTTTAGTTTCAAAGTCACTTTGTGCCAATATGAAAAATCCCCAAATGGCCTTATTTCAGCGAGAATGGTCAATTTTGGACAACTGTATCTCGTTCCCAGGCGTTAGTAATCCATTGCCATGATTTAATAATGTGTGGCCACGGGATCTGCCGATGTTGTCAGAGGACTTTATACATACAGACTTACATACAGACAAAGCTTTTACCAGCTTTGTTGATGCTACTTTGCTACGTTTGTAGCAGCAGATCGGCTCCCTCTGCTCAAACAGAGTCCTGTGTCTCCTGCAGCGGGATGTTTTACCCGCGTTTTGAGGGTAAATATGCTGTGGATTATATTTTTCTCTGGTGTTGGCGGGTCGCAGGTAAGAATACAAACTTTTATTTGCTTTTTGTGGACATGACAAGTGATTACTGAGCCCATGGCCGTGAGGCTCGGTGCTTCACCCGGTGCCCAGGCAGCACAAGTTACATGAACCCATCTTCACTTACAAAGAGTTGGTTTTCAGAGCCAGGAGCCCATGTTTAGGTGGTGGGAAGCTAAAACATCGGTTTTAGCCTGGTTCTGGGGCAAACCACTGCTGGAAGCAGCTCGGTGGATAGGGAACCTGAGTGCTGTACAGCGGTTTCTGTTGTCGCAAGATCTGTGTGCATCTTATTGTGTTTTAGTTTTATGGGTTACAGTTTATTGGCTAATTTTTCCATGAATCAAACAAAAAGCTGTTTTTTTCTGTTTTGTATGTGGTTTTTTTGTCATTTTGTAAACATTGATAAACACGAAGTAATGATACGGCTATGATGTTAATGTAGTTACAAAACAAACTGAAGAGAGACAGTAATAAGTAAAGTAATAAGTGGTGAAGCTAACTTGTAATCTCACTATAATTATAGGACTAATAAACAATTACTTTTTTTTTAAATAACCACCCCAACACTGCACAGCACATGGGTAGAGAACCACAGTCCTGCAGGTTCTTAATGTTTCCTTGCTCAAACACAGCTAAATCAAATTAAATGGATCCAACAGATAATCAGTTCTGCTCTGTGACTTATTTGTTTAGATCAAGTGTGTTGAGACTGGGAAACAAAAGTTGCAAAACTGCAACTCTCAAGGCCTAAACTTGCATATCACCAGTGTGTAAAAACTAAGGTTGTTTTTGAATTGTTCAGTCATTGTTCTACTCATTTATCCACTTTATGGTGTTTTTATACAAACTCACTAAAAGAGACAGCATACAAACACTACTTGAAAGCAGCAGTGCTTTCATAATTATTCCCCAAATATTTAGTTTTGTATTGCATAAACAAATGATAAATCTGAGGTTAATAACACATTGCAATTAACATTTCTATCCACAACACTAAAATAAAACTGCTTGCTGTTTTTAGTCTTATACTGTATTCACCAACACAAATAAAGACTGCAGTTGTATTTATATGATAATCACTAATATACTTATTCTAATTTTAAATCACACTCAAAAAGTATATATATATATATATATATATATATATATATATATATATATATATATATATATATATATATATATATATATATATATATATATATATATATGTATATATGTATGTATGTAAAGTCAGCCCAAACCATTGGTGGTGTTAACAGCTGTTTCAGTTACGGTGGCCCGACTGTTGTAGCTCTCATGCAAATATTCCAAACAAGAGCTACATCAAATTTCCCAGCTGTCCAGATTGTTTAGATTAAACAGCAAAAGCTGCAAATACAGTCCAAGTACATATTTGACTAAAAACTAGGTACAAGAGTAAGCTAGCACCATGCCCCACTCATTAGCTCCGGGGTGTAATCATTTTATTTTAGTTTTTTTTTTTTTTCAAACATAAAAATAAAAAAAAACATCAAACGAAAAAAGAGAAACAAAGGACAAGAAAACTAGATCAGAACAAAACAAACTAGAACAAATATTTATTAGTCAATCAACCAATGTCATGGAAAATCTTTGGATGTACCATAGCTATTTTTGGAGGACACTATGTAGGCCTAGTAGGCAAAACTTGCAAAATGGCTGACCCAGTATATGGCAATTCAGTGAAGAAAACAACAGTATACAGTCTAAGAAAAGTATATGAGGCTGGGGTATTAACTAACATCAGCGCTAACACCTACATATTTAGTAAGTATGTTCACTGTGTTCGTCTTAGCTTCGTGTGTTAGCGTACTGGCTTTTGCCAATTAGCATTACACACAGTGTTCAGGGAAGACTGTTGGTTTCCCAGGTTATTAGGTTTCACTTGATCAGACCAAAGAAATGCAAATAAAAACAGAGGGAAATCACTTAAAAGAAAAGAAAAGAAAAGAAAAGAAAAGAAAAGAAAAGAAAAGAAAAGAAAAAGACCATCACTGCATACACATAACACGACCCATCTGATATGTGTTAAAACATTTCAGCTCATGGACCAATGTTGTTAGTGTCAGAGGCCTCTTGGTACATGCACCAGTTAGCAAATGTGTGTTAATTAAAGAAAGAGCAATGCTTTTACAGATATGAACACAGTAATTGGTGAAAAACTTAGCACTTGTACCCAGATGATGAGTTTACATCCTGGCCAATAGAAGATAGAGCTGTGAATACCCATGACTGCTGCAGAGACCTTTGATGAGGAAATGAAAGCTAGTTGTTCTCTTTCCGATTATAGAAAAAAAAAAAAAAACACCAGATGTTAGTTGGTATATTTGACCAGTATGAAAGAGGTATATTTTGTAAGCATCCTCCTGAAAGGTCAGACGATGTCTATCTTGACAATATCAGCAATACGAATTCATTTCATTTTCTTCCTCATCCTGCAATGAAGACATGAAGGAATCCCCTAAATACACTCTGTATGTGGACACTTTGAACTCTTGAGTGAACAGGAGAGGGAGTGAGCTGTAGGTAGTGAGGGATGGATGGATGGATGGATGGATGGATGGATGGGTGGTGAGTCAGAGGGGAGATTCAGACAGAGAGAAGAGAGGGAGAAGTGCTGATGAATGGGTTGATGGCACACTGACCCACTAATGTTGCAGCTGTACTGCCAGTGGGTCTGACTGGCCTGGTGAGCCACACACACTCACACACACTGACACATGTGAATTAATAAGCCCCTCCTTTGTTGACTGGACTTACTACTACTACTTTACACTACAAAAAAGAGCCCCTTTTTTCAAGCAAGCGTTACTCACGCATCATGTGCATGTTTTACAGAGTGGGGCATGAAATGAGTCAAATATGGAAACCGCACTCTGGCACACTTCTCTTTATATTGTTGCCTTCCTGTTGTTAAAGTTTACAGTGGAGAAAGCCATGCAGCGCCGGAAACGTATATGTTGTTACATAACTGTTGATTTAGTAAGCCAGTAGAGACATGTGTCATGTATATTTTTTTGGTTTGGAAAGCAGAGTGAGTTTTAGGATATGACCTGGGGGAGAGGAACTTCAGCTCAAGCATCAAACTTCATGTGAGGATGGATGACTATCATGTGATGCTTTCTGGTCATTTGCAAGTTCTTAACCTTGATGTCAAAAGTTAAAGCCCCAGAGGCAAAGTGTGACATTAAGTGAAGGAATGACTTGTAAGTGAAGAAAAAAAAAAACACACTTCAAAGAAGAGAAAAGGATGATACGCAGCTTGGAGTGGGCAACAAACACAAAAGGGCCAGTACGAGATTTAATGACTTTAAAGCCATATGCCACACCCTGGTGAAATTGAACCTCCCCCCGCAGTCCCCTGAGTTGGACAAGTGGGCAGAAGCGTTTTCTAGCCGACCGTCATTCTCTGAATCTGACAACACTGACTTTAGCTTAGCTTAGCATAATTGCTGTAATCTGGTGTTTCCAACTAGCACCACTTGGCGAAAGTGAACTATATGCCGGGGAAGTACAGGCCAATCACAGGCGAAGTACCGTGGGTGGCAGCAGGCAGCATCCTCAACTTTGCTACTATCTGCTACGATCACTATCGCCTGTGATTGACTTTTACTTCCGCGGCATATATTTCCCCTATTGAATGCTGCCTAGTCAGTCCTTTGATGTGAAATCGGCTTGTCAGTTATACTTGATCAGAATGTGCGGGTCACGAAACATATTTGGAAAAAATCTTGAGTTAATTAGTTCACTTTTGCCAAGTGGTGCGAGTGGGAAACACCAGATTACAGCAAGTATGCTAAGCTAAGCTAGAGTCAGTGCTGCCAGATTCAGAGAATGACTGGGTCGGCTAGAAAACGCTTGTGCCCACTTGTCCAACTCAGGGGACTGCGGGGGGAGGCATCGGGACGCTGCTGGGCAGCAACAGACCCAGAAATGTACATGTTCTCTATATGTATGTTTGTAGGCTACAGAGTGCACAGTCAGTGTAGAGTCAGGAATGCAGAGTTTTGAAGCTGGAAAGTTATATGTTGAATCTTTTAAAGGTACAGTATGTAAGAATTTCTGACATCTGGTGGTAAAGATGGATATTTGAAAGAAAAGATGTTCTCTGTCAAATTACTTCATATTCCAAGCACTGTTATGAACCTATGGTGGCCGTTAGAGGCCAGAACTCTCCCAGACATAAAGGTGTTTTCGTGGATCCAGGTGTAGCTTTGATTATACTTTGAGTAACTACTTTTAATGTCTTTTAAGGCATTACTTATTCCAAACAGTGCTCTAACTCCCATTAAACAAAGCTGGTAGAGCTGTTTTGAAGTTCAGAGGGTTCTCACTTCACACACATTGTTTTGTCCATTCAGGGACACCATGGTAAAAATGGTGGCGCAAATATGGCAGCCTCCATGTATGTGCACCCCCAGCAAGTAAATATAAATGACTCATTCTAAGAAAATAAACACATATCAAATATTCTAGTAAAGCCATTACACATCAATAGAAACAAAGTTTCCAATTATATGTTATGTTTTTCTGCCACTGACATTTGATTTTGTTACACACTGTACCTTTAAGGCTCGTACTCTATCACCTAGAACCAGTGCTCCCATATTCTCAGTTTTATGTGTAAAAAGTTGAATTTCACTGTCTGGTGGTGAAAGTAGCGCAGACAAACAGTCAAGATAAATTAGCAGGTTGAAGTTGTTCAGAGAATTTTTTTTAAAAACTTTCTTTGTTGAATCGACACCTTGAAAATATAATTAACTATCCTTTACAGAGCTGGGTACAAAGATAGACACCAGTTTTTTTTTCTCAAAAGAAAACATAACTGTGTCACTAGTTTCATTTGTACAGCTCAATTCAAATTTTTCTGAGCCTTGACCCTGATTTTCATACTAGGTCTTTTTTTCTATACATGTTGCTTTACACTGAAGAAAGTATGGCCTTGACGTAGTCGTTCATAAAAAGCACAAGATAAGAGCCAAATGTTCTCTGTGCCGACCTTGCAGTAGCAGGATTTATTGCAGTAGTTTTGAAAAAATAAAGCAGAGGCATATTGTGAAAATGTAGTTTGCCTTCTTTATATGGATAACACAATAAACGGATGTCATTATAAGCATGTACTGTAGCAGCACAGAATGGTGGACTAATTAACTTGGTTGGACCGACTGGAGTTTAGTTTGGCAAAATCTCAGTGCTGTTTAAAGACATCACTTCTGTTTGTGCTGGATGAATTTTTCCTAAAACAGATAAAAAATAAGGTCATACACGATTTCCAGGGAGTCAAATGCAGTTTAATAGAAGCCAGGGGCTTTTTTTGTCTATAGGGGATTATCACGCTTACCGGAAGTTCCCGGATTTTGGCACTTCCTCTTCCGGGCCATGTTAACGACAGCCGTTCCTGCTCTGTTATACTGTTTAAATCGGATAAACTCCAAACATACTCAAGTTTTCATTCTAGACTGAAGTGATACTAAGGAAGAAGAGGATCAAAGCGATCGATTCGCCGCGGTGAAGGGCCGAACTTTATAATAAAACACACGTTTGTTTGTCGCCGGTGGGGCACAACACCGGCACTTCACAGCATGCTAGCATTAGCCAGCTAGCGTTTACTGACGTGCTTAACATTGTGCGTCTTAAAACACACAAACATCTGAAAATCGGGTCTGTACCCCCCGTTTCCAGTGGAACAACTGGGGACTGCCAAGAAAGGAGACGCTTTCAGATGCTTGTGTGTTTTCAGCCGCACAAAGTTAGGCACGTTATCGAGTTGGCTAATGCTAACCTGCTAACAGTAGTCCGTCAGCTACTACTCTGTTAAACTTTGTTAATCGGATAAACGCCAATGCCAAGTTTTCATTCCAGACTGAAGTGATGCTTAGGAAGAAGTGGATTAAAACGACCGATTCGCCGCGGTGAAGGACCGAACTTTATAATAAAACGACACACGTTTGTTTGTAGCCGGCAGTCTGCACAGTCGTGTTGGCAGGCTAGCATTAGCCAGCTCGATAACGTGCCTAACTTTGTGCGGCTGAAAACACACAATCATCTGAAAGCGTCTCCTTTCTTGGCAGTCCCCAGTTAATCCACTGGAAACGGGAGGGTACAGACCCAGTTTTCAGACGCTTGTATGTTTTCACAAGCGAAAAGTTGGTAACGTCAGCTAACGCTAGCTGTGGTGTAGTCTGCATCATTGAAGTGCTGACTACAGACATACGTGCAACCTTGTTTTATTTTAAGTTTCAGTCCTTCACTCCGACAAATCGCTTTCATCTACTTCTTCCTTAGTGTCTTTTCAGTCGGGAATCCATGAAAACTTAGGTACGGCTGGCGTTGTTTATTAGATGTACACAATGGAACAGAGCAGCAACATTGAGCCATTCCTGGCCCGGAAGAGGAAGCTTCAGATGTTTCAACTTCCGGAAACCGGAACGCGGAAGCGTGATAATCCCCTATTGGTGAAATCATACAGTAATTTTCAAAACGGCAGCAAATGCTGCCTTATAAATCCCAGTTCCTTCCACCTCACTCTACTCTTCTGTTTTTTCTTCTCTACTAAATAACACCGCATAAGTTTCCTGCTTGCTTCAGACTATTGATGAGACAGTGACCTTCATTACATTTCCCTTGGCTGGGAAACTGCACTTCACAACTTTTGTTCCAGCATTATGTTAAAACTGTATTTTACTTCATCAACTGGCTATCAAATTACTGGCTGGTGAAATTGTGCCATGTTTTATTCAGTAAAGAAATGCAAGAGTGCATCGTCAGATGAAGTGAGGGAAAGAAAGAGAAAGTGACAGAGCAAGAATCCAAACCTCCTTGGTCCTGTGTGAAAAAGTGATTGCCCCCCTGTTAAAACAGAAATTAACTCACTGGCTGCCATTCACATGTTAACACGTTAATTCAAATCTGAAAGTTAACCGCCAATCACATGTCACGTGGAGAGAATATGGCGACCGCTCGTAATCGAAGCAGTGTAGGCGGCGGATGTGAGAGGAAAGTTTGTGGAAAAGGGGATCGGTGACAGACAGTGACACGATCGATCAAAGACATGATCCATAGATTGAAATACAGCAGCGAAGTGCGCCAGCTGAAAGTGAAAGTTGGTCCAGAAGCAACGGCGGGTGTTTCCCGCGGGGGTGGTGGTGGTGGGGGTGCTTGTGCACCTGAGCTGCAGTGGCTGAATCGAAGGAGGGAGGGAGGAGTAGAAAGAGACGTTTCTGTCAAGTGTTATGCTGTGAAACTAAATTGTGGCTTATTTAGCTAGTGAATAATTATTTTGCCACCAAAACTCTTTTCTCAGTGTTGTATTTGTTGTTTCATAGAAGTAAACAGCTGTTCAGATGATGAAGGTAAAGTAAAAAAAAAATATTGGCAACAAAGACACTTTAACACTTGAAGTGCATTGCAGCATTTAAAGCTTGTTTTCTCATCTTTTTCAAAAAGAACTAACTAATTAAAACTAACTAAATTGTACAAATAGGTTGGAACTACTTCTTCTTCCGCCTGCCAAGATGCAACAGTGCGCTGCAGCAGCTGGCTGCTGTCACTGATCAGTAATCAATCATCCACACAGCAAATGCTCCTTATTTTTTCAGACTTCAAGTATGCAGAGTAATTATTTTTACACATCAGAGATCATTATGAACAACTACCTGCAACAGTGATGCTTAGCAGGGTCATTATTTTCTTCAGGTGAGTTTAGAGTTCATATTTACTGAACTAACTCCCTGTTTGCGCATTTGTGATTGAGTCTGCATGGTTCTCACTTCATTCAGCATGTTTACTTCAGGTTCGCTGTAAATCTGAATTTTATTTGATTATAAGCTTTTTAGTAGTTATTATATCATTTTATGTTTGTGCAAACTGTCTCATTACTAAACAAAATATGTTGTTTCTAAAACCTTTCAACATTATGTGATGATGATTGCAGAAATTTCAGATGATATGCAGTACTTATATATGGATAGTAGTACTTATACTATTGTCATTAGTTCTAAAACAGACACTGAGATTAAAATGAGAACAAATGACAGAAAATAAGAAACTACAGTCCTGCTTGTTAGGAGAGATTTCTGCCAACTTGTTTATAATTAGATTTGATGTTTGCCAAAATTTATTAGTATATAGTTTATTTAATTCATAGTGCTGTGTTCAAAACAACAGAGCAAAGATTAATTTTTGTTTTCATATTTGTTTAAAAGCAAAAAAACAAAAACTCACGTTTTGATGTTTTGTTGTGATTTTTCTTTGATATTTGTGATCTTGGTCTCGTCTTGGTCTTGACCTCTAAGTGTCTTGTCCTAGTCTTGGTCTCGGTACTCCCTGCTCTCGGTAATGTCTTGGTCTCGGTCGGTGCGGTCTTGACTACAACACTACTAAATTCAGAGTTCACTTTCATGATCTGATGTCAGTTTCAGGCAGGCGATAATGCACAGCTGTAGTTGTTTACAACTGCCAAACATGTCCAACACACTCAGTCATTCTTTAAAAGCTATCGCCATCTCTCCAGTAGTGATACGTCATGCTCGGAAAAGCTGAATCCCAGTTTTTCAGGAGATTGCAGAGTGTAGGAGATTGTAATTTTGAGAAACATTTTTATTGGTAAAAATGACCACAACAGCAGGCCAACACTATAACAGGCTGTATGAACATTGTTTCAAATCAGGTAACCTGCACGTTGCTGCCCCGCCTGTTCATCCCTTCCACACAGAAGCTTTTGCACTGTATTTCTGTTGAGTCATGCTCAAATTCAGATTTTTCATATAAAAGCAGTTTTAACTTTCTTTGTGGGCAGCAAATGATGAAAATTAAAAGTACAAGATTTTCCTGACTTTGCTTTCAATTAAAATCTAGAATCTTTGTGTTAAATCTTTATTTTGTTTAGATTAGAAGCATTTTTCACCACACTATACCATGCTGTTTTGTGCTTTTATGACTTGAATTTGTGAGGTGTTTATTCTAACATGCCTTTTTGTTTTGAACACCCCATCCCCCGAGCAAATCACATCCTTCCTATACAGCTCAGCAATGACTCTGCTATTTCCAGTGGGATTGCTCTGTTTTCTTCTTCAAGTGATGGATGCATAAGCCTTCAGGAAACATACCAAATTATGTACATAACCGAGGAGATAGGCGAAACTGTTCGTCCGTCTGTATATTCATCTTCTGCGTCAAGCATGACTAGGCCTTTTGTCTTTGTTCAGGGGTGCTATTGTGTGAAAATCTGCACAATTTCAGTAGTGACTTTAAATAACTATGTCATCAAGCCCTTCAACTTCTGCAGAATGAACTGGAAGAGCCAAGTTGTCATCCTGTAATTAGAGACTCCTGGGGTCTAAGAAAAACAAGGTTTCACTGACATGTAAGACAAATAAGCCCCTTCCAGACTTGCACTGGAAAGCGGTAATATTGCGGACTTTGTCCTTTATAACGCTTGCATTCAGACATGCATATCGGTCTTTTACCTCGGAGATGTAGCGGACATGCACCGGCTGGACCCCATGTCACAAGAGCTGAAATGTCGCGGTCGTTTTGGCTGAGCACACAAGAAAATGTTGCGGACAGTTTTGAAGGGAGAGTGTGGCTGTGCTGACTTTTCCGCAACATTTCCTGATGTCTGAAAGCGCCTGGGACGCGAAAAGTCCGCAAGGAATGGGCAAGTTTGAGAGGATGAGTACATTTACAGAGTGGATGGACTTTACCGCTCATGTTCCGCAATGCAAGTCTGAAAGCGGCTTTAGAGACCTCAATGGGCTATATGCGCGACTCCACTACTTCCTGAACTTAGTAGTGCTCCTCTGTTCTCTGTCTTTCATTATTGGGCAAACTGATTAATCCAGGTGTGTCTGGCCAGTTACTGAGGTCAGACACACCTGGATTAATCACTTTATCCAGTAATAAAAGACAGGAAACAGAGGAGCACTACTAAGTTCGGGAAGTAGTGGAGTCGTGCATATAGCCCATTTGTACTTTTATACACAGCTTCACTCAATTTTATATTTGGTTCCATGTAGACACAAACCCAAATTAATTGGCGTTAGTGGGCTTTAAAGGCACCCTTTTCCCAAGCTAATTCTACACTTCAAGAAGTGTGTTATAGAGTGAAGCCAAGAGCTCCTGACAAAGCAATGTTATGCGTAAAATTAGGAATGAGACCAGGCTTAACTGAGAGCTAGTGACAGGTCTTTGAGAAGAGGCTGTCTGGATGTGTGGTCTTTCAGGGTGGCTTAACTGGCCCTTTAATATCAGCATTAGAGATTTTGCACAATGAAAAGGCCCGGCAGTGGGATGCCATCTCCCTTAAAAATAGGCCAGACAGTGTTCAGAGCTCTGTGAATACAGGTTCTTTGTTTGTATTTGTGCACAAAACATTGTATCTTTTCAGTTGGTGTGCACAAACTGAAGAGGAGGGTGAGGCAGATTTAATGCAAGCCTTATGGAAGTTAAGCAGTACAGCGAAGCGTACTGTTTAAATAAGGAGACAGTTAAAAGGTTGCGGTGGGGGGTTAAAAGTCCAATTGTAAGTTATTAAGCCATGCTGTCCTGAGCTCCATCCGGCTGAGGGCTGCACAAACGGGTCACATCCTTTCCAAAGAATGTAGAGAATCTGTTGCACTATGTGGTGAATTTGTTTGGCTTGTTGTCCGCATGGTCCGCGAGGTAATGAGGTCAAGCATGGGTGACAGAGGATGACAGCATTGGAGGGAAAATGCAGACCTACAATAAAAAAGGTCAGTGATACTGACACACTGGCAGCAGAGTCTGAAAAGCTACTGTAGCAACACTGCCATTGGCATCAACACACACTCCTCACATGCACACACGGGCTTTGCCCTCCCAGCACACCCTCTAGGCTGGCACATGGAGAGGTTGGGGGGAGGGAAGCTGCGTGCCCAAAGATGAGATTGAAAAGACAGAGTGATCGGGGGATGGCAAGATGGCTGCACGGCTCAGCCTGCTTCTCATGCTCCCGTTAAAACTGAAGACTGTACGCGAGCCAGACTTTTAAGACTAGACTTGGAACGATTCATGTGTGGAGACCAAAACATCTGCAGCATCGCCATCAGCAATCAGACAAACTCCAAATCAAAGAAACACACACATACACGCACAGCATATTGAGCAAATCCCAGAATGATTTTTGTTGGATCTTTTTACTGGAAATGCTTCAAGTCTTAACCCAGAAATGTTGCTCTAAATGCAGCTTGATCTTTCCAAAAGGTGCATAGCATAGCCACACTTTGGGGGGTTGGGGGGGTTGCACTCTAACCTGCTGATTATGTAAATTACAGTAAAGAGAGCTGATAACCAGGAATCAAGATGAGGCAAATGAGTTGGTAATCAGCAAAGACAGAGAAAGCGAGGAGGGGGTGTTGTGTGGAGAAGTGTTGACCTAATTCCGTGCAAATGGCTGTTCATGTGGTAGACAGAATGGTTGGTGCCATGTATTGTAATGCCTAAAAGAAGGGTTAAACCATGCTGGGGGTGAGCTCACGGCTCTACACACATCCAGTGTGTAATCTATGCAGGTGTTCAAACATGATGTGGTGTACAGGATATATTTTTTGCCACGCTGTTTAAAAATTCATAGATCTACTCGGTGGGGGAGGAGAGGCAGTGCTGCATAGTGGCGTAAAGGGAGAAACTGGAAACAAATTCATGCATTTAGTCAAACACTAAAAGTTGGGTGGTTTAAATCCTGGGGAAAAAAACTAGACCGTGGAAAGAAATTACTTCAGACTGAAGAAAGATGCTAAAACAATATATATTTTTTTAGAACATCACAATATACAAAATAGAGTAATTGTATTTTATGTCACAATGGAAATACAACTTCCTTTTATGAGCTTTTTTTTGTTACACAGGAGGATTGAAATAAATATTTCTGTGTGCATGTCTCTTTGTCTTTCTCTGTCTCTTGTTACCTGCTGTCTAAGCTGACAGAGTCATACGTGGCACCAATTACCTCCGTCTTAGGCTGTCAAGTGGAGAGGAGCAAAGCCAGAACAAGTCAAAATGACAGCAGAGCAGCACTTTAAACTCCACCTGGGGGTTAGAAGCTCTTACCATGGCTTGGATACGCTTCTCTCTGACCTGTGTCTTTGTGTATGTCAAGATATTCCTAACTTTTTACAGAAGAAGTTGGTAACTCAACTTCTTTCCCAACTAAATATCTTAACGTTACTTAAGAAGGTGCCACAAAACTTTTGAAAAATGTTCATTGTTCCCAAAAGATAACTCCTCCAGTGATCTTTCGCCTTTACCTCTACTTTCATCACAAGGTTTGTTCGATACACATGACAACACTGTTAAAAAAAAAGTTTGTGTTTTCAGGAAGGCAGCAGTACAGAGCAGTCATTGCTGTAAAACAGAAAACAGAAGATTGTGAAACTGTGCAAGGATCCCTATTTGTGCCCAAATGTAACCATGTGTCAAATCAGCAGCGTGAATCAACAAAATCATGATTTCTTTGGTGGGAAGTTATTTCCAGCATTGCTTCAGTGTTTGGGTGTAAGGCCCTTTTAGCTTTTTATGTCTATTTGCTTTTTTTTCCCTCCTGGCGAATGTTTTATTTGTTCTTTAGACTTCTTTTTAAAAAAACATATTGAGCATATGTAATTTCAAGATTAAAGGAGGAGAGGGGATACGGTAAGAATGAAGGTGAATAATGGACAGAACATTATATTTTTTTCTGACTGTGATTGCACATCAACTTCTAAACTGATGCTGTGTTCTGCAGCATCAGTTTAGAAGTTGGAAGTATTGGAAGAGGAACAATTACAAAAGAGAGAGTAAGAAAGCGGCCTTATGTTTTGGTTCTGGTTGTGTGTGAAGGCTGCTTGAGTAGCTAACCAACTTGCTACCTGGAAGTCTGACACGTTATTACTATGTTAAGCTCAGTTATGTTAAATGCTTCAGCTTCTTATGTTTGCTCTTAGTACCGTTTATGCTACGTTGTTGTGTTGTATGTTTTAGGGTTCTTTCATCGTCATAAACTCTTAAAACCTGATATAGAGGAGTGTATTTCTTCATGTTCCATTTGATCTTCGAAGTCGGAAATTCCTTTGAAGATTCAACTGAAACCCCCCCCCAGTGGGATTTCCGACTTAGAAAGTCTGAGAGCCCTCGCCACTTCCGAGTATAGATTTATATATGTGAACTACAACACCAGCTTGGCTAACAACAGCTAATAACAGTAGCTTTAGCAAACACGTTGTTTTGCCAGGCTGCCTCAATTTCCGACTAGTGCACTGGAACACAGTTAGGTTGGGGCGTGATGTCATTCCCAGTTCCCATTTCCCAGTTCTGAGTTGTAGCATCCATGTCGGTCACATGTAAATGATAATATGAACAACAGCACAAACAAAACAGATTTCGGTAAAAAAAAAAAAAAAATCTGATATGAACATCAAGACTTGCAGTGCGAACGTGACAGACTCCTCACAAAACTCAGTCAAATCCTTTGGCTTTCATTTAGTACCTACATAACATTGCCTTGATGAGGATCCTCAAAGAAATGCTAACGTTAGCGTTAAACCGTGTCAGCATTTTGAGCTGTAAGCATAAAACTGTTATCTAACTTACTCAAATATGAATTTACTTGGTGTTGTTTATGAAACGGTCTTAAACTGAACAGAGTACGGAGCCGTGAAATATTCATCCATAAATGTGTTTTATTACGAATATAAAGATGGAAGTCAGAATGTCATTATCTTAATGCTGCAGCAGAGGTTGTTTCTATCCCACTAGGAATAACATCTGACAGTGTAATTGTGTTCGCAGTAAACTTGTCTCATTAACTGATACTGCAGGAAACATTGTCTGCTGGTAGTTTAAACTCATCACCACCATCATCAACATGACACATCATGCTTTTTTTTCATGTATCTCTGCGTAATGCTAACCTGCTGATGTATCCACCAGATACTCTGTGTTCAAGACTCAAAGCAAAAAAGTGAAACCAAAAAAATGCATTTTCAGTGAGTGTCTATATTTGAAGTGCATCCACCAGAAGCAAGGGAACGGCCTTGATCCGCTGTATGCGATCAACAGATGGCTGATTAGCATTTCCAAATCTGTAGTCAAACTCTGGAATGACTGGGGTATGACTGGAATTCTGCTAGAGACTTTATCTGATGACACACAGACTCTCTTTCTCTCGCCTTCCTTGTTTTTGATCAGCTGGTTAAACATTATTCTGATGGCTCATTGGTCGCATGGGACATTTACACAGATAGACAGTATTTATGGCCGCGTGGCCATGAAAAAACACACAAGAGAGTAATGTTGTTTATTCATCCTTTCACACCGCTACCTCCCTCTTTTGCTGGCACTTTGCTCCCCTCTTCTCTCTCTTTCTCTTTCTATCTCTTCATCTGGCTCTCCCTCTTCTATATCACTTTCCAATCAGCTAAATTCCCCTGGCACAGCTGAGTAATGTGTCATCATTCACTATAGCAGGAGCACTGGGAGCACATACACATACTTGCTTACACACAAACACACTCGCCGGCCCTGTGCTATAATGACATTATGGCACCCACTGAGTCAAATTACACTGAATCAATAGGTCTTGTTTATCTGTTGGGGGCCTCCCTGCTCTCAATTACAGCCCAAGAGAATATGCACGGAGGTAGGAGGGGGACTGTGGCGTGCATGTGTATGAGGTTACTTCTAGGATGGTGCTATCAGCAGCTGACATGCCCATACATGACTTTTTGGAAACTAACTGCTCAGAGTTTATGTGAATGCACCTTTTGCCAGCCATGCATGGAGACGACAACAACAACAGCATCAAGGCAGATATTGCCAAAAGCCAGATAAGCTAATTGACTGGCTGACTGTCTCAATGAAAAGCTTATTGAGATGCAGCCCAGCGTCTGAGAAGCGGCTCAAAACAATGAGGGGAATGCTAATGACTCGCTTCTTTTTGACTGCAAGGTAAACAGCTCACCAGAACGAATGCCTCTCAGCATTGATTCTGCCACATTATCACATGGGACACAATGCAACTGTTACAAGATTCAGTGATAAACATTCCTGGAATCTCAGCCAACACAGTCAACATGGCAGTGATGGTAACATGGGATGGTACCTGCACACAACCGCAGGTGGGGATGCGCATATAATGCCCTCCTTTTTTTTTTTTTTTTAAAGGATTGTTTAGGAATGCTAGCCATTGTTTGATGCTAATATAAGCAACACCAACATTGTTTTAGCAATTCAGGCCCTTACTAACTTTAACTTAAAGCCAAGTTCACATAGCAAGATTTTTTAATGCATACAGGACTTCAGGTTAGGGGGCAGAGTGCGGAGGCTCACTTGCTGCCACACCACCCTGAGAATGCCCAATCCCATCCAGTCTAGGAGGCTAAACATGTTTGCACCTGGTTAGTGGACTGGAAAGGTCACACCAACTGCAGCAGACGTTAGCATGTAATTCAAGCTATCAGAGGGAAAGAATACCATTTCTTTTACTTAATGATAATGAGGAGACACGCAGCAGCTAAGAAGGTTCAGGTTTAAAGCATCAAAGTTTATTTCTGTGCAGGAGCTTCCATGTCTGCCTCAGGCTGAGTTGGGATACGTTTGGCTGTTGAGGAGAATTGCAAACAACTTCAAGCAGACGATAACCTTTTTCAGAAGGTGCAAGGTTCCCAAGTGGATGCATCAATGTGTGATGACAGAATACTGCGTTCAAGCTGAACTTGTTATAACTTCAGAGTGAAGTTGAGCTTGACTTATCTCTTGTTCCATCATGCACCATTTCAGCATGAATGGCTTCCTAAAGAGACTGCAGCACTGGAAAAACTCTGACTTTAATATTGTAGACAAACATTAGAGGACGAAGATCAGCGATTTAGAATTAAGATACAAAACCAGTCTAAAGTTTTGACATTAAATTTAATCTGAAAGTGTGTCCAAACTTTTGACTAATACTGTAATACACAGCTATCAGTTTTTCACTGTAAATAATACCTTTTTTTGTATAAAAAAACATTTTTTCCGCGTTTTAATTGTTCGTTTTTTTTTTAAACTACCATAAAAACATAACAGCGGTGTATTGCAAAATTTACAGTTGCAAAAATTGCATACCATAATATCCTCTACATTATCACTATTAATTTAAACGGCAAAAAAATGGCAACTCCAGCTGCTGGTTTTTCAATTATACAGACTTTTTTTTTTTTTTTTTTTTTTTTTTACAGTGTAGGACACTTATCAATCCTTCGGCATGAATGATGCAAATATATCATTTGCCATCTCAGTCTCCTAAATTCCTAATAGGTTTGATAATCTGGATCAGTTAGATGGAGGAATAGGTAGATTAGGAAGCTAACATCAATGACTGCACAAGAAGCAATGGGCAGGGGGTAAAACCTGGAAAAGGAAAATAAATATACAACAAACATAACAAAGATCATAGTAAAGAAACTATGGTCTGCTCAGGAAATTGAGAATGGTTCGATTTAAAGATGACAAAAACATCTAATTCTTCTCCAGTGTTTCCAGCATTTAGTATAACAGAGTCCAGACAGAGCAGCTGTGAAGTAAAACAAACCTGTTCTGCTCAACCAGATGAACAAAACAGAGCCAATTACCAGAAGCTACTTGCATTACAACATTAAAGAAAAGGGAGAGAAAAACTTGCCTGTTTGCCAGCTGTAACTGATAACTTTGGGATCAAGACTGGGAAAAAATTCTTTGTGTTTGACCCATTCAGCCGATCACTGCATACAGTGTGTGACCACACTGCAACTTAAAATGACCAGTGATCCGACCAGTGAGCAGGCTGAGGCTGGCTTCAGTCAATATCTGATCAATTTTATTGTATTCCCAAATTGAAACTGAATAAAATAGCAAAAAAAAAAAAAAAAACTATTTAGATATGTAAATGAATCAATTATTAGACTTCTTGATAAATCTTGTTGTCAAATTTGCAACCGTGAAATGTGTCTTGTAGGGGTGTGACAAAATATCAATACACTCAAATATAGCAATATTTTAGGTCACAATATCATATTGATATTATAAAACGCTATATTAATCTTTTCCAATAACAAAATCTTGCAAGATTTCATAGTTTTGTTACAAAATCTTGCGTTTAGTTCTATTTGCAACGGTCCAGCATGTATAAAAGTCCCTTCTTTACACTGATATTTAATGTTCAGTCTGCAGGTTTAGATTAAACTTTACGAACAGTTACAATGTGTGGCCAGGCTTTCATAGACCACCCAGTTGTTTAAGATTATAATGCACCCTGACTGAAATGTTTATTTCCAGTGCACTCATATGCCTTTTCATATTCCCATATCCTACTTCTTTTCATCGTTTTACAAATTTCACATGAATTTGTATACATTAAAACTATTCCAGATCAGCTGTGATAATAATTTTTTCAAAAGCACTTAATTTTTTATATCATTTGCACATCTATTCAGTTGGGTTTTTCCCAAAGTGAGAAATATTTATGTTCAGGAAAACAATTGTAAATGGTTTTATGATGAGATCCAAGTAGCAAAGAAATCTGTCCATGTTTAATAAATAGGACATAGATAAATTTAATTCAATTGATTTCGACACATTTTGTTTCAGTCATTTGATGTACATAGATATGTACAACTTTTACTTCAAGCTGCATTTTAAATTTATCCGAAGTGCGTAAAATATCACAATATATTGCAATATATCGCAATGTCACAATGTCACAATATCACAATATTATATCACATTGTGACGTCTTTGCCAATACCCACCCCTAGTGTCTGCCAAAGCAAAAACATGGTGAAAACTGTAATGTTATGCACTTGCCCACATGTTTTAACCTTTAATTTGCTCTACAAAGTGCTTCAGAGTTTATTTCTGATGAACCCATTCACATCACCGTATATATTTGCACCCTCTGTGCTGTAGCACTTAATTTTCTAGTTACACATTGATGAGCATATTGGAGGCAGTGTGAGGTTCAGTACTTTGCCAACAGACACCTCAACACCTGGAGTGGCTTGGAAAATGATTTCCAAATGGAGAGCCAACTGTATTGCCTGAGCCCAGCTGCTACCATTTTATCAGTGCTGATGAATAATAGTGATAAATCACATGACAACGTGTGCTTGGTCTGTGAGAGATTTTGATTATTCCTAGGAATGGATCCAACTGCTGATTACCATTATGACGTCTTGGCTGTGGAGCTGAAAGAAAAAGAAAAAAAAAAACCTTCTTGTTAAGCTGATACTGTTCCACATTGGCATTTTACAAACACCTCAGAAGCTCAGAACATCAATGTGTTTACATATTACTAACTGGCAAAGAGAAGTTAATTGAGTCACAAAAGTATAGGTGGTCAGAGACGTGTGATCTGCAATTGTGACAGTGTAGGGTCCTGTCACTCTAGCCACTTTCAGACTTGAATTGCAGAACATGCAACTCCTGGGTCAAACTGCTGGGTTACAAAGGGACGGACTAATTTCTGGGTTATTTCAACCCTAATTTCTGGGTTGTTGGGTTGTTGACCCAACTTCTGGGTTAAAATAACCTTCCGGGTCATATATTCAACCTAAAAGTTGGGTCAAAAAAATAACCCAATTTTCTGGGTCGAAGTAACCCAGAAAGTAGTTGGTCCCTTTTTAAGCGAACAGTGGGTTATTTTTGACCAAGGATTTTTTAGTGTGTGCGCGGTACAGTCCGTCCGCTCTTTAACCAGACTCGTCTTTTCAAACATGCTGCTTCCTCGCGGGCTTAAGGCCCATTTATGCTGGACGCAAAAGACAGATACGCAGACGGACGGATAGTTTCGTCCGTCGTCGCGTCAGTTATACACGTAATTTGGTGCATTTTTGACGGGCTTGTTGGTCCGTCCCTCGGTGCAGAAGACAGAGCAATACCACCAGAAACAGCAGGGTCGGTGTTGAGCTGTGTAGCTGATATGCAGGAACAAAGAAGGGAAGAAGAACAGGTACAGAAGAAAACACAAAAACTGCTGATGTCA
Source organism: Atherinomorus stipes (assembly GCA_023101725.1). NCBI lineage: Eukaryota > Metazoa > Chordata > Actinopteri > Atheriniformes > Atherinidae > Atherinomorus > Atherinomorus stipes. The sequence goes on along the minus strand of JALJCO010014171.1, from coordinate 162,634 downwards.
AATAGCCCTGCGAAAGAAAATGCCAAACAGAGAAGAGCATCTGTAGACATGGCTGGAGCTTTTGAGGAGAGGCTGTAAGAGTGTCCGAAAATACACTCAAATCTATGTTACTGATACCAAGCAGTGTAAACTGACATCAAAACAAGGAAATTAACAATGAACTCAGCACTGCTGCGTCATGAACAAACTGATATATGAACGTTCAAGAGACAGAAGATGCATGGTAATATGAAAACGGCGAACCATGGCAGTGCATGAATGGATGTCGCCTTTTTCGTACGTAAGGGAGCATAAATGGGCCTTTATTGCGCGCTGGCCAAGTTCAGATCAGTTCAGTTCAATCTCCAGTTCAGACATCAGGAAATATTCTGGATAAGTCAACACAGCCACACTCTCCCTTCAACTCTGTCTGGAACATCTTGTGTGTTCAGCCAAAGCGATGTGCCGCAACATTTCCGCTCTAATGAAATTGGGGCCACCTGGTACATGTCTGCTACATCTCGAAGGTAAAAGAGTGGTATGTCTGAATAAGCGTTATAAAAGACAAAGTCTGCACTATTACCGCTTTCCAGCACAAGTCTAAAAGGGGCTTATACCTCTGATTGATCATGTGCCCTAGCTACTTGGCCACAGAGAAATTCCTTTGGCTGACTGGTAAGCATGCATGACTCTTAGACGGGAGTCTTAGGATTGAATCCTGCCTGGGTCCTCTGTTGTGTATCTGGCCACATAATGCCAGGTCTCCCAAAAAACAGCCTTTTCTACATCTGTTTCTATCTCCCATGCCTGGTCAGATGTTTATCAGCAGTGGATTAACCCCCAACGATGCCTCTGTATTTTCACACATGGCACTAATCCACGACAAAGATACAATGGTCCTGGCTTGAAAGAGATCTGAGGGTTGAGATGTCTGCACTACCAAGAGAAAATGCTTTAGGTTATGTCATAACTTGCTCCAATTTTGGTTACAGTTATAAGCTCTGCATCAGACTTCATGTAACAGTTACTATGAAGTCCATTTAAGGTAATGCCACAATGCTTGAAAGACAGGTAGGGACCGTAATATTTTTTCTTTAAAAAGTTTGGTTAGGTTCAACTAAAATCTGCAATAATATATGATGCAATTTATTATTTTGAGTCTCTTTTCAGTTCTTATTGCCTAAGATATTGCAATATAAATATTCTCCATGGGTTGCATTGATTGACAGCTAAGGATAAAGTCCTCCCATGGGGGTCAGTCAACCTCTATATGGACACTTTTACAGACAAGCAATTAGCACATTGAACGCAGACCAGACAGCCAATTAGAGCCACATTGTTAAGCTCCCCTATATGTAAATCAGACCAGGAATTTGTAGAAAAGCACTCAAGTGCTCTTTGAGATGACAAGGTATCAGACAAAGATTTGAAAAACAAATGCTAATGAAATTCTGAGGTTTCAAATAGTTGGATAAGATGAGGAAAATATACTATGTGTGTAAAATATTTATGTGTGTGTAGATAAATCTAGATTATGAGTGTGGGAAGAAGGTAGAAGAATAGGGAGGGGTGTAAGATTAAGAAAAGGAGAAGCAAGGCGAAGGACATGAGGGTGAGGGGGTGGAAACAGAGCAGTAGAAGAAAGAGAGATTGGGAGGAGACCAAATAAAGCCCACATGAATGTTTAAAAAATGTTGTGAAAGAGGCTTCCAGTCATCTTGCATATTAAAGCAGGATTTATAGGGCATGCGTGTTTGAGTGTGGCACTATAGTCAGGTGCTGACTCTAAGCAGTTCTTTGATCATAAAGAAAGTATTTTGTGTTGTGCAAGAGTGTAGCCACATGCACTTATAGTGCATTTTGAGTGATCATGCTTGTATGCTTCACTTTCATGCACCAATCTTACAACCATCTTTCATACTTCTAAGCCCATGCATGTTAACTAGTGTTGTTAGTGTGGAATAGCGTGCGGTAGTGACAGTATAGACAGTCAGTGTCACCCATCGTGGCATTAGTCCGTGAGTTTAGCCTCTCATCATGTTCAATAATCTCAACATGTCATACTTAGCTGCTTGTGTTGAGCAGTGGCTTAGCATACACTGTAGTAATGGGATTGAGCTCATGATGGTAAATCCAGTTGCATCAATGATATTTCCCTTTCAGTTTTTTATTACCATGGCCCCTCCAGTTTTATTACACTGTCGCTGGTAAAAATGTTACAGATTGACAAAAAGAAAATTCTGGGGGATTTACAACAAAATGTTATGTTTAAATCACCACCACATATCACTAGTGGTGAGATTAGATGTGAATGCGGCCCCTGACCTATTGCCTGATGTAGCTATTATTCAGCCCCCTCAGCAACATATTAACAAATATTTTTTTTAAAAAGTAATTATTGCAGAACTGATTTACTTTTTGGTTTTACAAGGGGTGCCCAAGTCCAGTCCTTGAGAGCAACTATCCTGCACATTTTGGTGGCATCTTGAGTCAAATGAATGGCTTGTTACCAAGCCTCTGCAGAGCTGAATGGACATTTGCATGAGGGAATTAGCCATTTGATTCAGGTGTGTTGGAGAGGGTATGTTCTAAAAATTGCAGGATAGTAAATCTTGAGGACTGGATTTGGGCACCCCTGGTTGTACTTTTGTAACTTCATTGAGAAATGAGTCACAATGATAGATGACTAACCAAAAGACAAACCAACTAATAGCAACATCAAAAAGTGTTTGACTCATTCGGCTGTTTCTAAATTTCTCTTGAGACAATAATTGTACATGTACCCACGGAACATTTTTAGACTTTGTCCAAGGATCATGAATCTACGTACATCAGTGGTGCCCGGGGCCAAATCTGGTCTTTGTTGGCTGGCAAAAAGCTAGCCCGGGACTTTGCTCCCTCTGTGGAGTGACTGTTAACTTGTTCTTAGCTTTCTCTTATCAAGAACGGTGCTAGTGGATTTTACCCAGCCAACTCATCTTTTGTGTTGGCAGGTCAAAAAGATATGTTTTGAGAAATGTGTGCTTGTTGGTGCTAAAGACCCTCATGATTGTCCAAAATCCTGGTTTACAAACCTCCAAATGTGCCAACAGAGAGGTGGCTGTCCAGGTAGCTTACCAAGACTTTACCAGTTGGGGCCTGAACTAGCAACCTTCTTAAGCTTGTTCCATATTCCATGAGAAGCGAGAACTTTGTTCTTGACCTCGAGGCTGCAAGAACAAGAAAAAAGTTTGTTTTCGTCAAGTCAATACACACTGCACAAGAAGCTCTGCGACCAGGCACGCACAGGGCGGGGGGCTAGAACAAGAACAAAATGACAATGTCATTTTGTTCTTGTGCCCCCGAGAACAAGAAGAAAGTTCTTGCTTCTTGTGAAGTATGTAACAGCCCTTACTGTGAGGCTGCGGTGCTAACCACTACACCATCGTGCAGCCCATCGTGTGAAATGTATGATAAATAGTCTAAAATAAGTGAATATACATTATCTCAATGTGCAGTTGAGGTAAAATATTGTTGAAACTGCACATATTTAAATCAAGAAGTTTCAGATTTAATTATTTATAAGTTGTGATGTTGTTTTTTTACTGGTCTGGTCCACTGGAGATATGATGGTGCTGAACTAACAAGAGCTTAAAACCCCTGATCAAAATGATCTATTGACATCTCATGTAAACTTGGGTCTGTAGTGCAGTCATCTGGGCTGAGCTGAAGATCTTGACTCAAGATTTGCATTTGGTCAAGATTTTAAAATGGTTGGCAATGTCATTAGGGATCCCCTTTGTGGCTGTCAAACCTAGGATCTCCAATTTGCTAATCCTGCTTACAAGATAGCATGGCCCCACAACAAGAGATAACATAATTCTTTCCAGCAGGTGGTCTTATTTAGAGTTGTTTCCTTTAAATGTTGCAAAATCCTTTTTTTTTTTTTTTTTTTGGCCATTTTATTCAACTAAAGCCTTAACAATGTTCCAAGCAGCTGGTTGTCAACAGACAACCTGTGTGGCCTCATTTTAATAATCATTGTGATTCATTTAGATGTTTGCATTCGGCATCCTCTCTAAGTGAAATCTCATTATTGGCATACAGTCTGTATAATCACATAGAATATTTCATGACACATTATGACACAATGTTAAAATCTAGTCTAGTGCTCAGTGGGTTAATATCACCCAAATTACACATTGTTTTGAATTAAGAGGATGGTTTTGTCAAATAATGCCATGCTTATAAAATACCATTTTTATTGAGGCAGAGCAGAGCAGAAGCTCGCAGTGCATCTAAATGGACCACAGCTGAATACTTTATCTTTATGGGCTGTTTTTCTGTCATAGTTTGAGACTTTGTTCCTCTTCTGACATCAGAAACATTAAAATATGGGAATGAAAACCAGGGCTGTTGGGAATTTGGCTGTAATAAAACATGGTTTATCTAATAATAGAGTAACAGAGGAGAAATGTCTGGAACCAAACAGAATGTGACACAATTACATCATAAATATGCTTATTAGTTAACTTGCCTGTTTTATTCATTTTTATTTCCTCAATTTTTGGTGACCAACTTGTGGAAACTTAATAAGGCAAGACCTGCTGGCCTTAACCACAATTCACAATTTCCTGTTTTAATACACTCATGTTTGGGAGGTCAAGAAATCCTGGTCATAATGTTGATTTTTAGGTGGCCTGCTACCTGTTTCCAACTCATGTTGCTTTCCAGTTGTCTCGGAGTTCCAAGCAGACGCGAGTCGGTGACATCATTACCATGTAGTTGCTGTTTTAGTTGCACAAACTCGAAAAAACATAGATCTCAGGACTAAAACTGCAGTACAAGCTAACCATAATGTAAACATGGTAACAATGTCGTCATGACAACAGCAGCCAATTTTAGTGTATGTATGTAATATGTAAAGAACACATATTCAAGTGACGCTTTTGAGGATAAGACCGCTGTACGAGCGTAATTACCAATAACTCGGCGCTGTTTACATTTAATACTCAATGGACATGTGCATGTGTGTCAGGGATGTAGGGGCGTGTGTGAGGGGGTGGAGGAAGAAGGGTGTGGGTGTGTCAGGTTGATGCAAAGGTTGGGCCAGGGCATGTGTGTGGGGGGAGTGCATGTGGGTATTGGGGGTTTAGGGAGGTGGAGGTGTGTGGGGTGGAGGGAGGAGTGTGTGTGTGTATCAGGTTGGAGAGAGGGGTGGGTCAGTGCATGGGTGTGGAGGGGAGAGTACGTGGTAGGCCTAAAAAATATTAATCGAATTATTCAAATTAATCGATTAGAAAAAAATAATCGATTAATATTTTAGTAATCAATGCTTCGTTGAACTTTTAAAGTCCTGCTTCACACATTGCTTTCGGTCTGTATAAACTGCTTCTGGTCTCTCTAAACTATTCCCGGACACTCCCTACCAGTGGGGGGCAGTAATGCACCTACTCGTGGCGTGTCAACCACAGTCTTTGGTGCCAATTTGGACTCATTATTACTCCATTGCATCTCAGTCACATCTTTAAAAACACAGACAGAGCTTATCCGATTAATCAATTAATCAATCGATTACAGGGGTAGATTAATCGACTATTAAAATAATCACTAGCTGCAGCTCTAGTACGTGGGTATTGTAGGTATAGGGAGGTGGGGGTGTATGTGTGTGGGGTGGAGGGAGGAGTGTGTGTGTGTCTGTGTGTGTATCAGGTTGGAGGGAAGGGTGGGTTGGTGCATAGGTGTGGGGGGAGTGTATATGGGTATTGCGGGTATGGATCCGCGCGAGCCTACGTCACAACCCGGAATTCACGTGACCACGAAGCTGGTCCCAGTGAAAACATGCTTCGTATTTGAACGCCGTCTGATGGACTATGAGCCTCAAAAACTGCTTTTGCACTCTTTTTAATTTTTTTTCTCCGCCGGTCTGTCTTTGAAATATTATAGAAATGACATCCAGTTATACTGAAAGTCTTACTGCCGACGCTAGAAGAAGATACGAAGCTAAACTAGTATCTGTTGGACTAAGTGATGCTCATCTTCTGCTGCTACAGCCTGGTTAGACGAACCTACCTGTACATAACAGCCTGATGACCAGTTTCCCGATCTCATGATGTATTTGGTTTCATCAGGTAAGCCCCGTGTTCAAGCCATTTATTTTTTATAGAATATTAATTTTCCCCGGATTTTTAAGAAATGGTGGTATTTCTTTGATGTACTTCTCAGGAGTTTCCTCTCACTGATAAAGCTATAAATTACCGGCAGTCTCATCTGTATGTAACTGGTTATGACTGTGCATGTTTATAACGCTGCAAATGCCTTTCTGCCGCTTTTTATGCTTTAATTCTTATGTGGGAACATTGATGGCAGTAATCTGGATGAACGTAATCGTTAACAGTCCTGATGAGACGGAACAGCGGGCGGCGCTGTGATTCTGTACATCCACTGATTTAATGGTGTTTTCTATCATCTGTGCAAAAACAACTACAGGGTTTAAAAAGTGAGACCACATTATATGCTTTTTTTATCAGTCACAAAGTGATCCGAACATATTGTTAGATGTTTCCATGGTTTCCAGCGTGAACTGTCAGCATTTATGGGCTTGATAGCAGCTAGCCACTTAGCATGTTGTTCGGGACTTTTTCTGTTGTTTTGGGAACTGGAACAAACATCTTCTCTTGTCCGTGTGATAGATATGTTTATGGCAGCCATACACAGCGGGACTTCTCGGTATTTCCAAAGTAGAATAAACGAAGATTGACGAGTAATGAAGCAGGTAATTCAATGGCTCCCCTATGCAACGAAGCGATGTTTTCACCTCCTACCTAACCGGATGTGACGAATTTGGCGAAAATTCCCGGATGCTCGCGGTGATCCATAGGGAGGTGGGGGTGTATGTGCGTGGGGTGGAAGGAGGAGTGTGTGTGTGTGTCAGGTTGGAGGGAGGAGTGGGTGCGTTTTTGCAACATTGTGGGGACCATGTACTGGATTTTCACCATCACCATGGGGACGTCTTGTCCTTGTGGGGACATTTTCTCTGTCCCCACGGGTCCAAACCCCATTTTGAGGGTCAAGATTAGGTTTTAGAGATTAAGTTACAATTAGGTTTTGGTTAGGGTTAGGATTGGGGTTAGGTTTAGGCAATCAGTTATGAGCGCCAGGTTTAGGGTAAGGGGCTAGGGAATGCATTATGCCAATGGATCTACCTTGGGCTTGTCGGCTGGGTCGGGTCAGGGTGGGGGGCTGACCCTGGCCGCTTGGGTCCTGGGCCCCGCACCATGCCTGCCCCAGCGGGGTTGGCAGTTGCTGTTCTTGGGTGCATGTCTGTCCTTTGTGGGGGTGGCTGGGGTCCAAGCCTCTGGGCGGCTGCTGGTGGCCCAGGCTTCGTCCTCCTTGCAGAGACAAGGTTGCATCTGCACGACTGCATCACCATTGAGCAGCTTTTATTCTGCAAGATGACACTGAACTGGATAAGCGGTACAGAAAATGACTGACTGACCTGGGAATGTTGTTTAGGGGTTTCTGTATAGAAGCATCAGTTGACTGTGTAAGCGTATCCATGTTTCTCTCTCTCTCTCTCTCTCTCTTTTCTTCACTCTTTTCTCTCTGTTCCACTTCTTATCAGTTCTTCTTTCAACTTTCATTTCCCTCTTGTCAAGCCCAGCAATACGATGTTAACTGCAGTTATAAACAAATACTTAATTAACTCAGAATATCAAGAGGAGCCTTATATTCATAAAGCTGCCCATGGCAAAGCAAATCTGTTCAATACATTAAATCAGCAAGTTCTGCTTGATACGCTGCTGGACAGGACAAGTAAAAAAAGATTTTTTAAAAAATATACTTAATGGACAGAAAATATTTTACAAATAAGTTTAATAAACGCAACAATGGTAGTGGGCACAGCCATCTTTAAATGTATAATTTCGGGGTCCTCTGCAAAGTACGGGCTTACAGCTTGGAAAAATTAGATCACATCATTTCCAGCCAAATTTACTTTGTAAAACCGAGTTATGAGAGAACTGGAACGCACCATCAAACTGGACCTTAAATAAAAAATGTGCGCTGACAAGAAAGAAAACAGAAATATTTCTAAAAATGTTATTGCTTTAATTTCGATGGAAAATGATTAAAGGATAAAATCGTTTTCATTTAAAGCTACAAAACTCTTCATGTTAGAGGCATTCCCTCAAAATTCGAATCCTTTCTACTTTTTCTGTGCAGGATTCCCTCTCTGTGTAATCTTCTGTTTACGTCTGGTCCCTCTCTCCCCTGCCTCATGTCTGCCCCAACATCCTTCTTCCGCACCGAGTATTGACTCATTGTATAGTCTGTCTGTTTACTGAGGGAGTAAACAGTGAAATGAATGTGCAGGTCACTGTCAGGGTCACTTTCTCTGCATCTTCTCTCCTCCCACCATCTACCTCCCTCTGGCCCCTTGGCCCTGTCCCTCCCCCTTGCCCCCTGATTATGTGCTTGTAATGAGAGGTCTAGACATGGTTGATCAGGATTAAGGCCCAGGAAGGCAGGCAGAGTGAGGTCAGGCAGGGAGAGGCGGCTTTAACTTGGACACATACACCCCTTTGGGCTTGGGATGGGCATAAAAAACCCAGCCTGAGGTTTTTGTGGAATGTTGTTGCAGGGAGAGGAATCAGGAGACAGAAGGGATAAATACATGTAGCCACCATAAAAATCCCTCTCTGGAAACAGGTTTTCCAAAGAGAATGAAGAAATTAAGCTGAAAGAACGAAAATATTCAATAACAAATTACATAAAATGTTGCACACATTTTGGTTAAATTTTCGCATAATTTAATCAGAATTGAAGTTTCCATCATAGCTACATGATATTTTTTATTTGGAATTTATCATTCAGAATTCAGTTATTTAGAAATAAAGTATTTTCCTTTGCATTTACGTGGAAATAAGTATTTTGAATGAAAGGGATACTGTGTTACTTTTGGCCCCTAGGGGCACTAAATCTGTAATTTCCAACAAGTAGTGTACAACTATTGCAAAATTAACACTACCCCCCCCCCCCCCCCCCCCCCCCCCCCACCACCACTACCACCCCACCCCCCCCCTCGGGCCTTTTAACAAATAATTACTCACCAGTTCTTGTTCAGAAGGGTGAAGGCTGCTAGCGGGATGACCCCCTGACCTTTATGAGTTGTGAACCTGAAGAAGCCTCTGACTGAACACATTCTATTGTTACCTAACTGTGTTGTAGAGGATGTGAAAAATCGTCCAGCGCGTTCTGCAGCTTGTGTAGTACTCCTCTGTGCACAACACGTTCTCACTCCCAACTCGTCATCTGTTGACGCTTGGGCAGGCTCCCTCCGCATCACCTGTTTATGCATAGGGTATAGACTAATCCGGCAAAAACACCACAAAACTAGACCGTCCGCCATTGCAGTGGGGGCGTTTCTGTACATGTGTAATTAGAACAGATGAGAATCAGACTTTTTTCTGAACAATATGGAGGAAATCTGGAAGGACTGTCGCATTCCTGGTTGTTGGAACATCAGAGAAAAACTTTAATTGTTGTAATAAGTGAATAAGAAGATCACGGACATTAAAGATTTCTGCTGTCTGTGACAAAACTGGACGTTTCTGCTGCTCAGTCCACTGATGTCATTGTGTTTGTTTCGGGGAGGAATATCGGACACACAGAGCAGAGGAGGAACAACTTGCTGCCACAGCAGAGAAAACACTGGATTTAATCCCCAACAACAAAAACATGGTAAATTATGGTGAACACTCATCATCTGACACTGTTTCACGTGTCTATGCTCCCGAAAATGACGCACCACATAAGTTATTATGCCAGCTAATGCTAACAGAGACAGCTGTGGTGTTGCTGAGCGTTAATGACTAATCTGGGAAATATTGTGAAATATAACATTATTTGCTCTGATCAGGACAACGTTGGGACCAGAAAATAAAAATAGTTCAGTCACAAACAGAAACGGATCATGAGGGCGGTGTCCTGTAGCCTTTCATTTGCAGAACATGCGTGGTCTGTACAGCCAAATATGTGATAAAATAGAAAAGTAACGACCTTTGAACAAGTTAAGTTTTTTAAACTTTGATAAGTAATCACGAGATGTGGGTGTTATTCCAGTGTGGCTTGTCATTAAAGCCAGTTTCCGGAGATGAATAATAGTTTAAATTAATGCTCCGATGTTAAAAAAAAAAAATAAATAAATAACAGAATACTTTAGAGATCTCCGGATAACATACCTATAAGTTATAAATAATGTACCTATAAGTGGCTTATAGCCACTTATAGGTGGCAACTTTACATGTTGGCAGATACGAGGTAACCGGTGCCCCCCCCCCCCCCGTAATGGTGGCGCGACACACAAAAGGCTCTACGGATTAGTCTATACCCATCTCGTACATATTTGATGCAGAGGGTCTCTCGTTGAATGTTATGGAAATCCCTAATCGGCGGTATTTGACTACATGAGAGCATAAAAGAGGAGCCTTTTCCAGTGATTTTGATTGGCATAAAATCTGCAACGATCCTTTTACAGCTGATTTATTTTTTACGTTTTCAACCATTGATTAATCCCGGTGTGTCTGACCTCAATAACTGGCCCAACACACCGGGATTAATCAGTTTGTCCAGTAATGAAAGACAGGAAGCAAAGGTGCTGTCTGAAGTTCAGGAAGTAGTGGAACCGTGCATATAGCCCATTCAGAGAAGCGGGACATAATGAAGCTGAAGTCCAAAATATGGTTGAAAATGTAAAAAATAAATCAGCTGTAAAAGATCGTAGCAGATTTAATGCTAATCAAAATCACCGGAAAAGGCTCCTCTTTTATGCTATCATGTCGTCAAATACTGCCGATTGGGGATTTCTATAACATTCAATGAGAGACCCTCGGTGTAACATATGTACGAGATGGGTATACCCCACGTGTAAACAGGTGCCTGCCCAAGTGTCAACACATGAAGAGTTGGGAGGGAGAACGTGTTGCTGTGAAGAGTCAGCTCCAGCTGCTCCAGTGTTATCCTAAGATCAGGACCGGCGTCCTTGGTCAGTTTTTCCAGGTTTTTCAGGCTCTGATGCTGCTTCCCCAACAGATGGCTTCATAACAGATTGCATTTCCACAACAGACATGCAGACAATCTGCAGCATCTTGGTGGAGACATTCAAGGACCTTAGCTTCCTCGATAAATACTTTATTTATCCCAAAGGCAAATTCAGTATTATAGTAGGCTCTTTGAGACTAATAATGATGAGTTGAGTAAAAATGAGTTGAGTAGTAACCTGTGTTCTTATCTGATCATTATTTCTTTTCATTCTATAACTGTAGGTGTTGTGGGTTTTATTTTGAAAAGCCGAGACTTTGTTTTGTGTGAAACCAGAAGTAATGCGCTAAGATATTTGTAGTAGCTTAGCATCGCTAAAGCACAAACTGAACCCTTCTTCTGTTCTGTTTACCCTGTGGAAGTTGAAAACGAGAGAAAAGGGTTGGAGAGCTCTCGAAGAAGCACCCTAAAGCCCTGTTTCCACCAGCGGGACTGGGTCGGGTCGGGCCGGATCGGTCCACGTTATTTTGCGTCTCCACAGATAAAAACTGGGACGGGTACCCTTATATCCGACCCGACCCGGCCTACTTTTTTGGCACCCTTTGGTATGGGGTACTGATCTAACCGATCCGGACCAAAGAGGTGGAGCTAACACAAAGCAATACATTGCTTTGTTGAAAAATCTCACTTCCCTCGTGACCAAGCGTAAAAACAAAGCCAGGGTGACTCCTTTTGTATCTGTCACGTGTGGCGCGGTGTTTTGGTTAAACGGCGCTGCATGGCGATGATGTCACGCGATCACGTAGCAGGGCTGTCCAGCGCCTCCAGAGTGGGTACAGGTTGCTGTGGGGACGCAGCGCGAAATCAACACATCCGTACCAAAACCCACCCGATCCGGCCTGGCCCGACCTGACCCAACCCAGACCCCCGGGTGGAAACGGGGCTTAACTGTCCCAGCTTCTCTTGTAGAAAACTCCACTTTGGTCAGAATTTATTGATTTATGAAAAAACAAGCAAACAAACAAAAATAACAACGAATTTCCAGTCCTTGTGTCCAACCAGGCTGACCAATGATCCAGTTGATTGCAAGCCTCCCAGTCGAACATTAAACACCACCATACCCTTGAACCGATCCTGTGGATGATTGTATCAGTCCCATTGATTGACACCAAACTCTGGACTCTTCCTTGACTTTAGTCTTCCACCTACTGACTTGAATTTTCAATCTACAAAAAGCATTTCCTGGTTTGAAACTTGTAAAAGGAAAACTCTATTTCTTTTATTTATTTATTTCTTAGTTAAAGGCACACAACGGAACTTTTAGCAGTTTTCTCAGTGATGCGCCCCCTATCAATGGCTAAACTAGCATCCATTTTGCATCGTACCTGTACTGTGATTCACTCCAGCCAGTAAAAGACAGTCTTATCTGGACTCTTGTTCTGTCCCTTCCTCTCTTTCTTTTCCTCTCTTCCTCCGGTAATGTTTCCTTGCGTTTCTCTGCCAAATCCAACATGATGCACATTCAAAACACCCGTTGTGTTCATAACTTGTTTATATCCGTTTGCTGTGTGGCGTGTTGCGCAACCAATAATTGGCTGCAACGTCACAGCCCGTACCGGATCCAAAAGTTGCATGGATCAGTTTCTGAGCCTCGGGACGCCACTGGGCAGTGATGGTTCAAAAATGTTTATAATGATTGTTGGTGTGCCATTAAAAAGGAGTCAAACACTTCATTTTAAGGTCTAAAAGTTACATTGTGTCTTTAGAGTATAACTCTTTTTTTCCCAACCTGGACCGTATTTCTAAGAGTTTATTCGTGCATTTACTCACTGGTAAAATTTCTGTATCACTTTGACTCCTTCTGAAGATTGTCGTTGAGTTGCCTTTCAGCGTGCATCCATATACTGTAATGGCAGAGACGGGGCAGCCTTTCTATAAGGCATTATCTGCAGCAAAACTCCTTCATGTCACCAATGCTTAAAGTAAAATGAATGAATGAACGAGTACTATTGTCCTGTGAGTTCAGAGGTTCAAAGTTTTCAGTTTGGTGGTGTCTGGGTAGCGAGCTTCTCTCTCAGCTGTACTGCAGCGCGCGGCCTGTAAAGTGTTGAGAACACCCCCCCAATATTTGAGAGTTAATTCTGAACTCACAGGACAATAGTACTCATTCATTCATTCATTCATTCATTCTACTGAAAGTATTGTTGAAATGAAGGAGTTTCTGTTGCAGATAATGCTCTATAGAGGGGCTGCCCCGCGCTCACGCGTTAGCATGCTGAAGGGCGACTCAACGTATCATCTTCTGAAGGAGTCAAAGTGATACAGAATTTTTTTTAATGGTGAGTAAATGCATGTACAAACTCCAAGAAATAAGGTCCAGGTTGAAAAAAAAAAAAAAGTTATCCTTTAAAGGGCTCATTACTTACACCTGTGTCAACTGGTCGTTGCTTTTACCCACCGCTCCTAAAAACCTATAGTGATGTTAACACACTCAGAAGTGGGTTACACTTAAATGGCTTTGGTGCTGCATTTCCAGTCTTGTCTGTTGTCCAGCTGAACTCCCAGGTACTTGTATTTCTCCACCGCAACTAATTAGACTAAAGGAGCAAGCCGTTTTTTTTTACCATTGTTCCAAGTAGAGCACCTAAATAAAATCAATCTTGTAACTTCTGTTCTAGGCAAACATCTTTAAATTAAATTACGGCCCTCTGAAGATTAATACCCCATCAAGCTCATTGCCTCTATGCAGACAGTTAACAGTTACGGTGAAGTGGATTAAAGTTCAAGGAGGAGATCATTACGACAGAGACAATCTTAGAGATGAAAAATCTGTCCCATTTAATAGAAGCATTTTTTTTATAGTCAAGAAACTTAAATATTTAAGAAAAAAAAAGACATCTGCTCTTTATTTGTACTCTATTTGAAGAATAGCTTTGACACTTTAACCCTTCCTTCTTTATGTTTATTGACTTCTTTTTTCAGGTGCCCATAGATGTGTGTGAGCTTGTTTGAAATACAGGATGCCAGTTGTTGACATAGGTGGCTGTCTGTCCAGTGGGAATCCTGATACAGAAGAGACAACGCATTGCCAGCCACTAAATCCCGTTCTCCGAGCCACCAGATGGATCTGATTTATGGTCATTCCTAAACATCCCAGATAGGGCAGTGACCCTGACAAAGGGAATGTCCGGGCCGTGGTGGGATCATTTAGTCAAAATATGTGAACTGACTGAAAAAACAACTTCTAGCAGAAATATAATTCTCAATGTAACCCTCATCACTTTGTTTCTGGCACCAGGGTGGTGCAGAGAAAAAACACTGCCCTTGTACTGCGTAGCTGTATCCTCTGAGTCAACTTTGAACAAAACACTGGGGTTGCAACCACTGAAATGTTAACACTCTGCCTCAGAGTGGGAACTCTGAGCCACAATATTTGTAGGGTAAGAGGCCATGATTTACATAAGGAATGCCAGATACTTCACAGGCATTTCTAACATCGTCACACACAGAAATTACATGCAAAACCACAAAGATAAGTGAATACATTTACAGCAATAAATCCATCACTCCGACAGTCTGAGTAAGGTTGCTTTCATTTTCTTATTTTTTCCTCCGCCTTCTGACTCAATTAAAAGTAAGGCCTCTTGAAATTGCTGGGCGGGGCGGACGCAAACCAGTAAAAGCCATCTCCCAATATAAGCTGGCCAGGGGGTGAGGTCGGAGAAAAGAGAGCAACTTTTTCAATTTTTGCCACTTTTATTCAAATAACTTTCTTTGGTGCTGGATTTAAATGGTGACATATACAATGGCATAAACTTGTGCCATTTGGTTTGTTCTGAAACACTTTAGATGAATTTATCTGACATCTTTTGATGGAAAAACAGTTCTGCTAAGAAAACAACAGTTTCTAACCAATGAAATCCTGACAGGATTTCAGTTTGATGCATTCTAGAGTGTTAGGGGATTAGTAACTGCTTGTCAAGCTAATAGTTTCTGCTTGTGTAATGCTTTGTTTATCCAACTTCCTGACACTCAGTTTGGCATTTCTCTGAAATCCTATGCAGAACCTAAATGTTTTCAACAAACAATACTTGATGCAAATTCCAGAAAAGGAGGGAAAAAAAGGAGAAGTTTTGCGCAATTATTAGAATTTACATGGAATTAATGGATTTAAGATTGAAACTAAATGAACAAACAGGTACAAATGATGCATAAGTGCATATGTTTGCCATTGCAGGCTTGGTTTTTGAGGATAAAAATAAAAGTTTCCAGGAATTATGCACTTCATAGGGTACACTTGTTCATTGCTTGTTAACACAAATAGCTAATCAGCCAATCACATGGTAGCAGCTCAACACATTTAGTCATATAAAAATGACTTGCTGAAGTTAAAATGAGCATCAGAGTAGGGAAGAAAGGGGATTTATGCTACTTCAAGCAGGAAAATGTACCGTGTAACAAAGCTCAAATCATCTGCAGCTGGTTTCATGTATTCAGTGGCCTCGACAGTCCCCAGATCTCATTCTAATAGAGAACATTTGGGATGTGATGGAACAGGAGATTCTCATCGTGGATGTACAGCTGACAAATCAGCAGCAACGGTTTGATGCTCTCATTAATATGGAGCTAAATCTCATAGGAATGTTTCCAACATCTTGTTGAATCTATGAAAACAAGAATCAAGTCAGTTCTAAGACAAAAGTACCAGCATGGTGCACCTAATGAAGTGACTAGTAAATGAATGAAAGAAGTCATGATCTCTAACAATGAGAATTAAAAATAAAGACATGCCTTTTGAAAAGTCCTGGAAAAGTAATTAACTGCCTTGGCCTTCATAATTGTCTCAAATTAAACATCAGTTTTCTAATTCTGTAACCATCATAGATATGGAAAGTAGGAAACATGAATATACACGAGGGGTGTCAAGATATCCACATTTCATGGTATGATATTAATTGTAATATTAGTAGGCTGACAATAACAATAATGACAATATAAAATGCTTTGAGCAGTCATAGGTACAACATTTATTGTCATATTCAAGGTTATGACATTTTTAACAGCTTGAAAAAACTTTTCTAAAGTGTGAAATTCAAGTAAAACTCCAACATATATTTATTGAGAAAAGACAGCTCAGGTACCATATAAAAAAAAAAAACTTAACCAGGCATTAAAACAGCCTATTTAATAAATAAAACTACCCAGGTTCAAAGAAACTGTCTCGTCTTTAGTAGTCAATAAAAAATAAAATAAATAAGTCAGCCTGTCAGTGGATGCAGTCTGACTACTTAAACCCTGCTAAAGACTGCCAAACTTTATTCTTGTGGATGTGATTGGGGACGTTGTGCGCTTTACTGTCCACACATCAGTTGAGCAGATGCTCTTCTGCATCTGCTGCAGTTAAAAAAAGAGTTTTAGGGCGCATTCACAAAGCTTCTTTGATTGGAATCAGTGTCCGTTTGCCCGGAAAGTCCACTTCATTTGGGGGAGTTGTGAATGTGCAAACGGACTCTGATCCAGAACAAACAACTGGACTCGGTCCGCCTACAAACGCAGGTCTCGGTCCGATTCAAGCGAACCAAAGACAGGGAGTGGACTACAAATTGCATTGTCATTGTGGGTCAAACGTTGGACAACAAGGGTAAACGCTACGACAACAAACACACGTGTGGGACTGCAGTACTTATAAAGATGGCTTGTGGTCAGACGTGGACTTATGAGGAAGTAAAAGCTTTAAACGATATTTGATCTGATGAAAGCATATCCAGCTCCTTGTACAAAAATAATGTCACTTTGTGGAGGGAACAGAAGTTGTGAGAACCTTCTTTTACGTGCGTCTTGTCCTCACCTACGGTGAATCCGAAAGCAGCGCCACCGGAGATTCTCGTTCTTGGCTCGTTTGACAATAGTACAACATGAACACAATCTTGGTCCGGAAGACCACCCCCACCCCCCAACCAAACATAGTCCCTAAATGGACCGAGACTCGCAGACTTTGCTCTCTGAATGCGCCCAAAATGAACAGCTGATTGAGGTAGTGAGAAAATACAAAAATGTGTGCAACCTATGATGCGTTTGAATACACAGACATCACTGCATGCACATCACATTACAAGTTGTTAAATTGTTGTTGTTAAATATCAACTCACCAAGTCAACACAGCCATCCTTCCCCGTCACGGATGAATCTTCTTGTGAAGTAAAAACCAAAACAATTTTTTTTTAATGTCGCTGCGGCCTCAAGAACAAGAACAAAGTTATTGCTTCTCATGAAGTATTTAATGAGCTCCATATCCATGCTGCATTCGCCACTCTTGTGCCTTTCACCTTGTTAGTTTTTCCTCATGTGAGCTGCCTGTGTGCGCTCCCATGGGTTCAAAAGAGCGCACTGCCTGCAAAGGATCATTGTCTATGTAGTTTAGCATGTTATGCTTCACTTAGAGCGGACTGAAGACTGTTATTTTTGTCTCAAGACACACTGTTACATACTGTGACAAGACCACGACAATATTATGGCAATTTACCTACAGCAATATCGTGATATTGCCAATATTGCCAATATTGTGACGCCCCTATCCAATAAAGTTTCCTTTTGGTCATAGACCAAATAATGGTGGTTCAGTGCAACATCAAATTGTTTACTCAACAAAGAATTAGCAAAGGGTCAGTGATTGGAACAGTGTTAGTGATGAACTGTACTTCTCCTCCACATATGGACCAACTGGACTTGGTGAATACTTCCACTGCGGTTCAAGAGGGACATCAACAGTGCATAAGCACCCCCTCTTTTTTCTGCTTGGGTACATATACACAGGATAGCATTGCACAAAAAAGCACATTCTCCCACCCTGAATATACAGTGTGAAAATGGCTAAAATCTTGAAACTATCATGACTCCACAGCACCATGAAAAGGTTATCACTGCTGATTTTGTCAGACCCAATACAGGAAAATATGAAATACATGGCTTTTTTTTTTCAGATTAGTACTGATTAATCTAAATCATGAAAATGTGGAAAGTATTTATGTAACCTTAAACTATTAAGCATGGAAAGGTCAACTTTTCCCCACTTTCTCTTTTTACTGACTAAATGTCATGTACAAGTGTTTGTGGTGTTTAAATTACTTCAATCTGCATGACCTTTCTATCAATGGCCCTGATTAGTAAATTGATTATTGTCAGAAATTACCAATGCAAACAATGTAACAGATTAAACTTTTACACCATGGTAAGAAGATCTCTTCCACTTCAACAGGACTGTGACACTGAAGATGACGCAAGGTTTGTCAAACATCCACATAATGAGAATAATTACCAGGTCCTTTTTACTATGGAACATCTTGGCTGATGTGTAAATGGATGTTTTGGCTTCAACAGACACACATAAAACCTCTGTGACAGGCTGTGTTAGACTGAATTTGCTGAAAAGCCCACATTCACACCTCATCCCCATTCACAGCTCTTTTTGTTCACACACACACACAGACTAGAGTCTGAACAAGTATGGGGACTCTGGGACACAGCGAATGATAATAGAGACATGTTAATGTGTGCTAATGATGCCGTTATCTCCTGACGAGTGCAAATGGAGCGGGAGATTAACACAGATGCAACTGGGAATGAGGTGTGGGTTCACCGGCACATGTGTGAGTGTGTGAATGTGTGTGTTGGTGTCTACTGTAAAAAAAAAAAAGATGGAGCAGAAAGATGGACTGCATGCATGCAACTCCAGTTCCCCTCGAACTTTGACCTCCTCCGCCTGCTGAGCATCCCACAGGAAGTGCCACTGACCCCTCCCCCTCCCGAGAGAGGGGATGAGTATTTGCATGTGTGTATATTAACATGTTCTGCTTCCTAAACACAAACTCAGTGCAGCTCTCTGTGACTGTGCTCCATCTGAATCTCAGCTGGGTAAAACCATATGTGACAAGTGAATTGTAAGCCATCCCATTCATGTCTCAGGCTCATTTATGTCCATTTAACTTCACGGTTTGTTGCTCAATTTCCACCGCGGCTGCGCTCGCTAAAAAGTCTGCCCAGTTTTAACATTTAGCTCATAGAGCCACATGCTTTCACAGGCTTGCATCATGAACACCCACACAAGTAGGCCCACATATTCACTCCTCTTCAAATGAAACCTCTCACATGACAAAGCAAAGGGTCTTAAAGAAACATAGCAGTTTTTTTTTTTAGGGGAATTTGCTTTAGAAAGGTGTGTGACATCTAGATACCTTGTAATGAATTACGTTTAAGGGCTGCGTTAAGTTCTCCAGTTTTGCTCCGAAGTCATGATAAAAACTCCTTAGTCATTTCAGCACTTTACATTCTAGCCATGTCATAACAGGAGAAGCAGGTGCAATTAAAATCACTTACATTCATGCTATCAAAGAAGCATAGTCTAGGGTCCTCGGTTGTGTTGCAGAGGCAACAGGTCCAGAGAGGAAACATTTCTCTCCCCAGTGACTCTGTCCAGCTCCTCTCGCGGTATCCTAAAGTATTCTCAGGCCAGAAATAATATCTAATTTCCCCTCAGTGTGTTCTGGGTCTGCCCTGAGGTGTCTTCCCAGTTGGATGTGCCTGTTAACCTCTAAAAGGAGGAAACTGGGAGGCATCCTCAGATACTCGACCATCTCAACAGTCTCCTGATGCAGAGAAAAGCGGTTCTACTCCTTGCTCTCCCTGTAGCCATGAGATCAGAACTTTATCGGATCAGAGTGACAGTCTGGGATTGTGCTAAGCAACTGCAACTTGGCACCTTGTTTTAATGTGCTGCAATTTAATCACAGCTTCTCACTCATTTAGCTGCCTGACAAAAAAGAAACAGAAAAATGGTGTGAATGAGAACATCTTTCCTGAATTTTTCATAACTATTTCCACTTGTAAGAATCGATGTGGCCTCTACTAACAAGCCTGAGGTTTGGAAGTGGAATTAAATATTTGGGCATGATAAAACACGTAAGCACTCCTATACACTACAGCTCTGTTTCTGCTTGTGAGTCCGGGTTGGGACGAGACGATTAGGTGGAGAATTGTACAGTAAATCCTGTTCTCTGCAACGTTTTCATTGTCAACTGTACCTTTACCCAACAGGTGGGGTATCGGCCGGATAGGGATAGCTGCATCAGCTACACAACAGTGTGATGTCAAAGCAGTAAGCACTATGATGCCGGCCTTAAATTATAATGAAGAACATAAAACAGAAAGGAAGGATGAGAATGCCCGACATCCAGCAGTTTTTATTATTTCTTCTTAGCATGTGGCTTGAACTTGCATAAAATCAACCATATATGTCATATGACCGCTAAACACAGCCTGTAGTTGTTGCATGATCAGGTAAATCCACATTACTTTGTTGTATTTGCTGTGGTTTATTATGGTGGGACTTTGTGTTTTGTGCTGTGGGCTCGTATCTTTTGTTTGCTGTGGATATGTTGGACTGGGTTATCATGAACTGCAAACAAGGACAGCTTGTTGCTGCAAATTGACACACCAGCACTTTATTCAATCAGTGATTTGTAATCACCAGTTGGTCCTCCCATTCTCTATAAGAGACATCAGATACCTGTGAAACAGGAGAGAAAAAACAGGGCAAACGTGGAGATGCTTCCTGCTGGCTCCACCACGGGTCACGCCTGGATTTGTGAGTCTTCTGCCGTGGGACTGACTTCCTGGCTCTGAGGTGGAACATCTCTAGACTGTGTGCCAATCAGCGCTTGCTATTCCTTTTAGGAAGGGAAGTAACCATCCCTTTAGACTGGGTGTGCACGTTAACCCTCTAGATGTGCAGAGCAGTGGCTGGGTGTTCTTCGTATTTGCAGAAGGTGTTTGACCTCGGTGATGGCGGAACAGCAACAGCGGCAGTGTTTGGACTGATGGGCGCATGCATAATCCTCTAAAGGGAAGTAAACAGATCCAGAGGCAGGTGGATTGTTGAACAGGCGGGACGTGCACTGATTTTTCTTTCCTCCCCTGACGGCGGCGGGTGGCAGCAAGCTCCTGGCACTGGATCGGCGGATTGGACTGCGGCATAGAGTGGAGTGTCCCCCAGTGACGACTGGGATGCAAGGACAGGTACAGGGTACCATGCCGAACTGATCTGCACAAGATTTTACCAAGGAAGTATGCCAGGCTGGCACCAGGACCCTGGCTTGACTGACTTTTTATAGTTTTTACAGTGGACTTTCCAACATTGCATATATATATATTTATATATTTTTTAACTGTTCTTAGTGAATAAAAGTATTTAAGCTCAGATCTGCTGTTCTCATTGTGACGGTGTAGTCGCGAATTGGGGACCTTTAAGGTTTTAACCCTCAATCTTGTTACATATATAAATCATGGCTTCATTGCTGCTTTGTTCATGGTGCCGAGTTACACAGGAAATGATGACTCTTGTAACCATTCAGACAATTGTAGCATGTCAAGCTTCGCCTTTTAGGATCGGTAAGACTGGTATCCTAGCGGAAGGGTCCCAAAAAAGTAGAACAGATCAGATTTATTGGGCCTTTTTCATTGCAGCTGCACAGGGCATGGATACAGCACAGTACAGCACCACACGCTAAAGATGACCAGGATGATATTTGTTTCCACCCCCGGAGAAGCAGTAGTCTACCTGGAAGTGGGTGGCATAGGCACAGTCAAAACGGCTGTGACATCACTGCCATGCCACGCGGTGGTCAGTAACGTAAAAACAATAGAGGCATTGGATGATATTGAGGTGTTACTGCTGTTTCCTCTGTGGCTTGTAGTCACCGAAAACTGAGCCAGATATTTTTAGAAGAGGCGATGCAAAACGGGTATGACTGGTCAAAGATATTGTAATCAGTGGAGAGCCGTCAGATACGTCACGTTTTGTGTAGGTTCAGCACGGTTAAAGCTAGCTCTGAAACTGGTGCGGAATATCGTAATGGGTTTTTCCAGAGGAAACACAAAGTGTGCCGTGTTGTGTGGAAGGGTTACGAAAATGTGCAGTGGAAAAGGCCCATAAGAGTACCCGTCCCAGTTTTTGCCTGTGGAAATGCAAAAACATGCGGACTGACCCATCCCGACCCAACTCGGATCCACTGGTGGAAACAAGGCTTAAAGGTTGAATATGGAATACGGACAGAACAGCGACATCACGTGTGTCTAGGTTGTAGTTGCAACGGCAGAAAAACAACTCCAGCCGCTGGGATGCCAGACTCACTGTCGATACGCAAGTGACCAACAGTCTGCAGCATTTCCAACAAGTAACGCAGAAGAGTTTATAACTGACAGCTAACGTTAGCCATGTTAGCAAACAAGCTAGCTTACCAATCCCGGAGGAAAGTCGCCATTTCTGTGTTTTGACTCCGTGGAAAACGTTTATGTGGGTCCATTTAGTGAAGTCTTCACCTAAATTTACTCCAGGTTTTGCTCTTCTCAGGTCACTCCTCCTCAGAAACAGTTTACAATATCTCCAGGGCTCTGAAGCAGCTGCTTCACTCGTCATCTCCACGGTTTTCCCCTGTACAAGCCTGACTATGACCAAAATATTGTTTCCACACAGAGATCGTATTTGGCAACCTGCAATGGCGGCGTGTATTGGCTTATAGACGTAAATAAAATGCCATTATCGAACCCGTCAAAATTTATTTTACAATTATTTTTAGGCTAAATATAATTTTTTCTGGGAAATGCTGTACTTTCATTCTGCACACCCCCAAACGACCTGTGGAGGTATTATTTTTTTTTAAAAAAAATATAGCTTTTAATAAAAATTGTTCTATATTCAACCTTTAACAGACAAGAAACAAGTGGTGACAATAGGTGAGAAAAAATTAAATATAGCTGCTTATATCAGTAAATTAATAACTTTCAGATATTTACAGCATATTTCCAAGTAACAGGGCAAACTTCGGTAATCATTTCACATACAGCATAGTAAAAGATGAATAGGTCTATATTTACATTTAAAAAAACTTTTTTTTTTCACCACAGGCAGGAGCCCAATCACCAAACGTGGCCATTTTCTGCCTTTATGGTTCAAATGTCCCACGCAGCAATGAATTGTGGGCAATATTTTTCAATGTAATCAGCAAGGATGCCGACTTCTCTGAAGTATCGATTGAGAGCGCAGGGGCGGAGCGAACATCCACTCTGAAATATTGGGACACACTACGCACTTGAACCCTACAACGGGAGCGCATATTCTAGGGGTGCAAAGGTGGAAGTGCAGGTGTTGAGACAAGGCCAAGGACTGCATCCAAATGCAAATTAGGATGTACCATCTAGATGTGCTCAAGTTGACATAATTCTCCAGTACAGAAGGGGGCAGTATACTATTTATGGTAGTGAAAAAGGGAAAGTTAAAAATTACACCCAGACAAACACACATAAAGCTCTGTTTGCTAATTACCACATACTACCGTCATTTGCTCAGCAAATTAGTTTGTGTGTAGATTGAGGATTTAGCTAGTAAGGTTTCCTTGTTTCGAGAGTCCCATTGGCAATATTTCGCTAGTTGGAAGCGGAATGTGGCAAGGTACGCAATGGTGGCCCAGGTAGAATCTGATTCCCAGACTCCCAGGTGAGAGTCTTGTCAGTGCTTGTCAGTCAGCTAAAGAGATATCACTGTGGCCAGGTAGCCAGGGCGCATGATCAGTCAGAGGCATAGTGGCAGGACCCCACAGTCACTAAAGCCTAATTTATAGTCGTCTCTAAAGTGCTCTACGTAGGTTACGGAGAGCCTGTCAGAGAGCCTCTCCGTCGTCTCCGGCTGCATGAAATATTTTTTAAGTGTCTGTCACTCCGTCAAGGGACAGCGGAGACGGCAAGGGCTGTGATTGGGCTACCACTACGTAAACACTAGCAGAGCCATTGTAAACTGGCTAGCCTACAAAGACGTAGATATGAGTCCAACCAAAGAACATTAGGCTGAAGAAGTGAGGAAATACCAAAATCGCCCCATCGTCTTTATTTTGCATCAAAAGTATCTCTGTTATTCAGCTGCAGCAACACCAATAGTCTTTCTCTCTCGGACAGCATCATATGAGTAGGTCAGTCTTGTGTAGCAACCCCTACTTATCGGGCGGGAAATTGCACTGCGTATCCGGCAGCATGACGGAGAACTATGAAGGCTGGAGGGGTCTCCGTTGTTACGCAGTTGGATAACGCATTACGTAGTCGGAGAAGTATACTGTAGCCTTAAGAAGATAGAAAAAGACCGCAACTACAATGAAAAATAAAAAGGTTAAAAAAAAAAAAAAAGCTGAGCTAGAACAAGGTGGTGAAATTATGGATTTTCCAGCCAGTCAGAATAATTTCACACTGATGATCAGATAACTCTCGTAATTGGCTGAAAAAATGTCCCACATTGCAGATGGTGTCGCACCCCCAGAAGACAAGACATTGTCACCCCCCAGCTTTCAGATAGCTGAGTGATGGCTTGGGGTACAAGCATCTTAACTTCTTTGAGGAGACTAGACCTTGTTTCCTGTTCAGAAACATGACGTTTCTTGCTTTACCATACAGTCATTTTTAGGCATCCAACTACTTGGTTAGGTTCAGGCACTACAAACTATCTGGTTAAGATTAGGAAAACATTCCTGGTTAAACATAAACCTTTATACAACATCTCCCCCTTTTAGAAACCATTCCTTTGTGTTTTTAGGTTACCTGTGTAAAAACAAAGCCTCAAGCTGAAATGCATATACATGACATTACTAAAATATAATTTTGTCTTTATTTCTCATCATGAGACTGAGTTATTTTAAAGTAACAAACACTATAAAATGTGATGCTTTTCCAGGCAAACAACAAATTTAAAAAAAATTTAACAGAAATTGTGTTTATGCCACGTCCATACTGTATGTAATATGAAAGCCCATCGAACCTTTTGTATCCTTTATATCTATGTAGATTTTTCCTGACTTGCAAAAGGACTCAACTGAATCGCAGCCCTTTTCACCCCTGAATCTTAAAAATACGTTTGCTTGTCATTGCTTTCAGTAATAAAACAGATTCTTCCATGTTATGTGCTCAAATGTGAGCATGTGAAAATGTTACAGAGAAAAGGTCAGGCCATAAACTTAAAGAATAGCCAAAAACAATGGTGTTAGGTGCTTTACTGCAGGGGACTAAATCACCATGCAAAGGACTTCTTACAGTTGGCCAACAGGACACTGCCGCCCAAGAAAGGTTGCATTTCATAACTAGCGAGGCAGCAGGAGAACACAGGATGTGTCACTTTCCTCACTACTAACTCTGCAGCGAGCTGTCAGGGCTGTCACTCCACTCTGATGTCTATATTTTCCTTCATGTCCTCTCCCACCCTTTCTCCTCACTCTTCCTGATGTGTTTCCAGTCTGTCAGACCCTCTAACTTCACTTTCTCCTGCTTTTTCCTCCCTCGTTCCTCCTCTTTCTCCATCATTTATAGCCTTTTCCTGTGCTGCTACCCAAGCTTCAGCTGAGGGTTGGATGGTCGTGGGTGGGGGGATGGGCCATGGTTGGTTTGCACGTTTTGAAGCAAGCTGAAATATTCATGTATATGTGCCTGTGTCTCTGTGTGAGAGCAACTTCACGTGTACGTCTTCGTGTTATGGTGTTATTTGCATCCATTCATGTCTGTAGCATAAAGTGGAGCAGCTGATAAAAAGGACTGTATGTTGTGTGTATGTGTGCTTCTGCACACAACTGTGCATGTGCTGCATTTTCTTTTTTTTTTCTTTTTGCCAGGTGATGCATAAAAGCCCTGTCATTTGATTCAGTTTCCAAAATAAGAATCGGAACATCAATTACCCATGAAATGCTCGGCACATGCTCACACGACCGACCGAGGAGGAGGAATTAGCAGAATATGCCTCTTATTTGCCACAATGATATACGGTGCTCTCGGCTGCTGACGAACATCCATTTTTGGCCTCATATGAGTGAATCTAAAATTTAAAAAACAGCTGCTGTGTTATCTAAACTCATGTGTCATTGTTTTGGACGAATAAGGCAGATTTGTTTCTTTTATTTATTTATTCATTTTTAGTATTTTACTCAGAGAGATACAGTATCAACCAAAAACTAAATGGCTATTAAGCTGATTATTTGTCCATTGAAACTTGTAACTTGCATTCAGTAAGTGTTTTCCATCTTAAAAGGACCACATTTTTCAGTCTTTCAGACTCTATTATTGCTTGTATAAAACCAGTGAAATAGGGTGAAGTACTGTCCTTCTTTTATTCTTTTTATGTCTCAGCTTCTCCATAAGCCTCCTGGCTTTTCAAAGAGCTGTCAACCGTAAGTTCCCTCTCTTCTTCTCTGTCTTTTCCCCATCTCTCCAAGGTTTATGGAACAGCTGATGCCCCTTTTTTCATCTATCCCAGTCTTTCTTTCTTTGCTCCAACTCTTCTAGATCTCCTCTTCTTACTCACCAAACACACACACATATTCACCCCCTGAAAAACCCTAAGATTGACATACACACCCCTCCCAATTTCCCAGCCTTCTCCGCTATGTTTCCCCCAACCTCCCACCTCTCCTCTGCCCTTCTATCACCCTCTTGTCCCTCTTCCCCTTCTCTCTCCCTCCTTCCCCCACCGCCGCTGAGTCGACCGGAGGCAGCAGCCGCTACATGTATAGCCGGTTGCTATGTGGGCACCATGACAACCGTCATGAATTCGACATGGCGCTCACGTATCCAGGCGGATGTGAGCCTGTGTGGATGCAGCTCTTCAAATGGCGCTCACGTATCTAGAGAATGAAACTCTCGAGGGGGTTTGGTATAGATTTAAAAATTTCCCTTTTTTAAAAATACACTGTGCATAAATGTGTGTGTCTGTGTTTGCGGGGATGTCTATTCAATCATGCATGATAAGATCTGAGTGACATCTCAATGGTTTTCATGGTTTGCTACAACCCCAGTAGGAGGGCACTCATTTCCACATAGATGTGAAATATGAATATAAATGCCACCATAATAGTGGTATTTGTTACTTTTTTATGCACACACTTTAAATTCAAAAGCAACACATTGATTTTTTAAAATATAGGAGCTTAAAAAGATGTACATTAAAGTAGTATTTGATTTTAACACATTGCAGTGTCTCAGGATATGTATTAGCAAGAGTTCCTGTGGGACACAGCATGATACTAATTTACAGTTTCAACAAGTGCTTAAGGCTTTTTCATGATTCAGAGAAAGTTGTTCAAAGCATCTGAGACTGAAAATGGTTTTCTGGTATTTGGGTAAGGTAGCCTGTGAGGTTTTTGCGATTTTTTTTTTTAAAGAGAAGAAAAAACTCCTTTCCCATATAGAAAAAGCTTTGGTGTATCTTTTGTTTTTCTTAATCCTTTCACAACTGCTTTTTTGCCACTTCACTTTGCAAAACTTTTGGGAAACAAATGTCTGTGATCATCTTTATTCTTGACATTTATCAGACTCTGTGTGTGGCAGTTGCCACCATTTGCACTCCTGCATTCGTGTTATGGCTTAATCTGCTATTTCTTTCTAGAAACTGCACGTTTGAGGTAATGGAAGGCATATAGAAAGAACAATGTAAGAAATAGTTAACTTTTCACCCTGAAATTAGTCCATATTTCATGTTCCTAAACCCACTTTCCTCTTAACATTTATTTTAATTGGAAAATGACTACATTAACTTTATATAAAAATTACAGGTGGATAATACAAAAATAGTTTACAATAGCAAAGAATGGACCGAGTTTGATAAAAGTGTTATGAACAGAGTATTGCACGTATAGTGGAGGATATACCTGAGCTGACTTGGAGTTAACAGCTCAAAGTGGAAGCTGCAGCAAGCATAACCCGCATACATGCTGGGTGGAACAATACACCAATCTATATTGATACATCGATATAGATTGATGTATTATATCCTCAGTTGATCCAAAATTCCCAAATTGGCCAAAAATTGATATCAGACCCACTTCTTTTTTTAAAAATGGCTTTATTTTGAAGTTCCTCTGACACAAATATTCCGCATGAGTAGGGATAATCACATTAATGTTTTTAAAAAATACATGTTTATAGTTGTGCAGTGGGTAGATATGACACAGAGATTGTACTGTATATGCACTTTCAAGTAAGTAGAAGCTTATAGTTATGTTAAAAACAATAACCTTGTTTATTACTTGCAATATTGTTTCAAATGGTGTCATATCAACTGTAGGAGCCTAAATCAAATCCAATCGAAATCACATTGTGAATTTGAGATACAGTGTTGACAAACATTTCCACTCTGGCTGTTTGGTCTGCTTCCACGGGTAGTTCGTTTGGCACAATATGTGAACAGTAACCACATCCTGATGCGCACCAAAGAAGATTTGGTTATGATTATGATCTCTGAAAAATGCCAGCTCAGCATAGGCTTGGATGCAGAGTTGCATTGCTTTCCCTCACTTCTTGAACAGATGTGACATATTGGGGGCGTATCCAATTTTGTGGTGTGTATCTATTGGTTCGCTAATGTTAGCTCAAATTTTTTCAGTTTTTTTTTTCTTTATTAAGACTCTTGGAAACTTTATCCAAGATCATAAAACTAAACAAAAAGTAAAACACACAAAATTCTACAGCTGTTTGTCAGAATTATACATTTCTAATTAAAATGACCTATTTAACCCTCTAAGCACCAGAGTTGCAAAACTGTGACGGTATAAGGCCATGTTAGAGAGGCTGTTACCACGCTCTACCGCTAGATGGCAGACACGTGAATCTTCAATGTAACACAGTGGGCTACAGTATATGCACTAGTGTTGTAGTCAAGTCCACACCACCAAGACCGAGATATCACTGAGACCAACTACCAAGACCGAGATATCACTGAGACCAACTACCAAGACCAAGACACTACCCAGTCTTATACAATGTCTTGGTCTTGTCTCGGTTCCTGGTCTCTGTAATGTCTTGGTCTTGGTACTTGGCCTCAGTAATGTCTCCTACAACGTCACTTCTTCCTAAACTTAAGCTAGCTTCTTTGTTTCCTGTCTTCATTACTGGACAAATTGATCAATCCAGGTGTGTCTGACATCAGTAACCACAATGACAATGGACAGACACACCTGGATTAATCAGTTTGTCAAGGAACACAAATAGTCCTGGACGACCCCACAATTGTTACGGGCCCAGCTCAAGAGCTGTATCAAAAAGAGAGGACACATCGACAAATACGTTTTTTAACCCTTAAGTGGGCATTTATTCAATAAAACAAGGTCCCCAACCGGGGCGAGGATCACAGCAGCAGGCCAGGCGAGACGACGTGCACCCAGCAGCGGCTGACAGGAGAGAGAGCGAAAAAACACTGGCAGAAGCCCTTTTATAGCATCCGGTGTCGGAGCTCCACCTGGTTACCAGACACCACCTGATAAAGAACCTCAAGACAAAAATAAACAATTTTAACACCAGGGCCGTCACACCAGTAATAAAAGACAGGAAATAAAGGAGCTGGCTTAAAGATCTCCTTCTACTGAAAACCAGTTTAACTTGCTCCTTTTGAAATATGGAGGGTCACCCCTTGTTACATACACATGCTGCGCTTGGAAGTGGTGCGTCACCTCCACTGGCTGTGTTTCCTATTTATAGAAACAATACAGAGAAGGGAGCGAATCAGGAAAAGCCTTTCGCTTCCACGTCACATCGTAAAGGGTGTCGCCCACATGGGTTTATACCCACACAAGGGAAGGCAGGTAACCCTCCCCTCCGCACTAGAAGTGAAGACGGCGCGACCTGGCTGCGGAGTTGAGAAGCTAAGTTAGCTAACTGTTTGCTAGCATTGCGGAACAAACTCGTCCGTGCGCTCTGTTACACACACAGAGCGGGGGGAGGAGGTTCCTTCATACATTCATGGGAGGGAGCCAATCAGAGATGCCTCATTTTTTGCTTCACGATATTCATGAGAAGGACCAGAAAAGCCTGTTGTTGGACCACAAGCCACTCTTCTAGCATACAAATACAGCTGGAAACCAAGCAACAAGAAGGTTTTTTTAAACAGAAACGACGCATAACGCATTCAATAATAATGGCAAACACAGCAATATTAATGAAATGACGTTGGAAGTAAATCTTTAAGTTTAGGAAGTAGTGGAGTTGTGCACAGAGACCACTGATATGTTGGCTTCGACTTCTGCTTCTTTTTGTTGTGAGCTATAAAGCTGAAGAGTTTTAGGGGTATTCTTCCATTTGCTGCATCAAGCGACAGATTTACGCAACGGACCAAATTGCACATGTAAACGATGCAGGATGAAAATGTCATCCATTTACGTATCTGTTTTGTGCAAAGCATAAACAGGCCTTAAGATGGCCCGGTCTTGAATTAGGTAGACTTTAAGTTTCAGTTGCCTTTCTATGATCTTCAGTCAGTCTGCCCATTCTCCTCTGATCTCTGACATCATAGTGAGCATCTAGCTTCATAGTTTTGTATTTCCATTATTCAATGATTGTCTCTTCTTTAGTCTTTTAAATAAACCACCAGAAACACCTCAAAGGGGGTGTATGCTAAAGTTTCTGCATCAGGAAGAGAAAATCAAGGCCAGAACCAGAACAGTTCACATAAAACTGCTTAGCTCCTACCAGAACTGATCACGCCCAGTTTGTCCAGAAAAACAAATAAGTATTCAGTACAAACCACCACACACCCCTGCAGACCAGTATTGACCTGTACAGACTAGTCAGCCCCCAAAAACAGCAGCCATATTCAGAGCAGCTCAGGCCGTGTGACAACTGTGCTGCTTTACAGTAATCTGTCTTTGTGCCAGTCCTGCCAACCGCAGTCCACATGCCCCTCTTACCAGAAAGGCCAGCAAATAGGTCTGGCAAGGATTAGCATACAAAGACTCATATACACACAAACACTGACACACGCACACTCCTAATAATGCTTGCACCAGTACACCAGCGATACATGCCTGTTTTCACAGGCTCACTCATGATCACACACAAACACCCGCCTACACAATTTCACATGCTGTTTTGCAACATCGGGTGCCCAAGGAATTAAAAGATACAGTTTGAAGGTTGGAATTCTTATGCTCTAAATATAAACATCTCTCCTCAGCATCGTTATGTAAGTTATAAGGGAACAGTGGAATAAATAATGCAATAAAAATCACGGTTTTAATTTTATTTTTCTAATTTTTTTTCTCTTGTTTGTTTGTGTAGCAGATATCAGAAGCAGCAAGTTAGCTTGGTGTGTGCCACATGCCAGCAACACGTGATGCTTCATAGCAACTATTCATTGGGAACCTGTAAAAGCAAATGGGTACGTACATGATGCTATTAGGCTCATCATTGTTGAGCTCATAAACATCTGGATGTATGTGAGGGATTTTTAAGTTTTTCAGACATTTCCATTTGAAAACATGTGTGCTGATCAAGGGGCAAACTCCGCCTCAGAACAGTGAAGCTCGCTTCCTTGTTGTAAATAGTGTAATCCTCCCTTCATCCGCTAGGGGCTGGCTCCAAGAGCGAGCAAATCCCCATAGACTCCCA
This sequence comes from Atherinomorus stipes, assembly GCA_023101725.1. Classification (NCBI taxonomy): domain Eukaryota; kingdom Metazoa; phylum Chordata; class Actinopteri; order Atheriniformes; family Atherinidae; genus Atherinomorus; species Atherinomorus stipes. The sequence goes on along the minus strand of JALJCO010014171.1, from coordinate 131,182 downwards.
TGTTAAAAACGCCAACTTCACAGCAGAAATAAACAGGTTTACAGCCTGGTTCAAAAAATCATTTTAGGTTTATTAGGTCAAGTTTACCTTCATGTCAACTGTGAGGGGGGTGAATTTTTTTATAACTCATTCGTTTAGATGTTATTTATTCTTCAAATTACACATAATTAAGGGCGTGTCCTTATGATTGACATGCGGCAGACCGGAAGCTCCGCCTGCCGACCGGAGGCTCCTAGTTAGCTCCTTCTTTGCTCTTAATAAGGTCTCAGTTTGTTACAGAGTCACACAACGGCGGTGTTTAGTCAGCGAATTGCAAGTCTAAGCATGTCTTACCTTAACCATGCCGCTTAGGGGGCTTATCTTTGTTCGCTCCTCTTAGTTTCGTGTTAGCTCAGTTAGCGTTTAGCCCACAGTACGTCAGCTGTCAATCATTTGCCCCGCGGCCGCGCTGTGCCCATTTTAGGATTTTCCTGGAGTGACGACGTACGTGACACGGCAAGATGGCGACGGTAAGACACGCCCACCTGGCTTCACATTTCTCTATTCAGAAGAGACCGGAAGCTACGTCCAGTAATTATATACAGTCTATGGTGCTGATGCATTTACTTGAAACAACCCATCCTGTTTCTATACTGTATCTAAATGGTTGTGTTGGGTTTCAATCATTTTTGTTGGGTCGTGTACTTCTGATGAACAAAGTGGGGAGTAAAAAAAAGACTTTGGTGGAGGTAACAAACAAAAAACCAACAAAATAACTAATATGCAAAAAAAAATGTGAAGTGGCTCAATTAAATAGTTGAGCTACGGGATGGCATAGATCGCACAGAAGTTATCAAAGATATTAGCTTTGAATTGGAGGAATACTCATTGGTTAGGTTCAACTCTGTGGTACACTGTAAAAATTACAGTTAATTAAGATGCCTTTTTGTCTTGCACTGTTAAAATTACAGTGAAACGGTGTCAACTACATCTGCAAGTATTTTCAGTATGTAATTGTTATTTCTGCAGCAAACTACCATGAAAAAATTACAATTGTGTACTGCCGAGTTACAGTTACCAATATGGTGATAATCTGTCAGTAATCTGTCAAATTTTACAGATATTTTTTTGTAAAAAACAACAATATTTTTTGCACTGTTTTAACTGTTTTTATTGCAAGAAAATACTGTAAATAAATAACAGTTGTGTACTGCAAATTTTATGATTGCCAAAATGACATGACGTAATATGTTCTATTTTCTCACTATAAATTTTACGGTGAAAAAAATGGCAACTACAGCTGCCAGTTTTTCACCGTAAATTATACAGATTTTCTTTTATACAGTGAACTTCAGACGAGCTTCTTCACATTGTGACAGTGCGGGGTCCTGTCACTATTCCTCCAAGTGGCCATGCACCTTGGATACTTGGGCACAGGGATATCCCTTTGGGCTAATGTGCATGACTCCCACCCGGCAGTTGAGGATCAATCCTGCCGGGCGTCCATGCATACCTTGCCACAACAGCAAGCAAGCATTTGGGATTAATACCTTTCATGACAAATGCTAGATGGCTATTTTCCTCACATAAGTAGAAGTTTCAGAGTTTTTTTAGCATCCTTGCTATGTGTATTTTGTGTAAACGAACCATAACGTCTGGTTCATATCATTGCCTAAATTTTTCATAGAAGCCCAGTCTGTGTTAACCTGACTCCGCCAGATGGATTTGCTCTCGCATATCCATCTGGGAATCATCCGTAAGAGCAGTTTTGGGAAGGGGCGAAAATACTAGTTAGCTGATTGGATAAGGTATCTGTCTATCACCACCTGTGTTGGTGATAGACGGGCCAAATCAACTGTTGTTGCAAATTGTTGCATCACACCTCAACCCGCCTCAAAGCCAACGCTGATTGGACGTTCGTTTGGTGAATTGTTCCAAGTTCTCTTTAATGGAAAGTAGCCAGACTGATCTGCGAGTGAAAACCTGAAGCTCGCAAGATCAGGATGGTCTCATGAGGCTAAGTCTGTGTCATCATACATTACTCAAACAATTGGGTGAATATAACAAAACATTTGCTAAACTCACTTGTTGCAACCATTTCATTTAGCAAAACAGGGTAGCAGCAATGGCTTTTACTGTATCACCTCATGAACTTGATTTCAGGGTGCATGAGGCGATACAGTACTTTGGATTTGATTTATGGTTTGTTAGCTCGAAAAGTTCGATTTTGGGGGAAGCTGCAAATGTGCATCAGAACTCTGTCGAAGATCAAAAAAGCAAAGTCTGGTCCAATTACAAATGAAAATCTTCAATGCAGGAAGTGAACTACAATACAAAGGGAACTGTGGGGGTCAACACAGGCTGTATAAAGTTTTACCTAAATACCGTGTGCCTGTGTAGGAGAACAGCTAGCAGAACTGGTCAGACATGAAAAAATGCTGTGTAAGTTCTGGTATAAATTTGGCCAATTAAAGACCTCTGGAATTTATTGAACCTCCATGTTTTGCTCCTATGTTAGCGAAACAAAAGTTGTCCTTCATTAATTAATAGATGAGCGTATTTTCTTCTCTGTTGTTCATCTTTTGTAATTCTTGATGCTGTGAGGATAGGGAAACGTTATTCAAAAGGTGTGGGCTGTGAGTAACTACTGTGTGACAGCAAACTTGAACCAGCTGTTGCACCAAGTCCCCAATCATATGGAGTCTAGTAGATTATTGGGTGTGAATGGGCCCTCACTTTACCCACAAAATAGCAGAAAAAACAGAGAAGGAACCCTCACTAACTGAAGTAAAGTGACTTACAGTACAAACCTTTGCTGCAGTAATCACTGCAACTCTAGCATGCTTTTACTCAGCTTCTTTTGATCCCAGTGAAAGGTTCATTATGGAATGCCATTTTATTCATAATTAAATAAATAAATAAATACCAAAATAAATAAGTGTTCCACAATATAAATATATAAAAAATGCACAAAATAATTGTTTCCATATTTATTTATTTAGTCAGTTATATGTTTAGTTATATATTTATTTATTAAGTTATTTATTTATCTATTAGTTTAGTTATTCATTTATTTAGTTATTTATTTATTTATTTATTTATTTATTTATTACGTTATTTATTTATTTATTTATAAAGTTATTTATTCAGTCTTATATTTATCTATTTAGTTTTAAGTCATTTATTTATTTATTTAGTTAGTTATTCATTTAGTTATTTATCTATTTATTAAGTTATCTATTTTGTTATTTATTGAGTTATTTATTTATTTATTTATTTATTCATCACGTTATTTATTTATTTATTTATAAAGTTATTTATTCAGTCTTATATTTATCTATTTAGTTTTAAGTCATTTATTTATTTATTTAGTTAGTTATTCATTTAGTTATTTATCAATTCATTAAGTTATTTATTTAGTTATTAATAAAGTTATTTATTTAGTTATTAATTTAGTTATTTATCTATTTATTAAGTTATCTATTTTGTTATTCATTAAGTTATTCATTTATTTATATATTAAGTTATTTATATAGTGAAACTTTTATTTTGTGCTCACACATATTTTGGGAGGCTTTTATTTTGCACCAAGACTTTGTGCTGGTTCTTTTTGCGTTTCTTTATTTCGCATCCTAATATTCAAATTTAGGGGCGGGGTTGTGGAGCTGACGACCTATGACAGGCTGGCTACGGCTTCATGTTACACCTGAACAGGTAAATAACATGTTAGCAGACGTTTCTACTCCAGCTCAGTACAAGTTTATGAAATCATCTTCAACAACATGCTGTCTCAGTCATCTGAAATTAGATGACTTGATCAGATCTGCACAATGTTCAGTAACTTTTATCCAAAAGAAGACAAATGCATAGAGATCCTCCATCCCTGCAGTCATCACGTTGGTGAACGTGTCCGGCTGAGCTGCTGCTCTGACGTCCTTGATGACTCGCGCAGCTCTGGTCTGATCAAGGAGTCAGATGGTAGACAGACGGTAACGATATTCACATCCCTGTTTTTTGTGTGCTTCCATCTCACCATCATGCTTTATGTATATGTAATGATAGGAATGCAACTATAAAGAATAAATCTGAAAAATAGTAAGAAAATAAATTAGCGAATATAATTTAGCGAATATATAGACAAGCTGTTTGATTAAATTCACATCTACACGGGATTCTCACTTCCTTTTATTATTTTATTCCTTCTTATTATGTATATGCGTTGAGGGTCTGAAAGGTATATAAATGCAATGTACTGTTATTATTATCGTTATTTTTGTTATCATCATAATTATTATTATTGAGGGTTTGGGTGGTCGTGAGGGAATGAAAAAGTGGCACGAGGAAAGGAATGGATACACAATAAGTCCAGTGTCTTTGAATAAAACTTGTCCAAATTAAGAAGATGATTTGTGACATATTTGCCCGTGTGTTGGTGTAACCTACATGTGAGCTTCATCTTTATCCGAGTAGAATAACTCGTGGCTGCAACACGTTTGTGTTGCTTTGCAGCAGCAGTCAGATATCAGCCTGTCCAGGTTGTGAACATCAGTTTATTATAGAATGAAACACCGGCTGTTCAAAATAATCTTGTAACCTGTTAAAAACACCAAAATGGATTTATTGCTGGGAGCATCACATGGAAGTCCCGTCAGAAAACCGGAGCCTCCGTCAGTGTGAGAGGTGAAACCGATCAGGACCAGGTTCTGTCTGCGGTGGATGCAGGACTCCAGGACCAGAATCTGTTTCTTCCAGCCGGGTTGCTGCAGAGAGCCAAAGTGAAACGAGCCCAGAACCTCCACAGCAGTAAAGCAGGTTGTGGAAGAAGACCTGTCCTGTGTCCCTGCAGAGCTCCCGTCCCGTTGTGACATGCTAGGCGCTAACTACGTAACGACCAGTAATAGAAAAAAATCCATGAGGGACTTCATGATCTGAATGTCCAACCATGGACACATGATGCCCCTGAACTCCAGGACATCTCGTTTCTTTATCCTTTAGCTTTATCCAGATGCAAACGTAAACACGATTCTCCGCGATCTGTTCCAGCCTTTTCACGACTAAACTGCTACTTCCTGTAAGCACCGGCAGTTCCGCCCATCACTGTTGATAATGGCGCCGCCGTCCATCCACCAGTGTGACGTACAGACGCGTGGAGACGTAGCCAGCCTGTCATAGGCCGTCAGCTCCACAACCCCGCCCCTAAATTTGAATATTAGGATGCGAAATAAAGAAACGCAAAAAGAACCAGCACAAAGTCTTGGTGCAAAATAAAAGCCTCCCAAAAATATGTGTGAGCACAAAATAAAAGTTTCACTATATAAATAACTTAATATATAAATAAATGAATAACTTAATGAATAACAAAATAGATAACTTAATAAATAGATAAATAACTAAATGAATAACTAAATAAATAACTTAATGAATAGATAAATAACTAAATGAATAACTAAATAAATAAATAAATAAATGACTTAAAACTAAATAGATAAATATAAGACTGAATAAATAACTTTATAAATAAATAAATAAATACCGTGATAAATAAATAAATAAATAAATGAATAACTTAATAAATAACAAAATAGATAACTTAATAAATAGATAAATAACTAAATGAATAAATAAATAAATAAATAAATAAATGACTTAAAACTAAATAGATAAATATAAGACTGAATAAATAACTTTATAAATAAATAAATAACTAAATAAATGAATAACTAAACTAATAGATAAATAAATAACTTAATAAATAAAGATATAACTAAACATATAACTGACTAAATAAATAAATATGGAAACAATTATTTTGTGCATTTTATATATATTTATATTGTGGAACACTTATTTATTTTGGTATTTATTTATTTATTTAATTATGAATAAAATGGCATTCCATAGTTCATAAGCAACTTTCCCCAATGCCTTTTTGGGAAATCCGCATCTCACTCTCTTTTTTTCCAGATCAAATCAAATCCAGTTTTGTTTATATAGCTTTTTCATTCAAAAAGCAACACAAAGTGCGATAAAAACGATTAATGCATATGGAAAGAAAACAAAGCAAACACACATCAAAGTATAAAAGCACAGCACGTTTATGACTTCACAAGGAACCCTGAAGAAATGTCAATCATTTTCCGCAATTTAAACATTTGGAACAACCAAACTCGGATACAAGGCATTTTCCAGCAATCAGAAATGTGTCAAACATACTCTTTTTTTACAAAGAGCTAGGTTGACTCCACTTCATGTTATACCCAACTTATGAAGCATATGTTACATTACATGAAACCAAGCTCAATAGAGGTGAGGGATGGTGGCACAACCCTTTATCCTCACTTTATAGGACCAATTGAGAATAACCGGACATGTGTGATTTTAGACCATGGGAGGAAGCTGCAGTTCCTGGAGGGGAGCCCACACATACAGTATTTTCCGGACTATAAGTCACACTTTTTTTTTCATAGTTTGGGTGCTTGTGCGACTTATAGTCCAGTGCGACTATAAGTCATTTTTAATTTAACATATTTCTATGTGTTAATTCATATTGACTGACATGAGCCAAGAAGTAAACATTACCGTCTAATGTCACATGATGGTGCTTTAGGCTTGTGACAACTATATTCTGCTCGAAGGGTAAAGATCCCAAAACAGCCTTATCTCAGCGAGAGGAGTTCATTTTGAACACGTGGCTCTATTGCCTGGAACAAATCCTCAAAAACCATGATTATCCATCCTAATTATGATCATTTACAGGCAGGAATCTGAGTGACTGAGAAGTTTTAGCAGTGACAAAAAGGGTATGAAAAATCCAAAAATTGCCCAACTTTGCTGTTATTTTCTATTATATACAGCAAATGACCACGACTGATCGTCCAGTGCGACGTTTTTTCCTCTTCATGACGCATTATTTTACTGGTGCGACTTATACTCCGGAGCGACTTACAGTCCAGAAAATACTGTACATGTGAAAAACATGCAAACTCCACACAGAAAATCCCCTGAATAGATTCAAACCAGAAACATTTTTGCTGTGCAGCGATAGTGCTAACCACACGGCCCACAAGCACTTCTTTTTACACAGAAAGGGAAAAGAAATATAAGTAGAAAGAACACACGCAGCATCCTCCTTCACTCAAGTGACAGGAGTAGTTCATCACACCTTCAAACTTCAAACAAACTCAAAAAGGATGCAGCCATCCCTTTCACCTCTCTGACTTCCTTTGTACAACAGCATGCACACACACTTGAGAGTGAAATGCCTCAGGGTTTACTTTGTCATTATCGAGTGACAAATGACCTTGTGTGTGACTGCTACATTAAAATGGAATGTGTTCTTTGAAGCTGGAGGGAACAGACTGTAATCGTCACTCAAAACTGCAAAAGTTTAGACAAGACACAGAAACACACAGTGCTCTCTGATGGCATCTAATTTCCTATTTTTGCCATGAAGCTGCCTTTAAATATATTTAACTTCTACAATTGGTCAGTGTTCAACATAAGAAGCAGTTTTTATGTTTGCAGCTGCAGGTTACTGTATCCATCAGAATCAAATCTCTCAAGCATGTAAGATTTAATCAAACATTACAACAGCCTTCATTGTTCAGACTTCTGCACCGGTTAGAAACTGCAGGGATTTGCCCCCCATTCATAAAAAGTAGTTCAGCTCAGTTCAGTATATTCATAAAGCCACTGATTCATAAAAAAAGTCATCTTAGGGCACTTTACAGAGAAAGTAAGTAATTTTAACACCAGTTAAATACATGCTCCCACTAGATTGGATCAGGGAAAGAAAGAAACTATATGATCATAATTATGCAGATGACACTTAGCTCTATAGTACTGTCACATCTGGGGACTGATCCCATGCAAAACTTAAATACGTGCCTCAGTCAAATCAATTATTGGATGTGCTGGAACTTTCTTCAGCTACATGAAGATAAATCTGAAATATATATATATATATATATATATATATATATATATATGTATTTTTAAATGAGCTTCTAAAAATAAGCGACCTGCTTCAGTCAGCAATGTTAAAACCAGGGTTGAGTCAGAAATTCTTTTTGAAGCTAAATTTTAACAACCATATTAATCAAATAACCTTTTTAACACCTAAGGAACATGTCCACAAGAAGGCGACTGACAACCCAGAATAATTAACGTAAACTGATGAATTTATTTTTAGTTGTTTTCACAATCGATTTTTACAGTGTTTTTATTCAGTTAAGTTAAGCTAAATTCAGTTCAATTCAATTTAGAACAAATTGGATTAAACTGGATTGTGCGGGGCCCTGTATAAATGATGGATGCATTGTTTAAACCGGCTTTGAATAATTCTGCTTTTCAGGAAAAAGCATTAGTGTTCACAGAGAGCTTAAAAAAACATGGTTGCAAATTTATCCAGCTTATTTCTTGCAAATATAGTCTAAGCCAGTGGTTTTCAAACTGAGGGTCAGGACCCCCATGTGGATCGCAAAATCATTTCAGGGGGTCGCAAGAACATTGTTTAAAAAAAAAAATAATAGAGACAACATCTATTAAATAAATTTTGGAATGGGGGGGGGGGGCTATCAAAATGTACAAAAATAGATTAATCTGTGAAATTAACATATTCACTTTTTAAGTTATAGCATGAATGACTGAAGTTACTCATACCATGTTAAAAATCGGAATTTGGTATTATCTCATCGAGAGAAGCTCATTTTGGGCATGTAAGTGCCCTGTCACACCAGTGAACTGAATCCACCAGAAAACATTGATCCTCCTTATTTATGAAGTTTCTAATAGTTTACCACTTCCATGCCACTTCCATCTGTTATTTGTAAAGTCCAAAGATCAGGATTAAAGCTAGGGTTTGCAATATTGGAAAAACAGTTTGATCAAGCGACATAAAAAAAAAAACAAAAAAAAAAAACACCACCCGAAACCACGCCTTCAAAGCACAGGGACATGTGCACCGATGTTTTATGAGCAGGTTACTGATAATAGCCGAGTGGATAGCTTGATAGTACACAGCTGACAAAGAACGTTTTTAAAAGCTTACTCCACTCACCTCCAACTCTTTCTGTGGTGTAGAAAGTCCACACTGCAAACGTCAACACCTCCAAGACTTAATCCTTATCTGTTTTTTTTGTTTTTTTCGTCTGTTTTGTTTTTTGGCGCAGCGGCAGTTAGCAGTCTGTTAGCTTTATTTGTTTACAGTGAGCGTTGCACAGGGAGCTCATGTGTGTGTGTGTGTGTGTGTGTGTGTGGGGGGGGGGGGGGGGGGGGGGGCAGAAATGAGACATAAAGGCATCGATTTGTTCTTTCTATAAGTTGCGAATTTTTTGCCTTTCAGGACGAATGGCAGGGTTCGGTCAGAGTTTTTACAGAACTGCAGCTCTCGCAGAGGTCTGACTGTTTTTCTTCCTTTTTATGAATACATGATGGATTGATACTGTCAGGATGGAATGACCATTTCACCCAGAATAACAAAAAGTGTTTCTGGCACGGATTACCAACTCTGGCTTTAAGTGAGAACAAAGACTAGGGGCGTATTCACAAAGGTTTTTTGATTGGAATCAGAGTCCGTTTGCCCGGAAAGTCCGCTTCATTTGGGGGAGCTGTGAATGTGCAAACGGACTCTGATCCGGAACAAACAACTGGACCCGCCTACAAACGCAGGTCTCGGTCCGTTTCAAGTGAACCAAAGACAGGAAGTGGACTACAAATTGCATTGGCATTGTAGGTAAAATGTTGGGCAACGAGGGTAAACGATACGACAACAAATACATGTGTGGGACTGCAGTACTAAAGATGGCTTGTGGTCAGACGTGGTTATGAGGAAGTAAAAGCTTTAATCGACATTTGGTCTGATGAAAGTATATCCCAGCTCCTTGTACAAAAATAATGTCATTTTATGGAGAAAACAGAGGTTGTGAGAACCTTCTTGCTTGTTGTGCGTCTTGTCCTCGCCTATAGTGAATCTGAATGCAGCACCACCTGAGATTGGGAACATTGTTCCAAAGGTTTGGCCCGTTTGGCTATGGTACAACGTGAATGCAGTCTTGGTCCGGCAGACCACCCCTGCCCCCCAACCGAACCGAGTCCCCAAACGGACCGAGACTCGTGGAGTATGCTTTCTGAATGCGCCCAAGAGTTAAGACTTTTTTCCTCCTTGTTTCTAAGAACAATAATTGCTCTCAAGCAAAATAAGTGGTGGAGTATGTTTAACTTCAGTAGAGAACATTTTATTAATGAATAAGTCTGAATGAATGATAGAAGAGATTGTGTCTGATGCAACAGAAGCATTACAGATGTTTTGGGGTCTCTGAGGCTATATTATGATATTGCAGCAGACCTTTCAGGTCAGTTCTGAGGTAGGTTCTTTACAGTTTTCCAGAAAAACCCACAGATGTTCAATAAGATGGAGATTTAGGGAAATCAGAAGCCAGATGAATACTCTTAAGTCTTGCCCTTGGATTATTTTAGATCTGTTTTTACTTCCACTATAAGGTATAGACTATATGTCCTGTAGTAATGTGGGCCATCTTTTGTATCTATCAGGTATGAGTGAGCCTTGCCAACCCACTAACCTTTTGGTGTTTACTGGTCGTCCTTGCTTGGATTGCTTTTGCAAACCAAGTATACAGGAACTTTCTTGAAGGAGATGCTGGGACCCAGAGGTGCTGGTTATTACAAATTCTGCCCTTTTAAAGTCACTATGAAAATGTTATTCCTGACACATTATCTTAAACAACTGTTTCCCAGTGTATCCCACTGAGGACTGATTCTAAGAAAATAATGTTATTCATCAAATCTGTCCGTGATTTTAATCTTGTTGCTGATTAGTTTATGTCCCATCTTTGCCTCTCTTCCCTCCTGTGGAATGTCCACTGTGCACATTTTGTGGGCTGAAGTCAACAAACCTCACTGACAAACAGACATTCATTTTGTTTTTGAGATTGTTAATGTGGAATCCATGGAATTTATCCACAAATGGCTCGCACAGGAAAAATGGAAGAATGTTGAATGAAAGTGTTAAGAATCCACTACAGAAGAGTTATTTAATGAATGAAAGAGGATGAAAGCCAGCCATAGAGCTGACTGAGTTGATTGAATTACTTTAAAAGAAGGCACATGGGTTTTGTTAAGGAATGTAGCAAAGGAGATTTAGGAATTTGCACAGAATTGAAATGGTGTAACTTTGCACTTATCTACCTTTTGCATGCCTGCAATGTGCAAATCTGAGTGCAGATGTCAGAGTGAGGGCCTATCTTCCTGTGCATGACCCTCTTTACTTGTTTGTGTCCCTTCCTGCCAAGCTAGCATTGCAAAGCACAAAAAGCTTCTGTTGTTTCTAATTTCTATTCATTCACTCTTAGAGAGTCTGATGAGTGTCAGAACAAGGATCAGGGATCTGTAACCGGGGGGGATTGGCACTTTTAATTGTGCCATAGGCTGGATGAACATTCCTTAGATTTCAACAAGATTTCTTGAAAGTTGCCATCCCAGCTAAATTTTCTAGGTCATGTGTTGAGAGGAAGAAGCAAACCTCTAAGCAAAAGCTGTGATGCTGGGCCGACCAGGTGATCACCTGATTAGTTTAGGTGAGACAATAAAGCCCCGTTTCCACCAGCGGGTCTGGGTCGGGTCGGGCCGGATCGGTCCACGTTTTTTTGCGTCTCCACAGATAAAAACTGGGACGGGTACCCTTATATCCGACCCGACCCGGACTACTTTTTTGGCACCCTTCGGTAGGGGTACTGATCTAACCGATCCGGACCAAAGAGGTGGAGCTAATACACAGCAATCAGCTGATTCATTGAAAAATCCGCCACTTCCCGCGTGACCCAGCGTAAAAACAAAGCCGGGGTGACTCCTTTCTGTTTCTGTCTCGTGTGGCGCCGGTGTTTTGGTTAAACGGCGTTACATGGCGATGATGTCACACAATCACGTAGCAGCGCTGTCCAGCTAATTCTCCGCCTCCAGAATAAGGGTACAGGTTGCTGTGGGGACACAGCGTGAAATCAACACATCCGTACCCAAACCCACCCGATCCGGCCTGGCCCGGCCCGACCTGACCCAGACCCGCGGGTGGAAACGAGGCTTTACAATCTCTTCCTGAGTGTTTTTGCCATGGATTATGGTAATTAAACTCTGTCCAAACTGCTTTCTCTGCTTTTCTTTTTTATTCAATCCCTTAGCCCCACATGAACAATGATTTGAAGAACGATTCCAGTTTTTTGCAGGATGTCATGTTTTTCATGTTAGTGACTATTGTGGCTTTGCTCGATTTGCTGTCATACTTGCAGATATTAAACCTGAAGAATTGCAAGACAAAGAAGTGCAATCTCAGGGCTGCAGCTTAAGATTTAAACTTCAAAGTTTTATTTTGCTATTGTACAAAACATTCATTCATTTATTCAGTCATTTTCTGTACCGCTTGTCTAATTCAGGGTCATGGGGTTGCTGCAGCCTGTCCCAGCACCTTTTTAGACGGGAGGCAGGATACACCCTGGACCGGTCGCCATTCACAATTTAGAGTGATATCTATCTATCTATCTATCTATCTATCTATCTATCTATCTATCTATCTATCTATCTATCTATCTATCTATCTATCTATCTATCTATCTATCTATCTATCTATCTATCTATCTATCTATCTATCTATCTATCTAATGGACTGCATGGGGAAAAAAATCCAAACTGCATTAACAGATGTTAAAATACTGTATATATACAGTATATGTAGCATGCTACCAGGCTGTTCACTCCATGATGACAGGTATGATCTGGTCATGTGTTTGAGGCTGCATATATTTTGCTCATGTTAGCAGTCAATGCTAGTCCATCACTGTAAGTGCAGTTCTCCGTTCGGGTCAGCATTTAGCGACAATAGTGTGCACTACAAATGTACACAGTGCGGACTACACACTGAATTCCAGTGCATTCAGGCAAAAACGCGGTTTAAGACACGGTTACAGTCTATTTTTCAGTGCAGGGAAATAGTTTTCCATGTAAATGTCTGACTAAGTTCATAATAAAATCATGTGTAGACATTCAGTTGCTGTTAGTGATGCTATATGAATGAAAGTGATTGAATTAAACCAGCAGGTGATATCAGGTGGCTCCTGAATAAAATCCAGTTATTTCATTGCAGAATTTGTGTTAAACATTGAATCATAATCTTCCCAACTGATATATCATATTATGATCAAACTTGTGATTTACACCTCTGTTTTACTCCCACATAATGTCAGCAGCAAGACGTTGCAATACAATGCAACCGCCTCCAAAGAATGTTAATACACCTTCACTCTTAGTCTCATGTGACCCTAATAAAGCTGATTTACTGTCACTCTTTTAACTTCATACATTAGGCAGCATTCAGAACAAGTACCTGCTGAGTAATTCTAAAACTGAGATTCCTCTATGTGGAGGAATAAGGCCGATTAACAATGGAAGCCCCCTTCAGCACATGATAGCTAGAGGGCCTATCCACCATCTGTGAGAGGAAAGATGCCTGAGGGGTGTGTGTCTACAGTGTTTTGTGTTTCTGTGGCACTTTGGACATTAGTCTTTGTCAGAGCTTATTTCAGTGAATCCTTTGTTGAGAAGACAGTTCATGCAGGTTAAACATGGAGAAGACAGATATATGCATGTTAACTATTTGCATTTACAGATGATAGAAAAGAGCTGTGGGAGGTTTGCAGTGCTGGAGGTGCCATATTGGTACTCAGGGTAATGCAGGTAGCATTAATGGACAGTAGTGTGTGTCACAAATACAGGGGTAAAAAAAAGCTATGACAAATGTAGCTGAGTGTCCTCATTCAGTATCTGAACGTGATCCTGTTTCCCTGCAAACCACTGCTGCGTATAAATACAGAACATCATTTCTCTTTACAGTGAAGATATTTGATTTATGATGAACAAGAATCTCAATTATGTTGTCTTTTTTTCCCTCTCTGCCCACTATTTCCCCTCAAGAGAAGGTCACACACACTCACATGCACAAAAAATGCAGGGATGTTCTGTCAAGACAAACAAAAACAGTCCAGTCCGGGGGTTTCTGATGCCAAAACCTACAGCCACACATCGACAGCTGCAGCACAACCAGTGGTTTGAATGAGTATGCATGTGTGAGTGTGCATGAAGGACGGTTAGAGGGAGTGACAGATAAGATAGAATTTGACTCTGCAACTCCACATTTTTTGATGGCAACCACTGGCCACTGTCTGTGGAGCTGACCATTTTAGAAAAATGTCAAGAATTCTCCTTAAATACCAAAAGAAAAGGAAGCATGTCATGACATCTCAGATCAAAAAGGCTTCATGGGATTTTCAGTGACTTCTGTGTAGCAGATAGGATACAACACCAGCATAACTCCTTCAACAATAGCACATTTTCTAAGGCTTGATGACCATTTCCATGCAGTGTCTGGAATTACACCGTCAAGAGGTTTCATACTATCATCTACCATAAATATGAAGCAGCCTGTAAGCTTAACTTTGCACATTCAGCACATCTGCTAAAAAGGAAAAACTAGGCTGGCTACAGTGTGAAATTTGCCACCCAGCACCTTTCATTTATTCATTCATTCATTTATTTTTTAAATGGGGCTGTGTGAAGTACTTACTCTAAGTGTCACCTGTAGTAGACAGTAGTAAGCAGTGACTCTGAAGCTACTTTCAGGCTTGCATTGTGGAATATTTGTGGTAAAGTCCATCTGCTCTTTAACAGGAGTTGCCTTTTCAAACAGCTCGCTTCATTGTGGACTTCTCCAGGAAATGTTCAGGATAGATACAGTAGATTGTTGAAACAGGATAGGACGCAGTTGTACCAGGACATTACATGTGCGCTCAGCAAATATGATGTACAGTACCACAACATTTCTGCTCTTATGAGGGTTGGGGCCTTACCTGTGCTTGTGGCCCTGCAGCATAAAGCTGGATATATACTCGTCGTCTACGGCTGTGTAACCGCCGTAGCTTCCACGTAGGTCCATGGAGGCCTGACGTGCATCCTGGCTATGCGAACGCAGAGACGCAGAAGAACTCACTGGTCAATGTGGTTACGTGCCTCCAAGTGTTTGGGTTTTGTAGCTGAATAAATGAATGCATGCATGTCGGCTGCTATTGTTGCTCTAAAAGAGGAAATACATGCAGGAGCTGAAGCAAAACCATCGGGATGAAAAAAAAATTCTCTGCTCTGTGGATTTTCCTGAACAATAAAAGCCCTGTTGTCGCATGCAGATCTGGAAAAGAAACTGCAACCCTACGCTTGAGTAAAAGCACACACTGCCTTTGCGTCAGGTACGCAAAATGGACTGGACGCAGACGCCGCGCAAGTATAAATCCAGCTTAAGGGGGCATTTACACCAGAACAGTCCAGGACCTCGGTCCAATTGGGCATCTTCACCTTCTTTTGCTTTGGTTTGCGTTCAAACTGCAGTAATCTAATTGGACCAAACCACCAGGTCAAACCACTGTAGTTACAACAACTGCTCGCTAGGGGGCAACGCTCCCCAATAAAACCACCAATGATGGTGAAAAAGCAGGAAGAATAAGAAAAATGGACTCCGAGATTTAAGTGGAGATCTTTCTGCTTTTTATTATTAAGCCACTCCATCTGTCTACACGTTTTTCAGTTGTTTTTCATTTTTGTATTGACCTTGGATTCTTCAAAAACACGCTGTTTGCTGAATGAATGAATGAGTGCTATAAGGTGAGACAGTCCAGTAGAGTAAGTACATTTGTCATGACCTGACGAGCACAATCTATCCTGACAGAGTGGTCAACAAGGAGCTGGACATCTGATTCTGGCTGAGCGAGATGTTTATCTTGTGTAAAGATGTGGGATGAGTCAAACATTTGCTGCCATAAGGTGTGAGTGATGTTGTTTGTACATCTTTGAACCAGCTCAGCTGAGTGTGTGACACTAAAGCAGCATCCTGTTTGTAATGGTGATGGAAGCCACAGAGTCAAACATGTTTGTGTCCACAAATCCAATGGCCAGGAAACAGGCATGAGAAAATTGTATTTACAACCAATGACTTTTTGGAGGAAATGATCACATTGTGAATATTTGGGGAAAACAACTTTATGATTGGAAAATGCGTGCACGGTTGAAAAAGTTTATTCCTGGAAAACTATCCTGCAGAAATGCCTGCTGTTAACTGGGCAGGATGATGAAGATTTAGCTTCAGGCTTTAAGAGAGTCTTGCAACATGTAATATTGTGTGATGCTTCCAGTCTGGATTACATGGCAACAGTCACTCTGCAGTCATGATTGAGATATCACTATAATTGGACACATTTGCACCTGTCAGATCAATTAATCATGACAGTGATGGGAAGTCCTCAGTCTCACATAAACTAGAACACGTGACTTCTCCAGCGTGTTCAACACCATCAGGTCAGTTCCTCTGGGTGAAAAGATGACAGCGATGCAGGTGGTCTCCCCCCTTGTGACCCCAGTACGCCTGCAGCATGTTGTGTCAGATAGAGGGGTCAGCAACAGCAGAGCTCCACAGGGGACTGTCGCCTCCCCTTCCTCTTCATCTTCAGTGACTTCAGCTGCTGCTCAGAGACCTGCCACCCTCAGAAGTTTTCCGATGACTGAAAACTTCTGTGAGTTTGATACTTCACTGAGGATGATGAGAAGGAACAAAGAACAGTGGTGGGCATCTTTGTCTTGTGGTGTGAGTAGAGACATTTGCTACTCACATCAACTCTAAACTTTTGTACAGTCAGTCATGTTGTAGGTGTGGAGCTGGACTCTGAGGGGACTGTCAGAGAGAAGGATGCTGTCCAGATGAGGAACTACACTGGACAGCCCTTCACACTGTCTCCACATGTTGGACAACTTCAGCACGCTCAGAAGACTCATTCCACTTCTAAACCTGCATTTTTTTTTTATTTCTGATTCAGTCAGAATAAGATTGAAAATGGGAGAATTAAAGTCAAACTGATCCATGAAGAAATAGATGGTGGTATTGCATGGATGTAGCCTTCAGGACTGAGAAGCATCGCCGATACAAAGCACTTGAATCAATGTTTGTTCTGATTGGGGGAAAAGGAGGCAAATATGTGCATTTTCCTCAATGTCAGTGTTGTCTTTATTTATAAAGCACATTCAAAAGCCTATGGTCAACCAAAGTGCTTTACAGTACACAATAAAACAGATAAATGATCCAGTCGAGGAGACTCTGCTCAGCTGAAAGCCCTGATGAACAATTGGGTCTTAAGACGCATTTTAAAAATGATGAGTGTACGGCATCAGTTGCCCGTGCCACCTCTTATTAGTGTAATATTAACTTTGCTCCCATTTGGAGTAAAAAAAAAAGTTGCATTTAATTGCTCATCTGCATTACAGTCTTTCATGATGTTTTATAATTAGAGTCTGCAATAGTGCAGGAAACTTCCATCTGTATTTATTTATCTACAAATGACCTAACCAGGGGTGTCTAATGTTGGTTGGATCCAACAGCCTACAGTATGAAGTTCTGCACAATGATTGGAGTCAGCTGTGGTGGGACAGGGATAGACTGAAAACCAGCAGGGTTGTGGCCCTTCAGGACTGGAGTTGGCCTCTAACCTAAACTCTTACGATGTCTAAACTACGGGCACATTCACAAAGCTCGTTTTGGGGAGTTGTGAAAGTGCAAACAGACTCTGATCCGGAACAAACAAGTGATCTCGGGTCTCGTTTGTAGGCGGACCGACGACAAAATTGCTGCTTCCTGCATTGGGTTTAGCATGGCATTGTGGGAAAAATGTTGGGCATTGTGGGTAAACACTTTGATAGCAAACACGTGTGGGACTGCAGTACTTTTAGAAATGTCTCGTGGTCAGACGTGGAGTGACAAGGAAGTAAAAACTTTAACCGATATTTGGTCTGATGAGAGCATATCCCAGCTCCTCGTAAGTACGCACAAAAATAATGTCGTTTTGTGGAGGAAACAGAAGTTGTGAAAACATTCTTGTTCATTGTATGTCTTGTCCTCACCAACGTTGAATCCGGATGCAGCACCACCTCTGGAGAGAGTGGGAACATCATTAAAAAGGTTTGGCTCATTTGGCTATGGTGTAATGTAGTGTTGTCAAAAAAATCGATTCTCAGATACTAATCAATTCTAAAAGTTAGTATCTAGTTAGATATCAATTAGCTCAGGTATCGATATTTGAATGCCACTTCGGCGTCTGCTGAGTCTCACAAAGCATCAGCTGCCTTTGCCCTTTTAAACAGGCACCGCTGCGGGCAGCCCCTCCCGTACAGCATCTCCCTGGAGGACCCATTGTTTACAGTGTGGCTAACTTAGCCATTGCAGACCTCTCTGTCAACTTTTTTTGTTTCAGCAAGTGACTAGCGATAAATCCAGTGTTACTGGAGACTCATCCAGACTGACGTGAAAACGCGCATCGTTTACTTTTCTCAACGAGCTGCAGCTGCTACCGCAGACCCCGCCCCCTCGTAGAAGCGCGAGCTTCGTGCTGCAGCAGCATCTCATGCAGCTTCACCCCCAGTTTGTCTGTTCTATTGTTTACTTGATTTGGTCTCGAGTATTGTGAAGAAAAGGACACGTAAATAAGTACACTAACTAGCGGTTGAAGTTTTTAATTTGTCTCTTCTGAATCACAGTGAGCAGTTGGAGACTGAATCTCTGCACAAACTAGATCTTGAAAATAATTTGAAGCAAATCTGTCTGGCACAACACAGCAGTAAGATCCCCAATTCTGCTGCAATGATGCTGGACAGGACATGTTGTTTGGATTGTTATTTTATTTCTATTTATTTATTTATGTTTTGGGGGGGGGGGGGTTCCCCTTTAGTATCAAAAATAGTATTGAGTATGGACCACCATCTTTAGTATCGGTATCGAGAATGAAATTTGCCCACCAGCAAAGAATTCAAGTACAGCCATGTTTGTTGCAAATGCTAACTTTAACGGTGGACAGACTGCCCACCGTTGCGGTTGTTGCCAGAAAATAGGATCCGGCTGATCAGTCGGCCTCAGTCTCGCTGACACAGTGAGAAAAGTCGCCAAGAACACAACAAACTGACTCCAGACTTGGGTGTACTTTCTGTGCGTGCGCAAAAGATAATAACCGCCGCACACTTGCCCGAGTGCACTGGAATTCAGAGCGTAGTGCACACTGTGCACTTCATCTGTAGTGCACACTATTGTCGCTAAATGCTGACCCAGACAGAGCACTGTACTTACAGGAAGTGACGACTGTATATTGTGGCCCCTAAAGAAATGAAAACTGGAAACGTCTCTCTGACCATGAACAGCGCTGGTCTCTCCTCCACCTGCTGATCAGCTGCTTCTCCACAGCATTGTCCCACTTAAGATGATTGATCCCAAACCATGTGAGCATGTGCATTATGTCCGTGCTTTTGTTCTTTTTCTGGTTTAATTACGATCTTCACTTCAGGTCTGAACGACTGGCATATGCCAATCAAACGGCTGAAAAGAATGCCGTTGGTATTGGCGATAGCTGCAGACGTCCGACGACACACAATGCACCAAACTAACCCACACCCCCGACTTCAAAGGACTCCACGACAAAAATTGGCTCAGAGTGTCTCCGCCTTAAAACATACTCATAATTTCTCATGGTCTTCTGCTGTATACACTTAAAATGTCCACCCTTTCAAAGACCCCAAGATCTCTTTGAGGATAGAGGACATGAAATGAAAATTGTCTTTGACTCTAAGCCTATGGCAAAACAGTAAATGTAAAATATTTTTCTGTAAGGGTAATTGCATTTTATTGAGTGTTTATACCTTTACAGACACACATTAGCGTATTAATGCAGGGTTTCCAGTTGTGATTGCCACTGTGAGATTTTGCCATCAATACCAGTCTAAATCCATGCTCTTCCTCCAGTCATGCATAAAAAGCACAAACTGCTGCCCAAATGTCCTCGTTTCCACTGCAGAGCGCTGAGAAGCGGTGTGTCGACTTGATGCTCATATTCAAATCATACATCAATCAGCTGGGCTCAGTGGTAAGGTAAAATGCAGAGGAGAGGAGTGTTGAGAGCACTTGAAGAGCTTCAATGCCACTACAATAAAAAGTGGGTCACTGGGAAAAAGAGCCCAGCTGTGGAAACCCACTGTCTCCATAGTAACCGCAATGTTGACACAGCCATCGCCTCATCATCTCAGCACAAGTACAATGATTGGAAAATAGCACAATGTGCATGTGGAGCAGGATACAGTCACCTTGTAGCAGAGTTGTGGATCACGGATTCTGTGAAGGGAAATAAAATTAACTTTGATGAGTGAAGTATTTATTTTGTTCCAGTTCCCCCATGAGTCAATACATTGTAGAACGTTAGCTGCAAATACCGCTGCAGGTTGGTTGAGGAATGTCTCTACCAGCTTTGCACATGCAGAGACTGAAATTTTTGCCCATCTTTTGAAAGAATACAAAGGATGAATAGGGCCACTGAAGTAAAAAAAATACAATTCTGAGGAAAAAGTCGGAATAAGAATTTAATCTCAAGCTTAAAGGTAGAGTCAGACGTTTCCCCCTGAAAATAAACGTTAGACTTGTGCAAGTGGAAATCCGTCTCAAACTGCGCCTTTGGGCCTCTACTTGCGGGCCGTGGTGCATTTGAATGCAACTCCCTCTCCCCCATGCCTGTAATTTGCTCTTTAGCTTTGTTTTGTTGTGTTCGGGACATTTTTGGGTGGAGATTTCTGTTTATATCACCAGCCAATGACAGAACTAAGGACATGACGCAATGTGGGAATAAGCGATAAGCTCAGACGCCAGTCACTTGAACTCTCGAAGGAAAAGAAAGAAAGAAAGAAAGAAAAAACGGCGGATGCACCGAAGAAAAGGTAAGAGTTTTAGATAATGCAAGTTTGGAAAACCAGGGCTGATATTAGTTTGGCTTTTACCCGCTTCTGAGCTCTGAAGGAGAGACTTGAAGCTGAATAGTTTGAAGAACAAGGCAGCCATTAACCTGAGAGGGAGGGGCGCTAAGTTTGAATGCTGCTGTTTGCACACAGAAACGGTGGGGGGACTTCGGACTCTACCTTTAATTCTGACTTTTTTCCAGAACATTAAAAAGAAAAAAAAAATCACAGGATTTTTTTCAATTTCTGAAAAAAGTCAGAATTCTGATTTTTTTCCCCCAGAACATTTACAAGGCTATTTCATTTTATAAATTCATGAAAAAGTCAGAATTCTGAGAAAAAAGTCTGAATTCTGACTTTAAACTGAGAATTCTGACTTTTTTCCAGATCATAAAAAAAAAAAAAAAAAAAATCACAGGATTTTTTTTTCAATTTCTGAAAAAAGTCAGAATTCTGAGAAGAAAGTCTGAATTTTGACTTTTTTCCCCCTGAACGTAAAAAAAAAATCTGGCAATTTAGAAAAAAAAAAAGAATTTATGAAAAAGTCAGAATTCTGAGAAGAGTCTGAATTCTGACTTTAATCTAAGAATTTGGACTTTGTTCCAGAACATTCAAAAAATATCACAGGACTTTTTTTTTTTTCTATGTCTGAAAAATGTCAGAATTCTGACTTTTTTCCTGAACACTTAAAAAAAGAACCAGGAGATTTTTTTTAATCAATATCTGAAAAAGTTGGAATTCTGGGGTTAAATAAAGTTAAATAAATAAATAAATAAATAAAGTTAAATAAAGTAAAATAAGAATAAATAAAACGAAAAAATACAACAAATATGGCACCTCCTGATTCCCCAATTGCACCTTCGAGCTGATAGGATTCAGAATCAGATTAGGCAGCAGTGTTTCCCCTACAGACCACTGCTGTAGGGGAAACACTGTCTTTTTCTTTTAAATTTTCATTTTATTATAGAAGTATCGGATCGGGACTCGGTATCGGCCGATCCTCAAAATCAAATGACTCATACTCGGAATCGGGGGCAAAAAACCCTGATCGGGACATCTCTAGAATTGAACCAGTGACCTTCTTACTGTGAGGCTGTGGTGCTAACCACCACACCACCGTGCATAATAATAATAATAATAATATATATATATATATTTTTTGTTATACTTGTATGATCCCTGAGGGGAAATTAGGACTCTGCATTTCACCCATCTCTGTACTGTGAGTATCAGAGAGCAGTGGGCTGCTACTTAAAGCGCCCACGACGCTACCACTAGGCCACCCACTCCCCCAAATAATAATAATAATAATAATAATAATAATAATAATAATAATAATAATAATAATAATAATAATAAAAAAAAAAGGCATATTTCTATGGCTTCTCTGTTGAAATTAGGTCTGGTCATTGACTGGGTCATTCTAAAACTTGAATATGCCATCAATCCATGTTCCCAGCTGCTATAGAACAGAGGCTGGGTACACCCTGCACAATTACAGCTGAATATGCTTTCACCTAAACCGTTCCGTTGTAGCTCTGGTTGTATTTTTAGTCACTCTGCTTCACACAAAACAACACATGCTTAGCACAGCATAGATACTTTTGATTTGCTGTTGTTATTGACAGTTTTCTACATCTATTCAAAGAGGAGCCATTGTGGGATGGACAGTACAGTGAACAACCTGCACAAGTATTTTACACAAATTAGGGTGACTATACGTCTTCTTTTACCCAGACATATCATCTTTATGAGAGTGTAGCAGGACGAAGGAAGACCCGGGTGGGATTCGATCTCCAGACACCTGCGTGAGAGTCATGCACGCTTGCACGCTTGAGATTAATAAAAGAGCTTTGCAGGTGGATGCCGTACTTTCCAATGCAGGGGTTTCAGACTGGTAACTCGGGGGTCAATTGCCGCCCGCAGAACAATATTTTGTGGCCTCTGACTTGATATCAAAGCTTAGTGTTGATGCGGCCTGCATGTTTTTCTCACATGCACCTGCATGAGTCGTTGCCCTGGGCTTTTTTTAACATTTGTGGGCTACCATAGCTGCTCATGTCAACAACACGGATTAGCAATGCTGTGTCACTTGAAATGTGTTTTGGGAGTGTCACCGAGTGAAGGGTAAATATATTCTGTCAGCAAGTGCAAATAGGGTTTTTTGTCACCCAGTCATGGTTCTTTCAAATTCGCCGTGAATAGAAAGGTTGGCTTTTCTTAGCATTTTTTTTGAATACTTGAAACTCTTTTTGTGGACCTGATGCTCACCCAGACTCTACCTCCAGCGGCCCCCAGGTAAATTGCGTTTAAGACACCCGTTTTTAAAGTTAGCCCAACTTTTTTTCTTTTTAACAGCATATATGCTGTATACCAAAATAGCATAGGACAGCAGCTGTACTCTGTTATTTTGGTTTGTAATACAGGACTGTCTCAGAAAATTAGAATTGATGATATTCTAATGTTTTGAGATAGGATATTTGAGTTTTGTATGCCATAATCAGCAATATTAAAACAAGAAAAGGCTTGCAATATTTCAGTTGATTTATAATGAAACCAGAATGTATGACATTTTCATGTTTTTTTTAATTGCATTACAAGAAATAAAGAACTTTATCACAATATTCTAATTTTCTGAGACAGTCCTGTACATTTCTCTTTGTCTTCTGTTACCACTTATTTTGGTCAAGGACTGAGCCAGAAACCTTGGAGTGTACATTAAAAGCGTACGTCAGTTTAAGTCCAAATAAAGAAATGCATCCACCTGATCTGGGTCCATTGGTCTGTCAGAGAAATCTGATCAAGAACAATTTCAAGCAGACTCCAACGCAATAGTGACAAAGTCATGAAGCAGAGAGATGCTGATCTTTTAGCTTCATTGAAATTAAATATTTATGTCACAGAAATTTTGAGCTGACATTTTTCTCTGACTGGGCTGTAAAAGTTCATTTCATAAGAATGACACTCCTTCAACCTACACGAGGGAGAAATAATCTGATAGACAACAGCAATGTCACCCAACAGACTGTCAAAGGTGAGTTGTAGTGAAAGTTAAACTTAAAGGGGTCATCACCCTAAAATCCCACTTTTTTATGTTAAAAACGGGTATTGGAACAGGACCTCAGTTATAACGTGCCAGAAACTTCGGAGAGTGAAAGTGGCTTCGTCTTTGAGTGTGGGCTCTCTCTTCACACCAGAATCGGCCAAGAGCGCGCTCTCCACAGTACGCAATTTAGTTTTTTCTCTGGAGATGACGTGATCCACAGAGGCTGCTAACTGCTAAACTAGTCTCTTTAGCACCACCTGAAATCAGCTAATTACCTGCTGCGGAGTGGCAATTAATGACTAGCTTTATCAGAGAGGAGGATGATGATGACAAGGGAGAAAAAAATTTGTTGTGCTGAGCTGCTTCAGCAGAAATTCAGCAGTTTTCAGTGCTGTAACAGTGGACTAATTGACCAGGGACCAGTGAATTATATTTATTCAGTGAAGATGTGCAGTCGGTAAGTGTTGCTGCTTGTGTTACTTATTGTTTGTGTAAGATGCCAGTAAACGATGGTAGATGAACGGTGACAAGCTGCTAATGTAGCTACAAAAGCTAACACACTTGTTGCTGTTTGAGTAACTTCACGTCAAACGTCCGCTCCTTATATTCATCAGAGTCCAGCCCTTTTACTCCGCGGATACTCTCTATCAACCGTACCGTTACGTTTTTTATCATGTTTTTCTCTTATGGGACATCATTTTCCTTCACCTGCTCTGTCCTGATAAAACTTTGTTTTGGCTTAGACACTTGCCTTGTGAACGCGCTTAAAGACAGGTCTAATTCTCATGTGTTTTCTTGGGATGAACAAAAGTTGGGGATAAAAAGAGGTCAAAATGAGCTCAACTATAATTAAAAATTCATTTGAATGTAATTTAAGAACGATTGTGTATGTAAAACACCAGGTTATGACACCTTTAAGAGTATAAGCTTGGGAATTTTAAAATGATGAGTCAGATTTTACAATAAAAATGCCAAAATGGGTTCTAGGAAAATGAAGTTACATTGTAAATTTTTTAGCTTCCACAATGGTCAGAGACAGGAAACAGAGCCTCTACTTAATTATTCTTGGCTGTTTTTATGTAATCGGTAGGTTACTACTGTAAATAAGTATGGCATTAAAAAGTTATGTTTACACTCAACGGCCTCTTTATTAGGTACACCTGTCCAACTGCTCGTTAATGCAAATTTCTAATCAGCCAATCACATGGCAGCAACTCAATGCATTTAGGCATGTAGACATGGTCAAGATGATCTGCTGCAGTTCAAACCGAGCAACAGAACGGGGCAGAAAGGTGATTTAAAGGGACTAGAGGCAGAAATTATGAAAGAATAAACAAGCATGTCCAGTTTTTTTGAATACTTATGGGTGATGAAGCATCAAAAAACAAAAAGAACGAGCCCACCCATGTCTCTCTCTGTTGCCTTGAACAGGCTGTGTGCTGCATAAAGCGCTGCAATTCGGTGGTCTAATTTCCCACGCTACCCTGCGGATGTGACGTCAAATGACGCTGCATCCGCATCCCCGACAGTTTGAGAAGGTCCCGCCTGCGGCTTGGAGGATGAGGCGGAGTCGGACATTAGGCGGAGTCAGACGTCTGAGCCCCCCCCAACCCCACCCGCCACAGCTTAAACATTGCTGGTCTGATGAATGTTGATTTCTGCTGTGACATTCGGATTGTAGGCTCAGAATTTAGCGTCAACAACATGAAAGCATGGATCCATCCTGCCTTGTATAAATGGTTCAGGTTGGTGGTGGTGGTGTAATGGTGTGGGTGAGATTTTCTTGGCCTACTTTGGGGCCCTTGGTGCCAACGTGGCATGGTTTAACCACCACAGCCTACCTGAGTACTGTTGCTGATCATGTCCATCCCCTTATGACCACAGTGTAGCATCTTCTGTTGGCTACTTCCAGCAGGATAACATGCCGTGTCATAAAGCTTGAATCATCTCAGACTGATTCCTTGTCAACATGACAATGAGCTCATTGTACTCCAATGGCCTCCACAGTCACCAGATGTCAATCCAACAGAGCAGCTTTGGGATGTGTTGGAACGGGAGGTTCTTATCATGGATGTGCAGCCGACAAATCTGCAGCAATTGTATGATGCTGTCATGTGAATATGGAGCAAAATCTCTGAGGAATGTTTCCAGTACCTTGTTGAATCTATGCCACGAAGGATAAAGGCAGTCCTGAAGGCAAAAGAGGGTCCAACCCAGTACTAGCAAGGTGTACCTAATAAAGTGGCCACTGAGTGTATGTGTGAATCTGATGTTTCCTACTGGGGAAAAAAATGTAGAAGAAATTTAAAAACCAAAAGCAAAGTTTGTTGAATAATCACACATATTCCTTAAAAAAAACCCTACATAAATACACAGTATAGTTTAAGCTGCTGGAAGATATTCTATCTGTAAGCTGCCCTTTAACTGTCTGTGATATACATTCATCATGCTGCTAGAAAGATTGACTCAAAACATGCCTATCATCTCAGTGATCACCGTAGAAAGATAGCCGTGGATTCCCCTGTAGTACACACACACACACACACACACACTGTGAAATAAGCTCACATACAATCTCATATGCAGGCATGCAAACAAGTGTAGGCAGACATGCACGCTCAGGGATTAAAATCTAATTTTTCCCTTCGTTAGAGGCAGAAGGGTGTGTGACATGGGCAGCATTGCCACACAGTCATGTCCACTTCCTGACTAAGCAACAGTGGTGTGTGTGTGTGTGTGTGATATGCAGGCCACTGGCCACAGAAGAGGGTGAATCTGGCTGGACTTGATTGAAAGTGGCGGTTAATTCCAGGGCTTCCCACCGAGATTAAAAGAGAAAGGAGGGAATGACAGAGACGGGGGGAGGAAGGCGGGGGTAAAGGTTAAAGTAGACGAGATGGGACCAAATGAATTTCTAATAGCCTTTCTGACTCTGTGCCAGCTAACGGGAATGAAAGATAAAGCATATATGAATGTATGATGCTATATGAATGGGGGAGGAGTAAAAGAGCACGATGCTTGGAGAACAATGAAAGAATGTAGATTTTCAGCTAATTTGAAGAAAAATGAAGAGAAAGAGTTTAAAGTGAGCGAAAGCGTTGGTTCTGGTAAATTATTATAACAGGTGGGCTCCATTGAAAAAAAAAAAGAATTAATTAGAGGCTTTGTAATTATTTTTGATTAATCACATTTCTTTCATTTAACAATACTTGCCCTAAAAAGCATTTTTTTTTATTTAAATAGAATTTAGTATCAAACTAAATCAAATAATAGACACAGACATTAATGTTGTAAATTCCTACTCTATTATGTCTGGAAAATGCATTTAATTTTATTTCAGTTTTTAAGAAGTAGAAAAACTAGTAGAAAATTTCCCTGGCCAAAATTAAACAGACCTAAAGTACTTTTACTAACAGCTCCAGGTGCTCTCTAATTAACAGTTTACAACAGGTATGGCCAAGTCCAGTCCTCGAGAGCTACAATCCTGCAACTTTTAGATGCATTCCTGCTTCCAACACCCCTGAGTCAAATGAATGACTCGTTACCAGGCCTCTGCAGCGCTCAATGACATGCACATGAGGTTATTCAGGGGTGTTAGAGAAGGGATGCATCTGACAGTTGCAGGATTGTGGCTCTAAAGGACCAGACTTGGCCACCCTGCTCTACAACATGTTTAACTTTTTAAATGATTTTGTCCATAATGTTTTTGTCCGGGGCCTGCAGCAGCACCCACTGCTCATAGAGAGGAGTAAATACTACATTTTTTTCACATCTGTCTCCAAAAGTCTCCAATAACACCAGAAAATGTTGCTGGATTTGCTGCTAGATGCTTTTTTGGTGGAAAGTCATTAGATGGGTGTGAAAACTTGCTAAATTAGTGACAAAGTTTGGAATGCAAACTTCAGTGTAATGCATTTTACAGTAGAAATATAAACCATAATTAACACATTAAAGTCCAAACCTATTATTATGCAAAGTTTTTTTTAACATGATACAAAATAACCAAAGGTGCACGACTCTTTCCCCAACAAGTCTGTCCAAGACAGGATGTCTGTCTTGCCTTTGGTTTGTGTGGTGCATAACAAGTTATAAAACATTTTTAATTTCACAGGTTTGATTTCTTCAGCTTATTTTCCACAAACTACAATCTTTGTTTAAGCTTATTCATCAGGTAAACACTTGTACAATTTTATTGTTGTTCTGGGGCAGTTCTCAGAGCTATACTCAGTATGGATTTGTACACTTGTTTGTATTGACTTAATAAGTTGACTTGGAAGTATGCTATGCTGCAGGGACTGTTGGGACATCCTTCAAATAAATTAATCAAGTGTTCAAAGCAAAATCCATACAGACAAGTTTGGTTTAGAAGAACTTCAATCTTGACCTCAACTGAATAAAACACCTTTGGGTTGAATTATAGTGGAGACTGTGAGCTCAGGGTTCCCATCTAACATCACTGCCTGACTTCATAAATGCGCTCATAGAAGAATGATCAAAAATTCCCATAAATGCACCTCTAAACCTTCTAGAAAGCCTTCCTAGAAGAGTGGAAGCTGTTATAGCTGTATAAGGTGGGCCAACTCCATATTAAACCCTACACATAAAGAATGGATGTCCCAGATGTCCCAATACTTCTGGCAATATAGTGTAAAAACTCACGGGGGCGGGTGCAAGTATAATCATTCTGCATTTGGAGCACAGTGTAATTCGCATTGCTGATAAGCAGCTAAAAGCTCTGTATACATTTTCACCATAGACCTACTGGCATTTTAAACCTACACACATTTGTTCAATAGTGAATTGTACAGCATAGAAGGGCTTTTTTAAAATTTACATTATTGTGCAAAACACACCACTCCTCAACCACCACCCCCCATTTCTGCATGAATTGTCTGGAAAACAGAAAATGTATGCAGCAATTTGTTAAGAGTAAACACAAACAGAAATGCTGTATACTGTATACTGTAAGGCAAAAACAGGGTGTACAGTTCCAATGAACTTGAAAGTCAGTATTTATATGAGCACTTCTATTCTTGAACAAAATCTGAACCATCTTAGACAAGCTTTCTTGTCATGCTTTTCAGACTTATTCAGGAATCGTTCTCCAGGCTTTGGAAAGGATTTTCCAAAGCTGTCTTTTGGATGCCGGCTGCCTTTTTGTTCTCTCTGTCAGGATGACCCATCACTGCTTCAATGATGGGCACAGAAGAGGATTCATCAGTCCGTTAGACCTGTTGCCTCCTGTTTTCAGTCCAGTTCTTGTGTCATTTGGCAGCTCAACCTTTTCTCCCCATTTTTCTTCTTTAATGTGACAGTACGGGGTTCCTGCCACTATGCCTCCGATTGATGATGCGCCTTGGCAACTTGGCCACAGGGATATCCCTTTGGCTGACCGACCATTTCTAATGAGGTTTCCAACCTAATCTCACAAAAATATGTGAAATAATAATGAGGTCTCAACACTTATTTACATCATAGGCTAACAGTTAGCATTGAGCTGAGAGATGTGTTTTACTCACCGGTGCTGTTGTCTGTCCATGTGCGTTTTTATAGTCGGAACTGTGTCAGGTTTTTATAGGTAATCGAGAGAAAAAAACACTTTACTGTCCGAGATTCATGAAGTTGTCAGGAGTGAAGTTCACACACAAAGTTGAGGGTATTTTTCTGCTCCTGAAGTTATAATCCAACCACTTCTGGCAAGTCAACTCGTCCAGTACAACAAATAAACTCCCACGATGAACGCAACCAAATTTTATTTATTTTTTCCCAACTTGCTGTCCTCTAGAGCTTAAAAAAAAATTCTCCTGAACTCTGGAGCAAACGTCTATTAGCTGATGGCTGCTTGTCTCTGAGGAAATCTTCCTGCAGGTTGTTAGTTTCTTCCTCAGAGAGTGTGTATAGGTTAGGATTCTCTTTGAGTTTCTGTTCAACGTCTTGCTACGATTCAACTTCAACTAACCTATTCAACTTCAAGCTTCTCCTTCAGAGCTCAGAAGCGGATACAAGCCAAACTATTATTAACCCTGGTTTTCCAAAGTGCATTATCTGAAGCTCTTACCTTTTCTTCGGTGCATCCACAGTGTTTTCTTTCTTTCTTAATTTCTTTCTTTTTCCTTCAAGAGTTGGAGTGACTGGCGTCTGCTCCAATCATGAGCTTATTTCCACACAGCGTCATGCTCTTAGCTCTGTCATTGGCTGGTGATAAAAACAGAAATCTCCACCCAGAAACGTCCCGAACACAACAAAACAATACAAAAGAGCGAATTACAGGCAGGGGGAGAGAGTTGCGTTCAAACGCACCACGGCACGGGAGTAGAGGCCCAAAGGCGGGTTTTGAGACGGATTTCACTTCCTCAAGTCTAAACTTTATTTTCTACGGGGGGGAACTTCGGACTACACCTTTAAAGTCAGAATTCTGACTTTAATAAAGCTTAAATTCTGTTAATCTGCTGTACATTGTTCTTTTTATCCCCTCCATTCATCCAGTTTCCTCCAATTATGTAATGAGACGCCACACACAACGATAAATGTGTCAAATTTTGAGCTACTATCAACTGGAAAATCACTCTGTGTTGGGAAAAGATATTATTTCATGTCTATGAAACTGTGTTATTTCACATTTTTTATGTATCTTTGTGAAGAAAGTAACAAAGTGCCCAAAAAGTCATCTTAAAAAATGATTCTTTGCTCAGTTGTCTGTTATGTCCACTCCTTGCCTATTTCATGAAGAACTGATTCATAGGTCACTTTTAAGTGGCTTAAAAAAAAAAAAAAAAAAAAACACATTAGTTGGAAAATGTTTAGGAACAAGAACTGGACTAAATTGATTTTAAAAAACAATATTAGGAAAAAAAGGAAAAGCCAATGAGAAAAACTGAGAGACCTCCAGAAAGGCTGGAGAACTATTCAGCAGCACATTTAAGGATTGCAAGAATAAATTTGGCTGGTTGGAAGCAAAACATAAAGAGTTACAGTTTAAGACTGTTCCACAGCACTGTACAGTATCATATTTACATCACTGCTCCACAAGTCACCATTGAAAGCTGACATACTCCAACACTGATGTTGTCACAGTCTGACACGGAGAGGAACCGCGATTCATGTCTTGTTCAGTGTGACATGCACCGAAGCTCCCGGCTAATTCTTATCACAGTTCCTTTTATGATCAAAAGATGAATCCAACAGTCACACCAAATTTCACGCTGTGTTTGCCTCATACTCACCTCAATAGACACGCTCTACATTTATAGTTGATTGGCTTGGATCAGGGTAAAACATGGGTCAAGAAATAATGTAAACACATGAAATTAATTCAGTAAATTAGCAGCTCACTCTATCTCAGCTGCAATACTAACTTTAACCACAAGTTTTTCCTCCAAGTAGAACAAGGCTTTCCGACGAGCTCTGGTGTTTTCAACAATATTTTCTTTTGGTTTATGGCTCATTTTCAATTATTAAAGCAATGTATGCAACCACAGGGTGCTTGATGCTGTGAAAGGCAGCCGGCAGATTAGAAGGAATTAAGGGAACATGGAGGAAGAAACTGAATAAAAGAGGCCGAAGTAAACCAGATAGAATAGGTGTCAAGATAAGTGTTGCCTGGTACACATGCTGCCCAAAATGTGTGTTTTTGAGCGTGTGGAGGCACATTGTCCATTTGTTTCAACTAAGTGCAGCCACAATCAATATGGCCTATTATCTCAGTAGGGACAATAATGAGTTCATGCCATCTGTGTGTGTGTGAGGCTGAGTGTTGATGGGCTTCTGATAATTCTGTGCACAGATATGCAGAAAATGCATGAATATACTGTAGACTGATTACAAATGTTAGTAAAAGTGAGTATAAGTGTGTGTGTAGTTGCATGTGCATGCATTTTTTAAATTAGAAGCCAACAAAATGCTCAATGCGTCTGTAAAAATGCTTGCTGTCACTCCCGTGACGGCAGCTCCCTTGATTTCGGTTGAATCTGGATCAGCTTCACACTTTCCGGGCGTGTGGGAGCAACATTGTGGCAGCTGTGTTGGTGCTGTTGGATGTGGTGTAAAGATCTGATATGGTCCATGGCTCCTGGCAAGGTCACCCCAAACATGTAAGCTGTGTCTTCATTCAGAGAGTCGAAATTCTGACGTTATTAGCAGAAATCTGCCCTAAAAAGGAAATTAATTACACAATCTTTTTGTTTGCCCGTGTCATATCTCGTGTGGGTTAACTTGCTTTTACCCAGACATTCCATCACCCTCCCTTATCAGTGATGTGAAAAATTCATGCATCTTCCCAGCAAAGAGCTGCAAATGATTAAACATTCAGATTCTAACTCTGAAAATGGAGGCTGAAGTGGTCTCTCCACATTTCTGTCCCTGTGTGAGAGTATGTGTGTGTTTTCAGTCCAAAAGGGTCAAACAGACAGCTAAACGGCTTCTCTCTTTTTACACATGCGATTGAGACTTGTGGTTTTTCTCAGATGATGCTCACTTTAAGCCAGTGTGTGTGTGAATGGCGAACAGCAAGAGTCAGTTGAAAAGGGGTTGACAGAGGATGAGTGAGATGGGGAATCGTGGAGATGGGGAGTGTGTGAAGAAAGCCCAGCGGGCCTGTAACGGGAAGAACTGACTTTTACTTTCCTTGTCCTTGGTAAAGAGGGAAGTGGACACGGAAAAGAGAAGAGGTTGAATTCACACCGCAAATACCTTCATCTACTGTGTAATTACTGGATAAATGAGGAGGCATAGACCACGACTGTGCACCTGTCAGGATATTTATCATGAAATCTCCACCTTGCTAGTACCAGTTTGGACCTTCTTTTGCCTTCAGTACGGAATCAATTCTTGATGTCAAGGATTCAACAAAGTGTTGGAGACATCTCAGAGATTTTGCTCAATGTTGCCATGATAGCATCACACAGTTGCTGTACATCCATGATGAGAATCTTCCATCCTAAAGATGCTTTGCTGGATTGCGATCTGGTGACTGTGGAGGTCATTGGGGTACAATGAACGCATTATGTGTAAGAAAGCAGTTGGAGATGATTTGAGCTTTGTATTTATATCATTAAATGCACTTTTAGGGGCCGTTCACACAAGGACGATTGTGGGTAAAAATGACAAAATATTTCATTGGAAATGCCTTTCGTTCGCGCGGCAATGCCGTTATTCTGGGTTGAAGACTCAAAAAATCTGAAAACTCATTACAAAGTGGAATTCCTGAAGACGCGATGCTGTTGTGTTCTCGTCTGCACGGTCCAAAACGCAAAAATGATGGTGGACCTGCTCACGACGCATGCGCATTGACGTCATACACAAACAGGAAAAACAACAATGTTGGACTACGTCAACCCAGTTGATCTAAAGTAGATTTTACACATGCACGCTGACATCGTGGAGTTCTATCACAGCACCACTTAACGGTCTGGCGTGCATATCTCGTTGAATTTCACACTCTTGCATCCTCGTATGCACGCAGATTTCTTCATGATGACGCTCGTGTAAATGCAGATGAAGAGATGAAGACGTGACACCACTTTTGCGTCTTATGTTCTGATCGTCGCCGTGTGAACGTAGCCTTAGTCAGTATTTCTTTTCAGGATTTATTCTAACCGTGCAGTTTTTTGTTTTTGTTTTGTTTTTTTATGTCTGTACATTGTGTTTTTGTTCTGTGGCGCATCTCTGATGCTTTTGCTGACTGACTGAGTCTGAATCTTGGACCAATGAGGATAAATTAGATACAGTGAATTGGCTTGAATTGAAATTGCCTCGTGTTCACTTTGTCATATATTGATATGATACAAATACAGCTGAATCGGGCTGCTGAAAGTAGCCATCAGAAGATGGTAGACTGGTCATAAAGGCATGAACATGATCAGCAACAGTACTCAGGTGGGCTGTGGTGTTTATACAATGCTCAGTTTCTTGTTCTTAGCTACAGGAGTGACACCCAGTGTGGTCTTCTGCGGCTGTAACCCATCTGCTTCAAGGTACCACATGTTAAGCCTTTCTATCATCTTGAACACATTCTCCTCTGACCTCTGACATCAAACATACCTTTTCTTCCAGACAGCTGTTTGCTTGCTGGATCTTTTCTCTTTTTCAGACCATTCTTTGGAAACCCTCGAGATGGTTGTGCATGGAAATCAACTGAAAGGTTATATTGAATAACATATCATAATAACATAATATCTACATGCCTACACGTATTGAGTTGCTGCCATGTGATTAGCTGATTATTTAATTCTTGTTTTTGTTTGTTGTTGATCCTCAAAATGAATGAATGAATGAAATGAATGAAAGAATGAATGAATGAATGAGCTGTTACAAACTGCAGCCACCTAGCAACTCATTCCGGACTTTTTTTTTTTTTTTTTTTTTTGTAATATGTAAATATGTAACTGATCAAAGTTACTTCAGGGTTCCTCGTGAAGGCATGTAAAAGATGGAGTGAGCCCAGAGTTTTTAATGAAAAGATGTCAAGAAGTGTCTCGTGCACTTTGTTGGTTGGTGTTCTTCTCTGCTAGCTTCTGTACTTCTGATGTGGGCAAACAGCCATGTTGGATTTCGGGGGTAAGACTAAGGCCGTGTCTCAATCCACGCACTTTCTTGAGTGGAATTCAGGGCATAGTGTGCACTGTGTACTTTGTTTGTAGTGCACACTATTGTCGCTAAATGCTGACCCAGAAAGAGCACTGCACTTACAGGAAGTGACGGACTAGCATTACCCGCTAACCTGAGGTAACTCTACTGAGCTGGTATAACCGCAGCCTCAAACACACGACCAGATCATAACTGTCATCAGGGAGTGAACAGCTTGGTAGCATGCTACAATATACATTAGTGATTATGTGTAAATCATTTCATGAATGTTACTTAAATCAAGTACAATACCGCCTCCGATGCAGCAGGGGTCGCCACCGCTTCATTCACCGCCATTATTCAGCTCTGAAAGCAGTTTGAAAGTCCCGCCTCTTCCTCCACGTCAACAAGATGGCGTCCATTTAGTGCGAGTAGTGTGCTTCATTCTGCACTGCATTTTTGGGCGTGATTAGGGCAACATCCTGGTACTTTCAGTGCACTAAAATTGTCGCTTAAATGACACCATGTGTGCACTACACACTCAAAAACAGTGTTTGAAGTGCTCAAGTGCGCGGTTTGGGACAGACCCTAAGTTCAAGTTCCACCATGTAATAATCCAGTTGAATTTGTCAGCAACAAACTTTGAAACTCAGACATCTGTGTTTAAATGAAAAACATCCAGTTCCTCTAATGACAATTTGGAGAAATAGTCCCCAGTTACAGGATAATGGTGTTATAGCCGTTGACATTGTCGCCTCACAGCAAGAAAATCCCCATGTGTCCCTTTTGGTCCTAGGCTGGGCTCAAACCAAACGATTTTCACCGTTGCAGACTTAAGACTGCAAGTCTTTGGTAAATCTCAGGAGTTTTCTCGTCAAGTTTAAAATGGTAATCTGCGCTGTTTATCAGTCTGTTCCCCGTCTTGGGCTTGTGATAATATCAAGCATGTTTGATATTATTGCAAGTCGCAGTGCAGGAACACAATCAAAAACCAAAAGCCGGATGAGCTCTGACAGCAGCAGACACAGGTGCCGACCTCCAGAACCGTCAGTACTCAGAGTTGCATAATACGTTGCCCAGAGCCATAGAAATATAGAGTTGCAAAATGCATTGACTTTACAGGCATAATAGATAAATTGATGCTATAATGTTGTTTACTACACTGATGAAGTATTTTTCTTTGTAGTGCCACTTTTCAGTGTCTTTCAGTTGATCTGGATCGTTTGCTGACGGCAGAAGAATCCATAACTATCCCTTACAGACCTCCAGCACGACCATCTGCTTCCTGAATCAAAGCTGTTGAGAACACGTATGCAGCGTCAATTGACGTCATATCTGTGGGACTGCGCAGGACTGCCATCGAATTGTGGTGGATTATGCGGCGCATAGCATAGCCTGTTCAAAGCAATAGAGAGACACATGGGTGGGCTCGTAATTTTTGGTTTTTAATGCTCCATCACCCATTGGTATTAAAAAGCTGGACATGTATGTGGATCCTTTCACAATTCAACCAATCAATCAATCAAACTTTATTTATATAGCATTTTTATTCGAATAAAATGCAACTCAAAGTGCTTAACAAAAAATAAAGACAAAAAAAAACAAAACAAAAAAAAATCCCCCAAAAACACGAAACCCCCGTCCCTCCCACCCCCACAAAAAGGCCCACATAGATATACATTAGTACACATGCATGCACACACCCATGCACGCACACACACACACACACACACAGAGCACCCAGCAAAAAGGTCTAACACGGTAACAGGTACGGTAACATGGCAAAGCACTGAGGATCCAGGTGAGGAAAAACCACCTATAGGGGGCCATCCACGCTGAGAGGCGCCACAGTCCGAAGCCACAGGAAGCGCTGCCAGAGAGACCACGCCAAACCAAACAGACCAGCGCAAGCCCCCCACATTGTGTGGAGTCCCCCAGTCCTCCAGACCCAGGGGACCCCCAAGACAGCACCCCCGCAGGCAGACCGGGCACGACTCCCAACGTGGAGGGCCCCAACTCCTGCCTTTAGCTTTTTTAACTCTATTAGTCCATGTTGTGGCTGAGAAAAGGATAAAGACATGGTGAGTCAAGACTATTTTTTGTGCATTTTATTATCAAAATATATTAATTCATGTTGTAGATAAATAATGACATTAATGAAAGACAGAATTGAGGAAAAATGAATCAGCTTTAGCGGGAAAGGCTGAAGCCGGAGAGCCCTGTCCACATGTCAGAGCAGAGATGTTTTACACCAAAGTTATCTGATCTCTTGGGCATTCATGTCCAAGCCCTTGGCTTATGAAGATCTTCTCTTTCGTTTTGATAGATGCTGGCGCCTCTACGCATCCTTCGACATGTGAGGACTAGATTATGAATGTGGAATGACATAAAAGATACCTCTATGACCTGCACGTCACTTTGATCGCAGTGAACTGTCAAAAAAAAGGTGACAGTAAAACCATAGAAAAATAAGTGATAGATAAAAATAGGTTTTAAAATTCTGCAAGACTTTTGTGGTTTTACTGCTCAGATATGATGAGGAATAAGTGTCTGATTAATGGGTTGTCTTTGTGTTAGATTAATGAAAAGTCACCGTTTTATCAGCCAGAGCAGAAAAAAGCAACTAATAGCAGATGGAAACAAAAGCAGCAGTTAATGTGTTTGGAGATTTGCTTTGACATGAGAGAATTGGTTAATCTATCAGCAGGCTGGTGCTATTTATCAGCAGAGCATTAAACTCTGACGTCACATGAGCTGCCGAATAGTCGCAGATTACCGGGAATTAAGATTAGCTTTCTAGTTTAATCTCATACAGGTATAAGTGGACAAACATTTGCTGTGATGCGAAGCTGCAAAGAGAGACATCCTGACAAGATGATCTCAGACACACTGAACTGTGTGTGTGAGCTCATCTTTACATGCCGGAGGATGTGCACAGCACGCATCAGCACTTAGATTACAGATTACAATGAAAGTGTGCACATGAAACACATGCCGTCATACATTACATTAACATACAAACACACATTGTTGGAGTGTGTAAGATGTTTTCGCTTGTTGGTGCTTTAATTTTTCTTAAGACCATCAGCTGTTTTGTGTTTGGGAGCAAATATGAAATATCAGATTTTCACACACAAGTCCACACACACGTTACCTGATCAATTATTTAGAAAGAAAAATTATTCAATATTAGTTATTTTTAACCCTTTAAATTCTGCACTAAATGAAAAGTAGAAGAAAATGTTTCTGTACATTTTTTTAAAACTTTTTCTTTGGACAATGACAAGAAGGATCTTTTTGTTCATAAAAAATGATTAAGATAGCAGTTAATAATATAGTAATGATAGTGAAATGATGAAATTTAGAAACAGTAATGAGATAAACATTTGCTTTTAGCATTACATACCCAAATCAAGTGATGGAGATGGTTTAAGCGGGTTTATTTTCACTTGTTTTTTAATAGAATTCATCATAGTCACTAAATAATTTAGAGGGTTAAGCCCTTGCAACCCTTATTAACCTTGAATTAAGCAGGTATAGAAAATGGATGTTAGGGTATGTGGGAACCAGGGGCGTTGCTAAAAATAGGACTCTACTGAGACAAAAGCTCCTGTAAAATTACCCATTTTTTAAAATAAAATACTGCTATGTTTAGGAAAACAGCAACATTATGTTCCCTGCATTTCCCTTCGAAACACCAAATAACACAAATAATAAGAAAAGAATGAGGTTTGGGGAAAATATTACCCTTTTTTTTAGTACTGTCCTTCACCAACAGTAGTTCCACTTTTTAGTGATCTTTCAGTAGATCTGGATCGTTTGCTGATGGTAGAAGAATCCATAACTACAGTAGTGTTTGAATCCACTGTGACCGTCTTCTTCCTGTATCAAAACTGTCAGGGACACGTAAGCGGCGTCAATTGATGTCACATGCGCGGGAAAATTGCAGTGCATTATGCAGCACATAGCCTGTTAACGGCAACGGAGAGATATGTGGGTGGGCTCGTTCTTTTCTGGTTTTTAACGTTTCATCACCAATTAGTATTAAAAAACTGGACATGTATGTGTATTCTTTCACAATTCCTGCCCCTAGTTCCTTTAATGTATATTAAAACATTCAATGTGAGGTTGTATCACCACGTTATTAATTTATTACCTTTGGCAGCCTTAAAGGAGTTATAGAAGATGTTTCTTACAACAATTTTTGCAATATTCGGTAAATTTGGGTTCACTACCCCATCTGTTATGACTAATCAAAAGCTTTGAATAAATACATCAGCTGTGAAAGTAATGGGGCTGAAAAAACATTGTCCAATCATCTCTGCATTCCTTACGTTTTTCAGTCGTCTACTGGCTCGTTAATCACTTTTACTACCATAGTAAGAGTGACTGACTGTCAGTTCAACGGGTTATAGGTGAGACTGATCAATGAGAGTGATTGATTGGCAAGAGTGATGACCCGGAAGCTGCGTGCACTCGTCTGTGGTTTACAACAGGTAGCTAACATCATTCAGCGATGCTTTACTATATTCAGCATATTTTTACTGGAAAACAACGACGGACGGCAACTTATTCAGCATATAAATCCGACACAAACTGAAATGGGCATTTCAAAGAAAATGCTATTTAGAATTATGGAGAATTATTATACGTCCAATAGTTCAAACTTCAAAGGAAAGAAGTGCTTTCAGGGAAACTTCAGTCATATCTCATTCATACAAAATTGTAAAAGAATGATAAAAGATATGAAAAACAAGTTAAAAGCGATTTTATTTTTTTGCAGGTGGTCAACACAACATTTTGCCTGTTGTCTTTGGTTCTGGCTGCTATATTTATGCTCCTTTGGTATCAAATCTCACAGCATCACCAACTTTGTAGTGGAGCTAAGCAATAGCGTTCTCTTGTAAATGAAAAGTCTTACTACCAGTTACAGGTTAAAAAAAATTATTTCCTACTATGAAATGACTTTTCAAAAATGAATTGAATAACCCTTACCAGACACACAGTAATTTGAATTGAACAGAAAATGAATTTCTCCAGTGGGATTACAGATTAGATGCTACCAAGATGAAATAAATGTTAATACTATCGGTAAATTTATCAGTGTGACATCTAAAACAAAATGAAAAAAGTGTTAGAAGAATTCAACCTACACAAAAACCAAAGTGAGCGACTACAATTTCTGATCATAAAGCAATTTTTGTTGGTGCATTAAATGCAAATACATAATAAAATCCCAAGGCAGCCGCGTTTGAACATGTCATAACCCTACGCAATAACATTCTCATAGATCAACTAAGTCCTACACATCCTACACACACAATCCAGCTTCTGAGCACCCTGCTGTTCCCCCGTGGCAGTGGCTGATAGAGTGGTGACCAGCGGCTGAAAGCGAGGGTGAATCGACCACTGTGGTGTGCAGACAGGGCTGCATTGTTTGCAGCTGATCATAACAATAGGACCTCTGTCGGAGGGGATCATCTGTTTTCTTGGCTAGTTGGCCGGCTAATAGGGCTACTTATGCTGTGTGAATGGGCTGGAGCCAGGTCACAAACAAACGGACAAATAAACACACAAACAGCCGGCCGGCGCGGTCACGTGTTGCAGCAGGGACGGTGTGTGCATCACTACTGTACACAGAATGTATACAGGTAGAGGATGTGAGGGGATGCGGACACTTAATCACATGGGGAGAACACGGATTAAAGGCTTTCAGTTGCGGTGAACATTCACCTTTAGCTGTCATAGTCTGGAAATACACTTTAAGTATGATGGTGACGGAGTGATGATGAAGAGAAGGAATGAAAGAGTGACAGAGGAAGGCAGGAAGAGAGTACACACGTCCAACGTTTTCCAGGTCAGCCCAAACGCCCTGGGCTAAACTCGCCGTTCTGTTACTGTTTTTCTTCTCTGCTTTCT
The DNA here is from genome assembly GCA_023101725.1 of Atherinomorus stipes. Taxonomy (NCBI): domain Eukaryota; kingdom Metazoa; phylum Chordata; class Actinopteri; order Atheriniformes; family Atherinidae; genus Atherinomorus; species Atherinomorus stipes. The sequence continues at coordinate 90,813 of JALJCO010014171.1, read as the reverse complement.
CTCCTCCTCTCATTCTCTCTCTCTCTTGCCTAGGGGCAAAGTCGAGCTGCAACAGGATTCAGCCGTTCCCACGGAGACCGGAGAGACAGTGCTGCCATGGAAACGATGGATCGCTTGCTAGAGCGGAGAGCTACTCCATCTCTCTGTCTCTTCTTCCTTCTCACTCCTTCCTCTCTTCTGGAAGTCTGCTGAGCATCCCACCTGCAATCAGTCTCTTTCTTCTCTTTTCCTCCCCTCTTCCTGCCCACCTGTGTCTTCTCACTCGTCCTCCCCCCAATCATGCATCTTCCACCACACAGAGCATAAGTACAGTGCTGTCTGTCAAGCTGCTGTAATTAAACAGCTCATCCAGCAGCACTTGTCCCAGAGAGAAGGCCACACTCTCACTTCACACATCGCACCTCATGGCTTCACTGAGTGGCTCAAAAGAGGAAAACATTTGAATCGAATCACCAAGCTCAATACACTCTCTCATGTAATTTCGTGGCCCAGCAGAAAGGTTGCAGCCTGCAGGAAATGCAGCTCACAGGGTGTTCACAACACCAGGGAGCTGAACAGTCAGCAAACCTCTTAATGATCTGAATTTGTTTAATCTTTAAGGGTTCATTTAGAAAAGGATTGGGTTCACGGTGTCATAAAATTGTGAGCAAGCATGTAAGTTTAAATTTGGTTAATTAAAAAGTCAAATGTGTGCTATATAATGAGTCCATTTGTATGTGCTTGCAGTTTAATGATGCTCATCTTTATCATTCTGTAGTTAGATAGGCGGCTTCACGGTCCAAAGAGGTGGATTCTTCATAGTCTAAACCAGGGATTCTCAATCCTGGTCCTTGAGGGCTGGTGTCCTGTAGGTATCCGAAGTCTTCCAGCTGCAACACACCGGAGTAAAGCCTGGGATACACTGTGCGATATTGTCAGTTGTTATTTGCAGCCCCAACTCAAATAGGCTTTATGCACAGCTCCAGTACTTCCTGAACTTAGTACTGCACCTTCGTTTCCTGTCTTTCAAGATTGGATGAACTGATTAATCCAGGTGTGTCTGATCATTTGCTGAGCTCAGACACACCTGGATTAATCAGTTCATCCAATCTTGAAAGACAGGAAACAAAGGTGCTGTACTAAGTTCAGGAAGTACTGGAGCTGTGCATAAAGCCCATTGTGCGAATCAATCGCAGAGTTCAAAAGTTCACAGCTTGTAATGTATGTCCTGACACTATGAACCGACGCTTGGATGTGATCTGACTACTCACACTGTACATCCTCAAAGACAGGTCGGAGTCTTGAACAATCCCAACATGCAATGCAATAAATCGAGGTAGTCTAGTAGTAGTAGAAGAAGAAGAAGAAGAAGAAAACAACAACACCAGCAACATGCTATCACCAAAAAAACGCGCTGGCTTGGCTATTTGCACTCTTCTTTGTGAAGAATTCGCCAAAAAGAAAAGGCAATAAAGTTGTGTGTGGACGAGGAGTTGGCTGACCAGAGAACTACAACGAGAACTCCATCAAAATGACACGCCGGGCCGCCATGCTGCCTCCAGTTTACTTTCGTTGTTGTTTTGTGCATGCGAAATGTGAAAATCTCCAAGGAAAGAGTTCTCAGTCTGGTCGTGGCGCCGCTTCAACATGCAATTCACTCACGAGCGATGACCAAAATATCAAACAGGTTTGATTTTCTTGTGACCCACGATTTCTGATTGGGAGCTGATCGTGACGCACGACACAAGATTTGGCCAAGAGTCGCTCGATCGCCAAAATTGTCGCACGACTGGACAATTGGCTCAAAAACGGCCAAAAATTGCAGTGTATGCCGGGATTAAGCCACATATACTGTAAGTTCTGCTCAACTTGGTTAATTACTCACTGATTTGAATCGGCTGTGTTGGAGCAGGAACTGAAAACCTGCTCTTGTGGACCAGAACTGAAAATCCCTGGTCTAAGCATTATTAGATGTGGATACTCTGCCTGATTGGCCTGTTATCAGACATGAGGAGTGAGAGTGATTAGGGTTAGCATACCAATATTTTTTATAGGTTTGGGGAAGAACTGGGGATGTTTGATATTGACTTTGATATTGATAGTACTTTTATACATATACTGTACAGTATATGAGGATCGGTTAACTGTGAGGTTGTGTCTCTAATATTTAGATATTTTGAATAAGAGGAGAAAAGGTTAAAGGGCCCACATATGGGGCTTCCCTACTGATGCAGTGCCAGTTTTGGTAATCAGCTTTGAATTGGTTGGTGGATTCAGGCTTAAAAATACTGGATCAGAAGCTGAAAGGTCAGTTCTCAATTTCTTAACGGGCAACAAAAATAGTGGTTCTTCTTTGCTAACCGTGACATCATCAGTAGTCAAAGATTAGATTCACGCTAAGCTCAGGCAGCTTTGTTATCTATATTTTTGATCAGTAAAAAAAGACCGGACGGGGTGTTACATGTTTGTCTTTTGAGCGCCTGGACAGCCACTGAGGCAGCCACACCGAGTACCACCTCCCACCCCTGCATTTTCCACAGATGAAGACAGTAAGTTGAAGAAAAACCACCCGTTAAACATAACCTGATTACTTTAGAGTAAAATCTCAATGCCGCTGCACTGCTTGGGCTATGTTGCCTGGCAACCAGTTTAATTTTGTTATACTATTTTCATGTAAACTGGAGAAATCTTAACAACTTAAGAAATCTGCTCTGTCATCTGCATGTTGTTTATTTTGGGAAAGTGCCAGTTATAATGGAGCCTGATGACTTAGCCACCAACTTTCAAGACCAAATCTCCAAACTTATGTTTAGTTCTGTGGAGTAAAACCTGTTAGCCCACTATAGTTCTGGTTAAACTGGTGTGATTATGGGTTGGTTTACAGTAAAGCACCAATGTTCAGAGACTCCAGAACTGTGCTGGAGCAAAACCAAAGCAAGCTAGTGCGCTCAGCCCAAACACTATTTCACCATCAAAAACCCCCCTAACACCCATAGTTGGATGCTGGTCCTGGTGCTTGATGTTCAGAGACAACAATGCTCCGGACACCTGAATGGCGGACCCGGTTGTTTTCCTTTGACTGTGTCTTTGTACAATGGAGGATGAAACTGAGCAAGCTGCTTGGCTTTATTTGCTCCACAAGACCAGAGAACGGCGTTGTTGGGCATCTCTGAACCGTGTCTGGAGTCATCAGATTGTTCAGAGGCATTCTGAGTTTGCTCCCGGTGCTGCGATCTGATGATGGGCGCTTTCAGCACTACTTTTGTCTGACCTGATGCGGGACATCAGGTTGTCAAACCGCTGTTTGGAAACCCTGGACCGGACGCAGATCACAGTTTATCCTTCATCGTCCTTGTAAAGCAAAGAGATTCCCCAGGTTCTTCTTGGTGTTTCCTGTCCCATCAGAAAATGTGTTACTGTGTCACGACACCGAGTGACTCTGATTTGTTGACGGTTGGCATAAAAGCTCAAAAATCACCTCACCAGAAGCCCAAAACACACTGCTGCAAGACTTGAGGCCCCTATGACGCGTGTTCATGTAGACTTTGCATGTAAACCTGACGCCCAAATTGCATTTGGTGTGAACGCACTGTTTAAACAATCTCTCACATCAATGAACTCAGTATGCGTACTTTTGGACCAAAGAAAGAACCTCGAGAGAACCTGCATACACCGTAACTCCAGACAAAGCTCCAACTAAGGTTTGAACCAGGAACAAGGTCACAGTCCTAATCACCACACCACTGCTGGTCATGATAACTTTTTAAAATTCAAAAAAGGTCTAAAGTTTCCTGCCTCCACCTCCATGCATGCTCTGACTGCAGAGAGATTGATTGAACCTGAAACAAGTGCAGTTTATTGCAGAAACAAGATCCAAGAAGAAAGATGAAAGCTGATGTTCTCTTAGAAGTGATGATCTCTCCCATTAACAATGTTAGATTTCTCTCATTGCCTCAGGGCGGCAGATTCAGTCATGTTATGCAGTTATGTGAAACATTTTCTTTTAGTCATAAGGTTTTATGTATAAAGATCTCATTTAAAATTTTCTGATCCTTATCAGGTCTTAAAATTAAGTAAGTAAAATGCCAGACAAATAGCAACACATGACATATCCCACTGTATCATCATTTACAAAAACAGCCACTGTACACAAGCAGTGTGTAAAAACCTTAGAAAATATGATTCAATAGTTCGTAGAACCACATTTAGCAGCAATTACTTGAAGTAATTGTTTCTGTATATTATCCATCTCTCATATTATTGTGAAGGGATTTTCTTTCAAAGATCTTCAATTTAGTCTCATTAGTTTAAAGGACATCTTTTCACAAGTGGTTTGTTTGCTAATTCAAACCGTGCTGTCAGACTTTTTCCTGCAACTTTTCAAAACAAGCCACACTTGTTAAGTCTTTTTTCTAATTCTCCTGGAATCAGCTTTAACATTTAACTTGCTAACTGAGACCTGGAGAGTCTGTGATGTAGCTCTTTTTTTCAGCAGTGTCTCTAGGCCTTGCTTGACTTGGCTTACTGGAGGAGTGAATTTGCTGGGACTGTCATGACCTGTGAGATTCTGTTCTCGTTGATTTGCTTTTGTCTTAGGTCGTTTTCACACAGGACCCATTTAGGTTGACTTAACTGGGTTTTGGTACCAAACACGGTGTGACTGGGTCTGTGTGAACACGCCACATGGGGTGGTTTCAGAGCGGCTTGCATCGACCTGAAATGCGGCGCAAGTGATGTGTGAATGCACAGCAACTTAAGCTCAACCTAAATCCCAGATACGCCACCTTTTTTAACTAAACAGGTATCCGTAAGCAGCTGTACTATTGGGTCATCCTTCTTATTGACAGTGTTATTACAAGTAACAGGGTTACGGCCTAACTGCAACGTTTAGTATCATCTTGTGTCTGCTAGCTACTAATGTATTTCTAATGTTACCATCAACGGGGCGTTCACAAACACTGGACAAATTACCAACAAGGGTTAGCAGCAGGGCTTGACATTAACTCTTTTGCTCACCAGACACTGTGGCCAGTGGTTTTCCAAAGTTAGCTACTCAACATTTTCACTAGCCACAATTTTGTTGTTGAGAAAAGATGTTTAATAGGATTAAAGCCGACTATGACCTGCTAAAGTTTACTCAAACTTTTTAAACGTAAATGACTCTTGAACACATTCATATGAAGGCTACATAAAATGTTTAACATTCCAGGTCATTATCAATCATTCAGCTCTGATAGGGTTCTGGGTAAAGCTCCTTTTTATATGAAAATGCAGCATACTGTACAAAGTAATAAAAAATGTGGTTTCTTTTTGCATTTTAAATGGTGCAGGGGAGTAAAAGATTAATTTAGAAGATAAAAACTGAACTTGGAAAAATCTGAAAAGAATCCCTGTTTCAGTATTTATTTACAGCAGTAGGCTAAATAGGCAACTACAGAGAGGAAAAAATCAAAACAAATAAGACCGCTAAATCTTTTCACCCCCACAGCCTTCATCCTACAGTCGCTGTCTGGTTAATAATAATAATAATAATAATCATGAATTCGATACATATTGTGCTTTTACTGCTGGACACTCAAAGCGCTCACATTGGATCCATCATGTGTTTAATCCTCAGTAATAGTGGATGCTGCAGCTTTGTGAATGGTTTATAAAACATGCTACCATGCAGGTTCAGGATGTTTACATCCCAAACTTGCATTGATGTGTGCGGCTCTATGAGCACACCGGAGCTTGGGCGGATCTCCGCCGGCCTGCAGCAATCATTTTAGGCATGGCTCAGCCTCGTCACACAGGTAGACCACGTCTCCCGGTGAAGAAAACCAGCGGAAAATCACTTAATCCTTGTTAGTGATGATGTCTCCCGTAGTGCTCGAGTCCAACACGTTAAATCTTCATCATCACTGCCCACAACCAGCGTTAAAACAGCTGCTGTATGAGGGATCTGGATTTGACACATTCGGGAGAAAACTAAAAACAGAAAAGATGCTGCTTCACGGTCTGACTCTGAGCCACATTCAGACAACTCGTGCTTTCTCATGTTGAACATAAACTAAGCGCTGCAGGTAGAACTGTGAAGAAGGAAAGTTAGGAGTCCCCTTAGGAAAGCTGATCTCAGCTAGCAGCGCCCTGCTTCACATCTGCGCTCTCCACAGGAACTGCCTCTAGTGACGTCGGCCATAGATGGACCAATGAGCAAACACTGTGCGCAGGCAGTGCTCATGGGAGTTGTATACCATTTAAGTTAATTTATTTCAGCTGCCATTTGAGAAAACTACAATTAAAATGTAAATAGAATTCAACCCGCCAAACTGGCTAGTTGGAGTGGCCGCGTTACCTGCCACCGCTGAAATTCACCCACATTTGGCGGGTGTTAATGTCAAGCCCTGGTTAGCAGGCTTAGCAATAATGCTCATGTTTACAACTCACCAGTACCTGTCTGTTTGCCGATAATATCTGTGTATGGTCCGTATTTCGCGGTTCAGCAGAATCAATCTGCGTCTGCTCTGGTTTGTCTGGAAATCCACCGCCTCCAGTCCATGACAACATTGTTTTCCACACGCAACCGTGTCTCGTCTTCAACACACCATCATCCACGTGTGTTTGGTTTACAACACAGCCACGCTATACAGCTGGGACATCTACTTCTGTCTGGTTGCCATGGATACACAACGCTCCAGTCTGTAGAGCGACTGCTGGACGCGGTGATTTAAAAGCATATGTGAAATGGAGCTGTATGAGTTGAAAATTAAAACATTGTAAGCTTTTTCACTGCTGTGGCAGCGCCTGGCCCGACCCAAATATTTGTTAAAACGACCTTAGTTTTTCTTGCTTCCTGTTTCATTTAGTTGTTTCATTACCTTCGTATTCCGTCCAGTTTACTTCCTGTTCCTTGTTAGTACTTCCCTTGTATATAGAGTCATGAGGTGAATTCCAATTCCCTCCTTGGCCCTAACCCTTCATTTTGCGTGTCCATGTGAAGTGGTATTGGTGTCCCGATTATGGTTCAGGCCGAGGGGGAGGGGGAAGTGGTAGGCTTATCTGGCTCTCGAAACTGAGATTTTGGCTAAGCCAAATAAGCCAAGGAAACTTTTGGCTTATTGGTCTTTATTGTGGAGGTTTTGCAAAACATCCAGCGCCAACTGCCTCATGTTAAATGTGCGAGCCGATCCCTGCAAGGTTTGACCTTTTCTGAAGGTTTTTATTTTCCCTCTGTGCACCCCTTACTGTGTAGAGAATTTAGGAGGTGTTGTGGAACGTGTAAATGTGACTTTAATTTGCAGTTGTATGTGTATTTAGTAAAACTATGTGTCATGGTTTTAGAGCACTGTCCATGGTGATGATGCTGTCAGCAGTTGCAGAGCACGTTTATTGGATCACCTAAATGATATTCAGTTTTCTGGTGGCGATATTGAATAGCTATCTTGCTGCTGGGAGTTTTATCGGGTTTTTGGGTGCTGATGGCTGAGGTGAATCCCCAGCTGTGAAGCTCACAATTCGCCACTGAAATTATTATTCAGCCTTCAAAGTTTGTCAAATCCTAAATGGAAGCAAAACAACACCTTTAACTTGCTGTACTCTGATTGCTGTGGCAGGAAATTGATTCGAAACACAAAAAAGTGTTCATTCTCAAAGAAAAACGCGAATTACACAAAATTATATTCACTCTGTAAACATGTACATTTGTATTCTTTTTTAATGCAACTAAAATTAAAATAAAGCGAAACAAATCAGTGCTCATTCCTTAGTGTACGCCACGTGTGAACCTAAATTGAATAAAGCAAGACAGAAACCAGTAAACAGCATTTGCATTGACAGCAAGATTGATCTGCCAGCGAGTGGTCGATTGTAGAGTCTGGCCATAATCTTATCACGTCACTACCACCGAGAAACCCGCTGGAAGAATCAAACAGCAAGACCAACAACAGCTCAGTTAAACCATGATGATTCCGTCAAAGTCACACAAACACACAGACATTTAATAAAACATCACACATGGCTGTGATGAAGATGATGCTTTGAAACTAAACCCAGAAACCTCTAAGTGACATCATTTCTTCCAAATCACAACCCTTTGTTCTTCACCTTCACACTGACATTTGCTTGCCCTTAGCAGCTTGTTCTGCTTTTTAATTTGCGCTGTATATAAAAACCTGCTTCTCTGCCTTTCACTAACAGGATTGACTTTTCTCCTCTCATCCATCAGAAGTCATTTGCAGCCTGGAGGAACTAGGCGCAAGAGTCGAGGTGCAACACACGGGCACTTGAGCTTTACACTTGTAAGGTCGTTTAAAGGAGGTTTTTTGGCAAAAATGCATACGGCAGTGGGAATCTGGACTTATTGATTATTCATATGGCTGTCAGGGCCTCTCAGCATCACACGCAGCAGGGTTGTGGGTGTAAAGGGGGAAGTGTCTGTGTGAGAACGAATAAGAGATGGAAGATGGAGAGTTGTGATGCGGTGAAAGAGAGTTTGACAAACCCGGATCTTGAACTTTATTTGAAGCCAACACTTTCTGTGGCTCGTCGTGAAGCGATATGTGTCCTGACAAGCCCCGTAGACGCGGCATGTGGTCTTCACACACACAATAACACACTCAGGTGTTGCTGAAAAGGTCGGCTTTCTCCATGTCAGCTTCTATCCATCAAGCCCAGAGCGCTTTGCAAACGCAGACACTAACTGTCCCTGTCGCTGATACAGTATACTAGTTAGTTTTATGGGTTTATTTCTCTGTAAGAGGCGCTCACCGTTGCTTACCTCCACCTATCACTGATGGTTGCTTTGTACATCTGTTCATATCAGACTATACTTAACTGGAATAATTAAGAGGGACAAAGATTTAAAGACCTAATTCAATCTGTAAAGGGATTTAACATAGGTTCAAAGCAACACCATTTAACTGTGACTCAACAACTGTTGACTAAATCCATAATCCATAAGTTTATTTACGTTTAGAATTTATTGTGCAATTGACTTAATAGGTCTACACAAATGAAAAAAAAAACTAATTCAACAAAAGATTAGAACGAAAATGTTTTCTTTCAAGTGACATATTTGCAATGAAAATAAGGATTCACAATTTTATCTAAAATCCAAAAATTCTGCTTGTTTTTTGACGGATTTTTGTAGTTGTGGGGTTTCAGGAAGTCACTATTGGCCAGCAGAGGTGGACATCGCTTGTCCAGAAAGTAAAAGTCCTGTCCAGCAGTTGTTCCAACCAATTACTAAAGCAGCTGAATGGGGGATTATCACGCTTCCGTGTTCCGAACTTCCGGTTTGAAACACTTAGACGGCCCACTTCCGGCCCAGTTCAATGTCCCTGCTTTACTTCGTAGAAAACGTGAATAAACGCCAACCCTACTTAAATTTTCACGGATTCCAGACTGAAGTGATACTAAGGAAGAAGTGGATCAAAGCGATTCACCAGAGTGAAGGCCCGAACTTTATAATAAAACAACGTAGCATGTTTGTTTGCAGCCGGTGGGGCACAACACCGGCATGCTAGCATTAGCCAGCTAGCGTTTACCGACATGCTTAACTTTTTGCGTCTTAAAACACACATACATCTGAAAGAGGGGGGGTGGGAGGTATCCCCCCCCCCCCCCCCCCCGTTTCCAGTGGAACAACTGGGGACTGCCAAGAAAGGAGACGCTTTCAGATGCTTGTGTGTTTTCAGCCGCACAAAGTTAGGCACGTCATCAAGCTGGCTAATGCTAACCTGCTAACAGTAGTCCGCCAGCTACTACTCTGTTAAACTTTGTAAATCGGATAAACGCCAATGCCAAGTTTTCATTCCACACTGAAGTGATGCTAAGGAAGAAGTGGATCAAAACGACCGATTCGCCGCGGTGAAGGACCGAACTTTATGATAAAACGACACACGTGTGTGTGTGTGTGTGTATATATATATATATATATATATATATAGATATATATATACAGTCGTCCTAAAAATTATTCATACCTTCCATTTAAAGAAGGAAAAAAAATCAGCTGTGAGCGAAGTAAGTTGAAATTGACAAAAGTAATGATGAATAAAAATTCTATGAAAATCATGACATTGAATTTGAATTGTGATTAGAAAGAAATAAAAAACCAACATAAAAAAATAAAACATATAAAACATATCTTGTATATATTCTGTACACACACACATACCATGGCCATGGGGAACGACTTCCGGACAGCTTCGAGGCGATTCTGGTCCACCATTCGGGGCCACCATATATATATATATATATATATACCACACATAAAAAAAAAAAATATATATATATATGTGTGTGTGTGTGTGTATATACACACACACACACACACTCAAAAACCTCACTAACTCCAGTTGTTAAATCCAACATGCCCCCCCCCCCCCCCCATGACATAAAGATTGTCAGTAGGTACAGTAATAGACTGTTAATTAGCACTTCTGTCAGCTTATAACATATTAACTTGGTTAGACATTCACATGGTACCAGCCAACCTTTATGAGTGAGCACATTATTATAGATTATGCATGTGCAAAACAAAGAGCTATGAACACCCTTATACTTTTAATAAAAGCTAATCTGGTCACTGAGTAAATCCAATTGGATTTCTCATTTGAAACTGGAACATGGTTAGTTTTAGGGGTAGGTAAAAATATTGCATTGCAATATTCCTCTGCCAAATTCAATATCAATCTGGCGAATCCTCTGAATCTATTCACCTCCTGACCCATGGGGGGCTCTGTGGATGTTATTCACGTTGTATGGACCGTGGCCGCTGCAGATAAAACAACATAATAGCAACCATTTTCCCTTTCAGATGTTTTATTGCTCAAAAATGTGAGGTGACATACCACATATGTTCACATAGGCATGAAAAGAAATATTTAAAAATTGTCAAAAGGGACTCTATGTATTTGAGTTTTTGTACTTCATACTGAATCAGCATATTTATATATATATATATATACATACAGTATATAAACATGTGATGCTGTAATGTCTGTAAACCAAATAGGTTTTTAATTTTCCACTTAAGGACTTAAAATTATTATATCAAAGCACAATTTCTTCTATAAAAATATTCCTGCACACAACCATCCATCTGTTAGCTTTACCCACCTCCATCCTGTGCAGGGCTCCAGAGGGCTGGAGCCAACTATAGCTGGCACTGTGTGAGAGGCAGGGTATGCCGCGGACAGGTCACCAGTCCATCACTGGACCAACACAAACAGGACCTTCTTGCTCTGGTGTCATAGTGTTAACTACTACACCACCGTGCCCTGCACATGATTAATGATTAATGAGCAGCATTTGTTGGAACAAACAAGGCGCTACTGTGTCATACAGTTCTCACTGAAGTGTTTATCTGTGACTTTTTAGCCACACATTACTGAGGCTGGTTAGTCAAAATATCCCTGGACTTATTGGTGCTGCAGAGAGCGAGGGAGTGATTAATGGCAAACATCCTGAAATGAAGGCGAATGAGCATAAAAATGTTCAAAACAGCTTTTAAATTGTGGATATTCTGTCAAAATGACTGATTTACTTGCCTTTAAACCTTCAAGCTTGTACAAGTTAAAGGGTTTCCATCATATTATTCATCAAATAATTAATAATTTATCATATCCTACTATTATCCATATTCCGGTCAACAAGAAGTTCCTGAACTGGAAAGCATCTGTGTGCAAAAACGACACACACAGAGGGTGTTTATTTATACTTACAAGACAACAGAAAATTGCACAAGCGCGTGATGTTTTAACTTGTTGCACGCAACCACAAGTATTCACATGCACATACAGTAAAATCCAAGAACACACAAATGCCAGCACATGGAACGGCCCCCCTGCTAGGCATCTAAATAAAAATCCGCCGACCACACCGGATGTGCATCACTGGTTGTCATGGCCACGGAGGAATATTCTTCAGAGTTGCCAAGGCAACAGCTTGGGAAACTCTTCGCCAGCCTGTCACACATCTTGGGAATAAAGAGTGGATGAATGATGATGATTATATATGTTTTTATTCCTGCGTGAGGGTGCGTGAGTGTGCGTATGTGTGCGGCTGCTTGAGGGTTGTGAGTGGCAGTAATAAGTGGACGAGCTGAAGGGATTTGTGATGAGAAATGAATGGATGAATCACACGGCTTTGAACGGGGAAAAAAAGAAGCAAGTTCAAAACGAATTAAAGTGTTACAAATTGATGTCAACTTCATGCTTGTTCTGTGAAAAAGGAGGCACACAAACACAAATCTGTTTCCAGATCTAATCTTTGGAGTTTGGGGAAATGTGTGTGTGATGAGAAAGTCATAAATCAGTGTGTTTATGGGTGTTAGGATGATACACACATCAAACCGGCCGCCACTCAAAGTGACGTTGTTTGGGGAATGAGAAAGTGGGACCAGTTGCCATGACGATGCAATCAGCTTTCATTGAGACCACTCATGTCCTGGCTGCTGTCAACACTCACTTTTACCTGCATCATAAAAAACATGTATTATCTGTGTAACTGCAGAACATTCATGACTCTCTGACTATATTCCATGGTAAAATATCACACCCTCATCTTTCCACTTTCCTCCTCTCCTTTCTTAGCTCTCCATCATCCATTTCTTTCTTTCTCCATCTTTCTCTTTCTCCTGCCCTATATTCATACTCTAATCCAGTCCAGTCGGACCTCTTGTCTGACTCCAGTAATCTTGTCAGGACAGATGGCCCACACAGACACAGACACACAAACTCTCTGATACACATCCTGCACATTTGCTCTTTCAGTGACCCAGATCAGCTACGAACTCCCGTTTTTCCCCATCAGACTTCATCTCCCTCCCGGTACGCACACATACAGCCGCCATCGCCCAGGACGACTCAGTCATGTGACCTGGTCGGGGTGGACCACTGGTAATCAACAGGTCTTGGGAAGCATATGCCTGCTCATTGGTCGGGGCTGGAGCTGGTTTACATCACAACATTTGTTTCTGGAGCAAAATCAGCCACAATATGGTGAATTTTTTTTCTTCTCATACAAGTTCTGAAGGAGAAAGTAATTACACATGGTGTGTTATGTATTCAAATATGAACAGTGTAGCAAAGTGTAAAAAATGTTAAAGAAATTAAATAAAATTCAGAAAAAATTTAAGTTTCATCACAGAATATGCAACCTATGTCATTCTCAGATCACCACTGGAATGATTTCTTTAAAAATTGTGAGTGTGAAAAGGGAAATTTGCATCCATAAACATTATAGTTAGTTGATAACTGAAAAGTATGAAATTACTGTACGCTACATATCCGGTTTCACGCAACGGAACCAGTGTTTATTTACATGCTAGACATCAGCTGTCACAGCTCAGACAGGGGAGAGGTGGAGGATGATATGAACATCTGGCCAAAAACAACATGCAGTACCATTTTTATCTACTTTCTCAGCTCTGTTGTGACTGTGAAGAAATAACACACCGACTCGGTTATCTCGTTTCCACATGTTAATTATGTGTCACCAGGATTTAATGAAACGTGACCACGGATAACATCGTATGACTGCGCCTTCGTATCAACAGCTGCATCACCACATCAGTCAGGAACTGGTGCCGGATAAAAGTGGAATACAAGATCAAGAAATGACATCCACACTCCAGAAGTTGATCCGGAGGAGTTTTCATTCGTGTTACGTTTCGGGCGTCTGTCCTGGAAGTCTCCACGAGTGTTTTTCCCTGCTGATGTGATCAGAGGCTCCCGTACATACGGACTTCACCTCTGAATCATCGTCGGCTGCTTTCATCTCCTGATGAGGAGCAGCAGCAGCTCTAAAACACATCCTCCACAAAGTGGAGTCCCGCGGGACAGGATTTTACTAGAATTACAGCTTATATTCGATGGAAACACCTACATATCACTATTGTACTTATTAGAAATTTAAGAAATATTGGTTTCATTTTTCAAAAAAGTGTAATGGAAACCCAGCGAATGCCTGAAGCGCCCATGATGCCTTCAGCAAACTCTGACCGCTAGCTACCAGCAGGCTGACCTAGTTTCTCTAAATAAGGTTAAAGCCAAATAAGGTTGTATCCCATCATAAATGAAGTCAACTTGGTCCCGGGCAGATTATATCATCACCATACCCAAACCCTTTTACTGAGGAGGGAAATCCGTCACGCCAAAACAATCCCCCCTGAAAAAAGTATATTTTTTGAGGGAGAATTGACATATTCAGCAATATCAGCTACATAAAATAGTTTAAACTGCCATGTCATCACTCCTTTCAGAAAAGATCTGCACACTGGGCATCAAACTGTTTGAGTTTTCTACTCATGTTATCTGTCAAGACTCAGGATCAAAAGCTGCCTCTGTGCGTGAGACTGATCTGGAGCTGCTGGAGTTGATTGTCCAGAGAGGAAAACTGCACAAGCTGCTGAACATAATAACCAATTCTTCAAATCAAATCAAATCAAATTTTATTTATATAGCACTTTTCATGCATAGCAGCTTTACAAAGTGCTTCACATAATAAAAACAACAACCATCAACGCAACACAGTGATGAAACAATAGTGTGTTCAGACATAGGCTTCTTCAAGTATGCTGCAAGACAGAAAGATACAGGAAGTCACTAAGTCATTCCTGCCAACCAGTTATTTTTTAAAAAAGCAAAAACAAACAAAGGGGAAGAAAAATTACTCCAACTCTGTAATTTCCCCTCAGAGAATTGATTAATGTATTTCTTATTGTGATTCACTTATATAAATGTGCCAATTCATTTACTGATGCCAAAGAAGTCTGTCACATATTCAGATAAACTAAGAAATCAGTTTTCACAGAGAAAATACCTAGCTGAAAATATTGTGCAGGCTACAATATGATCTCTCTTCAAATTCATCCATGTGTTTGGAGAAAATTCAGAAAAAGAAGGCAGAGAAAACTTTTTCTTTCTACGGTTCCAGCAATCTCTATTTGAAGTTTTTTTTTTTTAAAAGTTATAAAACCAGTTGAATGCAGCCTTTAGCTATAGCGAAAGCTGTTATTTTTTAAACACCTTTGATAATCTATTAAACACTTTTTAAAAACTGTACTCACCCCTTAACATTTACAGTATTTTAACTGATTTTTTCCTTCGTGGGAGCAGGAAAACAAGCAGAACCATGTAAGTTAGTTCTAAGCTAGTTGTTAACTGTGTCTGGCTTTAATATGTTTTAATGGATTTATGTAACCAAAAGAAGTGGGGAAAAAAATAGGGAATAAAAAGACATTAAACAGTCATTTGAAGATGAAACTGCAATTTTAAGAAGGCAAAAGAACTTGCTGGATGGGGGTATGTAGCCACAATTAGCCTTGTGGCTACACTGTCCAGACAAAACCATTCAATCTGTGGATGATTTGTGTGTCCTCTGGTGCATTCCTAATGAGCTAATCCATCTGACATGCTCAGGAAAAGATCACATGTATATCCAGTAAAAAATCTCACATGACTAGAGGGGCGTTAAATATATCATTGATTACCTTTGAAATAACAGTTGTGCAGCACAGAGCTTTTCTGGTTAGTCAAATATGCATCTCAGTGTGAGTGTATTGAAAGCCACTGTTTTCTTTTCTCAATTGGTGCATACTCCTATAAAATGATGAACAAATTTTTTACACCTCAGAAATGAAAGAACTGTGTTAGGTTTAAGGTGTGATGAGTCAGTAAAAACCAAATGGGGCATCTAACATCCACTCTTTCACTCCTCTATCTCCTTTGTCTTACTATACCAGAAACGAAGCAAATACCCAGATAAGGTAGGTGTCAGTGGATGGCCTGACTGTGAACTCTTAGGCATTTAAGGCATTCATGCCTGAATCTTAACATTGAGATGAGCAGGTCAGAGGAGAAAAGGGGAGTGAGGTTTGCACCTTGTTCTACCGGAATGGTCATACAGTATGTAGAAGCTTGTTCCAGCCAGGGTACAATACAAGCTGAAAAACAAGAAGAGTTTGTTCAAGGTGAAAAAAATGAGCTGTTAAACTTTAAAGTGTTGAAGATTATTCTAGCCAATGCAATATGCATCATTTGAATTTGAAGTATTTCAGGCCTTCATCCATAGGTAATTTTAGCCCATTTTCGGAATTGCTGAAGCATCACAAATTGAATCCCAGCACACCTAAAGTTTGAGAGATTTATGTCTACATTTACATATGTATATGTATACGTATATATATATATATATATATATATATATAACAGTATATATACAGTATATTATACCGTATTATAACTGGATGCGATATTTTTTTTACAAACTGGAAAATTATAAAAACCCATACTTTTCTTTGTTGAAATGTAATGTTTTCACAATGAAAATACAGCAACCCCCCCCCCTTAAAAATGGTTTGAGCCAGCACTTGCATATTTCAAATAGCATAGCCTAACTTTGTTTTTATGATAAATATTCTAAATGCAAGTTTGAAAAACTATCAGAATCTCCATAAATAAGGAGGATAAATAGGATTTTGATGGATCTGGTTCACTGCTTAGACACAGCACCTACATTCACAAAATATGCTTCTCTCATCGAGATAAAGCTGAATTTGACATTTTAAATAGCAGCAGTAATAACTTTGTTTCTGGATTCTGAATGATTAAAAAATTAAATCTAAGGCTTGAAAATGATCAGGAACTTTGTGAATTAGGAGGAAAAAGTGAGTTTTGGTGGTTCTAGTTCACCATTGTAACTAGGCACTAATATGCTGGAAATCAGCTCTAGAGCTTTTTCTTTAGATAATGAGTCACAAACTTTCCCAAATAGTGTTTTACTTATTGCTCACAAATGTGGGAACTAAATGTTATTAACCTGTTCAAAACAATCACATTTATTGTGCCTTTAAAGACTAATTGCTAACTAAACTTGTTTCAATTTAAAAAGAATTGTGACCAATTTAGTTAAAAATCAATGACACTGTAACCCAAATACCCTCAGTTACCATCAGTCAGTGCCATTATTCAATGTTATCCTCAATGATAAATTCATTATTGCCATCACTTTCATGAACAGCATACACAGATACACAGAAGATAGATTCAAAGAGAGAAAACTTTATTAAAAGCAGGAGCAAATAAGAAGGTAGTAAGGACCTAAGGATTTGAAGGACCTATGGTGGGATCCCCAATTCCGGTCCTCGAGGGCTGGTGTCCTGCAGGTATTAGAGCTTTCTTGCTCAACACCTCTCCAACAGGGGAACTACAACTTGTGCAGAGCGACTGAAGCTCTGCCCACAAGGTGTGTTGCAGCAGGGCAGCTCAAATACCTCAGGACACCGGCCCTCGAGGACTGGAATGGGGATCCCTGACCTATGTTTGGAGCAGACTTTGGATTTTCTGATAGTTTGTCCCAGATATTAATGCAATATAAACTAGAAACAGATTTTCTTTATTTACTTTTAACTCTCAGAATAGAGAGCAAACTTCACCCAGATGATCTTAGACCAGAGGTAGGCACATGTGGTCCTAGAGAGCTGCAGTCCTACAAGTTTTAGGGGTTTCCTTACACACAACTGATTCGGATAAATGAGTCACTTAGCAGAACTTCACAAGCAATTTGAGTCAGATGTGTTGGAGCCAGAAAGCATCTAAAACCTGCAGAACTGTGGCTCTCTAGGACTAAACTATCCCCGTCTTAGACGTTTGGTTGCTCATATCGGGTCCGTAAAATATATATGTATTTTGGCCAAGAACCATTCAGTGCTTTGTACAACAGCTACAAAATATTTAGTGCCTACAAAACCAGTGTAAAGATCTAAGAACTGAAGTGTTTCCCTCTTTCTTTGGTCTAGTTGAAAGGACACAAATAGCAATTTTCTGTATTAGTCGCTCCTGTCTCAGTGATTTTTAGAGAAAACCTGTAAAAGCTCTGTTACAGCAGTCTAGCCTACACTGAAAACAAATGCCTGAATCATGCTGAGCCATAAATCCCTTTGTTCTACTCTTCAAGTGGTAAAAGTCTAATTTGGTTAATGTGGCCGTCAAATTTTAGCTCAGAACCCAAAGTGACACAAAGATTTCTGGCTTGACCCATATTGCTAAATGAAACAGGGCACTAATCTTTGGATAATCTCTAGTTCCAAATACAACATTTACAGATTTATCTTTGTTTGGAAGAAAATTTGGCCATGTCTTAGCGCTGAATTTATCAAGGCACAAACTAAAGCGCTGTTTGGTACCAGAGTTCCCTGGTGTGCCAGCACTTCCATGATCTAAGTTAGTGTAGATAATTGATCAATAGGGGGACCAAACTGGAGCCTTGGGGAACTCCGTCATCTTTGTTTGAGGACATCAATAGTTAACATTTCACACAAAGTAGCCCCTGTCTTTCAAGTAAGATTGAAACCACTTCAGAACAGGAACACCTTATTTTCTAGCCTGACTGATTGGACATGTGAGATTTAACATATGTGTGGGACAGCCATGATTTGAGGTTGGGATTGGTGAGTGTCCTCAAAAGTGGTAAATTCTGATTTCCCACTTCGAAGAGGACCAGATGGGAGTAAAAACTAAGTCAGTATGCGCTTCCTAAAAATGACTAAATACCTACCTGTATGTGGATGTGTTCAATTTCAGTCATGAGCGTAGTTTACACTATATTTCAGTTACAACTGGTTCTCAACTTGTCAGTGTTTATCACAATCATTGAGGGTAAAGATGACTTATTTAAGGCACATTTAACAACAATATGTAAGAGTATTTTGGAGTTTAACTGAGGTCAAAGGTCCAAATTAGACTGAGGCATATTTAGCCTGTTGAGGTGAGTCACTCCACTCTTCCCTGGCACTCTTTGCTAGGGTTTCACAGCTGTCACGCTGATCAAACAGCAGCTTACAAAGCAGTCAGTGAACAAGTCACTTCAGACGAACTAACCCAAAATCTACTAATGTCACACATTTCTATGGATTGTGGGTATTTTTAACATAATCACTGCTCACATTCACATCCTTTCTTGCCATGATTGATGCACTCAGTCCTCTGCTTTCCTGAACAGTTACTATGGGTGCTGCTTCATTCACCTTCTGATCTTATAATATCATACATTGCTGCAGAATATTGGTGTTTTTCTTCTTATTTGTGCCTTCATCTCTGGCATTGATGTGAAATAAAATTAGGTTTAAGTTCAATTTTTCATTTTCAGTTAAACTGATTCCTTATCCTGATCAGCGCTGTCTGCTCTTCCAACAATTACACCTCTTCACTGCTGCATTTGAAGAATTTGGATATTATGTTTACAAACAGTAACAACTACACCTGCTGCACAATTTGAAGTTCACAGATTTCAATGACAGTAATTGGAATTAAATGTGAGATGGCTGAGATAAATTGCTGGGAATACTTTATCATCAGAAAACTTACACACTTTAAAGGTAGAGTCCGAAGTCCCTCCAGCGTTTCTGTTTGCAAACAACAGTATTCAAACTTGGCGCTCCTCCCTCTCAGGCTAACGGCTGCCTCGTTCTAGCTAGCCTATTCAACTTCAAGCTTCTCCTTCAGAGCTCAGAAGCGGCTACAAGCCAAACTATTATTAATCTGGTTTTCCAAAGTGCATTATCTGAAGCTCTTACCTTTTCTTCGGTGCATCCACAGTGTTTTCTTTCTTTCTTTCTTTTTCCTTCAAGAGTTGGAGTGACTGGCGTCTGCTCCAATCATGAGCTTATTTCCACACAGCGTCATGCTCTTAGCTCTTCATTGCTCTATATAAACAGAAATCCCACCCAGAAACGTCCCTAACACACCAAAACCATCAAAATGAATTACAGGCAGGAAGAGAGTCGCATTCAAACGCACCACGGCACGCAGAACCCAAGGCGGGTTTGAGCGGATTTCACTTCTCAAACAACGTTTATTTTTTACGGGGAACTCCGGACAACCTTTAAGGCCTTCCCTGATGTTTCAGGGTAATACCAAAAGCACTACCTTTCTTGTGGGGGTGAGGGGTTGAAGAAAGAACCTTTACAAAGACGTAGTGCCAAGGTTCCTGGAGTTTCTGCCTAAGCTGAAATAGATGACTTTTCACATTTGCAGTGTTTCAGACCCACTGTGGGAAATTAAATAACTTTTGTAAAACTAAATGTAACACCACTATACTGAACCTTGGGAGATTTTCATGCTTTGGTTCCCTGGATGATGCCCGGGCCTGAACCTACTTGTATACTTTGGTGGAAATGGGGCTGTAGTTCCAGTTTCACATCTTATTGTCTGATAAAAAACATTCTGACGCAGACTATCATTCTGCCTCCTAATCTGAATTTGGATTCAGTACTAAAACCTTGACAGTGAAGGATTTTAAGAGTTTAGCCACTACTGAAAACAACCAGACTGAAAAACTCATTATCATTTTGAAAACACAGCTCATTATAGAATGAGATTCGTGTGTTTGAATGATTAATCTAGTTATTTTAATGTGCTTTAATGAGATTTTACATCTGGGAAATTTGATATATTAACCCTGTCAATCACCCACAGAATTTCTATTTAATTTTAACTTATTATTACCATAACTGTGGGATATTGACCAAACAAGAGCTCAAGGACAAAAATATCAACAATTTACTGTATAGTCCACTGTTTTTTAATGTGTTCTCTTTTTTTAGCTGTAGTTGTGACAGGTAGTAGCAGGAAATCATGACTCTTTATTTTTTTCTTACATTATCATTATTTTCTTCTACTTCCCCCATCATATTGATGCTTGTCAGGTGCTTGAAATTACATGTAAATGCATCATTTCAACACAGGTTATTGTTCTAGGTGAAGATGTATGAAAACCTCATGGAGAAGTTAAAGGACGGTGCACTCGTTGCATCTGGTTCTGTTGCTCAAGGGCTGTTAAAATCCACTGGACTGACCTTCATGATGCCTGCAGTGACAGTGTCAAGATCATCATCAGAAATAATCTGATGTTAAAGATGCCACTGCTTGGAACTCAAGCTGTAACCAACTGTGATGATAAGCAGCCTTTGTAGTTGCTATTGTCCCTGTTTTACTTATTTGTAACTGTGAAATCAAATTTCCAACACTGTCATCAGTTTCCATCAGCAACTATTATCACTAAGCTCAGAAAAACTTCGGTAAATTTAGATTTAAAAAAGGGTTTTGTTTTTAGTCAGTATCGGTGAACAATTTTAAGGAACAGGGTTGTCCCCTGTTTAGGGCCCTCATTTTTCAAACTCTCCAGTTTGTACTTTGAACTGGAAAGAACCTTTTTTGTTGTTGTTATCAGCTTAGTTTTAGCAGTGGTATTTGAATGAGAAGATTAAAATACCATTGCAGTGTTGGGGAAGTCCAATATTGCATTTTGATGCATTTCTTATTAACAGCTGACGTTCTTCTTAGTTCAGCTTTAACATGAAAAGCAAGAGCAGGAGGGGAGTTGCTGTCTCAAAAGGAAGAGTTCAAGGCACAGACTCTCCTTCCCAAATCAATCTACATACTGTACTGTATAAGATAAAACTGGGACATAATGTGACCTATCCCCTCCATTCCTCTCCCCCCTCTCCCATCTCTCTTCTTTTTCATTTCAACCTTTTTCCTTTAATGAAATAAAATAATCATACCGACCAACCTACCGACAATTATCTTCTCCTTTTTCCTTCTCTCTCCCCCCACCCCACCTCCACTCCACCTTCCCACTCTTCTATCGTCTCTATTTTTTTTATCCCCAACACCCTAAACCCCCTTTTCCCCCCCCCCTTTCATCAATTCAACAAGAAGGCCAGAAAAAATTCTATCTTTCATCTTTTTTCTTCCCCCTCCAAGTTTCAACTTTTCTCCTCTCCTACTATCCCTCTTCTCCCCCCCCTTCCTCTCTTTTTTCTTATTTTTTTCTATTCTCATCCCTTCCTTTCATTTTTTTCTGATTGATTGATACTAAGTAAGAAATAATTCAACATATCCACCCTCCCGGTGAAAGACATATTATTTAATAACACATCTATTTTTTTGTTTTCCGCCCCCCTCCTCTTCTCTTGTCGCCTTACCCTTCTCCACCCCCTCCCCCTCCCTACCTCTTTCACCCACAAACCCCTCACATCTCCTTTCCCCCTCCTTTCTGTCCCCCCCCTTCCTTTCCACTTGAAATGGTAGAGTCCAGATTTTCTGCCCCTCTCTTTTCTTCAAATGGTTAGTTTACCTCCTTCCGTACCCTACCTCCCTACCTCCTGTTTTTTCCTCTTTCTTTTATTGCCCACCCCCCCACTCCCACCCCCCCTTTTTTTTTTTATTTTTCCTTCCTCCCCTCCACCCCCCCCTTTCCCCCCCCCCCCCTTTCTTTTTTTTTTTTCGGATTCCACAAAAACTTAAATTCGCCTCTCCCGTTTTTTTTTATATTTCCTTTATAGAGAACAGCAACAACATCACTTCTTTTATTCTACCCCTCCCCCCCCGGAGGAGGATTCCCGATGTTTCAACTCCCGGAAACCGGAACGCGGAAGCGTGATAATCCCCTATTGTGTTGGAACAGAATGAATCTGAACATCAGAAATATGTATGGGACAAAAAAAGCTGCAAATCTCATAAACCCATATTTTAATCACAATGGAACACAGAAAGCAGGTCAAATGTTGAAAGTGAGACATTTAATTATGTAATGAAATGTCATGTTAAGTGGAGGTAATAAACAGGATTTGATTGGATTTTTACAAACAAAACAAATTTTAGATGGTGATGTTATTAAAGGAGTCATCAGAAATCCCACTTCTTCATGTTTTAACATGAAAAAGTGGGACCTCAGTTAAAACGTGCCAGAAACTCCGGAGAGAGAAAGTGGTCTCGTCACACCAGAATCGACCACAAGAGTGCGCTCTCCACAGTACACAATTTGGATTTGCTGACGGCATTTGCGTCAAAGCTGCTAGCTGCTAACTTAAGTTCTCTTTAGCACCACCTGAAATCAAGCTGATGACCTGCCGCGGAGTGGCAAGGGGAGGAGGAGAACCCCCCGCCGCGGGGAGAGAGAGAAGAAAAAAAAAAGGGCTGGGCTCCGTACTGCTTTGGCAGTGTTTTAAGCCCCTTAGTGATTCAGCAGTGAGTTAATCGACCAGAGACCAGTGGATTATATTTATTCAGTGAAGATGTGCAGTTGGTAAGTGTTGCTGCCTGTGTAACTTATTATCTTTTGTGTAAGAGACCAGGAAATACTGATGGACGAACGGTGACAAGCTGCTAAGATAGCTAAACAAGCTACACAGTTCTTGTTGATCACATCGGACGTCTGCTCCTTTCATTTGAGTCCAGCCCCTTTACTCCGCGTTTTCTCTCTATCAACCATACTGTTAGGTTCTTATCATGTTTTTCTCCGTTGGGACATCATTTTCCTTCACTCGGTCCATCCTGAGTTCTACAAACCAAGCTTTGTTTTGGTTTGTGAGTGAACGCGTTTGTGCGTGAAGCGTGAATGCGCTTACAGACAAGTCTACTTCTCGTTCCTAAACTCGCAAGAAAAAAAGTGGGGGCTGAAAAGAGGTCAAACTGAGCTTATTAATTTTCCTCCCACCCAACTATGATTAAAGATTCATTTAAAGATAATTTAAGGAGGATTGAAAATACCAGACTATGACACCTTTAAAGTTCTTGACACAGAATAATGCAGACCTATTAAACTAATTAAATAACAGCAGCAGAAAACTTTGAACATAATGTATTGCATCCCATTCAGGATATTTTTGTTCCTCTCCGCCATGTTGAAAGGTCAAAGTTTACCTCATCTCAGCAACTCAGGCATCATAAATTTTTCTCAGCTTTCCAGTGGAAATTACGACATGAGTGGGCGTTCAAGTGCAATTTTGATGTCAGACTTTGATATTTACCATAAATACAATACCACATCAATGCAGCATAAGAATAGTATTACTACAAGTGGAATAAAATTTTGTTATATTCACTAACTATATTCTACTAAGGTTGGATATGGAATAGGCCCGAACAGTGATATCATGTGTGTCTAGGTTGTAGTTGCAATGGCAAAAAAACAACTCCAGTTGTTTGGTTGCCAGGCTCTCTGCCGATACGGAAAGGGACCAGCAGCTTGCACCATAATCAATAAGTAATGCAGAGGAGTTTTATAACTGACAGCTAACGTTAGCTACGTTAGCAAGTGAGCTAACTTACCAGTCCAGGAGAAGAGTTGCCATTTCCTTGTTTTGACGCCGTGAATAATGTTTATGTGGGTCCATGTAATCCTCACTTAAATTTACTCTAGTTTTTGCTCTTCTCAGGTCACCCTCCTTTAGATAGGACAGTGGTTAAAGTGGGATTTGATAGGTGGGGTGCCCTAAAATTTGGTGTGGCAGCCCAGTCTGGGAAATTGTAGAATTCAGTTAAATTTAATTCAATTTAATTTATAAGAGCGCTTTACAACAGCCATGACTGATCAGAGCACTGCACAAGATAAAAACAAGTTTAGAAATAAAAGAACAGTAGGAATAAAAACACAATAAAATGCAATAGCTGGAATAGGCTCCAGCAACCCCTGCAACCCTGAACTGGATAAGCGGTACAGAAAATGACTGATGACTGACTCTGTGGGGGGATCCTTAAACATAGCTCACTTTCAGGACATATTTAATTTGTCCATAAATTTTCTCTTATCAAGCAGCATCCATCAGTGAGCATCACCTTGGTGGCAGATCTGACACTTTCCTAATATCAATGCTTGATGACAGCCTGCACAGCTTTACCCAAAGTGGGGGCTTGAGATCAGGGGGTTTCAGAATATTGTAAAACCGATAAAACAATGGATAAAAATATAAGGTCTGCCAAATATATGTTGTAATCAAGGGAGATTAATCTGTGAAATTAACATATGTTTAATCAACTGAACTACTAACGCTGAAGTCACCTTTAAAAAACACTTTATCTCCTCATTTATTTATGAAGTTTATGATTTCTTATGGCGGACTCGCACTGAGTGGTGATCTCTGGCCCATCAACTCACTCCTGAGCGTGTCAGACATTTTAGGTGTAATTTGACCCCGCTTCTCGGTGCAGTTATTAATCTGACGGTGGAATTACAGCTGGATTTATACTGGCACGTTGTCTGCGTTCACTTCAACGTGCAACCCAGTTACGCGAATGCAGAGACAAGGAAGAACGTCCTTGTGATTGGTCAGTGTGGTTACGTGCCGCAGCCTCCAGATGTTTGGGTTTTGTAGCTGAATGAATAAATGTTTGAATGAATGAATGAATGAATGAATGCATGTCAGCTACTGTAAGTTGCTCTAAAAAAGGGAATGGAGCATAAGAGAACCATATGGGTGGAAAAAAACTCGATCCTGTGGAGTTTTCTGATTGATAAAAGCCCGACTGTTGCCAAAAGATCTTGGAAAAACGAACTGCAGCATGACACCTTAACCCCACGCACATGTAAAAACACACACTGCCTCTGTGTGTCAGCTACGCAGGCCTGACTGGGTACCGACGCTCCGCAACTCGCACGCGTATAAATCCAGTTGTTCCAACCATCGCTGCGCTGCTGGAGGCGGCAACGCTGCTTCAATTAAGAAACTTGACATGGCGCTGACAATAACAATATAGCCAGTATTAGCGCAACTTTGTCATTAATCCCACGTGGGTGCTCGATATTGTCTGCTGGACCCAACGCATCCAAGAAATAAGCGCCTAGTAACTAGTTGGTAGAGAGGAGGCGAGACCAGCAGAATGATAAAGAGGATTTGGCGCTCTGACTGTTGAGCATCTCGACGATTATAAGAGAGATAGAGAGCCATGCAGAGCCATTCTATGTAGTTTTATCATTCTACATAATTCAATTGCTCCAATTAGAGCACACTATCAAGTAAACAGCCTCCCCCCTCCTCTCTCCTTCCACCCTCTGCTCCGCTCTCATCCCCTCCCTAACCCTCGCTGATTCAACTGCGCGAGTGACTGCTGAGCAGTCAGGTCTGGGTTTTCAAACGAATGGATGTAAAAGAAAACTTATGCAGCAACACTGAGGGAGGCGACCACAACCTTGTCATTACCTGTTAGTTTATTTATTTTCTAAATGCTGTCTTGTCTGATAAACATAGCTCGCTGTCTGAAATGCACATGATGCTAACAGTTAGCCTTTAGCAAACTCCGACAGCTATGGCAGCTTGACCTACTTTCTCTAAATAAGGTTAAAGCCACATAAGGTGTAGCCAGTCAAAATGAAGTCAACGTGGTCTCCGGGTAAAGCTGCATATGATAACCACACCCAACTCTTTTACTGAGGAAGGAAGGTCTAGCGTGCCAAAACAATCCCCTGCTGTAAAAAAAATGGAATTTTTTTCTTTGGAGATTTGACATATGCAGTAATGCCAACTGCGTGAACCAGTTTTTACAGCTACGTCATCGTTCCTTTAACATTTATTTTATATTCATATTCAGGCTAAATATAATTATTTGGAGAAATGCTTCATTCTGCACCCCTCCAAACACCTCGTGAAGGTATTATTTTTTAAAAAATAAAGCTTTTAATAAAAATGTTCCATATTCAACCTTTAAAACCAATGTCATTATTTTACAGTGTGTAAACAATGGATGGAGGGTATTTTAGTTGCTTTTGTAATTTCATATCAAACATGAAATCGCCATCCATTAAACCGATAAATCATCCCATATTCAATTTTGTGATTTCCACCCCGATAAAGAATGCAGTAAATATGTAATATTTATTATCTGTGACACCAAACATTTTCAAACCTGCTTCATCTGACTGTGGATGGTTAAAAACAGGAGAAAGAGGAGTGACGAGAGACGGCAGAGGAGCCATTTCTACAGTACATGGGTTAAATCATATCACATTAGTCCATCATGCCCCCCCCTCTCCCCCCCATACACATTCAATCTCTCACTTTCTGACACACACACTAACACAGCTACGTCCATGGAGGGATTCTTTGGTATGGAAGAAGACAAAAATTCAGGGTGGTAACAGATATCGTACGTAGGCTGTAGAGAGATTTTTTTGCAATTTGGTAAAGAAAGTGTGGAGAGAGAAAGAAAGGAGGGGTATTTTGGGAAGATGGATGATGGTGAGAGTGGGAAACAGAGGAGGAGAAATGGAGGAGCATGTAGACAGGCAGCAACAGAGAGAGAGAAGTGGGGGTGAGTTCATATTGGGGAGGGGGGTGGTGGTGGTGGTGGATGGTGGGAGGCTAGGCTACATGACGTTTGTTTCCATGGTGATGGTCTCTCTGTCTCCCACACGTAGGGAGATGGTGCTTTAATGTGTGCAAGTGTGTATTTGTGTGTGTGTAATGGCATTTTTTTTCCAATAAATAACCGAGCTCTTGTTGTTGGCATAGTGGCCATTTTATCGATACTACAGTAAAACCACAGCAATGAATGATCCCAGTTTGCACTCAGAGCCGCTCGCAGGCTTGTGCACTGCACATGCTTGTATCCTGAAGTGAAAGCCATTCATTTTCAGAATTCAGACGTCACCCAAACCAACATACAGGATCCAGTCTGAATCCAAATAAGGGCAGCTTTTATGTCTGGATTTACTGGGAGGAGAGGTGCCTGCCACCAGCTCTTACTTTTACATTTTTAAGAATCATGAAATCAGATGAATCCACGTTCTGCCCGCTCTGCATTATAAATACTACATTTAAGGCCATCCGGTTTATGTAAAATGAATCTTTGGTATGAAACTGCTCAACATCTGTGTGACCACCACTCAGATGAGCACCAGTCCCAACCAGCTCGCTCCAGGCTGCCAGATCAATTAAACTGAACCAGCTAATTCTGCACCTGTTTCTGCCATCCAGGTTTTCACAGACGACTGTAATGATGGATAAAAATAGCACTGAGTGGGCCGATGGCTTGGAGATGCTACGGCATGATGGCAGACTTTTAACTTCATTGAAAATAAGAGCTGCAGCTTGGAAGTGAATTGGATTTTGGGAGGAGGGGGGTTGAGTGGCAGGACAGTCTGGGAGCCTCGAGATGTCTGTGTGTGAGCCGGCAGGTATGTTTGCACATGTGTTTATTAGGGATGTGACAGTGCATGTGTCGAAGAAACAGGCTGATATCTGTGTGGGGCGTGACCGGCATGGCGAGAGGATCCGACTGTTGCGATCCACCAAGCTGAAGGGAAGAAGGAGGAGGAGGAGGGAACGTAAGCCTGGGAATGGTGCGAAATATTGAAGGCAACATCGCCACCTGCTGCCTGATCCTTATAAAGCACTACTTCTCTTTTTCAGTATTGTACCCCCTATTGAATCTGTTTATTAGTCAAGTAATCACTGCAAAGCTGTTTTGGTTGAAACTGGTGCTGTACCATCAGTGTCTGATTTATTTATCTGAAAAAAAAGAAACTAACTCTCATTCGAAATGTTTTAAAAAGACAAGTTTTAAATCTATTGCATGTCAAAAATGAATTTATAGAAACCTTTTTTCATCTATAAAAGTTTAGATAGTTTCATAGAAAAATGTTGTTTTCTCAATCAAACCTTCGTAAAATAAGATGTCTATGAACAGTTGTGCTTGAAAGTTTACAGTACATACCCTAGAAAATACCACTAAAAAATATAATAATGAATAAAAATGTACTAAATCATATATTTATATATACATATATTATATGTATATATAAATTATAAATAGCAAATATATAAATATATATATCCATAAATATATAAGATAGATAGATAGATAGATAGATAGATAGATAGATAGATAGATAGATAGATAGATAGATAGATAGATAGATAGAGTAAAAGATAGATTGATGGAAAATATTGTTTTTGTTAAAAAAATTATTTAAAAAAAAACAAAAAAAAAAACAATGGAAACTGTCGCAGACAAATTAAAGCACCTTGCTCATGAACAGTGGACCAAAATACCTGTTGACCAGTGTAGAAGATTTACTGAATATTACAGAAACACCTGATTGCAATGATTGCCTAGTTTAGGAGCCCCATCATGCTTGTACAGTATACTTGTTTTTGTGTGTGTTTGTTTTTAATATTTCTGCTGAACCACAATACAAAATCAATGTCATGGTTTCCATAAAATTTTTTATTTATTGCTACTTTCTAGAATTTTTTATCTATTTTTTATTTTTTGGTCTTCAAAGCTAGGGTTGGCAATGTTGGAAAAACGGTTTGATCAAGCGACAGTTTAAAAAAAACACATCACCCGAAACCACACCTTCAGAGTGCAGGGACATGTGCGCCGATGTTGTGTTTTTTTGTTTATATACTGTTTACATCCCTGAGGGGAAATTAGAGCTCTGCATTTTTACCCATCTCTGTTCATTAGTGCCAGAGAGCAGAAGGCTTCTACTTAAAGCTCCCGGGAAGCAGTTGGTGGGGGTTAAGGACCTTGCTCAGGGGTCCACAGTGATTCACCTGAATGTCGTGTCGGGGACTCAAACCCAGGTCTTCCGTGCCAAAGCCCACAACGTCACCACAAGGCTACCCAACTAGGCATTTACGAGCAGGTTAACGATAACAGCTGAGTGGATAGCTTGTTAGCTTGATAGTAAACAGCTGACAAAGAACATTTCTAAAAGCTTTAATCCACTCACCTCCAACTCCTTCTGCAGTGTAAAAAAGTCCACGCTGCAAACATCAACGCCTCCAAGACTTAATCCTTACCTTTTGTTTTGTTTGTTTTTTTGGCGTAGCAACAGTTAGCAGTCCGTTAGCCATATTTGTGTACAGTGAGCGGCGCACAGGGGGTCACGTGGGGGACGGAGAGAGGGGAGGGACATAAAGGACGAGACATAAAGGCATTGATTCGTTCTTTCTATAAGTTGTGAATGACCAATTCCTGCCTTCCGGTGCGAATGGTTGGTCAGAGTTTTTACAGAACTGCAGCTCTCACAGAGGTCTGACTTTTTTCCTTCCTTTTTATGAATACATGATGTATTGATACTGTCAGGACGAAGGACCATTTCACCCATTATAACAAAAAGTGTTTCTGAGCCGGATTACCAACTCTGGCTTTAATGGGAGCGTATGTAAACTTTCAAGCACAACTTAAAATAATGTGATAATATAATTGTTTAATATAATTATAATAATATAATTTGTTTGTTTGTTTGCCTGTTAGTTAGCAAAATAACTCAAAAAGTTTTAAACAGATTTGGGTGAAATTTTCAGGGAATGCTGATAATGGAACAAAGGATCTGATTAAACTTTGGTATTGATCACCGTATGGATCCAGGACTTATTATTATTGGAGTGTCTTCAAGGGATACTTAAGAAACAGGGTTATGAAGAATTTAGACTTGAATTTTAAAGAAAACTTCAAACATAAGCTCTGCTGTACATGTGCTGCTCAAAAACGTGCACATAACAAATGAAGTAATATGCCATTATAGACATATTCAACTTGAGGTACAAGAATGCAAACGCATTCACTCATCTGCCTTCAGGCTGAGAAACAAGCGCTCGTATGTACGTATGCAGCTCTGGCGTCGGTCATTCAGAAGATTGGCAGATTTCCATCCCGACACTGGAGCAGATAATTCAGGGAACAAATCAGTTTCACTCCACTGACCTGATTTATTATCGTTAACATGCCGTACAAGTCTCTCCGCTGGTCTGTCTGTTATTCTCCAGATTTATGATTTCATCATCTGTCGTTTCCAATCAGTGTCTGTTTAAAGCATGGCCTTGAATTAAGACAGGATACATTGTGCTTTTTCTCATGATTTTATTTTATTTTGATCTGTTTAGCTGGGCCTTCAGAATGTATCAGCTTAGTGGGAAGGTTCATGAGGATACTGGTTCTGGACAAACAGGTGCAAATGTGAGCTGAATGAATAAGAAGGATTTTGTCTGATAACCAAACCAAACCATACAGCCTCGAAAGCAGCAAAAATATTAGAGAAACATGTATATAGAGCTTGTTTTACACCAACCTGGTAATTTGTTAGAGTTGAAACACATCTGGCGTTATTTATTCAACATTTGAAAAAATTTAACATTGAAAAAATTCAATAGTGCGTTTGATGATTTCCCTGAAGCAACTTGCTGAATGACATGTTCAAGGGATAAAAACATACATTTTTATTACCTGATTTTTTTTTTTTTTTTAAATCCAGTTTAGACATGAAGAGGTTTTTTTTCCCCCCCCAATTTCTCATGTCATTGTTTAGGTGTTATGTTCAGTAACCTATAATGAAGTTCAATATCACATCTTCAACAGTTTTCCAGCTTTGCTCACTGGTAAGACTCAGATTAATTCTACTTTGCACGTCTTCAGCCATCTATTACTTCTATATACTGTATACCCAGGAAATATGGGAAATGGTGCAGGGATATATAGAAATGTGCAACATAAATAGAAATAAAAGTATATAAAACAATGGAGAATTTTGCACATCTTTATTCTTTAACAGCCTGATTGACAAGTTTTCGTGTTATTTCTTTCAGTCGTCTTCAGGAACAGTTCTCCAGGCTTAGAGGACTTTCCAAAACTCTTCTTTGGATGTTTCTTCCTTTTTGTTCTGTTCTCTGTCCAGATGATCCCACACTGCAATAATGTTGAAGTCGGGGTTCTGGGGAGGATTCATCCTCCATAAGACCTGTAGCTACTGATTTGAAGTTCTTGTGTCACGTGGCATAACTCAGCCTTTTCTCCCTGTTTCCTTTCATTATAACAGTCTTCTTGGAAGCTGCCCTGCAATGGTGAGGATTTATAATGAGGCTTCGGTAAATATGAATCAAACCAAGGTCCAGTCACTTTCAGATTCGGGCTGTTGTGGGTGGATTTTTTTCTTTTTTTTCACTTCACAGTTTCCTCAGGCTTTTCATTCGCTAAACACACTCCACACCATCCTGAGTTTTTAGCAAATACAGTTTTGTGAAGTGTTTGCCCCCTTCCTGATTTCTTATTTTTTTGCATGTTTGTCACACTTAAACGTTTTAGATCATCAAACAAATTCAAATGTGAGGAAAAGATAACACAAACACAAAATACAGTTTTTAAATGAAGATTTTTATTAGTAATGGGGGGGGGGGGGGGGGGGGGGGGGGGGGGAACGACGACAAACCTACATGGCCCTACGTGAAAAAGTGATTGCCCCCTAAACCTAGTTGGGCCACCCTTAGCAGCAACAACTGCAATCAAGCGCTTATGATAACTGTCAATTAGTCTTCTACAGCGCTGTGGAGGAATTTTGTTCCACTCATCTTTGCAGAATTGTTGTAATTCAGCCACATTGGAGGATTTTCCAGCATGAACCGCCTTTTTAAGGTCATGCCACAGCATCTCAGTCAGATTCAGTTCTGGACTTTGACTAGGCCACTCCAAAGTCTTCATTTTGTTTATCTTAAAGGGACTTGAGGCAAGATCAAGGAATGAGACTATAGACTGCCGGACTAGTGCTGCGAGTAACTGCAGCCACGAGCCAAGCTGTCATGGGAGCACAAACTGAATCTATGGCGTTGTTTACTACGCTGATAAAGTTTTTTTCTTCGTAGTTACACTTTTTAGTGTCTTTCAGCTGATCTGGATCGTTTGCTGACGGCAGAAGAATCCATAACTATCCCTTGCAGTGTCTAAATTTACCGCAACCGTCTTCTTCCTGTATCAAAACTGTCGGGGATGCGGATGCAGCGTCATTTGACATCACATCCACAGGACAGCGTGGGAAATTCAGCCACCGAATCGCAGCACATTATGCAGCACACAGCCTGTTCAAGGCAACGGAGAGAGACGTGGGTGGGCTTGTTCTTTTTGTTTTTTAACACTTCATCACCCATAAGTATTAAGAAACTGGACATGCTTGTTTATTCTTTCACAATCCCTGCCTCTAGTCCCTTTCAGCCATTCAGAGGTGGACTTGCTGGTGTGTTTTGGATCATTGTCCTGCTGCAGAACCCAAGTGCACTTCAGCTTGAGGTCACCAACAGATGGCCGGACATTCTCCTTCAGGATTTTTTGGTAGACAGCAGAATTCATGGTTCCATTTACCACAGCAAGTCTTCCAGGTCCTGAAGCAGCAAAACAGCCCCAGACCATCACACTACCACCACCATATTTTACTGTGTGTTGGTATGATGTTCCTTTTCTGAAATGCTGTGTTACTTTTTCACACTGTGTCTTTTTTGACAGGCTGCTTGTAACAAAGTGCCTAAATATACTATATTTCCCTGAGTTAGGTGTCTTATCTGTCCTTGAAGAAGTAACTTAGCAAACAACACAAATTTCTCTGAAAATGATCAAGTTCGAGGACTTGGCTGAAAACGAGTAAAAAAGCAGCTGAATGTCCTAAGAAAAAGTTTAAAAGATTTTGAGAAATAAGCTTTTTCTCAGAGACACTTTAAAAGGTTTTATGAAACTCTGGCTCTTCTGTAAGCAAATATAAACAAGAGAGGTAACATGATGTTTCCCAAGAGACTGGCTGGTTTAACAAAAAAGAACTGATATTTTCCCAACATCATTACAACCACAAATAATTAAAAATGTTTTTAAAGCTATGTACCTTGATTTTAGGCTATAACAGAAGCAGTGTTTGGATATAAATCCACAGTATGTGTATCAGTACAGCAAATACCCACAGTGACCACTGG
Organism: Atherinomorus stipes; assembly: GCA_023101725.1. Classification (NCBI taxonomy): domain Eukaryota; kingdom Metazoa; phylum Chordata; class Actinopteri; order Atheriniformes; family Atherinidae; genus Atherinomorus; species Atherinomorus stipes. Next base: position 57,332 of record JALJCO010014171.1, on the reverse strand, counting down.
AGGGAGCCCGAGGCCTCTTCTTCAGTCAAGCAAAAAGACCCCCTCAAGTAGGATGCCTCACCTTTTTCCGAGCGAAAGCGCTTTCCATCTGTTTTACACCCTTTTGCAATGACAACGAGACCATCTGTACCTGGATGCTGTCAGATTTGACTTACAAAATAAATAGTTAAAGGTGCAGTGTCTAAAAAAACAAAACAAAGGTCAATGAAAGAAATTTTTTTCTACAATCCAAAACTGTTTCTATTGATGTGTAATCACTTCACTGGAATAGCTATTACATGTTTATTTTCTTAGAATGAGTCATTATAACATATAATAACAGGGGGGCATACAGCTGCCATATTTGTGCCACCATTTTGACTATGGTGTCCCTAACTGGACAAAACAACGTGAGTGAAGTGAGAATTTAAACTGCTGTACCAGCTTTGTTTAATGGAAGTTTGAGCAATGTTTGGGTGAGTAATGCCTTAAAAGATATTAAAAATAGTTACATATAGTTCAGTCATAGCTACACCTGAGACCACTGGATCCACTCACAGATGAAAACATCTTTATGTCTGAGGGAATTTTGACCACGAACCGTCATCGTACATTCTCAACAGTGCTTGGAATATGACATTGAAAGAAAACACATTTCCTTTCAAATACCTATCTTTACCAATAAATGTCAGTAATGCTAACATATTGTACCTTTAAAGGTCAAACACTTCGCTCCTTCATCCGTCCTGGCTCAAGCACAGATACTGAAAGCCAGTTCTGTCAATATGATGCTATCGATTTAACAAGTCACATTATGTAGATGAAACACTTTAAATCTGAATAAGGATGAAACAGATTACAGAAACAAGGAGATGAACTGAGGAAATTTGCTATTTGTGAGGATGATAAACTCAAAATGAATCAATTGACTTGATTTGGTTGGTATCAATTTTAAACAGTTGAGTCCAAAATAAGAGCTGCCATGTTTCATATATGGTTCTTATGACCTCATTGAGTTGTGCTTGATTTGTTTTAACATCTGATGATAAAATAGTTCTGCATGCTTATTCTAGTCGATGCATACCAAAAGGGAAGGGGTTTTTTTTGTAATTTTTTTTGCCCTGCTTAATAACATCCAGCAGATTGTCAGGACTGATGCCCGTGCTTGTATAATTGTGACCCGTCTGTCACCTTTTGTTTACTTACATGATTGTCTTAATAACCCTGGAGCGGAAGGTCACACGGCTCATTTCACCAGTTTATGGATACATGGAAATTAGAGTATGAGCTTCCTTCATGCAGCCAATGAGGCGATATAGTTGGTTTTACATGATTACTGCATGATTTCTTAACCAACCAAATAAGGGGCTTTGCTTTGCTTTGCTGGTGGGTTAGGACCTTCATGTACTCGGCCAGATCAGAGGAATTTGACCTATAAGCAAATAATAAATAGATGAGAGATGAGAGCATGGGACACACAAAACACCTACAACAGATAAAAACCTGCAAAATACAGACACATTAAATGACTCACCATTTCTGCAAAAGCCACAGATGGCTCGCTCAAATTATGGCATCATCAGGATCTACAAAGCCAAGCTGTGTTATCAACCGTCCAGACTTTGGCTGCTGCTGTGGGGAATGTTGTGTTGGCACATTTTGTGACTTTTATTCCTAATTAATCATGGTTAAATTTACCATGTCAGGAGAAGTTGTCCCAAACTCATCATGTGTCATAAAGCTGTTGAGGTCTTTAAAACTAACCGGCCAGTGTTACACATAAACATTGATGATCATAAACATACACATTTTCAACAAAAGACCACTTATATGAACACTAGGTCATCATGGGCAGGTTCAATTTGAATTGTGCCTATTTTCAGTGATCGCTGAGTAAATAACCCCAATTCCCTAAAATGTACAATATGTAAATTAAAAACAGAATATAACTAGAAAGCACTTGGAGGGCGCAAACGTCCACCAAGCAGCTCAGTTCCCCCATATAGCCCTAAATCACAATGATCAAGAATCCTTCAAAGCATGCTCGTGAGTGCCTAGTAGGGATGGTCATGAGGGGCTGAAGGAAGGAAGGGCGGGAGTGTGATAGGTCAGAGGGATGGGCGGGGCTGGACATGTAAGGGGGGGACTGTATGGGGTATTGGGGGTATAGGGAGGTGGGGGCGTATGTGTGGGGGGGGTGGGGAGGGGTTGGTGCAGTTATGTGGGGGGAGTGCATGTGTGTGTTAGAGGGTATGAGGAGGTGGGGGTAGGTGTGGACGGTAGAGGGAAGGAGAGTGTTGGGGGTGGAGAGAGGAGTGAGTGGGGGTATGTAAGGTCGGAGAGCGGAGTGGGTGGGTGTATGTGTGTGTGTGGGGGGTACACGGAGGTGTTGGGTAGGGCTGGGCGGTGTGGGCGGAGGTTCGTATCTCGGTATTCGTGCCGGGCATCTTGGTGTCGGTGCGGTGCGGTGTGGCTGCGGGTTGGTTGGGGGCCGGGCGCTTTGGTGGGGGGTGCGGTTTTGTTTGTGGCTTCCGGGGCTTTTTGTGCGGGGCGGGCGCAGGGGGGATCTGTATCTTGTATGTGGTTGCTCTTGCGGTATTGATGTCTTGGGTGCCCGTGTCTCGATGTGGGGGCGGTGACGGTATATCTTTCAGCCCTAGTGTTGGGGTAGGTGTGTGGGGAGTGTGTGTGTGAGCGTGGTGGCGGGGTAGGGGGGTGGTAGAGGTGGTGGCGCCCTGGTGTCAGGTGTATGGGGCAGGGACTTTGGGGTGGGGGCTGGCCTGTCCTGGGGGGGCGTCGTCTGGGGGGTCCGGTCCTCCTGGGTTTCGGTTGGGCCGCCCGGGGGGGGGTGGCTGCTCCTGGGCGCTTGGGCCCTGGGCCCGGCGCTGTCTCCGCTCCGGGGGACGCCCGGCGCCCGGTGGGGTCGGCAGCTGCTGGTCTTGGTCCGCTGGGGCCTGGGCCTCCAGACTGCGGGGGGCTCCGGCTGGGGACGCCTTTTGCCGCCCTTCGGGGGATGCATGTCCGCTCTTTGGCGGGGGGTAGCTGGGATCTGGGCCTCTGGGTGGCTGCTGGGGGCCTGGGTCGCGAGCCTTGCGGGCTTCCTCCTCCTTGCAGAGACGAGGCTGCATCTGCATGACTGTATCACCACGGAGCACCCTTTATTATGCATGTTGACACTGTGACACTGCTTCCCATTGTGATGACTAGGTTGTACCTCTTCTCTGCGTAGTTCTGCGTGTGTTTGTGTGTGTTTGTATGATCTGAGGATATTTAAGCCACCTGCAGGTCCTCCTGTAGGGGATTGCTTGTTTTGTTTTCCAACAGAGACCTTGGTTGTTTAGGGATCGCGGTACAGATGTACCAGTGAACTGTGTAAGTGGATTCATGTTTTCTCTCCTCTCTCTCTTCCTCTTCCTTACTCCTCTCTCTCTGTTTCACTTTCTATCATTACCTCTGTTAACTTTCATTTCTCCCTTGTCAGGCCCAGCAGTATGAAATGGAATGGTCTAATAGACAAATGTTTAAATAAAGAAATAAAATGAATAAACATGATATCAAGTGGAGCCTTATGTTCATAAAGCTCCGCTTGATAAAGCAAAACTGTTCAACAGAATAAAGCAATCAGATTTCCATTCTGCTTGCTTCGATGCTGGACAGGACAAGTAAAAAAAAAAAAAAAAAAAAAAAAAAAAGAATCCTTCAAAGAATTCCTGGATTCAGACAGTGATCTGGATCAACACCAACTTTGAACAGTTCTTCCTTGTCTCATGATCAATATTCCAAGAAAATTTCATCCAAATCCATTCTTATTCTCTTAAGTTTTTTTGCTAACTAACAGACCGACAAACACCAGTAAATACAATATATTACCTACTGGGTGGCAGTAATGATCAACTGTCTGTGAATGTCAGGGAAGTGAGGAGACCAGTTGTCCCATTCTGGTCTGATTCAGGATTTTAGCTCCTCATTGGTCCTGGACAAATGTTTTCTATTGGTGAAGAGTCTGGACTGCAGGAAGGTCAGTTCGGCACCCAGACTTTTCTCCAGGGAAGCCACGCTGCTGTGATGGATCCAGTATGAAGTTAAGCATCGTCTTGTTTAAATATGGAAACAAGTTGATGGGAAAAGATGTTGCTCTAAAGCGTTTGTGTACTTTTAAGCGTTAATAGAGCTTCACAGATGTGGAAGTGGCACATGTCGTAGGTACTAATGTACCCCCATCCCATCAGAGATGCAGGATGTTATACTGTCCACTGATAATGAGCTGGATGCTCCCTTCAGTTACTGATATTCAATGCTGAAGTAGAAGGTGGCAAACCAGCCATTACTTTCCAACATGTCTATATCCTCAGACTAAATAGGGAGCCAAAGTCACGCCCCTCTACTTCCGCATCATGGGACCTAAGAGACAAAATATGAATGGAAGTCAATGAGGAGAAAATAATTATCTTCTGGTCCCAGTCGTTCTCTGTCCTGGATTCCAGATATGTTGGCTTTGGATTTAAATAAAAAATTTTTGTGCGAAGAAAATATAAAATACCGCGAAGATTTTCTATAATTTCAGGATTTACTTGAAGCCGCTTTGTGGATTACAGCTCTCGCCGCAAATGATGACGTCGCTCCCTGCGACGGGCGTGAACGAGACCAGACCTCATTCCATCGCAAGTGTATCTATCTGCGGCTTGCGACCCAGTGGGCGTGTCCTATAGTGGGCGTGTCGCATAGTGGGTGGGTCTGGTTAGGTTTAGGGGAAGGGTCAGGGGTAGGGCTAGATTTTACCGTGCTCTCATTGGCCTGGTGGGCGTGTCGTCGAGTAATGTCACTCTACGACACGCCGACTCGACAACACGCCCCTGTCTTGCGAGCCGCAGATAGACCCTTCTCTTCCATTGGCGTGATGGAAAGACTCTACATTTCCTGACATAAGATGGTTTTCACCTCTGTTTCTGCACTTCTTCCTGTTCTCAAAAAAAAAAAAAAAAAAGCAGTGACGTGCCGGAGTAAATCCACAACAGTAGCATACTCGAGCAGCTGGTGACGCATGTCGCTTGCGACGAGAGCTGTAGTCCACAAAGGGGCTTTAAAGGTTGAATATGGAATACGGACAGAACAGCAACATCACGTGTGTCTAGGTTGTAGTTGCAATGGCAGAAAAACAACTCCAGCTGCTGGGATGCCAGGCTCACTGCCGATACGCAAGTGACCAACAGTCTGCAGCATGTCCAACAAGTAACGCAGAGGAGTTTATAACCGACAGCTAACGTTAGCCACGTTAGCAAACAAGCTAGCTTACCGATCCAGGAGGAAAGTCGCCATTTCAGTGTTTTGACTCCGTGGAAAACGTTTATGTGGGTCCATTTAGTGAAGTCTTCACCTAAATTTACTCCAGGTTTTGCTCTTCTCAGGTCACTTCTCCTCAGAAACAGATAACAACATCTCCAGGGCTCTGAAGCAGCTGCTTCACTCGTCATCTCCACGGTTTTTCCCTGCACAGGCCTGACTATGACTGAAATATTGTTTCCACACAGAGATCGTATTTGGCAACCTGCAATGGCGGCGTGTATTGGCTTATAGACGTAAATAAAATGCCATTATCGAACCCGTCAAAATTTATTTTATAATTATTTTTAGGCTAAATATAATTTTTCTGGGAAATGTTGTACTTTCATTCTGCACACCCCCAAACGACCTGTGGAGGTATTATTTTTTTTAAAATATAGCTTTTAATAAAAATGTTCCATATTTAACCTTTAAGTAAATCCTGAAATAATCTAAAATCTTCGCGGAATTTTATTTTTTCTTTGCACAAAAAATTTTCATAATATATCATTACGAAACACATCCGGAATCCAGGACAGAGAACGACTAGGACCAGAAAACAATTATTTTCTCCTCATTGACCTCCATTCATATTTTTTCGTCTCTTAGATCCCATGGTGCGGAAGTAGAGGGGCGTGACTTCGGCTCCCTATTACCCGTTGAGGTACTGTAAGTAATTTCAAAGACATTTGTGGTTTACCTGTATTTGCAGTGGGTGAAACCATTTCCTTCAAACTTAATTTGCCTCTTCAAGCTTTCACTCCTTTAAAGAGGTTTGTTCACAGCCTGTTTTTTGAATGTTCTGTACATCCCATAAAAAGTATGTCATAGCGTTAAACTTATCACAAAAGAGCATCTTTTACCCTTTTTTTTTATTGAAAAATTGTGACAACATTGATAGTGAAATTTGTATTGACAGTGAAAAAACATTTACAATGGACGTGCCGATAGAAACGATGTATAAAGAGAAGGCAAAATGAGGAAAGGTGGATAATAGAAAAGTAAGAGAGGGAAAGAAAGATTGGATTTTTATATTTTAATAAGGATCAAAATTTACACATCACGGTGGTATCAAATATGTAGATATATGGGTGAAAATGTGTGTAGAGAGGGAAAAAGAAAGTAAAAGAAAGACAGGAAAAAAATAGAGGGGTAAAATTGACAGAGGTGTTTGTATAGATAGCAATAGAAATAGTAATAATGGTAATAATTGTGATAATAATTATCCATAGAGTGAAATGTTAAGTAATATTTAAATTATAGTGTTAGTGGTGGCAGCAGTCGTAACAATATAATAGTAATAGCAGTAATAATAATGATAACAACAATGTAAATAACAATGATAATGATAATAATGAATAAATGAATGAATTAATTGTTTTATTTTGAACAATTTTCAAAAGAAATAATAAAATTATAATAATAAAATAATAATAATAATAATAATAATAATTATAATGACGGTAATGATAGTGACCATACCCTGGTATTAGATAAGCCGGTCCATCCCCCACTACAGGCCGTAGCGGAAGGGATGCCGCCCACAACCAACCCACCCCACCAACCCACAAACACACACACATAGCCAGCCTTTTACACTTTCTTATTCTTCATCACCTGATCATAACTCACCTTTTACCTTTTATCTTGGTTAAAAAGTTGTTTTTACATGTAGACGTGCTGCACAGCGGTTCAGTCTGAAGTTACACAAACATAATTAAGTCAGCAAAACCTTTTTCAACATACTGTATATATCAAAGATTGTTGTAATTGTTGCATCACACCTTTCAAATGCAGTGCGTTAAAACTAAAATGTGCCCTCTTTCCCTGGTGTTACTTCATCATCAAACAGCATGAACTCTGATTAAAGCAAAAACCTTCCACTGATTTCACACATTTGTGATTATTATGCACTTTGAAATTTGTTAACAAGGCAAAACAAACAGAACAGAATAATTAAAATTACAATCATCAAAATAGTAATAATGTATGACCCAACATGTCCAAAAAAAGGGGAGAATGAAGCGTAAATTAATTTAAACTTACCACCTCTCCACCACACAAGTAACAACATCCACCAAATTAACAGTTTCTCCAGTACTATATTTATTTTCATTATATCTATTTACAAAAAATAAAAAATAAATTAAATAAACAGACACATAAACACCCGATTGTTAAAGCACTTTTTACTTCCTGTACCTCATTGAAAAACATGCGTCTGTAACCTTATTAGGTTTAACTTTAACTCCTTAAAGGAGTCATCCCACTTTTTCATGTTAAACCACATGTATTGGAACTAGGGTGGCCATTTCCTTAACACCAAAAAGGAGGACATTTTTTAAGACTCAGCAAAACTAGGAGAAAAACTAAAAAATAATATCAAAGTCACATACTGGTATAACTCTGTTGTACTCACCAAAGATGTGAAGGTCTACGTTTTATATTTGAGGTCTTTCCTGGCTGCTTCTTACAGTTTTTTGTTTGAGAGAAATTTCCTGTACATGTCTGTGCACTCCGACGTGAAGTTGACACAAATCTGCAGTTCTGCCTTGACACTTTCCACATCGAGACGATTTCTCTCATTTCTCCATGCTGAGGTCATCATTGAAAAGACACGTTCTGTATGTGCATTGCTGCATGGAATGGAGAAGATGTAGGCGCTGACTTTCCTCAGGTTCACCAGTGGGACATCTGCTTTGGAAAACAGCTTCAGATACCGCTCTTCACTGTGGCAACCTTCCATTTCTGGGGAGCTGAGAATAGTTTCCACCATACTGTATTCCTTATAGAGTCCATCCATATCAATGTTTTTCAGTTTGCAGGCCTGGACTGCATCACTGTACTCTTCATAAGACACAGCAGTTGTGAGGCTGAGCTTTGAGATTTTGCAGTGAAAGCTGTTCTCAGAGAAGTCATACCTTTCGCTCACATATTTCTTTGCTCTTTCATAGAACTGAATGAAATCAGCCTCACATTTGTTTGCGAGATCAGGAGTTAGCTGTCTAAAGGCCCTTTCAGTACACAGTACGTGATTTTGTTTTTTCTCTGGGAATGACGTGATCCACAGAGGCTGCCAGCTGCTAAGCTAGCCTCTTTAGCACCACCTGAAATCAGCTGATTACCTGCCGTGGAGCGGCAATTTATGACCAGCTTTGTCAGAGAGGAGGATGATGACAACGAGGGGGAAAAAATCCGCTGTGCTGAGCTGCTTCGGCAGAAATTCAGCAGGTTTCAGTGCTGTGACAGTGGACTCATCGACCAGGGACCAGTGGATTATATTTATTCAGTGAGGATGTGCAGTCGGTAGGTGTTGCTGCTTGTGTAACTTATTATCTTTTGTGTAAAAGACCAGTAAACGATGGTAGACGAACGGTGGCAAGCTGCTAATAAAGCTACAAAAGCTAACACACTTGTTGCTGTTTGAGTAACTTCACGTCAGATGTCCGCTCCTTATATTCATCAAAGTCCAGCCCTTTTACTCCGCGGATCCTCTCTATTAACCGCACCGTTACGTTTTTCTCACATTTTTCTCTGACGGGACATCATGTCCTTCACCTCGTCTGTCCTGATAAAACTTTGTTTTGGCTTTGACGCTTGCCTCATGAATGTGCTTACAGACAGGTCTAATTCTCGTGCGTATTCTCATGACAAACAAAAGTTGGGGATAAAAAAAAAGGTTAAAATGAGCTCATTGAATTTCCCTCCCACCCAACTGTAATTAAAAATTCATTTGAGGATGATTTCAGATGGATTGTGTATGTAAAACACTAGGTTATGACATCTGTAACACAAAACTTTGACAGGTTTGTTTTGTTGTGTTTAAACTGAAGTTTTATCTCATTCTTGCTCTTTTCAGATCTACTGTAAATTAAGCACATCAGCTTAGGGTCCCAGTAAAACTGTGGTTTTGCAGTTTAATTCATGTAAAAGAAGAATGATTCCAACATGTCACTGTGACCAAGAACCAAACCAGCCTGAGAGGTCCTCCTCAGCAGTTACATGCTGGTCGCTGTAGAACAGCCAGTTGTTTTTCTATCAAGAGAAAAAACCTGCAACCAAGAGACTGATTTTCTACAGGGAAAAACTATTAAATGAGAAACAGCTATAAAGTCATTTAAATGTCACAACTCAATGACTTTGTATTGAGTCACTGCTCAGATACGTTCATGGTGTGGCATTTTGCATCTTATGACGTCTAGCTACAGAGTGAACTATAAAAGCAGATACTGTGGACAAATTGTGATTCATTTATGTTCTTATAGATTAACAACACGGCCTACAGGTTTTAAATGCTGTCAACTTATTTTCTTAATGTTCATGTTAATGATCATACTCTCCATTTCAACAACGTGTTTTGTTTGTTTCACCTGCTGACAGTAACAAATGAGTGAGATGAAGTTTGCATACTTTGGCTCAGAGAAGTAACCTGACTCCGCCACCTGTATTTCACCCTGGGATACCATGCATTTCAAATAGCTTTTTTCCTAAACTCTTCATTATTGAGAATCTGTCCGTCATCTTACTACCGCTACTTCACCACTCACGTTAACCAATACGCAACCCGTACGCAACTCACGACACCAAGCCACCACGCATAAGGATCGAGTTATCAAAACATTATCAACTCAAAAAGCTTCAGTCAAACAACATGGCGGCGGCGGCGAGCAGACGACGGTGACAGTCTGTAACACTTTGTCGAATGTGCAAAAAAACCTCCGGAAAAAGGCAACAGCAACGGCCAACGCCCCCATCCTTCAAAGTCCCACCCGCGATTAGTATTGCTCCTATTATTCTCAACCAGCGAAACACCAACTGCGCCACCATAGCGAGGAAAGGGAACGCCCCCGCGTGACTGTTAACGCACCCAAAAACAGGTATCAGAGAAGGGGGAAACAGGATAAAAGTCAGTTTTCTCTGAGGGTTTGAGAAGAGTCTGACTGGAACAGGACAACGCAAGGCGGCAGCAAAACAGCTGGAACCTTTTCCACATCCAGGTAGGTCCGATGCTCTGGTCTGAACATCTGCTCCTGTTTTTTTCTCTGCAAAAAACATTAACGATTGTAAATCAGTAGCTCTTAAAAGATTTCATTAATCCCACAAAAAAAATTACAAGTTTATTGCTGGGATTCTTTTTTTCTTTCTTTTCATTGCTGTTGTTCATAATGGTTTATTTATTCACACTTGGGTCACAATAGATTAATTTTGACTAGGGATGTAACAATAACCGGTAAAATGGTTAATCGTGATAAAATTCCCAATGATTAGTAATACCGTTTCAAAATTTAATTACCGTGAAAACCGTGACTGATTACCGCACTTTGAAAAACTCCCAGTGATGCTGCTCATTGGCTGGAAAAGCAGCAGCAGTCGCAGTTTGCAATGTTTAATTTATGAAAACATGGAAGGCGACAAGGCGCCCACATGGACAGTAATCTTGAGATTTTTTTCCCCCTTCAAAAAGGACAAAGTAGACATTTTGACCCATTTTGGATATATTTAAAGATGCTGGGGGGTAACCTATTTCTATAACACTGCGATAAAAATGATAACCGTTATCATTTTGGTCACAGTAACCGTGATATGAAATTTTCATATCATTACATCCCTAATTTTGACCCACTGCTTGGTCAAAAAGGGACAAAATAATTTCTGGGTTACTTCAACCCAGAAATTTTGTTGTTGTTGTTTTTGTTTGTTTTGGGGGTGTTTTTTCACCAAAGTTTTGGGTGGAATATTTGACCCAGAAGTTGGGTTATATTCACTACAATGTTGGGTTCTTTTAACCCAGAAATTGGTTCAACAACCCAACAACCCAAATGACTGGGTTGAATTAATCCAGAAATTAGTTGGTCCCTTTTTAACAGTTTGACCCAGAAGTTTCTAGTGTGTTATAAATTAATTTATTAAAAATCCCTTGTCAAAAAATTGATAAAATTACATTTTTGTCTGTTGTTAATGGTTGCAATACGTTACATACAGTATATCATTAAATACATTTTATACTACTTTATTATTACTTTTATAATGCAACATCAAAAGAAAGATTTTTCCCCTAAATTTGAAATAACATTACCTTGTTTGCAAATAAATAGTGACTTCCAGCATGTTTCAATTGATATTTTTCAGGATGAGGAAGACTTTACAGCTGGTTCTCACCTGCTCAGGTCTGTCTGTAGCTATGTAGATTAGATTTTTACAGTTTTTTTCCTTTTTGCACATTTATTAGATGAAAAATATTACAAAATGTGATTTTTCTTCACAAACCACTCATTTGTCCATCAGGGCTTTTTGTTTTGTCTCTAAGTGGAAGACAGTACCGCTATGTGACGAGCCCAAAGACCTGGGCTGAAGCTCAGGAGTACTGCAGAAATGAGTACGCTGACCTGGCAACCGTAGACAACCAAGCTGCCAGTGACAGGCTGCTGCGTGGAATCCAGGACCCTGGAAAGCACGCATGGATTGGGCTTAATGACATCCTGTTCCGGTGGAAATGGAGCCTCGGAGATGCAGAGTTCAATGATGACAAAGATTTCAGCAACTGGGACCCTAGTCAGCATGACAGTAACGGATCCAGTGAGGTCTGCGTAGTTTTGTCAAAGACTGGTCTTTGGCGAGACAAGAGCTGTGAGAAAAATCGTTCTGCACTTTGCTTTTATGGTACAATAATTTTAATTAAAATTTTTAAAATCTTTTTGAAATTTCAATGGAAAATATTTGACAATTATTTTCTACTTTGAAAAATAAACAACTTTCACAACAGCGTTATTACATTTCACTTTTTAATTAGCCAAATATTAGCCTAATTTAATTAATTAACCTGTTTACTAAACAGATTTTATAAACAGTGACCCCTAAGTGAAATTGAGCTTCCACAGTGCCCTGAGTTGGACAAGTGGGCAGAAGCGTTTTCGAGCCGACCCAGTCATTCTCTGAATCTGGCAGCACTGACTTTGGCTTAGCTTAGCATAGTTGCTGTAATCTGGCGGATCCAACTAGCACCACTTGGGGAAAGTGAACTAATTAACTCGAGATTTTTTCCAATTACGTTTTGTGACCCGCACATTCTGATCGAGTACAAACAAGAAGCCGACTTCACATCAAACGACTGACTAGGCATCATCCGGTAGCAAACCCGTTTACGGAAGTTGGAGATGCTACGCATGCGTGCTGCCTTTGCTACTATCTGCGGTACTTCACCTGTGATTGGCCTGTACTTTCGCGGCATATAGTTCCCCTATTGAATGCCCCCTAGTCAGTCCTTTGATGTGAAATCGGCATCTCGTTTGTACTCGATCAGAATGGGCAGTTACCAAGTGGTGCCAGTTGGATCCACCAGATTACAGCAATTACGCTAAGCTAAGCTAAGCTAAGCTAAAGTCAGTGCTGCCAGATTCAGAGAATGACTGGGTAGGTTGGAAAACGCTTCTGCCCACTTGTCAAACTCAGGCCACTGCGGGGGAAGGCTCAATTTCACCCAGGGGTGGCATATGCCTTTAAATCTGTTTAAGAAACAGGTTTATTGATTAAATTAGGCTAATATTTGGCTAATTAAAAAGTGCAATTTAATAATAACGTTGTGAAAGTTGTTTATTTTTTAAGTAGAAATTAACTGTCAAATACAGTATTTTGACATTTGGCATATGCATTTAAGATATTGTAGGTTTTTGTTTGTTTTTTATTAATTGAAACTCAATATTTTAGATTAAACTTAAAGCACAATTAATTGGCATTTCATTTCAAATTTATTATGTTTTTAGTCAATAAAAAATTTTGTTGAAAAGAAATATTTTCTCATAAAATCTTGGGAGTTATGACTAATTTGTCTTTTGTGCTTTTAATAATGGATTAAAAAATGTATAAAATTTCTGATTAACCTGCAATTGAACATGACACACACACACACAAACACAAAAAACCTAGCAAAATCCCAGCTGTAATACGTTGAATCTTTAAACACTTTGAGTTGTCTTCCATGAAATGTGCTATAGCAACAGCTAAACTAGCCTTGACTTAAAAAATACAATACTGAAGTTGATTTCATGATTTCTTTAAGTTATTCTATTCTCTGTTTTATCTTTTTATTTTTTTTCAGAACACGGTCCCTCCAAGTACATTTTCGTGGAAACTTTAATGACTTGGAAAAAGGCTTTGGACTACTGCAGGTCCAACTACACTGATCTTGCCAGAGTCTCAAACAAGTCTGAGAATGATCAAATCTATCCCCAGCTGGAACGAAGCCACTGGATTGGTCTCCACAGGAAGCTCTGGTCTGAGTGGTCTGACCAGAGCCCTGTAACCTTCACAAACTGGAACGATGGCCAGCCTGACAGCGCTGGCAGCATGATGACTTCATGTGCTGCAGTCAACACAACCACAGGGAAGTGGTTTGACGATGACTGTCAGAAAAAGCAGGGGTTCATCTGTCAAACTCCGACTCTTCACAGGAGTAAATTCAAGCTGAGCTTCCAGTCTGAGGCCGACCTGAATGATCCTGCCATTCAGCAGCAGATTTTAGAACAGGTGCGATGAAGCTGGAACAGTTCTTTATAACAACCTCTGTTTTGCTAATAGTCTGAAAAAAGTATGATTTTGTGATGATGTTGAGTCAAAGTGATTCATTTTTATTTTTTATTTAGCTGCATGCTAAGCTAAAGGCTCGCGGCTTATCAGACTTCAAACTTCGCTGGACTGAGGGAGGTGGGCAGACTTTTCACGGGGAACAAAGCAAGAAGAAGCGAGGTAAAAGTACTTTTCACAAAATATCTCACGATAATATCTACAGGTACACAATATGGCCTCAAACATCTCATCATTTTATTGGCGTGGCACATGAGATTTTATTTGAAATCAGTTTTGTGGTCTTACATCCAGCTTATAAAATGTCAATCAAACAAAGATGACTGTTGCCTTCAGGGCACGTGCTTCAAGTAAGCAGTTTGAAGCTTTATTTAATATCCGACAATAACTGATTCTTTGCACAAAATATTTTTCAAGAAAATGAAGAATAAGATATTAAAGTAGATTTTAAAACCAATGAACAGTGGATTGTCAAGTTCAACATTTTTTTTATGTCATTTCTTAGGGATGCACCAATACCTGTATCAAGCATCCATAATGTGTGTGTGTACTCCTACTCTGCATTCATATAAAAGGATGTATGATGGTCGATGTTAAAAGGATGGTCGCAAAATGACCCATTTGGCCTATCACACAAGTTACCATTTTATGGGATTTATTAGTACTCATATTGGTACTCTGTATCCACAAATACTCAAATGTAAGTATTTGTACCCAATTTGGGAGGAAAAAAAAGTGGCATTGGTGTGTTGTGCCTAAAAATTTACCCTCCCATTAAAGAAAAGGATAAATTCACAATAGTAATTTAAATAACACGAAACAGAAAAAAAGCAATGATAAATAAAGATGTGCTTAATTATAATTTAGTGAAATTAAAAAATTGTATTTGAAATTTTTTCTTTTTTTAAATAAAAAAAAAAATAAACAAAACTGCCCCAGACAAATTAAAGCGCAATGCTCATGAACTGTGGGTCAAAATACCTGTCAATAAGTGCAGGAATCTGATTGGATGTTACAGAAAACACCTGACTGAAGGGGTTGCCACAGAGGATTGCTCAACAAAATTTTAGTTCAGAAGCCTCATCATGCTTGTTCACTTGTTTGTATTTAATATTTCTCTTGAACCACAATTCAAAATCAATGTCATGATTTTAATAAAATTGTATTTATTATTACTGTTGTTAGTTTCATCTTTTTTCACTGGCAGCTGATTTGTTTCTGTCTTTATGTAAACTTTCAAGCACAACTGTACTTCTGTATGATTTTGTGGATACGTTGATTTTTAAGATTATTCAGAGAGGATTTTGGGAATTACTTTTTTTAATTTAAAAAATCAGAAAATAACAGAAAAAAATCTTTTTACTGTGTCAAGGGAGTGTACTGTTGTCAGGTTATGAATGAAAACCTGTAAAAACAGATGTACAGATGTCAGATGTAGTAGTCATTCCTTTAACACCTGACTTAAGATGCAATGGAAGGAAAAATCTATTTATTTTGATTAAAGGTATTTATTTGGCCTTTTTTTTGAAAATGTGAAAAAAAGATTATAAAAAAAAATTGCACACATATTTGGTATATTACTGTAATTTAGCTGAATTATTGTAGTGCAAACAGTATCCACCAGGGGGCAGAAGAGAAGTACCTGATTGATTCCAGCAGGTTTTTTTTTTTTTTTTCAACAGATTTTGCTAACATGATGATGCAAGAGATTTCAGAAATGGTTACTACTGGATAAAGCCAGTCCAGGAGCCTCGTTCTCTTTTTGCTTGTGCTAATCTAAGCTAAGCTCTCAAACTGTTTGTGGTTTCACTTTTTGTGTCTTACTGTCTGTTTTTAGGTTCAGGAGAATGAGCTGGTGATTTACCAACAGAAACCATCAACATCCTGTAAACAAACCTCCTCATACATTCACTGTATCTGAAACTTCAGAGTCCCAGGTGTGATTACATATTTATCTTTAATCATTTTGGTTCATGTTGGTCTTTAAATGTAGTTTCACATCAGTAGCTGCAGCACAAAACATCATATGACTTGTTTGAAACTTCATATTTACATCATTTAAATGTCTTTAATAGATGTTTTTAAATGCAGATTTGTGGTGAATGAATGAATATTTAAATGTCTGTTTGATTTTGTAGCATTTAAGTGTGGTTTTAAAGATGTTTTAAAAATTTTAATGTGTGAATTTTATTTATGTAACAGATGTTCTTGATATTTTGTGAAGTTTGTGTAGCAATAAACATTGACTGATGACTTATTTGTCTAAAAGTTACTGTTGTCTTTGTGAGCACAAATGTAACTTCACATTTATTCTCTTTCTTTGAAGTAAATGCTTATTTTCTGTTTTTAGATTAAATATAGAATTTTGTTTTATGTCGAAAATGAAAGAAAAACCACCTGTAATAAAATAAACATTAAAACAAAGAAAAAAATATTGAAGCTGTACATGTGACGAATAAAAATTATTGATATTTTTTTCAGTCACAACACTGGGACATTATCTTGACCTATGTACACACACACACACACACACACACACACACACGCACGCACACACAAAAGTTTGATGAACAAACCAGATAATCTGGAGCGGAAGGTCACACGGCTCATTTCACATCTCATGGACGTATGGAAATAAGTGTCTGGCCACTTTTCACACAACCAATGAGACGATTTAGTTGGTTTTACATAATTACTCCAGGATTTCCGAACCCACTAACAACTACCAAGCATGATTTCCAACCAAAACAAGTCAAATTCATTATAAAACAAATCTAATGTAGGTTTAAGTTAAGACTCATGTCAATACGTCAAAAGGAGTGCATGCTCTTAATGAGTCTGTTTCCTTCCACAATAAGAATACTTGCAATAAAGGGGAACTTTATTAACATGTGAATACAATTGTGCATATTCGTGTTCTTTTTCCTGACATGTTAGACACAAACAGACACGATGTGATAAAAAAAAAGAGCAGAAAAATTAAATCTTATCAGTAACTCTAAAACTAAAACTTGACCCTCTAAAATAAAATCATAAGATTATTTAAGTCTAGGTGGCAAAGCATCTAGGAAGAAAATATAATCATAGATAAGACATCTACATGTCCTGAGATTAAAAGAGAAAGCCTTTCTTTCTTCAAATCCACATCACTTGCAGGTCATTTGTTCACATTATTGAAATAAGAATGAACTATATTCACTAATATATTTTTCAGAACTTTCTTCAAATTTTATTTGTTGTTCAAATAGTAATCAAGAGAACTGTGTCAGGTTCATGGATGAGTTTATGGAATGCAAAATTGTCCATGTTTGCTCTCAGACTGATGAATGCCAATCTCCTTGTGGAATTAAAGAACTTTCCAGCTATCCACAATTTATCAGTAAACATTTGATAATTTCCATTAAAGGTCATGAGACTGAAGGGCCGTGTGCAGAAACAGAAGGAGGTGAAACAGAGACAAGCAAAAAGATCTGTGTTGTTATTAAGAAGGGGGTCAGGGCATATTCTCCCTTCGTTTCTTAGAAAATTCATTCATCATTATTTTCTGTACCGCTTATTCCAGTTCATGGTCCCGGGGTTGCTGGAGCTTATACCAGCAGTTATCAGGCAAAAGGCTGGTACATCCTGGACAGGTCACTAGTCTGATGCAGGGCCACCAGAGACCAAGCGGCAACCTCCGGTGACCAACTATGAGGTTACCCGGAAGAAGTCATTTTTTGTAGTTCTCCCTTCATCAGCTAGAGCAAACCCCACAGACTCCCATGTTAAAAAGACCAACTTCACAGCAGAAATAAACATGTCTACAGCCTTGTTCACCCAGTGATTATACATTTACAGCAAACTTCGCCCGTGGCAGGATGGGGTTGTGCAGGTAGCGTCCGTGTATCTGTGATGTATTATGTAACATTGTATACATTTTTGTATTTTTTCAATGCCTTGATCAGCTGTTTATTAAAACTATCCATTCAACCTTGCATCTGTGGAAATGTGGAAGTAACAACTCTGCTTCAAGCATCTCTGCGTTAACCCCTGCCCACCTCAAATGTCCGACCAATCACACAGTACTTCTCAGAGCCGTACGAGAAGAAAGTGCTGCTCGGCCGAGGTGTCAAGGACAAGCCATAAGACGTCCTCAGTCACATCTGCGAGAACAAAATGACATCATTTTGTTCTTAAAGGAGCTGTATCAGCTTTTCAAATGTTCCAAAAGTCAAATACAGGCATTTATAAGCTAAATATGTTCCCATCGCTACAATAGAAACTAATTTGGTGTTAAATATTAGGTTTTTTTATGCGTCTAATTTCCAACACGGAAGTAAGATGGCTGACTGTACTGAACCACGAAGCTCTCGACCAATCGCAACATGTTTTACGCCTATTTCATGACGACGCCCCGGAAGAGACACTGATTCTGAAGGGTCACAGAATTGTTTTTAGCATCGGCTTCGGCATTCACATGGACGTTATGTGTAAACATTGATGGATAATCAGACTCCGATTGAGGGAATAAAATGGAGCAGCCTGTTATAGATTTGTATGCGCTCGACCCAGAGTTTGATATGGAGTTTGAAGTACACGCAGTACCACATAAGTACCACAGAGACCCCTGACAAGTATGTAGATTAGCAAACAAATCATTGGCTAATACTTAGCATTGAGCTGAGAGACGTTTTTCACTCACCGGTGTTGTTGTCTGTCCATGAGGTGTTTCTATGGTAGGAACTGCGTCAGGTTTCAGAAGTAATCCCCGAGAAAAAAACATTTTACTGCCCGAGATTCGTGAAGTTGTCAGGAGTGAAGTTCACACACAAAGTTGAATTTTTTTCCCCGCTCCTGATGATAAAATCCAACCACTGGGAAGTCGATTCCTCCAGTACAATAAATAAACTCCCACGCCGAACGCAGCCACATTTTCCCCAACTTGCCGTCCTCTAGAGCTTAAAAAACAAACGAAACAAACAAAAAAGCAAAAAAAAAAACCTTTTTCTCCTGAACTCTGGAGCTGATGGCTTTTTGTCTCTGAGGAAATCTTCCTGCAGGCTGTTAGTTTCTTCCTCAGAGAGTGTGAATAGGTTAGGATTCTCTTTGAGTTTCTGTTCAACAAAGAGGGCGTCTTGCTTCAATCCTGCGCATGCGTATTTGACGCTTCGTGATTGGTGCCACCTCGTTGAGTATGCCGGTGTCAGTCAGTTATGTTGAGGAAGCTACAGCTTGGCCTGAATATTCATATATATTACTCAAATATGCACAAATGAAGAAAAAAATGACTTAAAATTAAGTTTTTTTTTATGAGGAAATAACACAGTAACATGCTGAAAAGCTCTTAAAAGTCATGATAGGGCTCCTTTAGCTGTGGCATCGAGAACACGAAGAAAGTTGTTGCAGAGAATGTAACGAGCTTTACTCCCAGCTTGCTCCAGGGAAGGCCTCAGCCTATAGCAGAATGGCACAGTAATGCTTTTTAGCTGGCCAACAGCATGCCTTAGCTTTTGCCCGCTTATCTCCCTTAGGTCCTTTGTCCCATTAGCATTGGGCCGGCATCTAGAAAAGTCCCTGTTATTATGGAGGAACTTCATATCCCAGCATTCCTTTTAAAGCCATGTGATTACGGGGCAGCTGCTGCTGCTACAGACTACAATATGTCTGGTTTTAAGTTATTGGCTAAGTTATCAAATGTCAGAAACATTATATTTAGCTACGTACATCTTGGCTAATACCTGCTAGTATCTGATATATGGCAGCCAGATTTTCAAAACGAACTCTGGCTGAGTTAAGGCTATTTTATTTTATCTTTGCTCTTGGAGCAGAATATAGCTGTATCCCTCAAAATATGAATGATACAACCTCACAGTTGTCTGCATAGATCAATATCGCTTAAAGGTAAAGTCCAGAGTTTTCTCCTAGAAAATAAATGCTAGCCTTGTGTGAGTGAAACCAGGTTCAATCTGCAACTTTGGGCCTCTGTTCTCGTGTGGCGGTGAGTTTTCTTTGCAACTCCCCATCCCTTGACTGTATTTAGTCTTTTCCCTTTGTTTTGGCGTGTTTGGGACGTTTCTGGGCGGAGATTTATGTATTGTCCCAAAGACAGAGCTAAGGGCGTAGCGCTCTGTTGGAATATACTGGTTGATTGAAGCAGACTCAAAAAAAAAAAAAAAAAAAAACGTCAACTGGAGCTGACAGAAAAGGAAGTAGTTTGCGGTGGAAGCATGCGTTCTAGCCTGGTACACCAGCTTGACTAACGCCATGTATGAGATACACAGCAAGTCAGTCTGGATTCCCTCGATTGGGAAGTGATTTCTACTCCGGTAAAAAATTGACCGGACCAATCACAGTGCGGGAGGCTGGACTTTACGACACGTCTTTTTCAGCGACTCATTTCTCTAACCATAAACAGTCAGAATGGTGGCTGCAGAGGAGCGACTATACAACGATGCCCTTTCTGATGTCATAATGAGCTGCAAATGTCCTTAAACCTGTAACAATTTGCTGCTCTGACGGCTTTCCTCCATGTTTTCCTCTTAGAAGAAGATGTTTGTGTCACTTTTTTTTCTTTGATTGGTTCTCACCGGTTCACTTTCCCCCTGTTAGTCCTGCCTCTCGTCTCGCATTGGAAATCAGTCTCCAGCGGAGGATTGTGATTGGCTGGTACTTCTGCAGCATATAGTTCCCCTATTGAATGCCGCCTAGTCAGTCCTTTGATGTGAAATCGGCTTCTCGTTTGAACTCGATGAGAATGTGTGGGTCACGAAACGTAATTGGAAAAAATCTTGAGTTAATTAGTTCACTTTCACCAAGGGGTTCCAGTTGGATATGCCAGATCCCGCCCCCCCTTTTTTCTTCCGTTATTTTATATTTTCATTCCTTCTTTTTTGACAACAAAATATATAATATACCATCAACAAGTACTTTTTTTTTATAATAATAATAATAATAAAAAAATAAATAATTTTATTCATTCTTATTTTTTTTTCTTCTTTCCTTCCTCCTTCCTCCTCACCACCACCATAATAGAATATACTTCATCCTCTCCCCCTCTCCCTCTCCTTCCTACGCTGAGGTTCAATTCATCCTTCCCTAACACCCCCACAAAAAAATATTACATCATCTCATAAT
Source organism: Atherinomorus stipes (assembly GCA_023101725.1). Classification (NCBI taxonomy): domain Eukaryota; kingdom Metazoa; phylum Chordata; class Actinopteri; order Atheriniformes; family Atherinidae; genus Atherinomorus; species Atherinomorus stipes. Next base: position 36,341 of record JALJCO010014171.1, on the reverse strand, counting down.
TAATTGGTCTCTTCCCTTTTTTTTTTTCCTCCAGAGAGGCTCCCCTCATATGGCATTGGGGGAAATAAAAAACCCCAGTTTTTTTTTTTTTAACTCTTCTTTATTTTTTTTTTCTTTTTGCAAAAAACCCTTCTTCACACAGATAAGACGTTGGAAATGGAACACGGTTATAGTGCTGTGGCGATCCGGATTCTCATACTCCAAAACACTGGCAAGTGTTGTCCGAACAAACGTAAGTCCTCCGCACGATCCCAGCAGACTCCCACCTTGATTCGCCTTTTGTTGACAAATGGGTCACGGATCCATTCCTTGCAGTCGTGGGCTTTGTAGTTGGGAAGTAGCGCCGTTCCTCAGAGAGCAAAGACAGGTGATCTTGCACCTCTGAGAATGAAGGCCGGCTCAGTCTCTTCCAACCCCGCCAATTTAAACTCAAACCCCTCACGCCCGTCCCCACAGATCCAGTCTTAAGCAGCACTTTATCTCCAACACATGTCATTTCCCCAAGTGTCAAGTTCAGTTCATTACAAGAATCGCATGAAGCCAGTTCGACCCCTCCCGTCACTAATGCCCAGCAGTGACTTTTTTGCAGCGGCTCCGAACAAACACTCTGCCAGCGATCTCCCTCGGGAAACCATCACCCGTGATAAAGAAGGTGTTTGTGGTCCGCATCCATCTCCTCGCAAAGCTGCTCAAACAGGCGCGAGTTAAGGGCATGCTTTATGGTTGATAACTTTAACCACATCATTCAGACCTTCAGTTCCTGTGGCATTTTCACTAGCCAGCATTTCCCTTAATGACCATCGAGACTCACATTCAGGTGCAACCTCCTTACCGAGCAGAAACCAGACAGACGTCCAGCATGGCAGCACTCCGTCTGTACATATCCGACCAAAGGACCATCATCACTTGGAGTGCATACCATGGGAATGAATTCCTCCAACACTGTGCTCAATGTCCTCCCATTTCCTCAATCGCCGAGTACAGTGCTCCCGATAGAGGCACTTTGCAAACTTAACTCAACCTCTCCAGAGTTCCGGCAAATGTCTTTCTGAGGGCAGATAAGTTCTTCACCAAGTGAATGGCTTCTAGCCTTAGCAAACGGTTAGCCACCAAATATGCCCTCAGCATTTCATTTGTTGACGGGTGCCCCAAACGTCTCTTCCTTCTTCCGTTTTTCCTTTCAAATACTCAAGGCTTGTCTCCCAATGCGGGATGCTTGTCTCCAATCAAGCAGTTTTAAGGCTTCACGCATCATTAAAAGCCGGTCTCCACATATTATCACAGCGGGCTTGGTGCGTGGGAATCACCTGTTGCATAAATCCATATTTCAAGTAAATCCTATATTGTCTGTTAAGCAGCCTTTCTTTTAGTAGTCGCAGGCGCTTCTGTCCCTCCACTTACCGTTTCCCCTTCCCCAAAACCTTCTAAGTTTGTTTTGCTCATTTCTAGCGAGGTTAAATTTAGCAGGAGGACCGTGACCTGTGGTGCGATGCCGACAATGCAAAATGAGCATAGCGGTGTTACGAACCGGCATTTTCAAAATAAAACACCATCAATTAGAAAAACGGAAAAAATGGAAGAATATTCTTTCTGTGTGGCCCGGACCAAATCCCGCCTACCGGGCCAGGGCCCGGTTGGATCATGCCAGATTACAGCAACTACGCTAAGCTAAGCTAAGCTAAGCTAAAGTCAGCGCTGCCAGATTCAGAGAATGACTGGGTCGACTAGAAAAAACGCTTCTGCCCACTTGTCCAACTAAGGGAACTGCAGGGGGAGGCTAAATTTCACCCATGGGTGGCATATGACTTTAAAGTGCTGCACAATAGTCAAGAAAACATGGTGCAGACACACAGAAAGCTCGGTCACCTCTGAAGATGAATCTGGAAAAGGGATTCTCTTCTTCCTCTTATCTAAGTTCGATATCTGAATATTTTTCCATCACTGATTTTTATTATTATACCAAATAGTATTGTCTATGTAAAGGAATGGAACAGATTATTGACATAAACTTGATAAAGTCAATGCCTATAATGACTGCAAAAAAGAGTCAATCCCCACAGACTCCCATGTTAAAAAGACCAACTTCACAGCAGAAATGAACACGTCTACAGCCTCGTTCACCCAGTGGTTATACATTTACAGCAAACTTCGCCCGTGGCAGGATGGGGTTGTGCACTAGGTGGTGTCCGTGTATCTATGATGTATTATATAACATTGTATACATTTTTGAATTTTTTTAACGCCTTGATCAGCTGTTTATTAAAACTATCCTTTCAACCTCGCATCTGCGGAAATGTGGAAGTAACTATGAGGGACGAAAAATGACAAAACAAAAAAATAAATATATAAATACACATATAAACAAATAAATGCACTTAATGTATAAATAAATAAATGAATAAATATAAAAATAAATAAATGCACAAATAAATGTAGAAATGCATAAATCAATCAATGCCACCAAGAACCAAACTTTTTATCTGGTGAAGCTATCCATCAAGAATGTGACCCTAGTAAGGAGCAATGATAACTTGGATCATTTCATAGTACATGATGATGTCTTATTTTAATGAAGCCTATTTTATTCCTCAATGTGAAATTACAATAATCCACTAATAGAGTATTTACTACTTTTATTTAAGTCACTGACTGAATATTCTTGTCTAGATAAAGGAACAAATTTGTATATATTCTTATTTCATATGACAATGAAAAGATCATTGTACTTTAAAAAGGGCAAAAGCCTGAATATTAATAAGCAAATTTTTCATTCATTCATTTATTCATACACTTATTCACTATGTGTGATATTTGGAGGTTTAACATGTTTAAGTACATCCTTAGGATAAAACTGTGAATCTAATTCAGACTTATGGAATAACGGCTTTAGGTTTCCTTCAAAAAGTTAATTATTATTGTCCACATTTTTCCCCTTCTTTTTTTATTTTCTTTTTATTATTGTCATTTCCCACTTTTTTTATTTTAATGATCAAATGCTCGATTCCACAACATTGATTTGTATTCCTTTTCCTGCTGTTTTAATGACAAGAGCAAATGAGTGAGATTGTATTTGCATTATTACATCAGACAAGGAGGGAAGAAACTAGAAAAGTGAATCTTCTCAAAGAGTGTTAGATGTGTCTGACTGCAAAGCAAGCCAAAGGCAAGAGACAAAGGCTGGAACCTTTTCAAGTCCAGGTTGGCCTGAATATTTGCTTGTTTTCTCTGCAAATAGACATTCAGTGGATTAGAAATCAAAAGAATTATTGTCTGACAGATTAACTACAACAAAAGTGTGGAAAAAAGTGGCTATCGTGGAGCTTGTATTCATGCTAAATTATATTGCTTTATCCAAAGACTGAGGAAATACACTAACGCTTGCTAACCTGTTGTGTTTATGTTAAGACCATGTTTTTCTTTGTGTTTCTGACAAATGTCTGTAAAAATTACGGTATGTTTTTGCATGATGGCACATGGTTTTATACAGTAAATTTAAATGTCCACATTACCAAGATCTGTAAGTTGTACGAAATGATAGAGTAAGTCTTACAGTAATTTCTTTCTTTTGACTTTATGCCTTTTTTCCATTAATTTTAACTGTGTGAAAAGACATCACAGTAAAATACTGTGTATTTTACATAGTTGACCTGTAAGAATTAAAGTTGAATATTGTACATGTACAGAAATTTTACGTATTTACTTCGATGATGTACAATTTTGAAATTTACAGTTTTTTGCTGTTGCTATTTAACATTTTTAACTGTATTTTTTACAGTGTAGGAAAAGCAGTTCATAAATTCTTATCCACAGCTATCAATGAGAAAGTCACAACTTCTGAATGCTTGAACTTTCCAGGATGAAAAAAATCCTCTACTGCTTGTTCTCATGTTCTCAGGTTAGTGTTTGTCACATGTGTCTATGAGAGCAATACTGTACCTACATTGACATGTAAAAGTTTGGACTCCCCTGATCAAAATTTCTGTTACTGTTAACAGTTTAACAAATAGGAAATTGAATGACCTACAAAAGGCATGAATTAAAGTTGGTAGATCTCCTTTACATTTTTAAGCAAAATCCATTTTTATATTCATCTTTTACATTTTTTATGGTAGAGAAGAAGAAAAAGACCTAAATCAAAAGTGTGGGGAACCCTGCATGATTAGTACTTAGAAGACCCTCCTTTGGCAAGAAGATGCATTTTGCTTGAGGGATTTTCATCCATTCTACCTTTCAAAAATCTTCCAGTTGGGTGAGATTCCTTGGCCGTCTTGCGTTCACTGCTGTTTTGAGGTCTATTTACAGATTTTTGCTGATGTTTAGGTCAGGAGACTGTGAGAGCCATGGTGACACCTTCAGTTTGTGTCTCTTGAAGTCATCTGTTGCAGATTTTGAAGTGTCTACAGGATCATAAACAGTGCTGGACTGGCCATCGGGCATACCGGGCATTTTCCCGGTGGATCAATGGTGATTTGGGCCACCCTTTCTTTCTTTCTTTCTTTCTTTCTTTCTTTCTTTCTTTCTTTCTTTCTTTCTTTCTTTCTTTCTTTCTTTCTTTCTTTCTTTCTTTCTTTCTATCCAAAGATGTTACACTAAATACTTACAGTAAATTGTTAAAAGGGTGTGTCATCAAGTTATGCCTCTTGCAGGTTATTTAATCTTCTGCTTGTTTAACTGTTAGCAGTAACAGAAATTTTGAGCAGGGGATCCAAAACCTTTCCATGCCATTGTACATTACTTTTTCCTTACATTTTGTAGTTTGTATTGTTATATCTGGTAGGAATGTATTCGCATTTTGAATACCACTCATTTGTCCATCAGGGCTTTCTGTTCTGTCTGCAAACTTCTTCAGAGAGTACCACCATGTGAAGAGCCCAAAGTCCTGGGTTGAAGCTCAGGAGTATTGCAGAGATGTGTACGATGACCTGGCAACCATAGACAACCATGCTGGCAACAACAGGCTGTTGCGTGGAATCAAGGACCCTGGAAGACGAGCATGGATAGGGCTTTATGATGACATAGTCAGGTGGAAGTGGACCCTGAGAAATGAAAACTTTAATAAAGACAAAGATTTCGGCCACTGGAAAACTCACCAGCCTAACAACAAAGGCTCCAGTCAGCACTGCGTGGGGATGCTAACTAATGGGCAATGGGATGATGAAAACTGTGGGGCAAGACGTTCTGCAGTTTGCTTGAATGGTACAACAATTTTTACTGATATTACGCTGCCTGTCGTTGTCCCCAACCCCCCCCCCCCCCCCCCCCCCCCCCCCCCCCCCCGCACACACATACACACACACACACAAAATCACACTCTTAATATTTCAATTGCCCATATTTAGCTTTGATTAGGGCATGTATTTGTATTTGCTTCTTCAAAATCACATTATTTGCACACGTAGCATCTTAGCAAAGATCTTATTGAGAGAATCAGACAACTCATAATGACTTACTTCCCCAGCACATCCCAAAAATTCTCATTGGGGTTCAGGTCTGGACTCTGGTGACCACTGTATGAGTGAAAATGATGTGTCATGCTCCCTGATTCACTCTTTTGCAATGTCAGACTGATGAATCCGAGTACTGTCAACCTGGAATGCATCCCTGCTATCGGGGTGAATACAACTACATGGTTATTCAGGATAGGTATCAGCTGACCTCATCTCATATAATGCTGCTTGACCTGGACCTGAGTCTAGACTTGATCAAATCAATCCCACATCACAGACTTGCCCCACAGGCTTGTACAAAAAGCGCCAGCAGGCATGATAGCTGCCTCACTTCTTACCCTGATGATCCCTCCCTAAATCCGCCATAAATCTGGATTCATCAGATCTCATGACCTTCTTCCTTTGCCCCAGCGTCCAATCCTTATGGTCTCAAGCAAATTAAAGCTTTTTCCCCCAATTATCTTCACAGATGGTGGTTTTCTTTCACTCTAAAGGGCTGGTTATACTTGCTGTTGGTGACGTTTCCGTGTACGTACAGTATCATGGCTGCCACGTGTTCCTAGCGTTGATTTTGACGGGAGTACGCTCGTGTTGACGAGAGGTAACATGTCGCGTGTGCATGGTGGAATATTGACTTGAACGATAGAGGTGCTCATGAGTAGAAAAGCGTGAACACGAGATCAGAGGTAAACACAACGGTGAGTTGTTTAGAAGAGCGCGGCTCGGACTTTGTCCATAACTACCGGCGTCTTTATTATGTTTCCTTCCTGTTGCACGGTATATGTGTCTGACCAATGTTTTGTTTGTTGTAACCAAAAGATTCTGGTCAGACTGACCAATACTGGTTACTTTGACCAAAACATTGGTTAAAAATCTCAGTTAATCTAACTAAAAGATTGGTTGGACACATAACTACCAATCAGATTGGTTGCTTAGTCCCAATCCTTGAGTTCCCTTCACATCATTTGTTTGAAAATGTTCTTACTTTCACTATTAAACACAGCTCTGTTGCTCTTTTACAATTTGATTTCACCAAACGCTCACTTTGATGGTAACTTTAATTGAACAGGCAATATAGTGCTTGGACACTTTCAGGACAGAGCATGGTGCTGTTAAAATAAGGCCCAGATTTATGTAGCCTGTCAAAACTCAAAATCGGCGCAAATAGGCGCGTCTAGTACAACAGGCCAACCTAAGTCTTTTATTTGTAATTCTACTTTAAAAAAATCTTGAGTAATATTACATTTCTGCAAAGTGTTTTTGTGTTTTGAATTTTTCAAAGGTAAAGATTTCAAAATTTTTTCAATTATAAAATGCAATGAACTTGTGATAAATGATGGTACATTATACTATTATGGCAATTATATCTATGACTTGTTCAGTACTGAAATTGTGATCTAGGGTAAAATCTTTGCACAAACTGCTGATTTTCTATAAATTTGCTATTAGTGGGGGAATCTAAAATGACAAAATCACAAGTTAAAACTGAAAACAATTTTTCCAGGGCATATTATTTATTATTATTATTAAAATGCCTAACAGATCATCATATGAATGAATGGGTAGAATAGAAAAAGAAAGCCACATAAAACAGAGTTAAAGCAGATTTCGTGGAAATGTTAATCCAGTAAGTAATTGTTTTCTCTGTTTTTCCCCAGAAGGAGGTCCAACCAAGTATATCTTGGTGGAAAATTCCATGAGCTTTTACAAGGCTATGAATTACTGTAGGGCCAACTACACAGATCTTGCCATCGTGAGGAACATGTCTGACGTTGATGAAATCAAATCACTGCTAAACAACAGGTCCTGGATTGGTCTCCACAGGAAACACTGGTCTAATTGGTCTGACAGGAGCCCTGTGACCTTTAGAAACTGGCACGGAGGCCAGCCTAACAACGTCGGCGACAGTATTACTTCATGTGCAGCATTCAACACTGACACAGGGAAGTGGTTTGATGATGACTGTGAGGAAAAACGGGAATTTATCTGTCAAGCTCTGATTCCACCGAGAACTAGGATCAAGCTGAAGTTCCAGTCTGAGGCCGACCTGAATGATCCTGAAATTCAGCAGCAGATCTTAGAACAGGTACAATGAAGCCGAAGTTAAACAACATGAGCTGATGCTGCTAACAGCTGTCTGAGATAAAAGTGTAAGATTTTGTGGTGGTGTTTTGTCAAAAGGTTTAATTTTCTTTTCTTTTTTTAGCTGCATGCTAAAGCGAAAGCTCACGGCTTAACAGACTTTAAACTTCGCTGGATTGAGGCAGGGGGACTAACTTTTCACAAGGAACAAAGCAAGAAGAAGAAGAAAGGTAAATACTGTATATAAAGTCTGTTTCATAAATTATCTGGACAATATCTACAGAAATAAAACATGGCCTCAAGCAACACAGCATCTAGCTGTTTCCTTTTATTTGTCACATGATTCGAGTCCTAGCAGATAAAAATTCATTTGAATGTCTCACGTACAGCAGTCTTAAGATGATTTGAATGCATTTCTGTGAAATATTGAACAACAACAAAAAACCTAAGCTTAAAATACAGTATGTATCTCCCATTTATTATTTAATTAATGATTACTTGTGTTCAACTCTTTTTTTTAATCAAAAATAATTCTGATTATGAAAATAATGAAGAACCTTTGGAAATAAAATAAAAATCTCATTAACACTCAGTCTAGTTCAAACTTTTTGTAATTTGGTGGACATATTGGGGTCAAATATTTTAATATTTAATTTAATTTGCATGATGCACGTTCAAAACACCCGCTGTGTTCATCTGGTTCACATCCGTTTGCTAGCAAGTGACGCAGTGCGCAACCAATATTCAGCTGCAACGTCGCGGCTGCATCCCAGATATAAAACTTACAGTTTCTGGGCCTCAGGATGCCTCTGGGCAAAAATGAGCAAAATGAATATTGGTGTGCCACCAAAATGAGTCAAAAACGCATATTTTTAAGGTCTAAAAGTTACGTTGTGGGTCTTTAATGGAGTGCACAGTAATCATGATTGAGAACCTCTGTAAAAGGTTGGCATACTCATCTATGATGACTGACCCAAGAAATGACAGACAGAAAATCTTAACTTATAATTCCATCTCCAGTTTAAAGTTCTTCCTTTAACTAAAACATAAAAATAAAGATAAACATAATTTGCACATATGGTATACTACTGTGTGGTATTTCAAAATTATTGAAGTGTAAAAGGTATCCACAGAAGACAAGTGTGCAACAGGTGTATAACAGTGATGCTATAGATCTATTTATGGTCTAAAACTTTGTTCTATGTCTTCTTTTAGGTTCAGGAAACTGAGCTGATTTTGAAGTGGAAATCATCAACAGCCATTCAATAAAACCCCTACAGCTGTTTGCAGCCCAGCTGTGACTACATCCTTGCCTTTAAACATTTGTGTTAATCTGTAGACGTATTTATTAACATCAGGAGCTGCCATAGAGAAAATCATATACGTTGTTTGAAGCTTCATCGTTTAAATTATTTTCTTAGTTGATTTTTCATAGCATACTTTCAGTTAGAATGACAGACGTGAAAGATTTCTGTCTGGGATTTCGTTAAATCTGAGTGTAGTTTGAAAGTAGTTTGTCTAATTTAAACATATATCCTGTTTATCTTACATTTAATTGTTTGAGTGCTTGCATAGTCCAATTAAAGTTCTCTATATCCCCAGTTTATGAGTGTCTTTTTCAAATAGCTTTCAGGTTTTTTGTTCCTTGTAAATCACTTTTTTTTCCCTCAGAAGCAATTTTTGCAGTTTACACTTATAAATACATACACACACAAATATACATGTATTGCATTCACATACGTGATATATTGTATGCTAGCGTTTTTTGGAAGTATTTTATTACATGGGATGAAAAAGTTGATAAAGCATCTTAATACTGATAAAAAAAAACTACATATCTTGATTTGTAAGTAAAGCATCCCGTGAATTTGAGTTTAAAAAAATAAACATGACAATGAATTCTATGAAAATCTTATTTAACAATAAACAAATTGTGTCAGGATTGAATTGCAAATTTGGGGGATTTGATCATTTATGACACTAATACACAAATAAATACAGAAATAAGATGCATGCATTAAATCATCAACTCAATAAATTAAAGAATAAAATCTTAGAAAGTTTGATACAACAGGCATTGCAGGGTTAGGCCATGTGTCTGGTTCTTTGTTGGATTAAGCTCTGGGATTGGGACTTCCCTGTTCCTGCTTGAGTTCCTCTAAATCATCATCCTGCTGGAAGGTGAACCTTAGTCACAGTCTCATATCTGGAAGAGTGAAACAGGTTTTCCTCAGCAATTTTCCTCCATTTTGCACCGTCTATCCTGCCCTAAGTTTTCTTTCTTTTTTCACCTAAAGTCTAATAAAAGCTATGAACATATAAGGTTGTAATTCAAAATACCTACAGTGGGTAAATATAAAATTATCAAAAGGGGCTAAAAACTTTCAAATAGTTTGTAGCTGTTCTTGTATCTCTTCTTACATTTGTTTGCTTGAAAGGCATTTCCTGAGATGTACACATCAGGCAAAAGCAAACGATGCAGCAAGTCTGTTAACATGTTTTTTTAGTTTGTTTTAATACCTCTATTTTTAATGTACTTTTAAAATGTTTCTTGTGCTCCTCCCTTTAAACATCTTTTATATACTTTGAGTTATCTTGCACTTAAAATAATCCTGCCTTTCCTTGGTGTAACTATGGCGACAATCAGGCTCAAGATGATATTAATGCTTATTACATACATTAAAAAATTGCAAACTTTATCTTTTGAATGTCTCCCCAGAGGAAAATAATTTTGGAAAGGAGCTCTCATAAAGGTCTCATTTACTTCTAGACAAATGTGAGATCCACATGAGAGCTAAATGAGACAATGGCTTCTCCTGTTTCTCAACCTTGTCTACAGATTTAAAAAAAAAAAAAAAAGTTGCACAGTCTCACTTCCAGTTCCAAAGGAGAACTCAATCATTTCTCAACTAAATCTCAAGATGTCTGCATTAAGTCTCAAATAAGACCATTTCTGGTGAATTTTGGGAGAAACAAAAGAGATATTCATGAGAACGATTTGAAACCTGAATGAGGCTGGGATGAGATCTCCTTTTGTCTCCAGAGATGCAACAGAGAAAGCTTTTAGAAGTAAAATTTTCCTCTGGGTCTACAAAAACTCACTACAGTATTAGTACAAACCAATCATGTTGATTTATTCCAAACAGAAAGTTAGTCACTTAGCAAAGATGTAAAACGATTCAGTTAAAAAAAATAGAAACAAAGAAACAAATAAAAACCAAAATCTGGATAAACCAACGGGCTGAACCTGGAGCGGAAGGTTCAGCGACTCATTTCACCCTCTCATGGGTGCATGGAAATCAGTGTCTGTACACTCGTCACACAACCAATGAGGCGATACGGCTGATTTTACGTACTGCAAGATTTCCTAAACCACTGATAGCAACCAAGCATGAGTTTCAAGCTAAAACAAGTCAAATACAAAATAAAAGACAATGAATGCAGGTGTAGCATCCAAAATACCAATTTTGGTTCAGATTAGGAGAGACCGTTTCTTGGGGCCTGAACGAAGCATGCCGAACACTGCTGGGATATTCCAAAATGATCTGTTGTGATAAACCTCAACAATTCAGAACTCTTCCAGTGGTGCAGTAACACTTCTCAATTCAGTCAACCCAGATTTTTACTGTAAGTCTCAGTGTGTGTGTTCATGATAAACAGGACAGAAGATGATGAAAGTGCTGATTAGGTGAATCCATGAATAAAAAAAGCTGATCACTAATTGCCTCATCATTACAGTAGATCAAAGATGTTGCAGTTGCATTGACATTGATATTTATTCTCATAAATATTGTTGTTTAGACGGGGAACAGATTCCTACATATAAATATTTAAATATATATATAAATATATATATACAGTATATATATATATATATATATATATATATATATATATATATATATGTATATAAAGTTTAAATGCCTCTAAATGGACTTTTCTTATTATCCACATTTAAGGTCAAAGGCTCAATTTCACCACCTTGATTTGTATGTCTTTTCCTGCTGTTTAATGACAAGAACAAATGAATGAGTTTGTGTTTGCTTAATTACCCCCCGGAAGGAGGAGAGAAACTGGATAAAAGTATGCAAATCCTCCAAGAGTTTGAGATGAGTCTGTGAGACCAGAGACAAAGCAAAGCAGTAGCAAAAGACAACAGCTTGAACGTCTTCATGTCCAGGTAGGCCTGATGTTGTGTCAAAGTACTTCTGTTTTCTTCTTCTTTACAGCCTCTTGAGAAGAGTAAGATTGTAAACCAGTTGAATTTAATGTTTGAATTGCAACAAAAACAAGAATGAGTGAACAAATAGTGGATAAATAAGGCAATGAATACAGATGATGCATATTTACGCTGAACAATCTTACTCGACTTAATACACTGCATACAATGAGCATCAGTTACTCTGATATTTTTTCTTCAGTATGTGTCATGTTCGGAAAAGCCATGTTTCTTTAGTGATCCTGCAAAATAGAAGATGCAGCCCTCTTGTTTACATCACTTATATGCTTATATTTTTCAGGATGAACAATCCTCTTCTGCTTGCTCTCACATTTTCAGGTCAGTGTTTGTCAGCTGTGAATATGACAGCAATACCTTTATTTATTTATTTTTTTTTTTCTGTTTTCTGTTTTGTGTTTTATATTTCAGAGCATTTTTGTTTGTAAAAGCCACTCATTTGTCCATCAGGGCTTTCTGTTCTGTCTACAAACTTCTTCAGAGAGTACCACCATGTGAAGAACCCAAAGTCCTGGGCTGAAGCTCAGGAGTATTGCAGAGATGTGTACGCTGACCTGGCAACCGTAGACAACCAAGCTGGCAACAACAGGCTGTTGCGTGGAATCCAGGACCCTGGAAAACACGCATGGATTGGACTTTATGATGAGCCAGTGAGGTGGAAATGGACACTGGGAGATGTAGACTTCAATAATGATGAAGATTTCAGCAACTGGAAAGCTGATGAGCCTAGTAACCAAGGGTCCCGTCAGGTCTGCGTGGCGATGCAGAATAACGGGTTGTGGTTTGATGTAGACTGTCAGACAGGTCGTCCAGCAGTTTGTTTTAATGGTACTAAGATTTTTTAAAATCTTAAAAGAAAAAAGTCTGTAACACTTAAAACACAGAACATTGTTCTTTTAAAATGAAAGAATTAGGTCCAGATTTACTAAACATGTCAAAAATAAGAAACAGCTGAGGAGTGTCAAGGACGAAGGACAATCATAAAGCTGCATTCGACTTTCAGTTCAGTTTGAGAAAATCTTGACCGATGATATATTTCTGATAAGGAAACGTTTGCTTTTGCAAATCTGCTCTAAAAGATTTTCAATAGGTCAAAAAATATAAAATTTTATATTGATAACTGATTTATCGCTATGCATCTTACTATTAATTAATTAATTAATTATTATAATTGTTTGGCAGCAATACTGAAAAAGAGCATTTAAAGGGCACATGACATTTCGCAATGCATTGTGGGCTTCACGGGCAAGAGTTTTGGTTTATATAGCGCAGTGCTGTGAGACACCGACTCAAACTCATGGAAAAATGGATCGAATCAAAGAGAATGTTGCAGTTGCATTGCTGACTGCTATATCACTCTCCCTTCTCCTTTTTCTCCGTTTAAATCTGGCGTTATCTGCAGTTTTCACCTCCCTGCGTCCGAGATGTACTGATGGTCTCCAGTCTGGACGGGTTTTATTCATTTCATACGCAGGTCTCCCTCAAAGAAACACACGCCCGTTGTTACTTTTAAAATGAAGTCAGTTACAATCAACTCTAAAAGTCAATCTGCTATGAGTGAGGACATTTACGATATAAACCCAAAAGTAGCCTAATCTAAAAGTGAAGGAAAGGGAGTACGAGGGTGTGTGCTTCTACATTGTTTGTGGCCTCAGCTAGCTTGGCCAATGCTAGCAGCCAGCTAAGTGCTACGTGTGAAATAACATAATTCTGTCTACATTACAACACACTAACAGAACAGAACTTACCAGCCTGAAAATACTGTGACCAACATGCATCAGGTGATGGCATTGAAAGTGATATTTGGTCGCCTCATGGCTGCTATCTGGGCCATTTGGCGCATCTTCGTTAGCTCACATACCTGAGCTCCCTTGCTTTGCATTGGAAATGAGAAAAATCTCACCCCCATCACTTTTTCTTTTTTTTTACCGGAACAATTGTGTGAATGATTGTGGCAGTTCATGACACAGCACGGCTGCTCCATGATTTAAACTTGTAACAAACTTGTAAATCAAAAGAAAAAGAACGAGGGCAGCATTCTGCATGCAGTCGGAGTAAACAAACTTGACAGTTTCCGGTTTCAAGTTATACTACGGTATATAAACGTAGCAGTATGAGAACCATTACATTTTCCTTCATACTTTTATACCTTGGCCGCAGTATAACTTCATTCTGTCTCATAAAGCACAGGAGAGAGACAAGTCAGGTGTACACTGCCTGTCCTTACGCACACTCCCACTTGGTGGTGGTAAATTCACGTCGCTTGCCAATCCAACCCATTAAACATCAAAGGAAGAACAGATGTTCCAATAAAGGGCATTGTTAAACCAAAATAAGTTATTTTTATTTACTTACTTAAAAACAACCTTTAAGAGCGCAGTCATGATACCATGGTATACCGTGAAACTGTGATATTTTAGCTCAAGGTTATCATACTGTCAGAATTTCATACCAGCACGTGCCTAATTGGAACATCTGTTCTTCTTCCTTAGATGTTTAATGGCGTTGGTATTGACAAGCGACGTGAATTTACCACCACCAACTGGGAGTGTGCGTCAGGACAGGCGGTGTACACCTGACTTGTACTCTCTCCCTGTGCTTTATAAGACAGAATAAAGTTAATACTGCGGTCAAGGTATAAAGGTTTGACAGAAAATGTAATGGTTCTCATACTGCTATGTTTATAAATACCGTGGTATACCTTGAAACCGGAAACCAGCACATCCCTAGTTCAAATAAAGGACATTGTTCAACCAAAATAAGCTGTTTTTATTTACCCACTTAAAAACAATATTTAAGAGCGTAGTCATGATACCATGGTATACCGTGAAACCGTGATATTTTTGCTAAAGGTTATCATACCGTCAGAATTTCATTCCGGCACATGCCTATTGTGGTTTTCCCAGTCCACTACATCACCCTTTCTAGCCCTATAGTGCACTTTTTGCTTAAAACTACGTATAAAAACTCACCACCAAAGTTGATTTCATAAATGTTTCATGATTTCAGTACCTAAGTTGTCTCTTGTATTCTCTTTATTTTCCAGAACAAGGTCCCCCCAAGTACGTCTTAGTGAAAAAGTTCATGACTTGGAGTAAGGCTAAGAATTACTGTAGGTCCAACTACACGGATCTTGCCAGGGTAATGAGCATGTCTGAAGTTAATGAAATCCATCCACTGCTGAAACGAAACCACTGGATTGGTCTCCACAGGAATCCCTGGTCTAATTGGTCTGACCAGAGTCCTGTGACTTTCACAAACTGGAACTGGAGTCAACCTAAAAGCTACGGCAGCCCTGTGGCTTCATGTGCTGCGGTCAACACAACCACTGGGAAGTGGTTTAATGACGACTGTAAGAACAAGCGGGAGTTCATCTGTCAAACTCTGATTCCACCGAGGAGGAGAATCAAGTTGAAGTTCCAGTCTGAGGCCGACCTGAATGATCCTGAAATTCAGCAGCAGATTTTAGAACAGGTGCAATGAAGCTGGAATTACTTTTTATAATACCAGCTGGTTCTGTTGACGATTACTGAATGGTTTTGTATCTGAAATGTATGAATGTTTGTAATGATGTTTAATCAGAGGTTATTATTGATTTTTTTTTTTTTTTTTCATTTAGCTGCATGCCAAGCTGAAGACAAATGGTGTAACAGACTTCAAACTCCGCTGGATTGATGCAGGGCAGACTTTTCACAAGGAGCAAAACAAGAAAAAAGGTACAGTATGGGCAGTTTTTTTTCCCCCTGATATACGTAGTCTCTGGACAATAATGAAATTCAATGAAAAATAGCACAATATGTAGAAATTGAACTGAAATTGAAATGTATTCAGGAAATCAACTTTAGAGGTGTAATATGCTGTTCTGTTATTTTCTTTGCAGGCACCACAGGAGAATAAGTTTGAAGTTTTAATGAATACATTTTGCAGCAAAACTTTTCCAGCTGATAGTTTGCATAAAAAACTATTTTCTATGTTGCAACTTCTCTCAGAAATGTTTTAAAATGCAAAAGAGCAATAAGCAATTACAATAAGTTTATGTTTGAACATTCAAAGTTCAAATTTATTCAGTTTGTTTATACAGTGGAAGGAAATGCTTTTACAGAAGAGATTTTGGATACAATTCTTAGCACTCCAATAAAATTGAGAACCAGCCAAATTGAAGTTTACTGCTATATCAGGATAAAAACTTGAAATTTTTATATATTCTAGGTGAAGTGGATCAAACTCCCCTTCCAGAAATATTTATCAGAGAGTGTAAAATAAAAATGTAATATCATATATGGTTTTTCAAAACTGTATACAGATTTGGCTAAATCAGTGGTTCCCAAACTTTTTCTGCAGGGCCCCTTATAATGTCAACCCCCCCCATCCCACCACCACGACCACATGCACTCAAATGTTTACCATGAAAGACGCATGAAAATATGCACTGCATTTGGAGGGAGTTCATTAGTACTTTAAAAAATATACCCATTTTTTTGTTTGAAGTGCAAAAACTTTTTAGCCTGGCTATTTATATATATAATAAGTAATACTTACTTATATACTTATTATATACTTCTTACCCTAACCGACCCTTCCCCTAACCCTAACCACCCGACTACCGTACGCATCTGTTTGTAAGCTGCAGATAGACTCTTGGCAGTATTTAACTAACTTCCGCTTGAGACTTTCTGTATGGATTGGATGTATGGCGGCGCCCTTGTCGGTCATTGTAACTGCAGTTAGGTACTCTTGAGATATGTAGGCCCTTTGTCTCACTTTTCCTTTTACCATGGCCAAAAAATGTCCACATGTTCTAGCACTTAACTCTGTGTTAAATGACCTGTTGCTGTAGGTCGGTTTTTCTCTAGGATCAAGTCAACAGCTAGCTTATGTGCCTAGTTAAGCTGGTGTTAGTGCATATCTGTAACATGATATCTTAAAGGTTGAATATGGAATACGGACAGAACAGCGACATCACGTGTGTCTAGGTTGTAGTTGCGACGGCAGAAAAACAACTCCAGCCGCTGGGATGCCAGGCTCACTGCCAATACGCAAGTGACCAACAGTCTGCAGCATGTCCAACAAGTAACACAGAGGAGTTTATAACTGACAGCTAACGTTAGCCATGTTAGCAAACAAGCTAGCTTACCGATCCAGCAGGAAAGTCGCCATTTCAGTGTTTTACTCCGTGGAAAACGTTTATGTGGGTCCATTTAGTGAAGTCTTCACCTAAATTTACTCCAGGTTTTGCTCTTCTCAGGTCACTCCTCCTCAGAAACAGATAACAACATCTCCAGGGCTCTGAAGCAGCTGCTTCACTGGTCGTCTCTACGGTTTTCCCCTGTACAAGCCTGACTATGACCAAAATATTGTTTCCACACAGAGATCGTATATGGCAACCCGCAATGGCGGCGTGTATTGGCTTATAGACGTAAATAAAATGCCATTATCGAACCGTAAAAAATTATTTTATAATTATTTTTAGGTTAAATATAATTTTTCTGGAGAAATGTTGTACTTTCATTCTGTACACCCCCAAACGACCTGTGGAGGTATTATTTTTGAAAAAATATAGCTTTTAATAAAAATGTTCCATATTCAACCTTTAATTTTTGTTGTTTGTTTGTTTTCTTTTACATCTTCAACAAACAAGGCACCTTCTGAGTAACTGCAAAATTGTCCTTAAATGAACAAAAGTTTTATGTAAAACTTTTGCTGCTGATTAAATTGCAGTCTGCCTGTGAATGTTTGACTATTGTTTAAAAGCAGTTTGTGAAATATACAAAAGTTATTATGTAGCATTTTATGTGTTGTGTGTGCTTGTATAGTCATTGTAAAGATTCCATACACAATACAGATCTTGTCTGGATTAGCTTCTGTGGGGGGAAAAAGATGTGATTAAGTGTATGATTAAGGGCATAATCTGTTGTCATTCCTTGCATAAAATAATTCACAAAGTCAACTTTCTTTTCTGCAGCAAATGCACTTTTTATGAGGCACTTTAAAAAATATTGAGCATTAAATATGTAAATGCTGTAATTGTACTCAAATGTGCACATTAAAACACAGGAACAAAGAATGTTGCACATTGGAAGACAACATCACTGCTGAAACACTATATTCAGAGCACACCACCATCCAGATGACATCTTTTTTCTGGGAAGACTTGCTTCTTCCAGCAAAAAGCTGCTTCATAATTAAAGACTTCAGGTGCTAACATGGACCTGTGCCTTCACTCTACACCAGTCAGTAAAACCATTTTGCACACTATGAAGTTACAAACCTGACCAGCGCAGACCCTAAACAGATGCTGAAATACCATGTCAAGCAAAAATGAGAAAATGTTTCACTATTAAAGCTATTGCAATCAACTCTGTTTTAAAAACAGGTCTGTGGAAATATATGACAAAAGACAGTAAACATGCCTTTGTTCCATATTTACCATTAATATTGTTGCTTGCATTAAAGATAAAAATTATGTGAAAAAGAATTATTTTATATTGATTTGGGTGAAAGTATACTGAAAATGAAAACAAGTATAATTACAATCCAAATAGGTTTATTTTTAAAGCAATAAAAACACCAGAAATAAGGATACAATGGTAAAGTCCAAAAATTATCATGAGGAGCAAGTTACATGTCACTCCTGCCTCGTAATTCATTTTTACTGAAACATTATTATGAAGAATTACTTTATTAATTAATTCTTAGTAATTCTTATTATTATTATTATTACAAAAAATTCTGGAATGCGCTGCTAGGTAGCTGCAATTTGTGATAGCTCTCCCTTAACTTTTGTGTTTTTTTCAAATATAGTTGTCTTTTTTATCGACATTATTCGTCAGATTAGGTTTTTCTTGGAGGATTTTTTTTGCTGGTTTGAAGGGTGTGCAATTCGGGAGATTTTTCCTCGTATAGTTGGCTTTTTCACTGCTTGTTATGATGTGTATCCATAGCAACGGAAAAATTGTTTACCACCGGGATCAACTGTTAAAACTCTCCCAAATCAAGATTTTCAGCGAAATAACACGTCAAATCCCAGTGGAGTTAAGGAGAAGGACAAGAGGATGCAGGGCAGGGGTAAGGCAGAGAGAAAAACGGTGGAGATTTAAACCGTTTCTTCCAACTGTTGTGATGGGTAACGTGAGATCGCTAGCTAACAAGATGGACGAGCTCGAAGTGCTAACAAGGTCTCAGAAAGAGTACAGAGAATGCAGTATCATGTGTTTCACTGAGACATGGCTGCATGAACACATCCCGGACTGTAATGCATCTGTACACGGCTTCAAGACGGTCCGTGCAGACCGAAATAAACAGCTCAGCGGGAAGCGGAAGGGAGGCGGAATTGCAGTGCTGGTCAGTCAGCGCTGGTGCCATCCAGGACACATCACTGTCAAGGAGAAGATCTGCACAAGAGACATTGAACTGTTAGCTGTGAGTTTTCGTCCATATTATTTACCCAGAGAGTTTGCCTGTGTTATTCTGGTAGCGGTTTATATAATACCAGGTACCGCACCAGAGACAGCCTGTGATGTCATCAGCTCCATTGTAGCTAAACTACAAACACAGCATCCAAACTCATTCATGGCGATCTCTGGAGACTTCAACAACGTCTCCCTCTCTGCTACGTTGCCAACTTTCCAGCAGTTTGTCAGCTGCTCCACCAGAGAAAATAAGATGTTGGACTTATTTTATGCAAAAACTATGAATGCATACAGCTCCTCTGCCCTGCCTCCTTTAGGAAGATCAGATCATAATCTGGTTCTTCTCACCTCCACCTACAAGCCCATCGTTCAGCAGCAACCAGTCATTAGGAGGACGATTAAAACCTGGTCTACTGAGGCTGAAGATGCTCTGAGAGGTGCGAGGCCACAGACTGGAATGTCCTCTGTGAACCTCATGGAGATGACATCAACACCATGACTGAGTGTGTGACAGATTACATAAACTTCTGTGTGGACAACATCGTTCCAACAAGAACAGTGAGGTGCTTCCCCAATAACAAACCCTGGATCACCAGTGACCTGAAAAAGCTGCTGAACACCAAAAAGAAAGCTTTCAGGGATGGAGACAGGGAGTTACTGAAGACCACACAAAAACAACTGAAAACACAGACTAAGAAGTGCAAGGAGGACTACAGGAAGAAGTTGGAGAGCCAGCTCCAGCAGAACAACGTGAGGGATGTGTGGTCGGGAATGAAGAAAATCACTGGCTTCAAGTTAAAGGGGGACCAGACTGATGGAGGTCTGGACAGAGCTAACGAACTGAACATGTTCTTCAATAGGTTCAGTTCCCCCCCTGCCGACAACCCAACACACCACACACCCTCCATGAGCCCACAGCTTTCCTGTCCCACCTCCACTCTGTCACCCTGCACCTCAGTCATGGACCTGAACACAGCCTCATCTCCCTCCACATCAGGACATCCTGAGACCTCTTTTGCCTCCACCTCCAGCCTGACTGTCTCCTGTGACCAGGTCAAGAAACAACTAGAGAAACTGAACCGGAACAAGGCTGCAGGTCCAGATGGTGTCAGTCCCAGAGTTCTCAAGACCTGCTCAGAACAACTATGTCCGGTTCTCCAGCACCTTTTTAACACCAGCCTGAGACAGAACAGAGTTCCTGTGCTGTGGAAAACATCCTGTCTTGTTCCAGTCCCTAAAAAACCACAACCAGCTGAACCAAATGACTACAGACCAGTTGCTTTGACATCTCACATCATGAAAGTCCTGGAGAGACTCTTACTGGCTCACCTCAACAAGCAAGTGAATACCTTTCAGGACCCATTACAGTTCGCATATCGTAATGGGCTTGGGGTTGAAGATGCCATCATCTTCTTGCTTCAGAGAGCCCACTCTCATCTGGACCAGTCAGGCAGCACTTTGAGGGTCATGTTCTTTGATTTTTCAAGTGCATTTAATACTATTCAGCCTGCTTTGCTTTGTCAGAAGCTCCATAACTTCCAGGTGGATCCCTCCACAACCACCTGGATTTACGACTACCTCACAAACAGACCACAGTTTGTGAGACTGAAAGGTTGTGTGTCTGAGATGGTGGTCAGCAGCACTGGAGCACCACAAGGGACTGTACTCTCACCATTCCTCTTTACACTGTACACCTCAGACTTCCAGTACAACTCTGAGTCCTGTCATCTGCAGAAATATTCTGATGACTCTGCAGTTGTGGGGTGTATTAGTGATGGACAAGAAGCTGAGTACAGGGAACTTGTCAATCAGTTTGTGAAATGGTGCAGTAACAATCAGCTCATCTTAAATACCAGCAAGACTGAAGAGATGATTGTTGACTTCAGGAGGAGCAAGAATAAGCAGCATAGTCCTGTTTACAACCTGGAAGAGGAGGTGGAGGTGGTAGAGAACTACAAATACCTTGGAGTTCAGCTGGACAACAGACTCGATTGGAAATGCAACAGTGACTACATCTACAAGAAAGGTCAGAGCAGACTCTACTTCTTAAGGAAGCTGAGATCATTCAACGTCTGCACCAAGATGTTGCAGATCTTCTACAAGTCTGTTGTGGAAAGTGCAATTAGCTTTGCAGCCATCTGCTGGGGAAGCAGCATCAGAATCAGAGACTTGAAGAAACTAAACAAGCTGATCAGGAAAGCTGGTTCTGTGCTGGGGATAACTCTGGAGCCGCTGGAGCTGATCGTTCAAAAAAGAATGCTGCACAAGCTGATGAAGATGATGGAGGACCCCATCCTCTCCACAACACGGTGAAGAATCAACAGAGTGTGTTCAGTGGGAGGCTGCGTCAAGTTCGCTGTAGGACGGAGAGATACAGAAATCATTCCTGCCAGTAGCCATCACCCTAAAGAACAAGAGTGACTGACTTTTTTGTTTATTTAAAAAAAAAAAAAAAAAAAAAGTGAGCTTTTACAATACTGAATTTCCCTTCGGGATGAATAAAGTATTTTTCATTTCATTTTCATTTCATTTCATTTCATTTCATTTCATTTCATTTCATTTCATTTCATTATCTTTATGTGAATCACCATGCAGGGTAAACACATTGGATCAGAGGCTTAAAGGCCTCCTTCCACTGAAAACACGTTTAACTTGCTCCTTCTGAAATACGGAGGGTTTCCCCTTGTTTTCTTACACATGCTGACTTGCTAGCGTTGCGAACCCCCCGTTCGGCTGTGCTTTCTCATCAGAGAAACAATACGAAGAAAAGAGCGAATCGGGAACAGCCTTGCACTTCTACGTCACATTGCAAATAGCGTATCCCACGTGGGGTTTCTATCTGTCCATTGGAAGGCAGGTAACCCACCACGCTAGAAGTAAAGACGGCACGACTGTAGCTTCGGAGTTGAGAAGCTAATTAGCTAACTGTTTGTTAGCATGGCGGAACAAACTTGTTTGTCGGCTCTATTTCCTGTCTGTAACAAAATAAGAGCGGAGGGCGGAGCTTCCTTCATACACTGATGGGAGGCAGCCAATCAGACGGAAATTCATGAGAAGGACCCGGAAAAGCCTGCCGTTGGACAACAAGCCTCTCTTCTAGTATACAAATACAGCTGGATACAAAGATACCAGAAGGTTTTTTTTTAAACAGAAACGATGCAGAATGCATTCAATAATAATGGAGAACACAGAAATATTAATGAAATGACCATGGAAGTACAACTTTAATGGTTGAGTGTGTTGCTGCAAATATGGATACTTTAGAGCTGCACATCAGGGTAAAGCAAAGGATGCACTGCTAGTCTCATACTGTATGTTGGACTTATGATGTACAAATTCAAAAGCACAAATTATCATTGAGATTATTTTTAGGGAAATGAATAAGGATATATATATACACACACACATACAGCATATATATAGTTAATAAATAAGAAAATATATTAAATATTATATAATTATAATTATATATCATTTATATTCTTATTCTTTTTCTGATTTATTCTGTATTGTGGCACTCTTATCATTTCATAAGCGGTAGCATGAACAAGTCAGTGAACAAGTTAAAAGAAATGAGGATTCAGGACTCACAAGTCCGTAAAATGATTCTCAAGATGTTCTCAAGTTTTGTTTTGTTTTGATTTTTTGCTTTCTTCTTTTTCTACTACTTTTAAAGGTTTAATAAATAACCTTTGCTAATTGCATTTGATCTGTCAATATTTAAATAGATGTAGACCCCTAGTATATCTAGTGTATTACACATCAGATTTCTTTACTGACGTACAGTATAATGACAACGTTTAATTTATCTTGAGGATGCATAGATGCAGTTGCAGTTGTGGTTTTTTTTTTTTGGGGGGGGGGGGGGGGGGGGTTGCATTTTGGCCTTTTCTTTTTGGTCCGTCTGGAAGTTTGTTTTTATCCTCTTTTGAAGATTTTTTTTTTCTGGTCTGGCAATCGTCAAGGACTGATGTGCACACAGAGATATTTTTCTGCACTTTGGAATCCCGCCTTTGATATATCCATTGGTCTTATGAGATTAGAACAGGTCAACATATTAATGCTACATTAGCAGGGATGCAAACACTAATGATTCAAAAGAAATATTGATAACAACTTCTAATCTTATTCTTTGCTCTATTTTTTACATACTTCAGAATTTTAAAACATTTGTCAGTCTCAGATTAACAGTTGTGCTTCAAAGTTTACATACCCTTCCATTAAAGACAAAAAATAATCACCTGCCTGTGAAATAAATTGAAATAGACAAAAGTAATGATAAATAAATATTTTATGAACATCTTGACATTGATTTTGTATTGTGGCTCAACAGAAATATTAAAAACAACCCTTTACATACTTCAGAATTTTAAAACATTTGTCAGTCTCAGATTAACAGTTGTGCTTCAAAGTTTACATACCCTTCCATTAAAGACAAAAAATAATCACCTGCCTGTGAAATAAATTGAAATAGACAAAAGTAATGATAAATAAATATTTTATGAACATCTTGACATTGATTTTGTATTGTGGCTCAACAGAA
The DNA here is from genome assembly GCA_023101725.1 of Atherinomorus stipes. Classification (NCBI taxonomy): domain Eukaryota; kingdom Metazoa; phylum Chordata; class Actinopteri; order Atheriniformes; family Atherinidae; genus Atherinomorus; species Atherinomorus stipes. The sequence goes on along the minus strand of JALJCO010014171.1, from coordinate 12,623 downwards.
ATATTAAAAACAACCCAAAAACAAAGCAGGTACTGTATACAAGCATGATGGGGCTCCTCAGGCAATCACTGTAATCAGGTGTTTTCAGTAATGTTCAATGTTGACAGGTATTTTGACTCACTGTACATGAGCAAGGTGCTCTAGTTTGTCTAAGACAGATTTGTTTGTTTTTGTTTAAATTATTTTTGAACAAAAATAAAAAATCAATATTATAATTCACTAAATTATAATTTAGTAAATTTTTATTTATTATTACTTTTTGCAGATTTGTGTTATTTGAATAAATATTTTGAATTTAGCCTTTTCTTTAATGGGGGGTATGTAAACTTTCAAGCACAACTGTATTTTTATAGCACAGTGCAGTCATTTTAATGTCCTTCATGACTTTGTAGAGAGGTGTCTGTCAGCACAACTCCTGCTGCTTGTAATTAAGAGGCTTCCCATGAGATATGTGTAGGGGGTGGCATCTGACCCTTTTTAAAGATCAGCTGTCGGTCAAACCATGGGAAGTTTCTCCCGTTGGATTTGGACTTCATCAACTTCAGCTAAGTGGCACCTTCTCCCAATGCAGTTGTGAAAAGGAGAATACATCCCAATTTATATTCTATTATTTTCTGGATCAGAACATGGAAAAATAAGATGGTTTATCAGTCTGGGAAGGGTGATAAAGTCATTTCCAAATAATTTGGAGTCCATCAATCTACAGTAAAAAACTATTCTCAAGTTAAAATCTTTTACGACAGTACCTCGTCTTCCCAGTAACTGGGACGCCACCCAAAGAATGCTGCACCTGCAGCATTCTGACCAAGATTTTTCTTTGCACCACACAACACAAATTGGTTTGGACGCAGAGTGCAGCACCCACCGCTTCCCTAAGAGCAAACCCCTTAAGGACAAGGATGCATTCATATGAGCCTTTCTGATCCAAATCCTAGTTTGTTCACCTCATTTGGGGAGGTGTAAAACTCTGTCTCTGTCCACTTCTAATAAACGAAATACAGGAAGCCGATGACAAAGCAAAGGTGATTGTAGGTCGAACAAAAGCCATTGTGGATAAACACAACCAAAACATACTCATGTGGGATGATAGGCGGCTCTGGCCAGGTGAAATTATTTCCTCAGATGTGGAAGGACGCGGCAAAAGTTCTGTAAGAAATATGATTAATCCAAGACGGCTAGGATCTGATGCAGCTCCATGTTCGCTGTTACGCAGTGGAGATGGAAGTTGTTCTGCATAAACCTATGAGCTGAGCTACCGATGAGCTAGCTTTCTTTGTTGTGTTTTGTTATTTAGTAATTCTTCTCCACTGATCACCACCTGTGGGTGAGTGGGGAGTATGGAGTTTTGGGCCCAGCAGGCAGTCCAGTCCCAGTACAGTAGGATTGCTGCCAGAGCCCGGTCCGCATTTCCGGCTGTAGGTCGAATCCATTTCCGGTGAGAGTAGGAGTCCGCCAAGGCTGCCCTTTGTCACATAACCTTTCATAACCTTTGTGGCCTCAGGATTGGGTCTCTGCTTTAGCAGATGACGTGGTTCTGTTGGCTTCATCGGGCCGTGATCTCCAATTCTCGCTGGAGCGATTTGCAGCCGAGTGTGAAGCAGCTGAGATGAGAGTTAGCACCCCCAAATCTGAGACCATGGTCCTCACCCAGAAAAGGGTGGAGTGTCCTCTTTGGGTCAGGGGTTAGGGTCTTTCCCCAGGTGGAGGAGTTCAAGTGTCTCTGGGTCTTTTTCACGAGTGAGGGAAAAATGGACCAGGACATCGACAGATCGTTCCGCAGTGATGTGGACTCTGCATCGGTCTGTGCGGTCGGTGAAAAAGGAACTGAGCAAGAAGGCGAAGCTCTTGATTTACCGGTCGATCTACATACGTACCCTCACCTATGGTCATGAGTTGTGGGTCATGACCAAAACGAGATTGCAGTAGATAGGGTGAGGAGCTCGGTCATCCAAGATGGGCTTAAAGTAGAGCCGCTGCTCCTCCACATCGAGAGGAGCCAGATGAGGTGGCTCAGGCATCCGGCCAGGATGCCTCCTGGATGCCTGTCTGGTGAGGTGCTTCTGGGCATGTCCCACCGGGACGCGACCCCAGGGGAGACCCAGGACACGCTGGAGGGACTACGTCTCCCGGCTGGACTGGGAACGCCTTGGGATCCCTCCGGATGAGCTGGCAGCTGTGGCCTGGGAGAAGAAAGTCTGGGCTTCCCTGCTTAGGCAACTTCCCCGACAACCTGACATCGGATAAGCGAAAGAAGGTACGGTAATTATGCAATATTTTTTTTGAATGAATGTTTTAATTTGACAGATTAATCACAATGCAATAATGCATTAACTTTGATAGCCCTAAAATACCCAAATTTATTTGATAAATATAGGCTGCATTTTTGTTTTTTACAAGGATCTGGTGACCCCCTGAAATCATCCTGTGACTTGCAGTTTGGGAATTACTGCTCTAGACGTTCTGTGGTTGTATTATTTTTGAATGATTAATTGTTTTGATGAAAAAGTTGTAGCTATCATCTTTAGCTCAGTTGGCTACAATAACTTTTAACGAAATATAAAATCATCCAGATCATTCTGTGTGTTATGAGCCAACTTAATGACTTGCAGTTGTGTAAAAAAGTGTTTGCACCCTTCCTAATTTCTTACTTTTTGGCATGTTTGTCACACTTAGACAAAGATAACACAAGTAAACACAAAATTCAGTTTTTAAGTTAAGGTTTTTATTAGTAAACTCTCCCCCCTAAAACACAAGTTAACTGTGGATTATCCCATCTTTGGAAAGCTGAGTTCAATTTCTCTAGCCACACCCAGGCCGGATTACTGCCACACCTGTTCTCAATCAAGAAATCACTTAAATAGGACCTGCCTGACAAAGTAGACCAGGTAGACCAAAAGATCCTCAAAACCTAGACATCATGCTGCCATACAAAGAAATTCAGGAAAAAATGAGAAACAAAGTAATTGAGATCCATCAGTCTGGAAAAGGTTCCAAAGCCATTTCTAAAGCTTTGGGACTCAGAGAACCACAGTGAGAGCCATTATCCACAAATGGTGAACACATGGATCAGTGGTGAACCTTCCCAGGAATGGCCAGCCAACCAAAATTACCCCAAGAGCACAGCGACGACTCAACCAAGAGGTCACAAAAGACCCCCAGAACATCATCCAAAGAACTGCAGGCCTCACTTGCCTCAGTTAAGGTCAGTGTTCATGACTCCACCATAAGAAAGAGACTGGGCAAAAATGGTCTGCATGGCAGAGTTCCAAGACCAAAACCACTGCTGAGCAAAAAGAACATAAAGGCTCGTCTCAGTTTTTCCATAAAGCATCTTGATAATCCCCAAGACTTTTGGGAAAATACTCTGTGGACTGACAAGACAAAAGTTGAACTTTTTGGAAGGTGTAGGTCCCATTACATCTGGCGTAAAAGTAACACGGCATCTCAGAAAAGGAACATCATACCAACAGTAAAATGTGGTGGTCGTAGTGTGATGGTCTGGGGCTGTTTTGCTGCTTCAGGACCTGGAAGACTTGCTGTTGTAAATGAAACCATGAATTCTGCTGAAATCCTGAAGGAGAATGTCTGGCCATCTGTTGGTGACCTCAAGCTGAAGCGCACTTGGGCTCTGCAGCAGGGAAATGATCCAGAACACACCAGCAAGTCCACCTCTGAATGGCTTTAGAAAAACAAAATGAAGACTTTGGATTGGCCTAGTCAAAGTCCCCACCTGAATCCAAGTGAGATGCTGTGGCATGACCTTAAAAAGGTGGTTTATGCTGAAAAACCCTCCAATGTGGCTGAATTACATCAATTCTGCAAAGATGAGTGGGCCAAAATTCTTCCACAGTGCTGTAGAAGACTCATTACCAGTTATCGCAAACGCCTGATTGCAGTTGTTGCTGCTAAGGGTGGCCCAGCCAGTTATTAGGTTTAGGGGGCAATCACTTTTTCATACAGGGCCATGCATTCCCATTACTAGTTAAAACCTTCATTTAAAAATTGCATTTTGTGTTTACTTGTGTTTTCTTTGTGTAACTTTTTAAATTTATTTGATGATCTTAAACATTTACGTGTGACTAACATGCAAAAAAATAAGAAATCAGGAAGGGGGCAAACACTTTTTGCACAACTGTATCTGTGTTTGATTTCTGTATATGGGGGCTACCTGTAATTATAAAGTGTACAGAAAACATATTAAAACAAACTTCACACAACTGTATTCTCCTCAGTTTTAGAGTTGAATCAGACTCCCTCTACTTGCCCTTACTTTTATCTGCTTAATGGAAATAAACAAATGCTTGTGCTGGCAGGTGTCAGCCTGCTCTTAAAGTATTCAAAGTGGCCTTTAAGACAGCATTTCTCTTTGTTTCAGCCTTTAACACAATACACAAATGCAGACAAACGGAGGAGCAGCAGTAACACAGTAACTCAAGCATGCTATCAGCTAGTGCAAGACCATCTCTCGCAACACCCTAAATGAGTTTTTGTGTCTCCTACAGCAAGATGAAGCACCCCTGATAAAGCTGAGCCACCGGCGTCCACTTTCTAGTTTACACCGTTACTAAATCAGTTTGTCTCCTTCACTCCTGTCAGCTGTAAATGCAATGGAAGGATGAACTGGAAACAATGAGAATGCAGTAAAATGGCCGAAACCTTGTCTAACTGCTAGCTGGTGTGTATAATGGTGTGTTTGCTGCTATGCAGGTGATTGGTGAGGTGCCTAAAATGACCAGTGAAGTGAATATAACTGAGGGCAAAGGGAAAGAAACATTTAGAGAATTGTGCAGTCCAGATATTTCTCATGTATGAGGAGTGCTTGGTCCTATAATGGACACCTGTAAATGAAAAGCAAAGGTATGTTCTGAAGTTGGGTTTGAAAGTTTAGCAAATGTTTAGATATAGAAGTTGGTCAACATAAACTTAAAGGGAACCCCAACTCAAAAGTACAATAGACCTCGTTTGACAAATATTTGTCTCAAAAAATAAAATGTTTTCCTAAAAGTATTCTACTCTGTTTAGTTTTTATAGATTTTGAAAAGTAAAGTTTAAATTGTTTTTGCATGATTTGCAATGACACCAACAGTTCTTGCTGTCCTGGCTCCATCGGCTCATTGGCTCAATGTTTCAAAACTGAACACAAGGACATTGAGATGAACAAATCACTGAAAATACACAATGGGCCATTAACACCAGCTTTTTTTATTTGAACCCTGGTCCATTTGCTCAAAAAGTCCACTTTGCCTGGGGAATTGTGAACAAGCACCAACAGGCAGGGTGTAATGTGCATGCATTAGCCAATACCCCCTATTGTCCACATTTACCCTCAGTAACCTGACCTCAGTAACTGAACAGACACACCTGGATTAATCAGTTCATCCAGTAATAAAAGACAGGAAGCAAAGGTGCTGTCTGAAGTTCAAGAAGTAGTGGAGTCGTGCATATAGCTCATTAAACAAACAAACAAAAAAATGTAGTCACCGATGGAACAGACAGGATTGGAAGAAACTCCATCCAATCGTCTTGAACGGCCCATTCTTAACAATTGAATGATGATATGTCCATCAAGCTCAAAGTCCTGCTTTCTGCGCTGTGATTGGTCCGGTCAATTTTCTACCGGAGTGGAATGTAATGGAGGGAACCCAGACTGATGTCAGGCTGATGTGCCAAGGTAGTTTGCTCTTAAAGTGGAATTGAAACGGTCAACCAACCAAACTCTATTTACTAGATTGAGTCCTGGTCTTATCAATAATTATATACCAAACGTGAAAAGTATAAGCATAAAAGAAAAACGCTGCAAAGTTTTATGTCTTTAGGACAAGAGCTCCACCATGTTGCAGTACTCTACACACTGTTATCTTTCTAACTGTGGTGCAAACTCGAGGACTCTCATTGAGGAGCGCAGTACTAATCTTTTTTTTTTTTCCCCCCCCCCCCCCCCCCCCCCCCCCCCCCCCCCCCCCCCCCCCCCCCCCCCCCCCCCCCCCCCCCCCCCCCCCCCCCCCCCCCCCCCCCCCCCCCCCAACCCAGACTCGTCAGAGTTTAGAGAACTGCAACATGGCGGTGCCTTTGTCCTAAAAACATAAAACTTCGCTGCATTTTTCTTTTATATGCTTATATTTTTCACATTTGGTATATAATTATTGATGAGACCAGGACTCAATCTAGAAAATAAAGTTAGATTGGTTGACCGTTTCATTTCCACTTTAAAATCCACCGGAAAAAAAAAACGGATGTGGATCAAGTGGTGGAGGTGTTGACGTTTGCAGTGTGGATGTTTTACACCACAGAAGGAGTTAAAGGTGAGCGAATTAGTACTTTCAGAAACGTGGTAAATCAGCTTTTTACGAGCTGGCCAGCTAGCTAGCTACTCGGCTGTTTTCGGTTGGCTTTGGGGATCTGCTTGTGAGCAATCGGGGTGCACGTTCCTGTGCGCTGGAGGCGTGGCTTCAGGCAGGTGTATTTCTTTAAAATGTAGCTTGCTCCAACAGTTTTTTCCAGGATCCCCTACCTTGCCTTTAATTCAGCTTTATTTACAGTATGTAGGATTTAAACAATTATTTTTAAAGTATATTTATATTAACATAAACAAACTAACCAAAACAACCCAACAAGAATGGTACAAATAGCCTCTTAGATGAGAAGTAAAGCATCTTTAAGCACCAAGAAAAGAAGTTGCCTTTATTTGAATTCTTAGGATGCTATCACACTATCACAGTTTCAGGCATACTTCAGTAAATAATTTCCTCCCATGCAAATAGTCTGGAACAAACATGGAGGCACAGACAAAGGACCAGATTGGGGTATAGCTAGCCACAGTTTTTAACTTGACTCACTGTGTACTCTCTTCCCTCTTTTTATCCACAAACTGTTGGTAGTGAAACAAATGATCAGTTTTCTCCCTCTGCACTTCGATAGAAGGCCACAGATGAGTCTGGTAATGCATTCCAGCTGACACCAGCTCCGTCACCATTAGCTATTCTCCAGCCCACTCTCTGTTTCATTTGTGCTCCATAATGTATGTTTAATGACTTTCTTTAATTGTTATGTAGACACGTGGTTGTCATTTTGAATCATCAGTGTTGAAGCTGATTGTGTCTTCAACTGAATATTGGCTCAGCGCACATGCTCATTACTGACTTGAGCTAATAAAGTTGAGATTGGAAAGTAACTTTGCCAAAAGTCAGCTGGCAGTCAGCGGAGTGCAGGCTGCCAAATCCGTCCAGCTCTCGTTGGGTTAATTGGAGCCACCAATGGTAACTATGCTGCTTGTTACTGTTAGCTTCTACAATACAAGCTTACTCTATGCAGCAAAAGATATCAATCAAGACCAGTATTCAGATAGTGATTGAAGTAACTGGGACAATCATTTTCCTTTGATGGATTTGACTGTTCTTTTTTTTGTTTTAAATTTAAATAACAGATTTGCTATCAAACACCATTTCTGTCTCTGTCAAACGTACTCTGGGATAAAATGCAGCTCTTTTCCTGCTGTGATTCAGATGCTACTGGGTTCATTACCAGTCATTAACTGAGCTGCAATTAAGCCTCATTTTACTGTGTTACACACAATCGTATCTGATGAGTGCTATTCTGAGCCATCACCCTGCCCAACCTTTACACTTCAAAAGCCACTCCGTCATCATTTGGTAAAAGTCACTGTGTGAACTCCCTTTGATGAGGTGTGAGCTGTGAGCAGTCTGCTTCTTTGTCATATTTCACTCACTCATGGTTTGATAACACCATCTGAATGAGAGGCATTGGAGCAGGGTTATTTCAGACAAGAATGGTGGCTTTTCTTCCTTTTTATGGGCTTTTAAGCAATTGAGGTATTTAAGTTGCTAAAGAGAAAAAACTTTCTCAGATCTTGCCAGGATTTCATCTGAGTGTAGACATGAATGCAATCACAGGCATTATGACGAACATTTTCTTATCTGTGAGTAGCTTGCATGAGAGGCACGCATTTGAATATAAGTTACAAACACCTGTGTTTGCTGTTGTAGTCTTAATGCATTTTTCAGTTGAATTTCAAAGCTTATCCGGTGATTTAGGGATTATTTACACACTTCTGATGCATTACTTTCTAAGTCTGTGATCCTGATGATTGTGGATTCCTTCAGCTTTTACTAGAGGAGATACGGTCCATACCAAACATAATCAGGCTGCCAAATAGTCCCCAGAGGTGTTTATTTATCTAACCAACTTTGTTAGTGATGTAATCATTATGGATTTGGATATTATGTATTGTATTATTTTGTTTGGGTAAGAGGGAGGGGGATGCTGGGGTTTTGTTAAAGGGATACTGAAAGTCAACTGCAGAGTGTAAAAAAAAAAATACAATTGTATTAAAACAAATGATGAATAAAACAATAAACTGATTATTACAAATAAAGTGGTCAACTATTTTGAAAAATAAACCAAAATTTGCAAAAGCAAAATGTCTATATATATATATATATATATATATATATATATATAATCAACAATTGTTTATTTAGGAGGATCCTTCAATCACAGCTGCACAAACACTAATATGACTAATGACAAGGAAGAAATTTACTTCTTTTGAGTAAAATCACAAGATTTATTAATGTTTCTAAAGCATATTGGTCATCTATATTTGCACATCTAATAATATTACAACTTTTACATCCTCATCATAAAATGTAAACAGTTTGGACAGACAGATATTGTAGGCAGCCAGCAAGGTGATGCTGTATATATGGTGTATTGTGATCACGACCATGATCATGTTGCTGTAGAACATCATATTAGTTTCATAGCGTATTTGCCAAAGTTATATTTTGGCCAAATTGTGATATCTGCCTGATTCCATCCTCCCAACACTGCTAATCCACTTCCTCATTTCCTAAAAATTGCTTAGCCAACTGTGCTATGAGGCTAACACTTTGCAACAATAATTAAAGGGGCATTACATGCTGCATTCAATTCCTCATGGGCATGTAAGGTCTCCCCAGATAAAGGTCAGTTGTTGTAGTGAAATCTGAGGGAGGAGGGTGCATCAGGTCCCCTGATAAATTTTTAACAGCAATGTATTCAAGCTGCAATATTAAAACAGCGACAGTTAAGGGGAGACACTACCGGCAAAAACCCCGTTTTCCATCACCTGGTCAGTTTTGAGATTTTTTGTTTTTTTCCTTCCTTCAACATATTTTCTTTCAGACTAGTGAAAAAAAAAACACGTCCAAAATAAACATTTTAGGGCTTTATTTCATGATACTTTGTCTGAGGCACCCAAATCCCATCAAAATGCAGCTAAAGATGCTATTTTCTCAAAATGAGGTTTTTCTCTTACTCTGGGTAAAAAAATCTCCACTTCAGGAGCACTTACAGAAACCACACTTTCAATTTTTACTACTGACTGTATTCTTAAAGTTTTTATGGAAGGATTTTTGATATCTCACTCACAGCCTGATTTATCGAACATTTCATCCCAAAAATATGCCAAAAAAATATTTTTTTCTGGTTGTTGACAGTATATTCTAAATTGTGAAAATGATCTTTAGAGATATCCTGAATTCCTTCTGTAACAACATTTGACTTTAATATGTGAACAAAATTCAAAAGTACTTTGAACCTGGCTTAATCCTGTGTTAAGATATCTTTTTCCTAGAAATGTATCCAAATTAGTGCATTTTTTGGCTATATAACACCTTATTTGCATATTCAAACATAAAATTTCAGAAAACTTGCAATACAAAAAATGATAGCCCTAATGTGAGGAATAAACCAGGAAATTTTCATGGTGATACTAGTTAGTTACATTTTTTACCCTATTTGCCTGCAGTGTCTCGCCTAAAGACCAACTTTACATTTCAACATAGTAATTAATTAAATCATTTTAATGTTTCTAAAGTTACTGGACATATTGGTGGAGGGAGACAGCTATTTAGCTGTTGAGAGAAAACATTTAGGGTGAATTCCAATAACCTCCCTGGCCTAACCCTTCGTCCCGATTCTTATTCAGACTGAGGGGAGGGGGAAGTGGTAGGACTATCTGGCACTCAAAACTGAGATTTCCACAGGCATACTAGATAACAAGTGGTATATTACCCACAATTTCATGTGAAATACAAGCAAAATGGTATGGAAATCAGCAGTGACACCCAAAGAAACACACAAATGTGAGTATGTTTTGGAAACAGAATATGAAAATTGCTTTTAAAGGTCACTTTAATGTATTACAGACAGTTTTATTACAAATGTGAAAATAATGGCTAGGTTCGTTATGTGACAGGTATCTGCTTATGTCTGTAACATAACGTTAATGTTAAGCTTGAGCCGAAGACGTTTTCTTTTCCACTTTCGTCCCAAAGCAGAAAAATAACCCAATCGCCCAGGAAAAGAAGTTTATTGCTGCTGCAGATGGCTTTTTTTTTTTTTTTTAACAAATCTTTGTTGACAAATAAAATGTTGCAGACGGCTTTGTGAACTCTTCCGGAAACAGCTGTGATGTCAGTTTACTGCGCCACAGACGACTATTGGTGACACGTGAGGATTTTGAAAGGTTGTCCCAGTTCTTAGAGGAATAACTCAATCCTTAGCACTTGAAATGGGAGTTTCTCTATTTCAAGTGCTAGGAACAAAGGGAAGGGGTAGGGATGAAAATAGGAATTGGAATTGGGCATTTGAGTGCTGACTGACCCACAGGAGCAGCACTCAGCCTGCCCTCTGACTCTATAATTTACTAATGAAGAAAATAAACCACATAAATGAGAAAACACTTGATGTGGCAATCTGTGAAGAAAGAGGGCTCTTTAATTTGTTTTTACTTTATCCTAAATTGTACACTAAATCCATAAAAAATGAAAAAAATTAACAGCAAAATGCTTCACTGTTAATATTTCAGAGACTTCTTAAACAATGAATCGTTGTCGGAAGCTGTCTCTTTAAGAGGAGCAACAGTAAGCGTCTTCAGCTGCATAAACAGTGTCAAAGTCGAAGGCTGTTACTGTATGTTTTTATTCTTATTAGAAATGAACAAATTAATTTAAAAAAAGAGCAATCAAAATAACTAGTGCACACAAATAAATATAACATCAGTGTAAAAAAAATTTTAACATCACTTTCTTCTTTCTTCCTTGAATATTAGCTAAATGGTTTACACATTTATACCCCAGCAAAGAGGTTAAAACTCTGCCACTTTCCAACTAGATCACAAATGAATAATTATTACATAGAATGCTAATAATTGAAATGTTTTAGTCACAAATAATTAAATCATCAGAAATAATTTTACAATACATCTACATATACCCATCCAAACACAAAAATGTAAACAGTGAAGCTTTAACATGATTAAATGACTCCAGAACATTTTCACTACCGTCATTGTTATTTATTTATCTTAAAAAAAGACCATGTTCCATTAAAGATGTGTACATTTTTCATGCAACCGTACATGCTGGGGTAGAGGAGCTGTTTTTGCTTTCTTCAGATGAGCACGTCTGCTTCCTCAGCCTCCTGCTGGCTGAATGACAAAACTACAAGTAGAAATCAACAAATAATGCTCTACCTGCAAGAATGTGGAGATGTGTGTGTGTGTGTGTTTCTGTCACCGCATGTGGTTACCCACCGCTCAACTTACAAAACCATTGTTTTAAATAAGTAATGGCTTCAGCTGGAGCTTCAGCACTGTTACCTTTTTATGCCTCGCTGTGAAACATAGACATGCGTGAGTGCAGAGGCAGTAGAAGGTTATTACATAACTCCCGACGACCTCCACCGCTGGACCTCCTCCATCAGCGTACAGTGCCGACAGCACAAAGTGAGCTAATGCTGCACTGTTAGCCATCTGTTGAGATTTCTGTTGGATCCCAAACTGCGACAGTAAATCATACAGCCACTATTTATAAGCTCTTAAAATACTGAAATGTGTGGCTTTCGGGGTATGTTCAAAGTAGGTTGGTGCAGCAACAACAAAACTGGCAACATTTCCAGGACAAACAAATGTCCTTCAGATCTTTATCTGGGTGGAGTCGTGTAAACTGTTTGTTGGAGCTTTTCCACAGTTAATTCAGCCAGCTGCTGATGCTCAGGTCACTTTAGTTTAGATTCAGTTCAGACATACAGTTGTCCCAAAATTATTTCATACCCTCCAGTTAAAGAAGGAAAAAAATCAGCTGTCAGTGAAATAAGATGAAATTGACCAAAGTGATAGTAGATAAAAAATTCTATAAAAATAATGACACTGATTTTGAATGGTGGTTCAAAACAAATATTAAAAACAAATACACAAAATATAAAACAAGTAAACAAGCATGATGAGGCACAGAAGCTAAAATTTTGTTGCAAAGCAATGCTAGTTTATTTGCACAGCACATTTCATGCACAAGACAATTCAAAGTACTTTGCATAAAACATCAAAAGCATTGCAGCAGGATGGAGAAGCACTGAAAATTACATTTAAAAAAACAAATGAAACAAAATCAAGATGAAATTGAGACTGTGTGAGTTTAAATACAAAGGATGACACCGCAGGAGGCTGGTGGTCGTGGTGAGGGCATCATTTAGGAATCTGACACTTAAAAGGGAAAAGTACACTGCCTCTTCATATCTACAACATTTTTATATAGTTTAAAGCCCTTAATGGAGGATGAAAG